>CM055067.1:21851617-22045654 GCA_029204045.2 Tillandsia leiboldiana
AACAAGTACCCTTTGCCGCGCATTGATGACTGCATTGATCAGCTGCAAGGGTCTTGTGTCTTCTCGCAAAGATTGACTTACAGTCTGGTTACCACCAACTGAAGGTGAAGGCCGAGATATCCCGAAGACGGCATTCAGGACGGCGGTACGGGCATTATGAGTTCACTGTCCTGCCTTTTGGATTTGACAAATGCCCCTCCTGCTTTTATGGATTTAATGAACAGGATTTTTCGACCTGACCTGATCGGTTCGTCGTTGTTTTTAATCGATGACATCTTAGTTTATTCCCGGAGCGATGTGAGCACGAGGAGCACTGAGGATTGTACTGCAACTTCTGAGAGAAAGGAAGTTGTATGCCAGTTATCTTAAGTGTGATTTCTGGCTTCGGGAGGTTGTCTTTTTGGGCCCATGATTTCAGATTTCAACCGCTGGAGTGGCGGTAGACCCGGCGAAGATAGAGGCAGTCCGGGATTGGCCCGACCGACGACGGTATCAGAGGTCCGCAGTTTTATAGGCCTAGCGCAGATATTACCGTCAGTTTGTGGAGGTTTTGCGAAACTTTCCACACCCGCACTCTTCTGACGCGAAAAGGATTAAGTTTGTTTTTGAGTGATTTGCCAGAGAGCTTTGAGGATTAAAGAACAGATTGATGACGGCTCCTATCCTTTCCCTCCCTGTTTATGGGGAAGGATACGTGCTTTATAGTGATGCATCGCACAGTGGACTCGGTTGCGTGCTGATGCAGGAGGGAAGGGTAATCGCTATGCCTCTCAGCAACTGAAGGATTATGAAAAAATTACCCGACCCATGCCTAGAGCTGGCTTGCAGTGAGATTTCGCACTAAAGTTATGGCGCCACTACCTGTATGGAGAGCACTACGAGATTTACACCGACCACACAGCTTGAAATAACCTGTCACGTTGGACCGGCAAGCAAAGGTAGCTCACTTGAGCAACGCAGATGGTTGAAATTATTAAAGGACTATGATTGGATATATATCCATCCTGGCAAGGCCAACGTGGTTGCTGATGCCTTGAGCAGGAGATCAGTGCAGAGCTTATCTTTGATGATCACCGATCAGGCGCGCCACTCGTTGACAGATGAGGCGGTTAGAGCTCGAGGTTGTATCCCCTGGGGTCTCTGCGCGACTTCTGACTCTAGTCGTTACAGCCCACTCTATTGGACAGGATTTCGGGAGAGACAGAGTGAGGACCCCTACCTGATGAGGATTCGAGAGCAGATTCAGGCGGACTCGGCAGGGGATTGTTCAATTGATGCTTCGGGAGTACTTCGGTACAGGAGGACCGAGCTTGTGTGCCCATGGATACAGAGATTCGAGAGCAGATCTTGAGAGAGGCCCACTATACACCTTATACCATCCAGTCCTGGGGGGACTAAGATGTATAGGGACCTCAAGGCACAGTTCTGGTGGAACGGGATGAAAAGAGACATTGGGAGATTTGTAGCACATTGCTTACTTGTCAGCAAGTAAGGCTGAGCATCGTGTACCCTGCTGGTAAGTTTGCAGAGCCTCCCATCCCTGAATGGAAATGGGAACATGTTACCATGGATTTTGTCCCTGGGTTGCCGAGGGCACAGACAGGAGCAGACGCGATCTGGGTAGTCGTGGACAGACCACCAAATCCCTCACTTTTTACCGGGCAGGTGACTTGGCCACTAGACCGACTGGCACAGCTGTATTTAGACGAGTGGTGAGATTGCAATGGCGTGCCTGCCTCCATTGTATCTGATCGAGATTCGAGGTTTGTTTCGCGCTTTTTGGAGGAGTCTACAAGGCACTTTGGGGACGCAGCTCAGTTTTCAGCACGATTCCCACCCACAGACAGACGGACGTCAGAGCGGACTATACAGATTCTCGAGGACATGCCCGGGCTTGCACGCTAGACTTTGGAGGAGGTTGGGTGCGACACTTATCCCTGGCAGAGTGCATACAATAATAGCTTTCAGCGCATACTGATGGCTCCGTTTGAAGCATTGTATGGACGCAATTGTCGTTCCCCACTTTATTGGAGTGATGTGGTGTGAAAGGCGAACCTTGGGCCGAGATACTGCGAGAGCAGAGGATAAAGTCAGAGTAATCGGGCAGCATCTTCAGACAGCTCAGAGCAGACAGAGGAGCTACGCCGATGGGGCTGAGGCGAGACCTTGAGTTTAGGGTTGGAGATCATGTCTTTTTGAAGGTTTCGCCTTCAAAGGGTATCCGGAGATTTGGGATTCGTGGGAAACTGAGCCCGTCGTTATATTGGACCTTTTGAGGTATTGGAGCGCATAGGGCCAGTTGCCTACAAGCTTGCACTTCCCCCAGGCTTGCTGGTGTTCACGATGTATTCCATGTATCGACCCTGAGGAAGTATGTTCATGATCCGTCACACATCATCGATTTCACCCCACTGGAGATTGCCAGAGGATCTGAGCTTTGTTGAGCGGCCATTGAGGATCTTGGACCGCAAGGTTAGAGAGCTGCGCAGCCGGGCCATCCCTTATGTGAAGATCCTCTGGAGCGGTCGTGATGAGCGCGAGGCTACCTGGGAGCTAGAGTCAGCGATGTTGGATGCTTACCCCCTATTTTGTTCGAGGCCCCGGCTTGAGGTATGGCTTTTGTTTCGAGGACGAAACTCTTTTTAGTGGGGGAGGATGTAGTGTTCTGGTTTTTCCCCGTACAGTTTTTCCGTTGAATCCACTGTGTAGAACACCTAGTGTTGGTGTGTCTGGCCCATGGTGCATCAATGGGGTGCACAGATGGACCCTGTGTGGTATTTTAGCTGTTTTGGCCTTCGGCTGTGTCTGCTGAATTTTAGAAAAGGAATTGGGCCAAACGGAGTTCGGATTTGGATTCAGCACGGAAAAAAATGCTTGAAAACGACTGTTTATTTGTCAAATTTGGAGTCCGGATGACCAAAAACGACTTTCCGGAAGTTCTCGGGGCATTTGGGTGCATGGGGGTGAGCCGTGGACCGGCGGGGGCCACGTGGCGCTCATTACTGGCCGGGTCCACACCGCTCGGTCCACGGGGAATGCGCGGCGGCGCATGGACCATGCGGGGCGCCACGTGGCCGCTCTCGGATAGGCGGGAGCTTGAGGCGCGGTGCAGGAGTTTTTGCGCAGCTCGGTGGACCGGGCGATGCCACGTGCCATCCCAGGAGTGGCGGGCTCACCGAGGCGTGGTTTACGGGAGCCTGGGAGCGGCGCCATCGGGCCCCGCGCCAGTCAGGAGCGCAGGGCG
Source organism: Tillandsia leiboldiana (assembly GCA_029204045.2). Classification (NCBI taxonomy): domain Eukaryota; kingdom Viridiplantae; phylum Streptophyta; class Magnoliopsida; order Poales; family Bromeliaceae; genus Tillandsia; species Tillandsia leiboldiana. The sequence goes on from CM055067.1 coordinate 21,854,862, forward strand.
GCCGGTCGGCCGCACGTGGCACCGCGCCCGAGTGCGGGCCACGTGTCGGCCCGCCGCTGGCGGGCGCATGCAGCCGCGAGCGGGCTGGGACACGCGGCCGCTTGCCCCGCCGCCCCGCACAGCTGTTCGCTGTGCGGGGGGACGCGTGTCGTGCGGTGGTGGCGCGGCGCGTCGGACCGGGGGTTGTGCGACCCCCCTTAGCGGATCGGGCGCTTGCTTTGGCGCCCGAATCCGAAATGAGGGGGGGAGGGAGGAGGAGTGTGTGTTTAAATGGTTTTGGGGGCTCATTTTGGCCCTTTTCTGTGCAGATTTCCACAGCAAGTCCTTAAGAGAATTTCTACCCCTACCTGTGCTGCATCTCTCAGGAGCTTCCCAGTATTTGTAGAAGAGGAATTTCGAGGGTTTTCCCTTTTTTCCGGCGCGGCGCGACGTTTGTTCACCGGCAACCCGTTTCGTCCCTTCTCAGTGTTTGAGCTCCCCCGACTCATCCCGACACCCGATTTGAGCGATTCTTGCGCCATTGGACTCTCGACAGGTAGGGCTTTATTTTTGATGTTTTGAGTTTCCCCTGGTTTTAGATGGATTTCGAGTTTTCCGAGCTTCTTTGTGACCCACCTTTCTTTGCGGAGTTTTGGACAGTACTTGCTTGTTGTGGCTGTAACTTCGCGCCCAGGCATGGGATTGCAGCGATTCAAAAGGCATTTCTCATCTACACCTCGCAAGGAATCCACTGAATTTTTCTAAGATTTTTCTGAGTATTACTAGAAGGTGAAAATCTTCTCTCTCTGCGGATCTTTGGCACAGAATTTTGGTTCAGTCCTTATAGGGGTGTTTCCCTTGCCGAATTTGTAACTCCGCGTAGGGAACTCGGATTTGGCCGCGCAAGGACTCGTTTCGACCGGTTCGTCGCAAGGATCGCGATGATATTTTTCTTGGAATTTTCTGGGCATTTTTCGCAGGTGAAAATCTGAGAACTTTAAACCGATGATTTTGGACAGATTTTGGTGAACATTAAAGGATTAAAATTATGTATGTTTTCTTGGATATTGTGTACAGTCTTGCTGTGAGCTTTTGGTGCGAGCGCGGGTTTTCACATTTGGGACAAGGATTTTAGCGCTCGAGGTGGGTACCGTTGTTAACCTCTTACTTGGAATAACCCACTAGGCATATTGGAGCTATTCCGGTGTAATGTTGCTATCACACTAGTAAAAATGAACATAGCATGCTTAATGAAAAGAAAAGGGCTCACGATTGATACTTGTATCTTTAGAGGACTAGATACTAATAAATGGTAATAACCGACTAAATCCGTTTCATACTTAATGTTTATTGAAGGACTTATTCATGTGTCTAAATCAGCTTATGGTAGGTTAATATTTCGGATATTTTAACCAAGGCATAATGTAAGAATTGGAATACTAAAATTATCTTGCTTAGTAAAGGACTTTTGCATGCTTAAATGGTCACCTAGTTAGGCCACCTTTTTCTGCTGAACTATCATGCTGGAATTGACTTAGGAGAAACCATGATTTCATTTTCTCCAGTTATCTTGACATAGGGGATGTCATGCCCGGGTTAGGGCAGGGGCTGGGATAGAGTGGGCAGATACTTGGGTTTCGGGACAGGCAGGCTGTGTAGGCAGGGTATTGCGGCGATCGCGGATTTTGGCCGATTGACCGGACAGTTGTTGTTGCATCAGATCGGGGAAGGGATTTGGGCTTTCTTTTAGTGGATGGACCTGTTTCATTTAGACCAGTGTCATGATCCAGTCTTGCGGACTTATTTTTCCTTGGACACTTATTACTCAGGCATTATGCTCGTGTGGGTCGCTCCCCTCGAGTGCCACTCCGGAGTGCGCGATATGCAGACTTGAGTCCTTGAGACTCCTATCCCCTATCGGTGTTATGCGTAGGCTGGCATACCCGATTTGGCAGGCACCGCAGGCAGTCCCAGTGTTTACTGGTGTAGTGATTGGGTTATTCAGACAGGCTTTGATATTCTGATGCATACATTTAGCTATCTTTTTAGCTGGGCATGTAGAGGCATATTAGTGGTATTTTTATGAGTATCCATGCATATAGTTTACCACATTATTCTTTTCGCCTCTGGTAGTCCTAGTGGGCATGTTCGAGTTGAGGTTTACCCACTAGGGGAGGCTACTGTTTTTATAGTAGTTCTCACCCCCACTCTTTTTCCCTCTTCTTTTTCCCCTTTGTTTTGCAGAGTCCTCTGCGGGAGTTGCGGGACCCTCTTCTCAGGACCGAGGTAAGAGGATCGTTGATTAGCTAGATGCTTCCATGATCCAGAGTTTGATAGATTTTGATGTATCCCCGGTACACTCAGACTGTTGTACTTCCTTTTATTTTGGGTCTGGCTTCGGCCAGCTGGATGTATTTTATTTGGTGAGCTGGGAGAGACATTTGTATATTTTTGAGAGCTATGTTGTATTTTCTTTTCTGCTTTTATCTGAGTTGTACTAGTTGTAGTTAGCTCTGTTATGCTCTTTTATTTTATCTATCTATCTGAGCAGGTTACCAGCGCTTCGTGTACACGGGAAATTCCGGGTGCACGGCGGATCTGTAGACGAGCCTGGGTTCTGGTTTACACCCGGGGCGTGACAACCGTCGAGCTTGGTGGCGGTACCCACTGAGAACTACTGTGGGATGTAGTTCTCATACCCGCCGTGGTGACTTTTCCCCAGGGACCTCTACTCCAGTTCCTGCTGCTCCAGTTGCTGATCCTGCTGATCGAGGTAAGGGAGTCGCGAGCTAGATTCCTACCAGTCTTCTTCCTGTGAGAGTAGATGTACCCTTTTGGTGATGTACTAGTACTGTCAGTGATTGTGGGTTGCATCATGTACTTTTTACTTTTGAGAGTTTTAGTTTTTGGAGAGACTTTTGTATTGTGAGGACCTGGCATGTACTATTTGAGGAGTTGTATATATTTATTTCTGTAGTTTACTTTTCAGCTCTGATATCTGTATAGCTTTAGTATCCTTCTTTTGCAGGTTAGACGCTTCGTCTATACGGGGCTTCCCGTATGGGCGGCGGATCTGTTGGCGGGCCCGGGTCGCAGTTTCGACCTCGGGGCGTGACACGTTTTCTCCTAGGTCTTACAACCATCATGCATTTCTCTTATGCTTTTACATGATTCCTAGGGTTATACCCTAACATGATCACTTTCAATCATTTACTCTTTACTATTTATACACATGCAAAATTAACCTGCAATAGGTTTAACATAATTGCTTTTAGGGCTAAACCCTAAACATTTTCATTCTTGATCCTAATACCCTATATGCTTACTAACATGCTTCTAGATCGAAAAATCAAAGGACAAGGGGGAGAGGTCGACCATTTTCGGAAGAATTCCCCACCTTAAGCTCTTTGCAAGAAGGTTTGATTTGATCACCTTCTTCTCCAAGAAAATTTCTAAAATAGGAATTAGAACCATAAGAGATTTTTTATCTCTTTTATACCTTAAGATGAAAACCCTAATTCCATCTATGCTTCTCTTGTGGGCTCTTAATGTCACGCCCCGGCGTCGAAACTGCGACCCGGGCTCGCCAACAGATCCGCCGCCCATACGGGAAGCCCGTATAGACGAAGCGACTAACCTGCAAAAGAGCATCTATACTATGCAGATATCAGAGCTGAAAGTAAAACTGCTAGAAATAAAAACTATATACAACACAAGTCCTCACCAAAAGTACAAAAGTCACTCGAGCAGTAGAAAATAAATACAACTCTATACCTCACTACAAAGTTCTCTCAACAGGAACTCTCAAAAGTAATAAGGGTACATCTACTCTCTGGACGATGACTGGTGGGGAACTATCTCGCGACTCCCTTACCTCGATCAGAAGAAGCAGCAACAGGAGCAGCAGGAACCGGAGTAGAAGTCCCTGTGGGAAAATACACCACGACGGGTGTGAGAACTACGTCCCAAGTAGTTCTCAGTGGGTGCCGCCAACAAGCCCGACGGTCTGCCCACTAAGTCTACTAGAGGCATAAAGTAACAATATAAAACTGAAATGAAAGGCTGGAAAAGTAACTCAACAGCTACTATGCCTCTATCTAGATGCTCAAGAAAAGGAACAGATGAAACATGATGCATCTACTAACACACACAGTAAACTCACCAAATCTAAACTGACTGCCTCAAAGGGTCCAGTCAAACCTGCGCCCACCTACTGCCGCATATCCTCAACAGGACGGGTCTACCGTAGGGTGTCCGTGACTGCCGCCAACCGGGCCAGTCAGAGGGACGGCGTCGACAAGTCGCGATAGCAAGTAACAGGCCCAACTCCGGAGTGGCTCTCGAGGGGAGCGACCCCACCGAGGAAAGTATCCGCGTATCTCTGTCGAGCTCAAAAAAAAGATGGCTCATGCAGGCTAAAGTCCAAACCGCGATCAACAAGATCGACCAACGACACCAACTCTCCATCACAAGCTGGAAGTCACACAGCTGGGGCCACCGTCCACTAGACGGCTCCCACAACAGAACACTAAACTCTCCAGAAAGACCGACACCATAAGGGTTCGGAAACCCGATAGACTGGTGCTAAGAACCCTATCAAACAAGAACAGACTCTAGGCTCCGACTATCGAAGTTCCCGATCCCTTATAGTTCGGGAAAGCAATAATCACAGTACAACTCGCAAAAGACACCAACAGGGCCCGAAAGTCCCGGGAGACCTACACCTACAACCCTATCAAACAAGAACAGGTTCCAGGCTCGGCCCCCGTGGCTTCCGTCCCGACAGAGGAACGACCCCTAGAACCCAGACCACTCGAATCCTTTCGAGTGGGGAGATTTACAGGAAAAAGGTGACATTTGTTATTGAAAACTAATTTGATCTGGAAGAAATCCATATTTAATGATTTTAGTTCTTTTTTAGAAAAACAGTTAGAAAACAAGTGTTTTACCCAAACCCCGAAGGGCTGATGCCTTTGTCCAATCAAACAAGAACAGACTCCAGCGGCCCTTCGATGTTTGGAAGAAAACATTGGCAGACTAAAATCATGTGTATGTCGAAAAGGTTCCTGGGTTCTAGGTCCGGCTATCACTAGAAACTACCGCCACTAACACAGTGGCGACAACCCAACAGGGGAAAGCCAAATCTCCCGGGTCCACCGTTTACCCCAAACGGTTCCCGGTACAGACAAGCGAACCACTGCATCTACCAGACTCCACTCTGCTCCCAAGCACGAGTGCAAATGCATCCCACACTAAAAGAAGTTCCGACCGCTCGGCCCACTACCCGGGCGAGGATAACACTAAGTCCAGGAATGAAGCATAAAGTGTGGATGTCTAAACATAAATAACCCTAGCCCAAGTGAGGGTTTTCTACTGGTCTGGTTACACATGCAACATATGACGGGGGTGCTAGGTCAGGTTCCAACAGAACAAATATTTAACATGCGGTAGGAAGCAGAAGAGATCATACGATCATCAGATAATTACAAGAATAATAACATTCGAATTCTAGCATGCTACCCAAGTCCAATCACTATCATGCATGATTCTATATCAATAGAATTAGAGCACAGTCCATAGATCTTGAAAACAAGCCACCCACCTGAAGACGCTAACTGTCCGAAGTTGTACAGCTGAGAAAACCAGGAAAATGACAACTCTAGGTCCAACAGGTCCAGCACAGTCCACAATCCCTCCTGGGTACAACATAAGGCTACAGTTACACTTTAAATCCAATAAAATCCAGGTTTTACAAATCTGCTGGGAACAGTCCACTTACTGCGAAATTTTCACCTGCAAAACGAACTCAAAAAATTCTGATAAAAATACCACAGCGATCCTCGCGTCGATAGCTTCGAAACGGGTACCTGCACGTCCAATTCCGAGCACCGTAGGCCAAGTTACAAATTCCACAGTATCGGTGCGCACAATCCCAAAACCATTCAACTGTAAACTCTTGTACAGATAAAAGGAAAAGTATATACCTTCGGGAAGGTCTCCAAAAATTCCAAGAAAAATCCACAATGATCCCCGCGTCGAGTAGATGAAAAAAGTCTATAAGCACGTTCTGATCCGAGACTCGTGCGCGGAGATCTCCTCAAGAGAAGGTGCTGCCCTCACCAAAAATCTCATAGCAAAAAGGATCCCAGTGAGCACGAGAAAACCCCTCAAAAAACGTGAAATCTGAAAATGTACGAGAAACCCAAAATCGTAGCCTCACCTGTTACAAATCCAACAGCGAAGAAATCGCTCGAAAAGATCGTCGGAGTAGACCAGGGGAGCTAAAACACTGCTGCTGCGCTGAAGAAGAACACAGGAACCACCACGTCGCGCCGCGCCGTAAAATAGAGAACCTCGGGATGCTTGCCCATAAAATCTCAAAACTTTGCAGGTGGATCCAGAGCTTGAAGATGAAGAAATCTTCTTAAGGGTGCTCGGGCAGAGGAGGCTCAAAAAGAGGAGAAAAGGGGAGAAGAAAGAGGCTCGGGCTGCTATTTAAAGGCCCCAAAAAAACAATTGGAGAAATACCGAAATTGTCCCAAGATTCGGGCGCCGGAAAAATTCGGGCTGCTACAGTAATGGGCCCGGCCCATTACTGTGCAGGCCCGAATTCCCCACGGCCCGCCACGTGGCCCAGCATCGCTCCCCGATCCCGGCGCACCTGAGCCAGCGAACCACGCAACGCCACGTGTCCAAGCACTGTGCTGTGCTCCGCTGCGCCCGACCAACCACGGGGTGCCATGTGGCGCCCCCACGTCACCCCGACAGCGCCCACGCCGCGCCCACGTGCGCGGCCGCGTCGCCGCCGGTGCCGTGTCGGGCACGCGCCCCGAGGCAACCGCCTCCACCGCGTGGACCGAGCGCACCAAGACCCTCCAACCACAGGCTGCCACGTGGCCCACCCGGCTCACCGTGCACCCGCGCCAAAACCATGGACCGCGCCTACCGCACCGCCCAATAGGGAGGCGCCACGTGGCCCGCGCCCGGTGCACGACCTCCGCGGTGGACCGCGCGCCTCCGCCGCCGCCAACCGCCGCGCTCCGCCGCCCGCCGCCGCCGCCGGCGATGCCCGGCCGGCCGGAACAGTACCCAAAACCTCGAAATGCGTGTTTTCGCATCCGGACTCCGAAAAATACAAATAAATAGCCCGTTTCGATCGTTTTCGCGCGCTGAATCCAAATCCGAAGTCCGATTTGCCAAATTCCACTTCTAAAATTTGCCAAAAATTCCCGGAGAAGCAAACTTGATCCGTTTTTCATGCCGGGTCAAAATAACAGGTCCAAAATGCGCGCAAACATCTCTAATACTCAACCGGGGTCTCCAGAAGTCACAGATCCAACAGTAATCCAAACGTGGGAATTTCCGGGTCCTCACATCCTCCCCCACTAAAAGAAAGTTTCGTCCTCGAAACAAAAACACACCACAACAACAAAACCAAACATTCAAAACAACCAAGAACGCAACACTAAACTAACAAGAAAGATACGGCTCCACCAGCAGGAAAATCATCAACTTCAACCCTCGATTTAGAAAACAGCTGAAATTAGCGAAAAGTCCGAAAATTTTGAAAAATCAGTGCCTTCGCCCCAATCAAACAAGAACAGGTTCGGGCACTGTCTCCATTTCTGGAGCAATCTTTCGAAGTTTTCGTCCTGTTCGTAAATTCCAGTACAAGGTGAGAAAAGGGGGAGAAGTGTTGGTGTCGTTCCTACTGTGGCCACAAAAGAAAGCTATCACTAACCGAGACTCCTAAGGACATAACCACTAGTCCTAACATCACGTCTGCTCCCGAGGTGGCGTCTGTCCACAGTCGCTGAAGCCCATGCTGTTGGGAGGATACGCCGACAATCCGAGAAAACGAACTCTTCCAGTCCAACTCGCAGAAGGATAACTGCTTTCGTTCCATCATCAGTCGTAGCACAGCACCGCACCAATCAGTCCAACCTGGGTGCTCAATCCAAGTCCTGGAGCTGTCCTTGAATCGTCACATCAGCAAGTGAAGTCCCAAGTCTCAACTGCACTGATCATACACCGTGATCCTCCTCTACTCATAGGATACAGGGAAGAATCCAATCGCTAAAACATGTAGCAGAAATTCCTAACCCATACCCATGCAAGGATGCCGATGCAGATACTCAACTAATAAAGCAGAAGAATGCAGCGGTAACAAAATGCTCAACTCAGCTAACTGAAATAAAATCATACCTGCCGCGGCACGATCCGCTGCCGGGGTGTCCTCCAACAGGGCTGCATAAACCCGTCCACTGGGTGCTGCAGGTCGCCGTCCCGTCTGTCCCGACGTCGTGGCCCACTCTGTCCGCTGGTGTGCCGGAGGGGTTCCCGCTGCATGGATGGGCAAGGGGGGTGCTGTCGCAATCGGCCGCACTGACAAAATGGCCTGGGGGCAAGCTGCGCGGAAATGTCCCAACTCTCCACAGAGGAAACACCGCCCCTGTCTCTGATCACACTGCGACGGTGGATGAGGCCCGCCATAGATGACACACCGCTCCTGCCGCTGCTGCCGATACCGCTGATGCTGCTGCTGCTGGGGCTCACCAGATCTCCGGCGCCTACGAAACCCACGACCCTCAGGATGAGATCGTGGAGGTCTCGGAGGTCCCTGCCCGCTCGTCTGACCCTCATCACCCGGTGCTGGGCGCTTCGCCCCAGGAATCACTACGGGGGCTAGAGCCACCTCTGACATCACTGCCTCTCCAGACTCAACATATAACGCCTGCTCCATCGATGCCTCCAAAGTCTGTAATCTGCGGGAGCGAACAAGCTGATAAATATCCCGGCGCAGCCCCCGCTCGAACATGTAGATCCGGTGAGACTCGTCCCTGGCCACGTGAGGCATACTAGCCAACAGCTGATTGAATTCGGCTATGTATGCATTCACGGGTCGATCTCCCTGGCGGAGATTTCTCAGCTGCTCCTCCAATCTCTGGCGAACACTCTCAGGAAAGAAGGCCCCTAACAGAAGTCTGCGGAACTCCGCCCAGGGAAGAATCTGCGTCCCAGGCGGACCAGCGGGCCGCACACGCCGCCACCAAGCCTCGGCGTTGCCCTCCAAGTAGTGTGTAGCCAAAAAGACCCGAAATCGATCCTCAACGAACAAACTCTCAAAATGACGCTCCATGGCCGTGATCCAAGACTCTGCCTCCCACGGCTCAGCACTCATACCAGAAAAACGGGGTGGATCAAACCGGCGGAACCTCATCAACAGATCCACCATCGCACTCTGCTCAGCCAACGTCAAAGGTCCCATCGACCCAGGCGGTGGTATGGTAGAAACCGGCTCGACAGGAATAGCCGGCGCTGACGGAACCAAAGGGGGCGCCACAGCTGGCGAAGAAGGCACAGGCGAACACACAGGGGGTGCTACCACAGGCTGCGTCCTCTGCTCTAAAAGAAGCATCATCCGACCAAAGGCCTCCTCCTGGCGCCGAGAAGCCTCCTCCTGGCGCTGAGAAGCCTCCTCCTGGCGCTGCACCGCCTCAGACAACTGGGCCAACTGAGCCCGAAGCTCCAGCACCTCACTCTGCTGACCCTGTGCTGGCTCCTCCTGCCCAGGCTCATCGGAGGGAAAAGGCTGAGAACGCGTCTGCACCCCGCGTCGGGGAGGCATCGTGCCCACCTGCAACACACATGGAAACATCAGGACAGTACCAAACAACACACGACCCAATCCAGCGAAAGTCTAAGACATGTCACCCATTCCCTAGCATTATGTTGTCTGCAGCCAACATAATGGCTTAGGAGAATAAACATGCCAATCACTCATCCCATCCCTTGGGAGAGGTAAAAACTCAATCAGAACTCTCGCTAACAGTCACGACTCTCACGTAGTCATCCTAATGTCCAACCACAAGCCTAGGGTTTCTAAGTCCATAATGACCTACAACCTAGGCTCTGATACCACCTAATCTGTCACGCCCCGGCGTCGAAACTGCGACCCGGGCTCGCCAACAGATCCGCCGCCCATACGGGAAGCCCGTATAGACGAAGCGACTAACCTGCAAAAGAGCATCTATACTATGCAGATATCAGAGCTGAAAGTAAAACTGCTAGAAATAAAAACTATATACAACACAAGTCCTCACCAAAAGTACAAAAGTCACTCGAGCAGTAGAAAATAAATACAACTCTATACCTCACTACAAAGTTCTCTCAACAGGAACTCTCAAAAGTAATAAGGGTACATCTACTCTCTGGACGACGACTGGTGGGGAACTATCTCGCGACTCCCTTACCTCGATCAGAAGAAGCAGCAACAGGAGCAGCAGGAACCGGAGTAGAAGTCCCTGTGGGAAAATACACCACGACGGGTGTGAGAACTACGTCCCAAGTAGTTCTCAGTGGGTGCCGCCAACAAGCCCGACGGTCTGTCCACTAAGTCTACTAGAGGCATAAAGTAACAATATAAAACTGAAATGAAAGGCTGGAAAAGTAACTCAACAGCTACTATGCCTCTATCTAGATGCTCAAGAAAAGGAACAGATGAAACATGATGCATCTACTAACACACACAGTAAACTCACCAAATCTAAACTGACTGCCTCAAAGGGTCCAGTCAAACCTGCGCCCACCTACTGCCGCATATCCTCAACAGGACGGGTCTACCGTAGGGTGTCCGTGACTGCCGCCAACCGGGCCAGTCAGAGGGACGGCGTCGACAAGTCGCGATAGCAAGTAACAGGCCCAACTCCGGAGTGGCTCTCGAGGGGAGCGACCCCACCGAGGAAAGTATCCGCGTATCTCTGTCGAGCTCAAAAAAAAGATGGCTCATGCAGGCTAAAGTCCAAACCGCGATCAACAAGATCGACCAACGACACCAACTCTCCATCACAAGCTGGAAGTCACACAGCTGGGGCCACCGTCCACTAGACGGCTCCCACAACAGAACACTAAACTCTCCAGAAAGACCGACACCATAAGGGTTCGGAAACCCGATAGACTGGTGCTAAGAACCCTATCAAACAAGAACAGACTCTAGGCTCCGACTATCGAAGTTCCCGATCCCTTATAGTTCGGGAAAGCAATAATCACAGTACAACTCGCAAAAGACACCAACAGGGCCCGAAAGTCCCGGGAGACCTACACCTACAACCCTATCAAACAAGAACAGGTTCCAGGCTCGGCCCCCGTGGCTTCCGTCCCGACAGAGGAACGACCCCTAGAACCCAGACCACTCGAATCCTTTCGAGTGGGGAGATTTACAGGAAAAAGGTGACATTTGTTATTGAAAACTAATTTGATCTGGAAGAAATCCATATTTAATGATTTTAGTTCTTTTTTAGAAAAACAGTTAGAAAACAAGTGTTTTACCCAAACCCCGAAGGGCTGATGCCTTTGTCCAATCAAACAAGAACAGACTCCAGCGGCCCTTCGATGTTTGGAAGAAAACATTGGCAGACTAAAATCATGTGTATGTCGAAAAGGTTCCTGGGTTCTAGGTCCGGCTATCACTAGAAACTACCGCCACTAACACAGTGGCGACAACCCAACAGGGGAAAACCAAATCTCCCGGGTCCACCGTTTACCCCAAACGGTTCCCGGTACAGACAAGCGAACCACTGCATCTACCAGACTCCACTCTGCTCCCAAGCACGAGTGCAAATGCATCCCACACTAAAAGAAGTTCTGACCGCTCGGCCCACTACCCGGGCGAGGATAACACTAAGTCCAGGAATGAAGCATAAAGTGTGGATGTCTAAACATAAATAACCCTAGCCCAAGTGAGGGTTTTCTACTGGTCTGGTTACACATGCAACATATGACGGGGGTGCTAGGTCAGGTTCCAACAGAACAAATATTTAACATGCGGTAGGAAGCAGAAGAGATCATACGATCATCAGATAATTACAAGAATAATAACATTCGAATTCTAGCATGCTACCCAAGTCCAATCACTATCATGCATGATTCTATATCAATAGAATTAGAGCACAGTCCATAGATCTTGAAAACAAGCCACCCACCTGAAGACGCTAACTGTCCGGAGTTGTACAGCTGAGAAAACCAGGAAAATGACAACTCTAGGTCCAACAGGTCCAGCACAGTCCACAATCCCTCCTGGGTACAACATAAGGCTACAGTTACACTTTAAATCCAATAAAATCCAGGTTTTACAAATCTGCTGGGAACAGTCCACTTACTGCAAAATTTTCACCTGCAAAACGAACTCAAAAAATTCTGATAAAAATACCACAGCGATCCTCGCGTCGATAGCTTCGAAACGGGTACCTGCACGTCCAATTCCGAGCACCGTAGGCCAAGTTACAAATTCCACAGTATCGGTGCGCACAATCCCAAAACCATTCAACTGTAAACTCTTGTACAGATAAAAGGAAAAGTATATACCTTCGGGAAGGTCTCCAAAAATTCCAAGAAAAATCCACAATGATCCCCGCGTCGAGTAGATGAAAAAAGTCTATAAGCACGTTCTGATCCGAGACTCGTGCGCGGAGATCTCCTCAAGAGAAGGTGCTGCCCTCACCAAAAATCTCACAGCAAAAAGGATCCCAGTGAGCACGAGAAAACCCCTCGAAAAACGTGAAATCTGAAAATGTGCGAGAAAACTAAAATCGTAGCCTCACCTGTTACAAATCCAACAACGAAGAAATCGCTCGAAAAGATCGTCGGAGTAGACCAGGGGAGCTAAAACACTGCTTTTGCGCTGAAGAAGAACACAGGAACCACCACGTCGCGCCGCGCCGTAAAATAGAGAACCTCGGGATGCGTGCCCATAAAATCTCAAAACTTTGCAGGTGGATCCAGAGCTTGAAGATGAAGAAATCTTCTTAAGGGTGCTCGGGCAGAGGAGGCTCGAAAAGAGGAGAAAAGGGGAGAAGAAAGAGGCTCGGGCTGCTATTTAAAGGCCCCAAAAAAACAATTGGAGAAATACCGAAATTGTCCCAAGATTCGGGCGCCGGAAAAATTCGGGCTGCTACAGTAATGGGCCCGGCCCATTACTGTGCAGGCCCGAATTCCCCACGGCCCGCCACGTGGCCCAGCATCGCTCCCCGATCCCGGCGCACCTGAGCCAGCGAACCACGCAACGCCACGTGTCCAAGCACTGTGCTGTGCTCCGCTGCGCCCGACCAACCACGGGGTGCCACGTGGCGCCCCCACGTCACCCCGACAGCGCCCACGCCGCGCCCACGTGCGCGACCGCGTCGCCGCCGGTGCCGTGTCGGGCACGCGCCCCGAGGCAACCGCCTCCCCCGCGTGGACCGAGCGCACCAAGACCCTCCAACCACAGGCTGCCACGTGGCCCACCCGGCTCACCGTGCACCCGCGCCAAAACCATGGACCGCGCCTACCGCACCGCCCAATAGGGAGGCGCCACGTGGCCCGCGCCCGGTGCACGACCTCCGCGGTGGACGCGCGCCTCCGCCGCCGCCAACCGCCGCGCTCCGCCGCCCGCCGCCGCCGCCGGCGATGCCCGGCCGGCCGGAACAGTACCCAAAACCTCGAAATGCGTGTTTTCGCATCCGGACTCCGAAAAATATAAATAAATAGCCCGTTTCGATCGTTTTCGCGCGCTGAATCCAAATCCGAAGTCCGATTTGCCAAATTCCACTTCTAAAATTTGCCGAAAATTCCCGGAGAAGCAAACTTGATCCGTTTTTCATGCCGGGTCAAAATAACAGGTCCAAAATGCGCGCAAACATCTCTAATACTCAACCGGGGTCTCCAGAAGTCACAGATCCAACAGTAATCCAAACGTGGGAATTTTCGGGTCCTCACACTTAACCAAAGAGAAGGAAAGGAGTGAAAATCTCCTTTTAGGGTGTTAAATCAAAAAAGATGATTTGATCTCTTTATCTCCATGAAAAGGCCCTAAAATGGGTTTATAATCATAAGAGATCATTTTTATCTCTTTTAGAACCCATATAATCATAAGAGATCATTTTCTTCGCCGTTCCAACTCGCTTTTGATCCGAAAGCTATTTTCTTCGAACTAAACTTATTTTACCTTATTTTTATCATATTTAAAAATATGTTTGAAGTAATTTACCCGCACTTGGCTACTTTAGAGAAGTCGGTGCACTACAGCGGCGGCGGGGGCACACACAAACAGAGAGAGAGAGTGAGAGTGAGAGAGAGGGAGAGTGTGTGAGAGGGAGAGAGCAAAGCGGGGGCGGTGGCGAAGAGAGAGAGAGAGAGAGTAGAGAGAGTGAGCGAGTGACAGTGATAAGGGAAAGAAGAAAAGGGCAAGGCTCGGGCTGTATAACGCGTTGAACACGGTGAACTGTTCACCATGTTCAACTTAATACACAACCTGTCTGCCCAGCCCACTCGCGTGGCGTACGCGTGGCAAAAATAGAGCCCATTTTGTAAAGGGCAATGCTATATGTACACCCCGAAAGGGGTGTACATCCTACACCCCACCCATCCAATGGGTGGGGTGCCTTTGGGGTCACTTGATGTGACCCCTTCTCACACCCTCACCCATGGATGGTTGAGGGTGTAGGATGTACACCCCGGATGGGGTGTACACATAGCATTTTTCTTTTGTAAAGGACAATGCTATATGTACACCCCGAAAGAGGTGTACATCCTACACCCCACCCATCCAATGGGTGGGAATTTCTCAGAACTATTTTTTTAAAAAAATTTCAAAGACTAAATGCAAAAAAAAATCCACATGGCCAGGAAATTCCTCAAAGACGATGTGTGCAAGACAGTGAGGTGTGCCTTGGGGATCAATCGCATGAGCGTGGGATGCGTCAGGAGACCAATCGCATGTGCCAACTTATTTTAGCAATATTTTGTAATTAAATTCACCATTGCTCCTATTCTACCTTACACTCCAAATAAAATGTATATCATATACTCTATCTCATTTGGGTGCACACTTAGCCTTTTCCATTTTGTTTGTTTAGTTTAGGTTTTTTTTTTTGACTTGACGATCTGATTATCCTCACCATCTAGTCTAGCAAATTAAATAGGATAAAACCTGGATGCCCAAAAATGGTAAGAGGAGAAAACTTGAATGCTAACGTGCTTGCGATCGCATCTCCTCTTCCTTCCTTCCTTGAGGTGGTTCGCCTCCACCATACTTAAGATTTGCAAGGACGAGAAGGAAGAGAGACAGAGAAGAGGTTGGAGCCGAAGGGGAACTCTGGTAGAGACCATCAGTTCTTTATGATCTGAGCGCCATCAGCATCATATGAGACACAGGTCCCGTTACTCTATGCCGTCGATAGTGAACCACCCGGGAAAAATGAGGTAAACCCTCTTCTTCTCCTCCTCCTCTTGTGTTTCATCAGTCAATCACCTGCTGATTACCTAATTCTAATACAACTATGACGGTGGATTTTTCAGAACGTATAATGGTATGCATTTCCTTTATTTTTTTTTTCTTTTGTGGTTCAGGCAAAAATATATTTTGATTATGTTTGTATTATGTAAAAATTCGGGGTGAAATAAGCATCCAAAGAAGTAGAGGATTGACTTATTTTATGCATATATGGTGGAAATAATGATTAATCTGGCAAAGGAAGTGAGAAAGATTTGAAAAATTCCACTATTACAATGAGATTAATAGGACACACGAAGTTATTGAACTGAGAAACCTCAATCCCAGTTGGCGGCTGAAATATGAAAATGACTTATATGCGCTTCGTATTGCATGTGCTCATTGATGATCTCTGAGGCATCCTAGTAGAGTTTCATAATGATCGGAATTCGAGTTAGGTAAGTCAGTCCGAGGTAACAATATACCCATTGACTCTGTTGTTTCTCAGGGAGATGTGAAGAAGATTGGAGCAAAACATTTTATTTGAAGATCGTGAGTTTCTCTTTTGAGTAGCTTGATGCATAATCAAAGCATATCTCAAAGCTACATCATATGATAGTGCCAGATTTGAATTTTAATTCATTGGTTGAACATTACATCCATTGAGTGATTCAGTCCATTGTTATACATGGCCAGCTTTTGTGATGCATGACGACCACTTAGAACTGGACCTTTTAGAAAGAGATGGTAGTGCTAGATTTCTTGTTGGTTGAGCACTACATCCATTGAGTGATTCAGTTCATTTTCATTGTTATATATCCACAACTTTTGTGATTTACAACTACTTTAAACTAGACTTATATGCAGCTTTTGTGAGCCGTGACTACTTCGAAGTTGACCTATCTGAGAGAGATGATAGTGCAGATTTCTCGTTGGTTGAGCACTAGATCCATCGAGTCATTCAGTTGATTGTTATATATGCCCAGCTTTTGTGATCCATGACCAGTTTGACTAGACCGATATGTAGGTTTTGTGCAGTTCATTGTTATATATGCCCAGCTTTTGTGATCCATGACTGCTTTGAACAAGACCTGTATGCAGCTTTTGTCACCCGTGACCACTTCAAACTAGACCTTTTAGAGCGAGATGATAATGCCGGATTTTTCATTGGCAACACTTCATCCATTGAGTGATTCAGTTCATCATTATATATGCCCAGCTTTTGTGATCCACGACCACTTCGAGCTAGACCTCTATGGAGCTTTTGTGATCCATGACCACTTGGAGCCGATTTGAGAGAGATAATAGTTTCAGATTTCTCATTGGTTGAATACTACTTTCATAGAGTGATTCAGTTCATTGTTATATATATATATATATATATATATATATATATATATATATATATATAGAGAGAGAGAGAGAGAGAGAGAGAGAGAGAGAGAGAGAGAAAGAGAGAGAGAGAGAGAGAGAGAGAGAGAGAGAGAACTAGGCTACTACGCTATTAATAGCACCAAGTCATTGGTGCTATTAGGTTTTTGACCCTTGGATAAAGGGATGTGCGGTTAGGATGATAGTGGACCCCTAGGGTTTAGTAGGTGGTTGGGAGAATAATATGATCTAAGGGTTGGAAATGATCAAAAGGGTAGATCTAACGGCGGAAAACTTGGTAGCACCAAGTGCTTGGTGCTATCGATACAATAGTAGCCGGACTCTCTCTCTTTCTCTCTCTCTCTCTCTCTCTCTATATATATATATATATATATATATATATATATATATATATATATATATATATATATATATATATATATATATATATATATATATATATATATATATATCTATAGAACTAGGTTGGAATGCTATTGGTAGAAAACGGGCTCCGTTGCCACCAATTTGTTTTCGATGATGGAGTTTCCAAAACGACGATCGGTACCGTTAAATATAATTTAGACCATTTAAACTATCTGAAAATTAAATTTCGTACTTTTTTTATATTCTTTTTTTGTCCATCAAGTGGACACAAAAATAAACGGCTGAAAATGAATATCCTTCAAAAAGTGGTGATAGGAGTTTTATAATCAAGATCGAGAGTATAGATCTTGTTTTAAATAGTTTAAAGAATTTTCTAACCAAAATTCAATTAATTTGGATTTCTTTACATCGTTAAACAAGCAAAAGACTCATATCTACTATTAAAATTACAAATTTTGCAACCCTTTAATCATTAGGTCAATGATGTCGAAAAGATTTGAAAATTGATTTCTAGATACTTTCAGTGGTTTAGATCATGTTCAATGGTGTTGATCGTTAATTTGAAAGCTCCATCATGTTCAATGTGTATCTATATATATATCTATACATATGCATATACATTATACATATATATATAGAGCTAGGCTACTATACTATCGGTAGCACAGAAGCATCCATGCTACCAAGTTGTTTTCAATGATGTGGCTTCCGAATCGACGATTAGTTCCGTTAGACTTGATCTACGCTATTGGAAACATTTAGAAATCAAATTTTATATTTTTTCGACATTATTTGACTAGTGATCAAAAGGTCTCAAAACTGACAATTTTAATGGCCGATGTGACGCGTTTGTGAGTTTAACGGTGTAGAACAATTCAAATTTGATGAAATTTTGATAAAAAATCTCTTCACTATTTAGAGCAAGATTAGTATCTTTGATATGGAATTGAAGCTTTATATCATAATTTTTTATGAGTTTTTTATTTTTAGCTGTTTATTTTTAGACCACTCATTTGATATATAAATGATGTCGAAAAATCATAAAATTTGGTTTCTAGATATTTCCTATAGCGTAGATCAAGTCTATTGGAACCGATGGTCGATTTGGAAGTCGCATCATTGAAAACAATTTGGTAGCACGGAGGCCTCCGTGTATCGATAGTATAGTAGCCGGACTCTCTCTCTCTCTCTCTCTCTCTCTCTCTCTCTCTCTATATATATATATATATATATATATATATATATATATATGCACATACACATATACATACACATATATCTATATATGTGAAATTTTGATAGAAAATTCTTTTACTAATAAAACAAGATCAATATCTTTGATCTAAAATTTCAGTGTCATATCATTACTTTTTGTGAGATTTTTATTTTCAGTTGTTGATTTTGAGTCTTTTCGATCACTAGGTAAATGATATTGAAAAATTATAAAATTTATTTAGGGGCCAAAAATTAATAATTTTAATGGTCGTGGTGAGCCGTTTGCAAGTTTAACGGTGTAGAAATATTCAAATCACGTGAAATTTTGATAGAAAATTATTTATACTACATAAAACAAGATCAATATCTTTGATCTAAAATTTTAATGTCGTATCATCACTTTTTGTGAGATTTTTATTTTTAGTTTTAATTTTGAGCCTTTTCGATTACTAGATAAATGATATTAAAATATCGTGAAATTTATTTTTTAGGTATTTCAAATACTCTATATCAAGTCTAAAAGGGTACTTCGAATACTCTAGATCAAATTTGACGGAGTTGATTGTCTATTCGGAACTCCCAGCATTGGAAACGACTTGATAGCACAAAAGGCAACATGCTTCTAAAAGCATACAAGCCTAGCTCTTTCTCTCACAATCTCTCCCCCCCCCCCTCTCTCTCTCTCTCTCTCTCTCTCTCTCTCTCTCTCTCTCTCTATATATATATATATATATATATATATATATATATATATGTATATGTAGAGTCCGGCTATGGCGCTTTTAAAAGCACCAAGCACTTGGTACTAGTAAGTTTTTCGCTGTTAGATCTATCCCATTAATCAATTCCACCCCTTAGATCATGCTATTCCAGCAACCACCTACTAAATTAAAAGCACCAAGCACTTGGTACTAGTAAGTTTTTCGCTGTTAGATCTATCCCATTAATTAATTCCACCCCTTAGATCATGCTATTCCAGCAACCACCTACTAAACCCTAGAGGACCACTATCATCCTAACCGCACATTCCTTCATCCAAGGGCCGAAAACCTACAAACACTAATGACTTGGTGCTTTTAAAAGCGTAGGAGCTCAATTATATATATATATATATATATATATATATATATATATATATATATATATATATATATATATATATAGAGTCCAACTACTATCCTTTTAGAAGGGCAAAGCCCTTTGTCCTCCTAAGTCGTTTTACATGATAGGAATTTCGAATTGATGATCGGAACCGTTAAAGTTGATTTAGAGTATTTAAAGTATCTAGAAACTAAATTTTATAAATTTTAAAAATCGTTTTCAAGTTCATCGAAGAGTCGAAAAATGAACGGTCAAAAACGAATAATATTGTGAAAATAGATGTTAGACTTTCCAAATTTATGATCGGAGTTATCAATCATTATCTTAGTAGTATAAAGAATTTTCTATCAAAAATTCATGCGGGTTGAATTGTTCTACACCGTTAAACAAGTAACCGGCTCATATAGGCTGTCAAAAACTATCGATTTTGTGATCCTTTGATCATCACGTAAATAATTTTTAAAATTTATGAAATTTAGTTTCTAGGCACTTTAAATACTCTAGATCAACTTTAACGGTTCCGATCATCAATTCAAAATTTCTATCATGTAAAATGACTTAGGAGGACAAAGGGCTTTGTCCTCCTAATAGGATAGTAGCTGGACTCTATATATATATATGTGTGTGTGTGTGTGTGTGTGTGTGTGTGTATACATATACACACATATGTATATATAGAGTTTGGCTACTGTGCTATCGATAGCACCAAGCACTTGGTGCTACCAAGTTTTCTGTCGTTAGATCCCTTTGACCATTTTCATCCCTTAGATCGTACTAGTCTACCAACAATCCACTAAAATCTAGGGGACTACTGTCGTTCTAATCGCGCATCCCTTC
This sequence comes from Tillandsia leiboldiana, assembly GCA_029204045.2. NCBI lineage: Eukaryota > Viridiplantae > Streptophyta > Magnoliopsida > Poales > Bromeliaceae > Tillandsia > Tillandsia leiboldiana. The sequence continues at coordinate 21,874,999 of CM055067.1, forward strand.
ATACAAGGGTCGAAAACCTAATAGCACCAATAACTTGGTGCTATTAATAGCATAGTAACCTAGTTCATATATATATATATAGAGTAGAGCTTATATACATTCAAAAACACAAGCCCAACTATGGTTGTAAATTTTTTACCATTGGATTTGCATTGAGATTTGTGCTATTGTACTTTCTCTTTCTCTCTCTTTAGTTGACTTTACAAGAGCACGAATCTCAATACAAATTCAATGGTAAAAAATTCACAAGTATAGTTGGACTTGTACTTTTAAAAGTATATAAGCTCTACTCATATATATATATATATATATATATATATATATATATATATATATATATATATATATAGAACTAGTCTATTATGCTATAGATAGCACCAAGTCATTGGTGCTATTAAGTTTTTAGCCTTTGGATTAAGAGATGTGCGGTTAGATTGCTAGTGGTCCCCTACGGTTTAGTGGGTGGTTGGGGGAGTAGTATAATCTAAGGGGTGAAAATGATTAAAGGGGTAGATTTAACGGTGGAAAACTTGGTAGCACCAAGTGCTTGGTGCTATCGATAGCATAGTAGCTGGACTCTCTCTCTCTCTCTCTCTCTCTCTCTCTCTCTATATAGATATATATATATATATATATATATATATATCTTATGAGTATAGACCCCTTCGTACTCAAGTTTTCGGCTCTTGGATGAAGAGATGTGCGGTTAGGATTATAGTGGTCCCCTAGGGTTTATACTATTTCACCAACAACCTACTAAACCCTAGGGGACCACTATCATCCTAACCCTACATCCCTTCATCCAAGGGTAGAAAATTTATGAGTACGAAGGGGTCTATACTCATAAGAGTATAGTAGCCCTACTATATATATATATATATATATATATATATATATATATATATATATATATATATATATATATAGAGTGCGGTTGGTATGCATAAAAATGGAGCCCTCCGTGCTTATAAGACGTTTTCGATGTTGGGACTTTCAAATCGACAATTGGCTCCGTTAGACTTGATCTAGAGTATTTGAAGTATCTAGAAAATAAAATTCGCGATTTTTTTATATTATTTGCCTAACGATCGAAAAGGCTCAAAATTAACGGCTGAAATAAAAAACTCACAAAATGTGATGAGATATGACACTAAAATTTCAGATCACATATATTGACCTTGTTTTTTATTGTATAGAGAATTTTCTGTCAAAATTTCACGTGATTTGAATATTTCTACACCGTTAAACTTGCAAACGGCTCACCACGACTATTAAAATTGTTGATTTTAAGCCCCTTCGACCACTAGGCAAATGATATCGAAAAGTTACGAAATTTGTTTTCTAGGTAATTCAAATACTCTAGATCAAGTCTAATGAAGCCGATTGTCGATTTGAAAGTCCCAACATCGAAAACGACTTATAAGCAAGGAGGGCTCCGTGCTTATAAAAGCATACCAGCCTAACACACACACTCTCTCTCTCTCTCTCTATCTCTCTCTCTCTCTCTCTCTCTCTCTCTCTATATATATATATATATATATATATATATATATACATATATATACATACATATATACATATACATACATACATATACATACATATACATACATACATACATACATACATACATACATACATACATACATACATATGCTTTTAAAAGTAAGTCATTGGTGCTTGTGGGTTTTCGGTAAGGATTTAAGTATCCTTTGGTACGGTCCATATCCACCATGCCGTATCGTGCCAACAAGATAACCGGCACGATGCAGTCCCCATATCAATGGTGCAGCTCAAAAGCCTTTTTTCTTTAAATTACTAATTAATTTCCTCAATAAAGTTTAAAAGATTTGATAAAGATACATAATAAGCAATTAAAAAATTTTGTTGCTAAAGAAAATAAATATTTCATATCATTATGTGCCGGCATATATGTATGTTTTGTGACGGGCACTCATCGACATTGCTCGGTACGCATCGCGTCGTACCGTGCCGGCAAGTTTTCGGCACGACTCCGTGCCACGATACTTAAATCCTTGGTTTTCGGCCTTTGGATGAAGATTTGTAAGATTAGGATAATAGTGCTCCCCTAGGGTTTAGTGGGTAGTTGATGAAATAGTATGATCTAAGGGATTGAATTGGTCAAAGGAATGGATCTAACGGTGGAAAACTTGCAAGTACCAAATGATTGGTGCTTTTAAAAGCACCATAGTCGGATTCTATATATATATACATATCTAGAGAGAGAGAGAGAGAGAGACAGAGAGAGCTAGGCTTGTGTGTTTTTAGAAGCACGAAGGCTTCCGTGCTTCCAAGTCGTTTTCGATGTTGGGACATCCGAATGGACGATTGGCTCTGTTAGGCTGATCTAGAGTATTTTAAGGACTTAGAAAATAAATTTCGCGATTTTTCGATATCATTTGCCTAATGATCGAAGGGATTCAAACTCAACAATTTTAACGGTCGTGGTGAGCCATTTGCAAGTTTAACGGTGTAGAAATATCCAAATCACGTGAAATTTTGATAGAATTTTTTTTATATTATATAAAATAAGATCAATATCTTTGATCTAAAATTTTAGTGTCATATCATCACATTTTGTGAGATTTTTATTTTTAGCCGTTGATTTTGAGCCCTTTCGATCACTAGGTAAATGATATCAAAAAATTGTGAAATTTATTTTCTAGATACTTCAAATATTCTAGATCAAGTCTAATGGAGCTGATCGACGATTCGAAAGTCCCAACATCGGAAATAACTTGATAGTACGGAGGTCTCCATGCTTTTAAAAGCACACAAGTCGGACTCTAAATATATATACATACATACATACATTTACATACATACATATACCTATACATACATATACAGATACCTGCATACATACATACATACATACATGCATGCATGCATACATACATGCATGCATATATATATATGTATATATATATATATATAGGTATATATATATGTATATATATATATATATATATATACCTATATATATATATATATACATATATATATATATATATCTATATATATATATATATATATATATATATATATATATATATATATATATATATATATATATATATATATATATATATATATATATAGATATGAATATAGATATCTATACCTATATATGATTTCTCTTATTTTTGTCACGTGTCATCATTTTCTTCATTGAAAACGTACACCCAATTATATACACTCTTTATCTCCCCTCATTAATTTCTTCCTACAACTTACACCCCATCACCTTCCTCATGTCTTTCTAAAACGTACACCCCCTCACTTTCCCTCATCTCCTACTCATTATATACCCCCTCACCTACCCTCTTTTGCGTTTCCCCATGAGAGAGAAAGTGTTTGTGTGTGTGTGTGGAGAGTTGGGAGAGTCTTATATGTGATATGATACGATTATACGAGAGAGAGAGAGAGAGAGAGAGAGAGAGAGAGAGAGGGAGAGGGAGAGGGAGAGGGAGAGGGAGAATCGTGACGTGGACGTGGGAAGGATGAGCCACGCACGTGTCACGGACGGTGGCGAGGATCCTTCGGCATGTGTGAACCCCCAGCATGTAACGGTACTCACTTCACTCTGCTCGCACAGTTAAATCTATCATTCAAAAAATTGATAGAAAAATTTATTTGCACGAAATCTTTATTGTAAACACAGGCAATAGTGTTTTTTTTTTTTCTCTTTTTGTATTTTTCATGTTGATTACATATCATTTAGATTTAATCCTGTTTTTTTATTCTCAACAAAATCTTCTATATTAAATAGTTTTGATGAGTTTGCATATTTAATACTTTTTTTTTTCTAACTATCATATATGTGATCTAAAAAAAATTAGGAAAAATATTTTAATAAAATCTACCCGCTGCATTGCACGGGTAACTACACTAGTACATATATATATATATGTACATATATATATATATATATATATATATATATATATATAGAGTTGAGCTGGAATGCTATCGATAGCAAACGGGCTCCGTTGCCACCCATTTGTTTTCGATGATGGAGCTTTCAAATCGACGATTGTCACCGTTGAATATGATCAAGAACATTTAAACTATTGGCTAAATTATAGAAACCCCCCCTGTAAAATTTTGCTTTTTCACTTTCCTCCCTGACTTTTAAAAAGTTAAACTTTGCCCCCCCTAATTACGGAATTATGCGCTTACCTCCCTGCCGTCATCGTTCAGTAAGTGGTTGAAGGGTTGATATTGTTGATGAGCAAGTCCCAGCTCCAATGATTGCAGCGATGATGTTGCAACACATCAAATGTGCTCACAGAATCACAAGATCACTTACGGAACAATGACAACAGGGGGTAAGTGCATAATTCCATAATTATGAGGGGTAAAGTATAGGTTTTTAAAAGTCAGGGAGGAAAGTGAAAAAACGAGATTTTATAAGGAGGTTTTCTGTAGCCTAAACTATTTAGAAATTAAATTTCAAATCTTTTTGACATCGTTGACGTAATGATCAAAGGGTTGCAAAATTTGTAATTTTAATGGTAGATATGAGTCTTTGGCTAGTTTAATGGTGTAAAGAATTCTAAATTAATTGAATTTTAGTTAGAAAATTCTTTAAACTATTTAAAACAAGATCTATAATCTTGATCGTCATTACAAGACTCTTATCATTACTTTATGAAAGATTTTCATTTTCAGCTGTTCATTTTTGTGTCCACTTGATGGACAAGAAAAGAATATCGAAAAAGTATGAAATTTAATTTTCAGATAGTTTAAATGGTCTAGATCATATTCAACGGTGCCGATCGTCGATTTGGAAGCTCCATCATAAAAAACAAATGGGTGGCAACGGAGCCCGTTTGCAATCGATAGCATTCCAGCTCAACTCTATTATATATATATATATATATATATATATATATATATATATATATATATATATATATATATATATATATACATATGTGTATACATATGTATACATATGTATCCATACATATGTATACATATGTATATATAATGTTATCAATAGCAACGAACACTTGGTGCTAACATCAATAGCACCGAACACTTGGTGCTACCAAGTTTTTCGCCGTTAGATCTACCCCTTTGACCATTTTCACCCCTTAGATCATACTATTCTACCAATCACCGACTAAACCTTAGGGCGCCACTATTATCCTAACTGCACATCCTTTTATCCAAGAGCCGAAAACCGTGCTATTAATAGTATAGTAGCCTAGTTCTCTACACACGCGCGCACACACACACACACATATATACATACACATACATATATATATACATACACATACATATATATATATATATATATATATATATATATATATATATATATATATATATATATATATATATATATATATATATATATATATATATATATAGTTAGGCTGGAATGCTATTAATAGCACCAAGTCATTGGTGCTATTAATTTTTTAACTGTTGAATTAAAAGATGTGTGGTTGAGATGATAGTGGGCCCCTTGGGTTTAATAGGTAGTTGGGAAAATAGTAAAATCTAACGGGTGAAAATAATCAAAGCGGTTGATCTAAGGGTAGAAAACTTGATAGCACCAAATGTTTCGTGCTATCGATAGCATAGTAGCCGGACTCTCTCTCTCTCTCTCTCTCTCTCTCTCTCTCTCTCTATATATATATATATATATATATATATATATATATATATATATATATATATATATATATATAGAGTGCGGCTAGTATGCTTTTATAAGCACTGAGGTACCCGTGCTTATAAGTTGTTTTCGATGTTGGGGCTTCCGAATCGACGATCGACTCCGTTAGACTTGATCTAGAGTATTTGAAGTATCTAGAAAATAAATTTCACGATTTTTCTATATCATTTGTCTAGTGATCGAAAGTGCCTAAAATCAACGGCTGAAAATAAAAATCTCACAAAATGTGATGATATGATACTAAAATTTTAGATCAAAGCTATTGATCTTATTTTGTATAGTATAAACTATAAAGAAATTTTTATCAAAATTTCACGTGATTTGGATATTTCTATACCGTTAAACTTACAAACGGTAAATCGGGTGCCCGGAAAGCACTTTCGGGCGCCCGGAAGTACGGCCAATTTTCGGATTTCGCCCGTTTTTCGACTCAACTTCGATCCAAATGCAATTCGCTTCGGACCAAACTTGTTCCACCTTATTTTTACCATATTTTAAAATACGTTTAAGGTGATTTACCCGCACTTGGCTACTTTAGCGAAGCCGGTGCACTACATTCCTCCCTTCTTATAGGAGTTTCGTCCGCGAAACTAAAATCGCACCTCTATTCGAAATCAATCGAACGAGGAGAATTTTCCCCCAATACCAGGCCTTCTATTTTCCTCCTGACAATTCCACACGATCCTCTCGTTCATGAATCCCTAACTCAACTCCGCGGAATTTCTAAACCTTGCGTCTCGATAACTTTACCAATTAGGTGAAAGATACAACCGAGCACTTGCTCTTCCAATCGCCACTAACGACCCAATCTCGACTTGCGGAATTCCTCGACAATTTCGCAGTCGTTCTTTCATAACAAGGCTACATCCGCAACCAATTACATTAATCGCATTCCTCCACCGTTCCACTTACTCGACGTGGAGGGCAAAAGTCAATCCACACTCTCAACTATTCCACATGCCACTAGCACTCTAATCCACGCGCTCTCAGCTACCTATTATTTCGGATTACCAACAGGTCCACAGACCACGATCCAACATAGACCGATAGCTCGACCTTTAACTTGACACCGTATAACGACTCTCGTTCGCACGTGGACCCAATTATCATTTGGCTAGATCCTCGCTTAGGACTACCGCACGATACTCCAACTAGGAGTAACAATATCTCGATCATTACCAGCCCTAAGGCCTGGTCGCATCCACACCCTCGGTGCACTAACTGCCTCAAGGATCACACGTGGCTTTCCACGTTCCCGGGTCATCGCTCGGACTACCGCCCCGACCAAAACTCTATCACGCCCCGACCAAAACTCTATCACGCCCCGCCCTCAGGCCTCGGGCCGCTGTCTCTCACAGCCGACTGTGCCTGCCCACATGGCTACAGGCTCTACAGTCCTCATACATGGTCCAGGCACGGATCGTCTCCTAGAGAACCCACTAATCGTCGTCACGCGACTACTACGCTCCACCGAGCAAAACCCACTCGCTAGTCGTCATTCTACGACCCGAACACTCCATATCGACTCTTATCACACTCAGCAATGCTAAAGTGCCTCTTAACCAGCCTTCCTCGGCTGAACGAATTTGTGCTCCACGAGCACCTAAGCGGTTGGGCGTTTTGCGCCCCTATACCACCTCGCACAATCCAACAGCGTTAAGCAATCTGCTCACGCACACCTACGGCTCATGTGCACTCCCCCAATTTGGGCTGAGGCATCCCAAAAACGATTCACCAACTTGGTGATCGATACACAAACTCTACGGTGGCAACTCCTGCCATTCTACCGATCCGTCGGATCGGCGCCCCAAAACTCCCACTCTATTGAGAGGTTCTCGAATCTCGAAACCTGCTCTGGGCATCACTATCGCCACGATGCGGCAATTTAGCCACAATCGGTACGTAACACGGTCACTATCGCCTTGTGAGTCGGTCTTTCACCGAGTAATCTCCGAACCTCATCGGTCGCACCCTGCCAGCAGACTAGCTAACGCTTATCCGGGCACAATTACAAACGACCAATCTAACCATGATGCAATGCTCATATTGGTTATGTTTTGTATGCACTTGCATTAAATAATCCATACCTGCCAGGACGTCGTCCATGGCCGGCTCTTGCTCCATCTCCCGAGTGGCAAAAGCCCGTCCACCCGGTGATTGGTATAGTGCAGTTGGTTGCCCGACAAGTAGGGCCATTACAGCTCCCGAGTTTTGCCATAGGGCATCCCGAATTGTTGCAGTCACCGAGGCTAGAGGCATTCCCCCGAAACACTCCGAGGACATGTAGCCCGGCTGATCACACTTATGACATCTCCTCTGGCGATGCTTGCATCACGACGATTGGTGTGATCCACCACAAATGATGCACCATCTGTGGGCCATAGGCCGTCGAAACTCTCGACAATGCCGCTGCCATCGCTGTTGCCTAGGGGGGGGGGGGGGGGGGGGTGCTGGTAGTCATCCTGACCCCCAGAGCCACCCAAAAGCCTCTTCTTACTAGCTTCGCGCTCTTTGCGCACTACCGTCTCACCCCGCTCCACTAGTCGGGCGTGATCAACCATCTATCGATAGGTCGCGATATTTAGTGGTTGGACTTCCGAATAAATGCTGGGCCTCAGGCCCCGCTCAAAACACCTTGCTTTGTCCCACTCGTTGCGCACAACAGAGGGGAGGCAGCTAACGATGCGAGCGAACTCATACTCGTACTCCTGCACGGAGCGACTCCCCTGACGAAGATTCTGGAAATCTTTCCCCATTTGCTGCTTGGCGCTGTCCGGGAAGTACTTCACGAAAAGGAGTTCCTTAAACTCCTCCCAAGACGGTGTAGGTAAGGCAGCATCAACCCGCCTCTCGAGCTCTGTGAAAGATGGGCAAAAGGGCATATCCTATGGTTTGTATTAACATCAATTATATAGTACATGAGAAGGTATTTCTATGGTAACAATGACAACCATAGTAATAATATAACTAGGATTACATGCTATATAATCCTACGCTATAGATGGTAAGTAATATATAGTATAACAACCATAGTAATAATATAACTAGGATTACATGCTATATAATCCTACGCTATACATGGTAAGTAATATATAGTATAGAAACAATAAAGATAATACTAAATATATCGTAACATTCCCCCGCAAGCTAAGCATCAGGTGGACGGATGCGATGTCACGCCCCCGGGGGTTTTTGAGTCTATCAAAGCGGAAAATCGTGTGTATCTTTTTTTTTCTTCTTAACAAGGTAATTTAAACCTCATCCCCGGTGCGTGCCAGACCGCCACATACACAAATTCTCCCTGCCCACGGACAGAGTCTCATTTGTATATGCACGGCGTCTTATTTACAACAACATACATCAAACACTTATCAACCATACAATAGACATACAACATCAAGCGGAATATTAAAGCGGCATTAGTGTTTAGAAAGGATAAAGCCAGCGGTTGCAAAACCCGTGTCCACACGGCACTTCGTTTTGAGAAAACCTTTTCGAAATCATTCGGTTTATCATAAAAACGTGCCGCATAAGAAAACATCACCAAAAGAAACGAATATAAAAGTACACCTCATCCACAGCGCTAAGTAATCCATGTCCACGAATATTACGACCCACAAGCAAATTAACTAAATTAAGCGTAAGAGAAATGAGATAATAAAAACCAAGTGTTCTGACTACGGCCCTCGCGACGCAGTCTCACCGCCCTCCCGGCTAACGCACCTCGTAACACCTGTCACGGAGTGGGTAATCTCAGTGACAAACAAAGTAAATGTCTATTATCAATAAGGAATAAGAAGCAAACCGAATACACCGGAACCATTTCGCTAAAACCCTGCACATATTAAGCTGGGCCCCAACCCCAGATTTATCAATTTAATTGGGCACCAACCCCAGATTATTTGTCGGAGAGACTAAAGTCTCCCCTCGTGCGCAAACACCTCTTTGATGCTTTTAACCTCTTCGCGGTGCTGGTGTGCTATTTTCAGCGGGCGCGAAGAGGTCCTCACGGCACCCACACCTTTGTGAGGAACACGGGTCATAAGAGACCACTCTTCCGGAAAAGTACACCCATGCGGAGGCCAATCCGCCTGTGTACGTGCAGCATCCGAAAACGGATTTGCCGAGATCGGCGTGTCATGAGCACCTCGACCGTAGCCGCTTCAATTGTTAGATAAAAACACAATTATGCGAAAGGTTAAACTGTCCATCTACTTTGTTAGATAAATTAAGAGCACTTTAATGACGATAGATGCACTTACTGCACTTGTTGCACTTATCGCAACCGTACCCACCTATTTGAAGAGAAATCGGAACACCTGAATCTTTCGCGCACCCCCGCTGCGCACTTGGACCTAAAGAAAAGTCCGCAAGGATAACTATAGTCAAAAACGTGTACTAACATCCGAAAACACAAGACCCAATTTACTCTTTTCGACGGAAAAGTCCAACACCGTCCGGGTTGACGATCTGGAATCCCGCGCCGCCGTCGTCGTCCGCCGGAGCCCCGCGTGGTTCGGAACCGCGCGGCGTGTCTCCGCGGGCGACGCCCACGCGGCGCGGTGTTGCCCGTGCGACGGCCGCACGGTGCCCGCGCGGGTGCGGCCCCGCACGGCGCCCACGCGGTTGCGGGTCCGTGCGGGTGCCGCCCGCGCGGCAGCCGCGCGGCGCCCGCGCGGTGCCCGCACGGGTGCGGGTCCGCGCGGGTGCGGGTCCGCGCGGGTGCCTCCCGCGCGGCAGCCGCGCGGCAGCCGCGCGGCGCCCGCATGGTTGCGGGTCCGCGCGGCAGCCGCGCGGTGCCCGCATGGTTGCGGGCCCGCGCGGGTGCCGCCCGCGCGGCAGCCGCACGGCGCCCGCACGGTTGCAGGTCCGCGCGGCAACCGCGCGGCGGCCGCGCGGCGCCCGCGCGATGCCCGCATGGTTGCGGGCCCGCGCGGGTGCCGCCCGCACGGTTGCGGGTCCGCGCGGCGGCCGCGCGGCGCCCATGCGGTGCCCGCGCGGTTGCGGGTCCGCATGGGTGCCGTCCGTGACCCTCCTCCGCGCGATGCCCTAACGGCACCGCGCGCCTCCGCCGTCTGTTCCGTGCCCTATCCAGAAGACGATGTCGGCGACGGTGACGGATACGACGGAGAAAACAAGAAACCAAGAACTCAAACAAAAGAGACGACGGAAAAATCCCAAATAATTTAAAACAATTATTTTACTAACCGAAGATCGACGGGAAGGTTGTCCGGTCGCGTTCTTGCCTTCGGTTCGGTGTCCGGGAAGATCGGGCCCCTTCTCTTTCTCCTTTCCCTTTCTTCCGGCTAGGGTTCCGTCTTTTCTTTTCTTTTTCTCTTCTCACCGATTAGGGTTTTTATTTTCTTCTTTTCTTTTCTTTCCGATAATCGGGATCCCTTATATAGTCGTACTTTATCTTTAATTAATTTCTCTTTAATTCGTACGTAAGAGAATTATTAATTTTCCGTCTGGGATAATTAATTAACTAATTAATTATCCCCTACGAGATAACCCACCTTATCTCTAACGGGTGCAAGATATTTTGCACGGATTCCGATGCACGACTAATCACCGTATCACTTTGAATCCCATTCCGGGGGATCCCGATATCGGATTTCAGATCCGATCGCACCGTCGGCTTTCTTTTTCCGCGCTCTATCGCAGAAAAATACTAGCACCTCACAATGGCCAACTTTTAAGAATTGAATAATTTTATTTCACTTAAAGGCTTAAATGACTACATGTAAGTCAAAAATACCCCGAAAGGCCGGATCACTACATGCGAAGATTGAGCCGTAATATCGAAAATCGAGAGGGTGGCAAGGGCTTGGTGAAAATATCAGCAAGTTGTTTATCAGAAGAGATATGAACCAACTCTAAATCACCAGTCTGAACTTTTTCGCGCACGAATTGATGATCAAGTTCAATATGCTTTGTGCGAGCATGAAGAACAGGATTTGCCGCTAGATAAGTAGTGCTTAGATTATCACAGTAGATGCTAATAGGTCGCCAGAGGAAAACACGAAGATCACGAAGTAGACGACGGATCCATATCGTCTCCGCAAGCGCGTAGGCAACAGCACGGTATTCTGCTTCAGAACTAGAGCGAGAAATGGTGGGCTGCTTTTTGGCGGACCAGGAGATAAGATTGGGCTAAAAAAATATACAATATCCAGAAGTAGATCGACGTGTATCTGGACAACCGGCCCAATCAGCATCTGCAAATGCGACAAGAGAGGGATTGACACAGCGAGATATAGGCAGTCCATAAGTCAGCGTGCCCCGAATATATCGTAGAATGCGCTTAACCGCTTGCATGTGTGGTTCACGAGGAGCATGTAGATACTGGGCAACAGAGTTGACAGCATATGATATATCCGGTCGGGTGAAAGTAAGATACTGGAGAGCACCAACAAGCTGACGATAGTTATAGGGATCCTCAAGAAGTTGCCCTTCATGAGAGGATAGACGAGAGGTTGGAGAGAGAGGACTAGAGACGGGCTTACTATCAAGAAAACCATGGCGCTGAAGCAGCTGATGCGCATATTTGTGCTGAGTCAGATGAAAACCAGAAGATGACCTATTTACCTTAATGCCCAAGAAATAATGTAGTGGCCCGAGATCCTTCATTGCAAATTCCTGCTGTAAGGTGGTAATAAAAGCCCTTAGAAGAGATGAGGAACTGCTAGTGACAATAATATCATCAACATATAAAAGAAGAATAAGAGTGCCAGAACAGGAGTGACAGATGAACATTGAAGGATCAGCAGTGCTCCCAACAAAACCAATTTCAGATAGAAAGGACGTAAACCGTTGAAACCAAGCCCGAGGTGCTTGCTTAAGACCATAGATGGCTTTGCGTAGACGACAAATATGATGCGGAAAAGAGGGATGCACAAAACCAGGCGGTTGTCTCATATAAACTTCTTCAGAGAGTGTGCCATGAAGAAAAGCATTCTTCACATCAAGTTGTCGAAGAGACCACCCTGAGGAGAGGGCCACCGAAAGAACAGTGCGAATAGTGGTCGACTTGACAACGGGAGAAAAGGTCTCATCAAAATCAATGTCTTGTTGCTGTTTATAACCTTGAGCCACAAGCCGAGCTTTGAGACGCTCAAGAGACCCATCCGCCTTCTGCTTTACTTTGTATACCCATTTACAACCAATAAGATTAACAGGCGAAGGAGGTACAAGATCCCAAGTAGCATTTGTCAGGAGGGCATCAAACTCCTCAGCCATGGCAGCGCGCCAACCTGCATCCTGAAAGGCCTCATGAAATGAGTTAGGCTCAGTAGGCAGAGTAGAATCCGTAGAGGCCAGTAAGGAGGTAGACTCAGTTAAACCCTTAGTCATAGATCGAGTGCGCATAGGATGTATGCGGGGAGGTGAAGAAGGCTCAGACGGCACTATAGTAGGCTGAAGGGAGGGCGGACGATCAGAGGTGGACGGTGGTGGTTCAACAATAGTAGGTGTAGTAGCAGCAGATCGTGTAATGTGTCGTCTGGTATAGACACGGAGTTCTGATGGACCAACGGCAGTGGCATCGTTCCCATTCCTAACCTGTGAGTCATCAGAATTCAAGGTAGAAGGAAACGTTGATAAATTCTCAGACGGTGAAACAGGTGGACGTGTACCGGAACCACTCTCAGCAGAGGGGCGTGTGAAGGAGAAGCCAGAGATTGCATCAATGGTAGAAGGATTCTCACCCAGCAAAGGAGGATTTGAAATAAAATTTTGAAACATATCAAGGTTGGAAAAAGTAGAGGAAGGAGAAGAAGAGAATTTAGAAAGACAAGAAAACGGAAAAACAGTTTTCACAAAGGTAACATGTCGAGAAATAAAAACCTTGCCAGTGCTGGGATGGAGACATCGAAAACCTTTATGTTTATCAGAGAGTCCTAAGAAGACGCAAGGAAGTGACTGAGGAGAGAGCTTGTGAGCTGCAATATCCTGCACATCAGGATAACACAAACATCCAAAAACTTTGACAAGTTGCAAGTCAGGGGAAGAGCAACCATGCAGAATTTCATATGGCGATTGTCCTTTTAAAACAGTAAGAGAGGGAATTCGATTCACAAGAAATACAGCAGTTTGAATGGTATCAGCCCAAAAACGAGGAGGCATACAAGCTTGAAATAGTAAACTTCTAACAACGTTAGTTAAATGTCTATGCTTCCTTTCGGCGAGGCCGTTTTGTTGAGGAGTATAAGGACAAGAAAAACGGTGAAAAATTCCATTTTGTGAACAAAGGTTGGAAAACTTATCATTTACAAACTCCGTACCATTATCAGATTGGAAAATCTTGATTGAGCTATGAAATCTGTTTTCCACCATTGCTTTAAATTCGAGAAATTTGTCAAAAACTTCGTGTTTAAATTTCAAAAGGTAAAGCCAAGAAAACCGAGAATAATCATCAATAAATATAACATAATATTTATAACCAGAAACAGATGGAACGGGTGATTGCCACACATCAGAATGCACAATATGAAAGGGAAAAGCAGATTTAGATTCCGAATCAGAAAATGAGAGTTTAACTTGTTTTTCCATGTTACAAGCATTACAAATAGATAATGTCAAAGCAGAATTACCATCAGAAACAATGTTATTATTTTTAATAAATGCCGAAAGAACAGGAAGACTGGGATGACCTAATCGTCTATGCCAAACATCGCTACTAAATCTAGATGCAACAAGACCAATATGTTGCTTATTCCCTACACTTGCAACTTTAGAAGGAATTGGATAGAGTGATGTTCCCGAGCTAGGGCAGTGCAGAAGTTCCGTCCTTGTTACCTTGTCCTTCACAGAAAAACCAGAAGAGTCAAATTCAAGAACAGAATTATTGTCACGACAGAATTGACGCACCGAAAGTAAATTTCTCTTGATGGAAGGAACAACAAGAACATTTTTAAGAGCAAAGGATTTAGAAGATGTATTCAATTGAGTTTCACCTGTCTGAGTAATATCAAGTAAATTTCCATTACCAACTAGAATTTTCTCATGCCCAGTATAAGGTTTGGAAGAGGAAAGAATACCAGAATTCGCGGTCATGTGATTGGAAGCTCCAGTGTCTGGATACCATACTTCCTCAGCAGGTTCATAGAGATTCATAGCAGCAAAAGTTTGAGGGACATCATCGGCCACGAATGAGTGATTGAAGCGTTGTCTGCATTGAAGAGCAGAATGGTTGTACTTTCCACAGATCTGACACTGTGTGCCAGACTTCGGAAAATAAGATTGTTGATTTGGAGTATAAGGTTGAGGAAGATTATTGGGTGAAGAATGTGGATAGATTCCAGGAGATCCACGACCATGATATGAGTTGTCTACCGCGATGTCCTCGACCACCGCGATATCTGCCTCCACGACCTCCACGATTTTCTCGTCCACGATTTGCATAGAGAGCTTCGCTGTCGATAGTGGCAGGTGATGTTGTTGAACTAGTACGACGTTGTACTTCTGTTTCTTCTTGCATCAGAAGTGGACGGAGTTGATCAAAAGTAGGCTTGTTTCGGTGTGTATTAAGGGCACTGACGAAACCTCTATATTCTTCTGGTAACCCGAGAAGAACAGTCATGACCAAGTTATGGTCTGGCTCAGTTTCACCAATCGCTTGCAGGGCATCGCCAATAGATTTAATCTTTTGCATATAATCGGTCATATTCATTGAACCTTTCTTGATGCTTCGTAATTCAGACTTTAGATAGAAAGCGGTGGAAGCAGTTTTATCAAGAAAATATGTTTCGATAATTTTCCAAGCATCATACGCAGTTTTAGGAGAGCTAGAAACAATCATCTGTAATATGCTAAGCGAAAGGGTGGCATTAATCCACGAGAGTATAGTGGTGTCTTCTTTTTTCCAATTTAGATATTCCGGGTTCATAATTGTTTTCTTTTCAGAAGTGTCAATAGTCTGAGGCGGTATAATACCAGTTCCGTCCACATGTGGAGTAACACCAAAACTCTCCAAAACATTAAGAAATATTTGTTTCCACACAAGATATGTGGAATCTGTTAGTTCAAGTGGTATGAGAGTTTTGATATTAACCACTGGTAAATTTGAGAAAGAAGACATGTTACCACAAAAAGAAAATATCACCACGAGAGAGTAACCGAGGCAAATCCGACGAGTAGAAAAAATACCAAGTAGTCACAAATCTAGAATAAAGATAAGTAAGTCAGATTAGAACCCGATGGGAAAAGCTGAATGAATCAAAGTTGACCTTGATTGCACGAGAGAAGAACCAAACTACACCAGGGAGCAAGTACGCATCTGAACGACACCAGAATAATGAAGAGAGGCCAAAATTACTGTAGCGCTGGTACTGTAGCGCCGGTACTGTAGCAGCGGCACTGTAGCAGCAGTTGTGATGGAGAGAGAAATTCAAAGAGAAAAAAAAAAAAAAAAAAATTATGGAAGAAGATGAGATTCGTGGTAGATGGTGGCTAAGGATCGATATTCCCAATATTAGGGTTCCCGCTCTGATACCATGAAAGATGGGCAAAAGGGTATATCCTATGGTTTGTATTAACATCAATTATATAGTACATGAGAAGGTATTTCTATGGTAACAATGACAACCATAGTAATAATATAACTAGGATTACATGCTATATAATCCTACGCTATAGATGGTAAGTAATATATAGTATAACAACCATAGTAATAATATAACTAGGATTACATGCTATATAATCCTACGCTATACATGGTAAGTAATATATAGTATAGAAACAATAAAGATAATACTAAATATATCGTAACACTCTGTCTCCCACCAACGGTGTACCATTCCTTCAAGGAAGGGAACCGCCAACATGACTTGATCCCGACCTGGCACTCGCAGGTTTAAGAACGACCTCTTCATGGAGTCAACCCAAGACTCTATGACCATAGGGTCTGAACGCTTGCCGGTGAACATAGGCGGGTGGAACCTCAGAAAACTTGCGAGGCTCTCCACTGCCCTGTCTTGTTCCGCCTTTTGGGTCGCATACTCGGCGTCAAACGCAACCAAGTCAGCCCGGTGGGGCACCTCCCTCGTGACCCCAACTGGATGTGCAGGGTGCGCCGATATAGGCTCGGCGGCCACTGCCACTCCCTCTACTGTTGCCCCTACATGTGGCGACGCCGTGCGCTCATGTGCTGTCTGTGCAGCCTCAACTTGCTGCGCTATTAACTCCTGGAGCTTCTCAATCTGCTCTGCCTGCTGCCTCGATGCCTCCTCTAGGCGCCGGAATGCGTCTTACCTCCGGCGGGAAGCCTCCTCCTGTTGGCGAGAAGTTTCTACCTGCTATTGGACCACGCTGATAAGCGCGGCCATATGTGCTCGCAGCTCGTGTATCTCGCTCGACCTAGAGACCTCTCCTGGCCCGAGTCGTGTCAAGCACGTCTCTCTGCGTGGTGCCATTGCTAATCTGCACACCACAATGCAAAGACTAGCCCAAATTTAAAAATTTGGACAATGCGTAAGCTAAATACCTAGTAAAAGGGCTCGTCAACCCAATCATGCGAAAGTATATAAGGGCACTCCCTTTCACCTCCAACATTACATTGTTGGCCGCCAACGTAATAGTCCAAAGAATGAAAGCTCATTACCCTCAATCAGTCCCAACATCCTTTTTGGGAACAACAATAACCAATCAGGTACTTTCGCCCAAAGTCCACACACTCTCTCGTGCTAATCCCTAGGGTCTCCCTAAGGCTTGCTAGCCACCTAGAACCACTCCTAGGCTTTGATACCACTCTAATCTATCACGTCCCGAGACCGCCAATTTGGACAGTTCGGGCACACCAACAGACCCGCCAATCGGGCATGACCTCGCTATACCCGAAAGGAACGGTCAACATCCATATCAACACAATTTAGTGTATGCGGAAGAATAAACATCAGAGTAAAACCACTACTAACTAAAAACTTTCATTCATTAAACAAGTAGTTTAAGCATGCAATGAAAGCAATAACATGAGTGAACCATAATATAAAATTTATTACATTTTTCTCTCTCAACTTGCATTTAAACAATATTACAATTTACATCATTTTTCCTCACAATACAAAGTTAACTCAAAATATAAAAAAGGCGACATCTGCTAGACCCACTAGGTCTCTATGCTGCTGGGCCCTTGCCCCCTGTCGTCTGTCTCAACGGCTGTATCTGGACCTGAAAAAATGGTCACCCAAGGGTGTTGAGAACTACTTAAAGTTCCCAGTGGGTTCAGCCACCGAGAAAGAATGTTCTACATCGCTTGGTCCAATGGAAGCAATAATAGTAGTATGATAGGAAAACTGTAAACCTCGATGCTAACATGCTGGTATACATATAAAATATCGCTACACTATCTGTGTATACTCATCATCCCAATGCTACCATATCCTGCCATACTAGGCTACTATCCATAAACTCGGCCACTATGTCGCTGTAAAAGGGGTTAAGCTAACTCGACCACCTTGGCCATTCTACATCATCTTTTACTCAATCATATTCTTGTGCTTTAGTTCAAGTTGCTTATCTCTTGGAAAGTCTCGCCCAACGGGCCCGTGCCCGATAGTCATGCTACCACAAGACGAGACGATCCAAGGCGCCAATAGCACTTGTGTGCTATGTCAACCAATGGAAGTGCCTCACATAAATTCGGCCGCAGCCGCGAGAAATGGTCCTTGACTTACTCTCCGCACGAGTCCCAGCTTCCGATGGTGCCATTTTATTATTAATTGCTTTGCTTTTTTCTTTCCACTTTAACTTTTCTCTTTTATTCTAGGTTATTTACTCTAGGACATCACCTCATGTTAGAATTTTCTATTTATTCACATTCACAATTAACCATGCCATCTGGCGCCACTTTCATTTTAATTGCCTTTAAACCTTACGGAAGTACCTCGATCAACGGGTCTCTGCCCGGGGAGGCGGCTGAAATCGCTCCTCACACTCTCGCTCGAGTTCCAACATCCAAAGGTGCATTTACATTACTTCTTCCTTTTACCTTTAGCCTTCCGAAAGTACCTTGTCCGATGGGCTCGTGCTAAGGATTTAAGTATTCTTCGGCACGGGCCGTATTCACCGTGCCGTATCGTGCCAACAAAATACCGGCACGATATAGCCCCCGTGCCGATGGCACAACTCAAAATCTTATTTTCTTTAAATTACTAAGTAATTTTCTCAATAAAGTTTAAAATATTTGATAAAGACACATAATAAGTAATTAGAAAATTTTGTCGCTAAAGAAAATAAATATTTCATGTCATTATGTGTCGGCACACATGTATTTTTTGTGACTGACACTCATCGACACGGCCCGGCACGCACCGTCCCGTACTGTGTCGTACCGTGTCGACAAGTTTTCGGTACGACCTTGTGCCACGACACTTAAATCCTTGGCCAGTGCCCTAGGAGCCGCTATGCGTGCTACTCCCAAATGACGAGTCTCAAATTCGAAGGCGCTGTTTTCATTATCGTTTAGCTCTTTAGCCACTTTAAGCTTTCTTTTAGTTTTTGCCTCTTTCATTAACTTATCCTTTACCCTAGGTCCTTGCCGCAAGGGTAGCTAGGAAGCCTCACGGACTTACAACTTGAGTTGAAATTAAAATGATTGTTCATTTTGCCCACACGCCCTAAGACCAAGCTCTAGGGTTGACATTTGTTATACTCTTTAAGCTCAACCAATATACAAATTCCTTAGAGTCTCGACTCTAAGTTAAATACTCTAACATACAACCTCAAACTTAATCCTTAAACATATGCCACACATACTCTTCCTAGGGTTAATTCCACACATTATAAATCTTTACTATAGGTTTTCTCCTAGTTTCACATCATCAATAATTAACACAGTTTTCTCCTAAGTATATATCATTCATGCACTTCCCTCTAGGTTCATTTACATAAATCTCTAGGAATATACCCCGACATGATCACAATCATAAAATCATCTTTGTCATTTATACATGCAAATATAACCTACATTAGGTTTATCACAGTTCTCTTTTAGGGCTAATCCACATTCATGATCACACTACACTAACGTGCTCGCTACTATGCTTCTAAATTAAAAAGCAAAGGAAAAAAGGGAGAGATCACCATTTTTCGGAAGAATCCCTCGCATTGGTTTATCGCCAATTGCTCGTAGACACTTGCAATTGGGCCCCCGCGGTTTACTTGTCCTTTTGAGTCTGCAAGCCCAACGGTGATCACCACGTGCGAACGGCACCACCCGAAAAGCCCGGCAGTACATTGCACATCAAAACGGTACAGACAATCAAGGTCCCTAACAGGTGTAAAGGCACGGAGTTCAAATCCAAAAACTCTAACGGGTAAACCCCGAAAACTGTACCGAAAACACCGCAAAACAATAAGCGGAACCTACCTTAACGTCGACGCGCCGTTAAACTCGCGCACACACGTCCGTCCGACTCCTTGGAACACCTCGCGCGCGCTCCACGGCACCACCAGCGCGCTTGCGGCACTCCACTTCCTCTCCCACGCGTTCTCTTTCCCCCCCAAGACCCATAGTTGGAGCAAAAAGAGAAAAGAGAAGAAAGGAGGACGTTCTCGGGCTTTTATAGCCAAAAAGCCAGGATTCGGGCGTCCAAATCGCACTTTCGGGCGCCTGAAATCGCTTCGGGTTTGCTACAGTGGGCACCTCGGGCGCACACTCCCTCGCTGCGGCCAACCAGAGGCCGCCACGTGGCCCGCTCCCGTGCCCTTGCGTCAATGCGCGCGTCAGCGACACGTCACGCCGTTGTCGCGTCGCACGGCGCGACCTACGGGGCTTCGCCATGTGGCGCCACCCACGTGCTCCCGCGCTAGGGTCACGCCGCTTCCCCGCGCCCGCTGACGCTTCGGGCGCTGCGCCCAACGGGGCGCTGCCACGTGGCGCCACCCACGTGCCCCTTGCGCCAGCGCCAGCGCCGTGCTTCGCCGCCTGCTACAGTAAATCGGGCGTCCGAAAACCACTTTCGGGCGCCTGAAAATACGGCCAAATTCCGGATTTCGCCCGTTTTCGCTCATTTTTCGACCCAACTTCGATCCAAATGCAATTCGCTTCGGACCAAACTTGTTCCACCTTATTTTTACCATATTTTAAAATACGTTTAAGGTGATTTATCCGCACTTGGCTACTTTAGCGAAGCCGGTGCACTACAGAACAAGTATATAACCAAATAATAAAAATATTAGTGGTAAGTGGTACAAGTTACCCATGATTAGCGGCATAGAGGCCGTGTGGCATAGAGGCCTAGTGTGGTATGGCATAATAGCATAGTTCCATATGAGTGTCACGCCCCGGGGTCGAAACTGCGACCCGGTCTCGCCAACAGATCCGCCACCTATACGAAAAATCCCGCATAGGCGAAGCGTCCAACCTGCAAAAGTATCATCTAACAACTAAACAGATATCAGAGCTAAAGAAAAACTGCTGTAATAAAAATCTGAATCACTGTACAACTGAAAAATAAAGGTACAATATCCATCTCCCAAAAATAATGATACAATAATTCGATCCACCGAAAACTGAATACAAATAAAAAGCCACCTATACAACATCTATAACTCCAAAATGGGAGATAAACTAAAATAATAAAATACAACCGTGTACAGTGAAACCCACAATCCCGGTTGGTACATCTATCCCGCTGTAGTAAACAACACTGGTAGGGATCTATGTCGCGACTCCCTCGCCTCGAACTGTCAATCCAACTGAAGCAGGGATAGAAGGGAATCTCCTGCAAAACTGCCACCAACAGAGGGTGTGAGAATTACTAGTAAAACCAGTAGCCCTCAGTGGGTAAATCCTCAAACTCCGACGTACCCACTAAGTCTACCAGAGGCAAGAAAAGGAATAAGAAAGATGGTAAGCTATAAACAGAACTACTGATAAAAGGAAGCTATCACTACTATGCCTCTAAATAGAGTGCCAAGAAAATAGCTAAATGTATGCATCAGTGAAAGTGCCTGCCTGAATAAACCCAATCCAACCACCAGTAAACAGTGGTACTGCCTGCTCTGCCTGCCGCATCGGGTATGCCAGCCTACGCATAACACCGATGCAAAAGGAGTCTCAAGGACTCTAAGCCTGCCTGTCGCACACTCCGGAGTGGCACTCGAGGGGAGCGACCCACACGAGTAAAGTAACAAGTAACCAGTATCAATATATAGCAGGACTGGATCACGACTCTGATCAAAGTGGGAAAACCCCATCCACTAAAGAAAGCCCGATCCCCCCGATCTGATGCAACCGAAAATACCCGGTCGACCGCCCAATGTCCGCGGTCGCCGCAATACCCCACAAATCCCCCAATCAAGTCCGACCTGTCATCCCTAATCCGATGCACAAGTCACCATCCGGTCAACCGCCCAAAGTCCGCGGTCGCCGCAATACCCTGCCCTCAAGCCAGCCTGTCCCAGATCCCAAGAATCTGACTACACTATCCCAAACCCCCTGCTCGCACCCGAGCTACAAGTACCCTGAGTCTAAAATGAAAGGAGAAAAGTAGAAAGTATGGTTTCTCCTAAGTCAAGTTCCAGCATGATAGTGTAGCAGAAAAAGGTGGCCTATCTAGATGTCCATACAAGCATGCAAGAGTCCTCATGATGATAAAAGAAATACATGTATCAATTTTCTTACATTTATTAGAGCATGCTATTCCAAAATATTGATAATTGCATAAGAACATTAAGTACAACATAGCCTATGCCTGCCTATACCACATACACGATGCTCACAAGGTATAAATTGGCCTTCTCTTTTTAACATGATATTACCACTTCTAATAACCAAAACCTCCATAAAAGCAAGTTCTAACATAATATCCTTTGATCTCAAACAAGCATGCAATTATTATCCGTAGGGTGTAATTAGCCTTTTAACATAGGAATTACTCCAATATGCCTAGTGGGTAGTCAAAAGTAAGAGGGTCACAACAACACCCACACCTGAACCATCCATTTGCACATAATGTAGGTCGACGATCAAGTTACCCGTTTACTCTCACAAAGTATAGGATAAAGAAGTGTCAAACATAATCAACATCATATAAGGTGGTACAACGCTTGTCAAACCTCACAGTCATACATGAATATGCTAAGGACCATTTAACATTACTTAATCATGGACATTCAATCATTTATCACCAATGAATAGTCTAAGGCTCCACAACCTTCATTGATCTCACATAGGTTGAACATAAAATCCACCAACAACATTCATTTCCACATAAGCTAGATCGCCGACCAACCACAATATACAAACTCACATAAAGTAGTCTAAGGATCAACCATTATGATAAATATTACAAGATATAGAATGAATATCGACAAGGTCAATTATTCTCATATAGATAAGTCAAGAATCATTTAACATACAACCTCTCATGATATAGGTTCAAGGATCATCCACACTATCATTCTCACATAACCATGATAACCAATCTCACCTAAACCAAATAACATTTCACATAAAACCATATTAACTGTTCTCACATAGCAACCATGTCCTTCTCACATCAACCAACCATCCATTTGTTGGGTTATACTTAATATAAGGATCTAAATAGGGAAAAAACCACCTAGAGGGGGGGGTGAATAGGTGTAAACGATAAACACTCAAAAATCTTTGCGTAATAAAAATCCAATGCGGAAATGAAAATAACACGCAAAATTTTTACGTGGAAAACTCCAAAACCAGGAGTAAAAAACCACGGGACCGATAACACGGTGAAATCAACTAAGATTATAACACGTACAAAGGTGATATAACGCACTCACTGACGACTCATCCTTTTTCCATACGCTCCGAGTTGATCTTCTCCGCTCGCTCTGGAACGCGCCTCGAATCCACGATTTGCCTCCAACGCCGAATCCACGGCGTCCAACGTCGAGTCCACGACGTCTGACCGAATCCACGGTCTCCACCAGGTAGTACGTCTCGATCACACGAACGTACCTCGCTCCGAATCCATGAGAGCGGTAGCACCTTGAATCCACAAGGTCACGCGAATCCACGCGCCGATTTTGGGGAAAATCGTTGTTTTGTTGGTGGTGATGATCCGCCGAATACTTAGATCAAAGATAGATCGGAAATGCCATCTAAGTATTCATTAATTTGATTCTACTCAAAATCTGAGTATGAAAACCTAGAATCAAATTAATTAATATAGATGAAGAAAAATAGAATTAAATCTAGTTATTTCCTTTCTTCTCTATATGTGGATCTCTAAGTTTTTCTCCGTTAATTTTAATCTGTCATTTCCCAGAGATAAAACTTAGTGTGGATTACCCTAAAAGATAGAATTAGGGTTTACTTATAGGTTAGAAACCATTGGAAGAGGATAAGAATCAAAAACTGATTGTAACAGAATTTTTCCCGCACGACGGTCCGGACCGGATTAGGCTCGTTCAGGACTGTCGTTGTTTTTCAGAGAATTCCTGAAAAATCAAGGTTCGGGGTCCGGAACGAAATGCCACGGTCCGGACTGTTCATGCAGTTTCAGCAAACTCCACGTTCGGGGTCCGGAACAAAATCCTACGGTCCGGACTGTTCATGCAGTTTCACCAAAATCCACGTTCGGGGTCCGGAACAAAACAGGGATGTTCAGGACTGGATTTGTGCATGAACTACCAACGTTCGGGGTCCGGACTGTAGTCCTCTGTTCCGGATCCTGAACATGTAAATTGTCCAGTTTTTGATTTTTATGCGATTAAAAATCCATCCAAGTGTTTCTACATTATAAGAAGTATTCAGATCACCAAAATTATTTAGTTAAACATACCTGATCCTTTTGAATTCTTCTTACTTGAGATTGAGGTATATGATCCAAGCTTCTTCATCTTCAATCTTCAAGACTTAAACACTTTCACGAAATACGCCAAAACTAAAATCCTTAACAATCTCCCCCTTTGGCGGTTTCGTGACAAAATATAGATTCACTTAAGAAATTTCAAAAAGATATTTTTGTTGCTATCACCATACAACAAAAATTTACATTTGAGATCCAAATAAACTAAATACATGAGATAAACTCCTAAAACAAACTCTAGACTTAGACGTTTGTATTCTCTGCAAAAAGAAGTAATTCTTGACAAAAAAGATCGTTAGATACCTCAAGAATTTTTGCATTCAAAAACCAACCAGAGAGATAGAGTTTATACTCACCATGACATTTATGAACTCAGATATGTATTAAGATATTAATCAGAGATAGACATATCTTCTAAGCATTAAAATCCAAATGTCATAAATTTGTTAGTAATCAAACAACTTGTTAGTAATAATACATGCCCAAATAGTTAGTCAAATAGTTAGTCGAGGCATGCATTCATTCACAATACAAAACCAAAAGTTGTTTTGAGATACTTACCTTCCAGAGTTCAAAGTTCAAAGTTCTCACACACCATTGTAACCATTGTTCCATTGTTCAGATCTCTCTCCCCCTTTTTGTAACTAAAGTAGCCAAAAATTACAAAATAAAGGAGAGGTAAAAGTTCAAAGAGAAAATGTAAGAACTAAAACTAAAAAACCTGCAAGAAAGAAAATTAAAAAGAATCAATCGTCGGACTCTGAGTCCTCAGAGCTACTACAGCCCATCTTCGAAAACATCTTCTTGACCAACTTAGTCATTGACGTGAACTTCTTTGTCAAGGTAATCTGGGCTGCTGTGATGAGTTCAAGTTCATCAGAAATTCGCTTCTGCTCTTTAGTTATTTGCTCTTGTTCAAACGATAAACGTTGTTGCTCCTTATAAATCGAAGTAACATACGCTTCATCATCCGACAAAGGTACTTGTCGTGAAGGTGACGCAGAAGTGCCGACGGAGGGTTTCGTCGCGCGCGGAGGAGTTGGGGTGGCATGAGGCAGTTTATGCAAAGACTTAACAACTGTTGACTAATTAATCATACCTAAACAGTGTTGATAAGTTGTCGAGCTGATATTAACCTGGAATTTCTTTAAAATCCTCATTATGATCAATGGAAATGGTAGTCTTTCCGTGGGATGAGGATGCTTGACATACCTTGTCATCCTATTCCAAATGATGTATGGAATATTGATATTTAACCCCACTGCTTCTGACGGATGCCCTAAGAGATATAAGAACAGCATTCGATCCCATCTTAAGACTTTCGTCTGCATGTTTAGAAGAATATTGTAACATGTGATGAAGTTGAGGAACCGATACTCAAGTCGAAGTTCTTTGGACTTGATAGAATTGCCCGTTGACTGAGTTTCCTCCAAACATATTCCCCTTAGAACAGTTTGCCACATCATATTCGTCAAACTCCTTCCTTTTAAGTAGTTTATCCCTGACCTGCTAGATTGCATTTCTAAGACTTCGCCAATCAATTGCGGAGTTATTTTAAGTCTTGTCCCTTGGACGTTCGTATAAAACTCCATCGGACCGTCTTCATTTTCTTGAAGGTACCGTGCATTTGTGTAAAAAGTCCTTACCCGATGCAAACAGTATCCAAGCATTTCTGGGAATCTGCATACTTGAAGAAGATTGGCTTGTTCAATCAAATTACCAAACTCCGGGGAGTGGTCTCGAAGAGCGCCAATGTTAACATGTCTTTCGCCAATGCATTCTCGATTTTCAAAAGCCCTCAGACGGTCAGTATTAAGAGACACTTGTTCCTCACGGGGTGGTGAATCAGGAGCTATTGGTTCGTTAATTTCAACCCCCCGTGCTCGTCCTACCCGTCCAGCTAGTCTCTTTCTTTTCATCGAGATAGAGGATGATGGCATTGGTGCTTTGCCTTTTTCCACAGCAGTAGGTGCTGTCTTTCCCTTTGGTGAACCAGGGGACTTCCCTTTTGACTTAACAGGTGTTGTTTCGTCGTCCATCAATTCGTCCCAGTTCACATCTTCCTTATCAGATTCCGTCTCGGAATCGTTAACGAGGACAAACTCACCTTTTCGTAGAGTTTTCTTCGCTCTCTTCAATTTGTTCGTTGCTCTAGTGTGAACCATGGCAACAAGAAGCACAATGATCAATGAGAACACCATTTTTGCTATTGCCTGTGAACGAGAGAAACCTGCGAGCAAATACTCAA
Organism: Tillandsia leiboldiana; assembly: GCA_029204045.2. NCBI lineage: Eukaryota > Viridiplantae > Streptophyta > Magnoliopsida > Poales > Bromeliaceae > Tillandsia > Tillandsia leiboldiana. Next base: position 21,901,757 of record CM055067.1, read on the forward strand.
GAACACGAAAAATTGTTTATTTTCAAAAATTTGCAAAATTGTACCTAAACAATCATTATCATGTAGAGAGACTAGGAATCAAATTAGTTTTGCAAAAAGAATTTTAAAAATAGATCAATCACATGATTTTCAAAAATTCTCATTATATGCCCTAAAACCGAATTTTCAGAAATCGAAGCCTAAAAATTCGTTAATCAGGAGAATACCTAGCATATAATCAAAACTAATCTACTCAGAGTTCTTATTTCAAAAGAAATTTGACCAAAAACCAATCTCAAACGAAAAAGATACAAGATTTTCATGCACGTTTTGAGAAAATAGAGAAAAACTGTGAAAAACCGAAGTTTTGATCATGAAAACTCACTTTGATCCGAAGAACTTGAGTTAGAAAGGCTCCAAATCGGTTGATTTCTAGAGAGAGAAGCTCTGGAGACTTGGAAACAAAAGATTGTTGTAAAAAGAAATCAAATCCCTTTTGTTTCTTATAAAACCTTAGCCGCGGTCCGGAACGGATCAAGAATCCAGTCCGGATCCGCTACCCGCAGAAAATTCCTGCGTTCGGGATCCAAAACGGATATTCCGGTCCGGATCGGCTCCAAACTTTTTCTTCAGAAAAATTTAGAAAAATTCCAGAAAATCCAGAAAAAGTATGTATGCACTTTTGTATGTCAACTTTAAACAAAAGTCATCATTTCACATCAAAAGAAATAGATTATGCTAAATCTATCAATAATACCCAAGTAATGAAATGAGAATTTATAAAAATTAAATCGCTTAAAGTTGAACAAGTTCAATGACATCTATCATGATCTTATGAGTAATGCGTTTATCAAATCATTAATCTTGCAAAGAAAATGAAGTACCAAGATCAATAGATGTTTGAAATCCCAAATATGTTAGATAATATATCTAATCAATTTATTGTAAGGAGTGGCTCTTTGAGCATCTTTCAAAAAAATCCCCACCTTATACCAACCTTGGAATTTGACAGAGTCAAGTATTCCAAAAAGCATTTTATCTTATCAACTTGAAAAACCATGCTTGGTATACATGTGGTAGCTGCACACAGTACTCGGACGACCGAGGTGGTAGCTTTTTCCTCCATGTGGTGGTAGTTTTCACTCCTCAATGGGATGTAACTCTTTCCACATCTTTTGAGCATATCAACTTAAATGAACTCCCCCTCAATTGGCTATCAATTATTTAATATATAAAGTATTCAACCAAAAATTGATCTCGATTTCATACTCGACTCAATTGTCAAATAAGATAAAAACTATACCAAGAGATCATTTGAGAGAGAAATTGACTTTGATCAAAACAAAGATGACTTAATTGACATAAATGATCATTGCATCAAATGAATTATTATGATATCCAAAGCATAATAAATTTCAAAATATATGAAAGGATGCAATTAAAGTCAATAATACTAATGCTCAATTAATGTTCTATGCACAAACATAGATAAGGAACAAAAACACAAAACAAAACCTAACCTAAGCAATGATTTCAAAAAGTGTTATTTCAAGGAAAGCATTCCAATTGCTTTACGTAAATGAATAAACCGTTTTTGATCCAAAGGTTTTGTTAAAATGTCAGCTAATTGATCCTCAGTTGAAATATAGGAAATTTGAAGTAAATTTGATTCAACTAGCTCTCTTAGAAAATGATATCTAAGTTCAATGTGTTTTGTTCTAGAGTGCAACACAGGGTTTTTAGAAATATTTATAGCACTTGTGTTGTCACAAAAGAATAGTTACCGAAGTTGCTGAAATTCGGAAGTCGCTCAACATGCTTTTCATCCAAATGAGTTGAGTTGAACAACTACCCGCTGAGATATATTACGCTTCGGCAGTCGAGAGTGCTATGCAGTTTTGCTTTTTACTATGCCATGTGTGACGCCCCACTTCCCAGGGGGTCACCCATCCTAGAACTACTCTAGCTCTAGCACGCTTAACTCTCATGTTCCTCTTGGATCTTGCTACCATCCAAAATGCTATAGCCGGGTTAGAGATTTTAGTCCTATTATATCATTTATATAGAGGACTAATCCAAATTCCGGGGGTGTCACATTCTTCCCCCCTTTAAGCCCTGACGTCCACGTCAGGATCAAGCACACTCACAAGCACCAGGCGATGTGAGACTCGTCTCGCTAGCCTTAGCCGACCTTGTGAGGAGCTGCACTCCACTGACAACGGTCATTAGCCGGGGAGCCTCGCTCTACCCGCTATATAACCCTGGCTCAGCCGAGACTCATCTCACATTTCCGGCTGGTGAATGGCTCTGATACCAATTGTGACGCCCCACTTCCCAGGAGGTCACCCATCCTAGAACTACTCTAGCTCTAGCACGCTTAACTCTCATGTTCCTCTTGGATCTTGCTACCATCCAAAATGCTATAGCCGGGTTAGAGATTTAGTCCTATTATATCATTTATATAGAGGACTAATCCAAATTCCGGGGGTGTCACATTAGTGTAGAGTACCGGGATTTCGGTTAGTGCACCGACCACGCAAGATGGCGTGATGTGGAGGATTTACTTTGGACGAGTCCAAATCATGTTTACAGATGATGTCGGGTTGATTCGGATCAACGCGGAAGCCCCAGCTTGATTCGGGATTTTTCCGGGCATTGTGCGCCGAATGAGGACTGGTTTGGGGAAAGCATCGACTCCACCGTGGTGTGCAGGAAATTGGGAAACACCTGGAACTGGTGTACTTTGGAATTACAGCGGATTTCGGGAGGTTCCGGACTGACGCGGAGGACCCGAAGGCGCAAAGTGAGTCGGAACTGGCAATTTTGGAGCCGGTTTTTTGGATTGAGCACCCCGACTCAACGATTGAGCTTTTTGGGGAGAAAAAGCTGTGGACATGTGTATTTTCAGATTACAGCGGAGTTCGGGAGGATTCGGATCCGTGCGGAGGCCCCGAGGACAAAAAGTGAGTTGACGGGGGACTTTTAATGGGTTAATTAATTAATTAAATTAATTAGTTGACTTAATTTGGTTTTTCTTGTGATGTAGAGAAGGTTTGAAGGGAGTGGATTAGTGTGTTATGGATTTGAAAGTGTGAGAGGATATTTTTGGGGTAGTGCATTAAATGCAGCCAACCACTCCCCCTCCCTTATTAATTAGGCACCACCTAATTAAAGTCCACGTCATCACCTTCCCTCTCCTGTTGAAGCAGAGGAAGCAAAAGAAACAGAGGAAAAAGAAAGAGAGAAGAGAAAGGAAGGAAGAAGAAGAAGAGGAAGAATATGAAAGAGCTTGGTGAGTTGGAGCTTATGGTTTTCTCCTGCTACTTGAAGTCGTGGGGCCGAGCGGACGCGCGAAGTGTTTCATCAAGGTTTGTGGGTTAGTCAAATTTTTTTTTTTCTTGCCGTTTTCTTTTGGTGCTGCCTGTGGGAGGCATGGCTGCAGCAGGGAGCCGCGCGGGCGCGCAAAGGCGCCGCGCGCGGCCGGCGCTGGTTCTGCGCGGCGCCGCGGCGCCCATGGGCGCCGCGCCGGGGGCGCGCGCAGCGAGTCGGCGCGTGGCAAGGGTGTTGCGCGGCGGGCGCTGGGCGCCGCGCCGCGCAGCGGGCACCGCGCTGCGCAGCGGGGCGCTGCGCTGCGGGCGCCAGCGCGCTGCGCTGCGGGCGCTGGGGCGTCACAGTTGGTATCAGAGCCATTCACCAGCCGGAAATGTGAGATGAGTCTCGGCTGAGCCAGGGTTATATAGCGGGTAGAGCGAGGCTCCCTGGCTAATGACCGTTGTGAGTGGAGTGCAGCTCTTCACGAGGTCGGCTAAGGCTAGCGAGACGAGTCTCACATCGCCTGGTGCTTGTGAGTGTGCTTGAGCCTGACGTGGACGTCAGGGCTTAAAGGGGGGAAGAATGTGACACCCCCGGAATTTGGATTAGTCCTCTATATAAATGATATAATAGGACTAAATCTCTAACCCGGCTATAGCATTTTGGATGGTAGCAAGATCCAAGAGGAACATGAGAGTTAAGCGTGCTAGAGCTAGAGTAGTTCTAGGATGGGTGACCCCCTGGGAAGTGGGGCGTCACACCATGCAACAAGACAATGGCCAAGATAAAAACATGCACCACTCGTACTTTTCCGATCATCCACAGATCCTGCCCAATCGGCATCTGAATATCCTATAATGTCAAGCGTTGTTCCCATAGGATACCAAATTCCGAAGTTCAGTGTTCCTTTAACGTACCGGATGATCCTTTTCACCGCTTTCAGGTGAACCTCCTTTGGTGCTAATTGATATCTCGCGCAGATCCCAACACTAAAGGATATATCCGGGCGACTAGCCGTGAGGTAGAGTAGACTTCCAATCATGCTGCGATAAAGCTTCTCGTCTACACTTTCACTAAGAGATTCACTTCCTAATCCCTTATTGCTAGTTCCCATAGGAGTCGGAAAATCTTTAGAGTTTTCTAAATCGAATTCCTTCACCAACTCCCTTGCATACTTGGATTGACACAAATGGATGCCTTCTTCATTTTGTTTCACTTGCAATCCAAGAAAGTATGTCAGTTCCCCCATCATAGACATCTCAAATTCGCTTTCCATGGTTTCTGCGAATTTAGAAGCATCATTGTCTCTAGTTGCACCAAATACAATGTCATCGACATAGATTTGTGCCACAATGAAATTATCCTGATAATGCTTCACAAAGAGAGTCCGGTCTGCTCCCCCTCGAGTATAGCCCTTTTTCAATAGGTGCTTTGTTAACCTTTCGTACCACGCTCGCGGTGCTTGTTTTAGACCGTAAAGAGCCTTTTTCAAACGAAAAACATGGTTAGGTTGTTTATAGTCTACAAAACCTTTCGATTGAGCCACATAAACTTCCTCGTTCAAAAACCCATTTAAAAACGCGCTCTTAACGTCCATTTGAAAGAGTTTGATTTTAAAATGACAAGCAATCGCTAACAAAATACGAATCGACTCGAGTCGAGCAACTGGGGCAAACGTCTCATCAAAGTCTATACCTTCTATTTGTGAATAGCCCTGAGCAACTAGGCGTGCTTTGTTCCTGATAATGGTACCATCCTCGTTTTTCTTATTCTTGAAAATCCATTTAGTACCAATCACGTTGTGTTGCTTCGGTGGCTTCGTTAGTTCCCAGACTTTGTTCCTTTCGAACTGATGGAGCTCTTCCTGCATTGCTTCAATCCAGTAGTCATCCTGAAGAGCTTCATCGACGTTCTTTGGTTCTACCATGGAGACGTAACATGCGACTCCACAAACCAATTGTTTCCGAGTCCTGACTCCTTCTTGTGGGTCTCCAATAATGTTGAATTCCGGATGATCCTTGGAGATTCGTAGCGTTTGAGGTAACGGAGTACTTGGAGGTACATGTGATGATTCCTGCATTTCAGATAAACTAGAAGAACCATTAGATGCATCAACTTTATCAAAAGAGTTATTATGAGAAGATGCATTTACAGGAGTATCATCATCTAGAGACATATCAGGGGTAGATTTATCAGATGAAAAATGAAAAGCTTAATCTACTTTAACATTAATAGATTCTACCATCGTTTTAGATTCCAAGTTAAATACCCGATATGCTCTACTGTTTGTAGAATAACCCATGAAAATCCCTTCGTCACTTCGAGAGTCGAATTTACCAAGATTTTCGCGATCACGCAAAATATAACACCGACTCCCAAAGATACGAAAATATTTGATATTCGGTTTTCTACAAAACCACAGCTCATATGGTGTATTTAAAGTTTCCGGGCGCAAATACACTCGATTAATTACATAGACGGCGGTGTTCACAGCTTCAGCCCAAAAATGTAACGGGAGTTTCCGGCTATGAAGCATCACACGCGCCATCTCTTGAACAACCCTGTTTTTGCGCTCGACTACTCCATTCTGCTGAGGTGTATAGGGTGCTGAGAATTCATGTTTTATGCCGTTGGAAGTGCAAAAATCAATGAATTTAGAATTAATGAATTCTCCACCTCTATCACTTCGAACACGAACGATCTTTTCATTTCTTTCAATCATAATACGATGACAAACCTCATGAAAAGAGTCGAAAGTATCCGCTTTCTCTTTTAAAAATGTTACCCATGAATATCTCAAGAAATCATCAACCAAAAGAAAAATATACCATATACCTCCCAAAGATGGTTGACGAGTCGGCCCCATTAAGTCCATGTGCAGTAATTCCAAGGGCCGATTGGTACCAACGTGGTTCAAAGACGAAGGAAGAATTCACCTTTGCGTACCCAAACCTTTTGAGTTTTGGAGTACGTCGGCAATGATTGTGAAGTTCTTCTCCTAGGTGAAAGCGTCTTGATTGATTCATCGCTTTTTCTTGACGTCGTCGTCTTGTTTGATGTACTACCAATGTTCTTTTGTTTTGAAAAATCCTTCTTTGATTTCCGGGGAGTGAACTCATTGGTAGTAGTTGCAAGAGGTGCTTGATGTGATCTTTTCGCTCCAATCTTGCAATTTCTTCTTATGTGCCCTGCATAACCACAACGAAAACATACCTTTGTACTTGACGATCCCGAAGTAGGTGAAGTACGGTTGTTGTCGTTGATTGTACTATTGTAGTGAATTCCGTTGTCGGAGGAGGAGTTACCGACTGGGGCACAAAAACTGTCCCAACTGAACTAGGATTGTCTTCAGTTCGATTGTATCCAAGGCCGAAACGGTTTGTTTGACCAAGACCAAGTATCTTATCCAACTTGCTCATTCCCGAAGAAAATTGCTTTAAGTCATCCTTGAGTTAGAAAATGGTCTTCGTCATCTCCATTTTTTCCTGTCGAGCCTCGGAGTAGAGCTTCAAGAGGTAACTTGCTTTATCCACCATTTTTACGTGTACCTTCTCGAAATGCTTATTTTTCTCTTGAAGTGAAACATTTGTTTTTATCAGGTTATCCCTTTCCACTTCAAGACCGGTTGAGAGAGAAGTTGTCCTTTTTACTTCTTCTTCGAGATCCTGCAATCTCCCTCTCAACCCCTTGTTTTGCTTAGCCAGTTTCTTTGAATCTTTTAGAAGTTTATGGTAGGCTAAAGCAAAGTCTTCACATTCGGAATTACTCGATTCATCATCCGTTGCAGTTTTTTCAACCTGGGAGGAGTTGGACAATGAATCGGATGTACTTGCCATTAAGCACACGAAAGGTGAAGTTGTGGACGCGTGGAACGCCGTTGCGTTATTTTCTTCATCACTGGAAGATGCTAGTTCCCATTGGAGTTGGAAAATCTTTAGAGTTTTCTAAATCGAATTTCTTCACCAACTCCCTTGCATACTTGGATTGGCACAAATGGATGCCTTCTTCATTTTGTTTCACTTGCAATCCAAGAAAGTAAGTCAGTTCCCCCATCATAGACATCTCAAATTCGCTTTCCATGGTTTCAGCGAATTTAGAAGCATCATTGTCTCTAGTTGCACCAAATACAATGTCATCGACATAGATTTGTGCTACAATGAAATTATCCTGATAATGCTTCACAAAGAGAGTCCGGTCTGCTCCCTCTCGAGTATAGCCCTTTTCCAATAGGTGCTTTGTTAACCTTTCGTACCACGCTCGCGGTGCTTGTTTTAGACCGTAAAGAGCCTTTTTCAAACGAAAAACATGGTTAGGTTGTTTATAGTCTACAAAACCTTTCGGTTGAGCCACATAAACTTCCTCGTTCAAAAACCCATTTAAAAACGCGATCTTAACGTCCATTTGAAAGAGTTTGATTTTAAAATGACAAGCAATCGCTAACAGTATACGAATCGACTCGAGTCGAGCAACCGGGGCGAACGTCTCATCAAAGTCTATACCTTCTATTTGTGAGTAGCCCTGAGCAACTAGGCGTGCTTTGTTCCTGATGATGGTACCATCCTCGTTTTTCTTATTCTTGAAAATCCATTTAGTACCAATCACATTGTGTTGCTTCGGTGGCTTCGTTAGTTCCCATACTTTGTTTCTTTCGAACTGATGGAGCTCTTCCTGCATTGCTTCAATCCAGTAGTCATCCTGAAGAGCTTCATCGACGTTCTTTGGTTCTACCATGGAGACGTAACATGCGACTCCACAAACCAACTGTCTCCGAGTCCTGACTCCTTCTTGTGGGTCTCCAATAATGTTCGATTCCGGATGATCCTTGGAGATCCGTAGCGTTTGAGGTAACGGAGTACTCGGAGGTACAAGTGATGATTCCTGAATTTCAGATAAACTAGAAGAACCATTAGATGCATCAACTTTATCAAAAGAGTTATTATGAGAAGATGCATTTACAGAAGTATCATCATCTAGAGACATATCAAGGGTAGATTTATCAGATACAAAATGGAAAGCTTCATCTACTTTAACATTTATAGATTCTATCATCGTTTTAGATTCCAAGTTAAATACCCGATATGCTCTACTGTTTGTAGAATAACCCATGAAAATTCCTTCGTCACTTTGAGAGTCGAATTTATCAAGATTTTCGCGATCACGCAAAATATAACACCGACTCCCGAAGATACGAAAATATTTGATATTCGGTTTTCTACAGAACCACAGCTCATATGGTGTATTTAAAGTTCCCGGGCGCAAATACACTCGATTAATTACATAGACGGCGGTGTTCACAGCTTCAGCCCAAAAATGTAACGGGAGTTTCCGGCTATGAAGCATCACACGCGCCATCTCTTGAACAACCCTGTTTTTGCGCTCAACTACACCATTCTGCTGAGGTGTATAGGGTGCTGAGAATTCATGTTTTATGCCGTTGGAAGTGCAAAAATCAATGAATTTAGAATTAATGAATTCTCCACCTTTATCACTTCGAACACGAACGATCTTTTCATTTCTTTCAATCATAATATGATGACAAACCTCATGAAAGAGTCGAAAGTATCCGCTTTCTCTTTTAAAAATGTTACCCATGAATATCTAGAGAAATCATCAACCAAAAGAAAAATATACCATATACCTTCCAAAGATTGTTGACGAGTCGGCCCCATTAAGTCCATGTGCAGTAATTCCAAGGGCCGATTGGAACCAACGTGTTTCAAAGACGAAGGAAGAATTCAACTTTGCGTACCCAAACCTTTTGAGTTTTGGAGTACGTCGGCAATGACTGTGAAGTTATTCTCCTAGGTGAAAGCGTCTTGATTGATTTATCGCTTTTCCTTGACGTCGTCGTCTTGTTTGATGTACTACCAATGTTCTTTTCTATTGAAAAATCCTTCTTTGATTTCCGGGGAGTGAACTCATTGGTAGTAGTTGCAAGAGGTGCTTGATTTGTTCGTTTCGCTCCAATCTTGCAATTTCTTCTTATGTGCCCTGCATAACCACAACGAAAACATACCTTTGTACTTGACGATCCCGAAGTAGGTAAGGTGAGGTTGTTGTCGTTGATTGTAGTGAATTCCGTCGTCGGAGGAGGAGTTACCGACTCGGGCACAAAAACTGTCCCAACCGAACTAGAATTGTCTTCAGTTCGATTGTATCCAAGGCCGAAACGGTTTGTTTGACCAAGACCAAGCATCTTATCCAACTTGCTCCTTCCAGAAGAAAATTGCTTTAAGTCATCCTTGAGTTAGAAAATGGTCTTCGTCATCTTATCCAACTTGCTCCTTCCAGAAGAAAATCTCTTTAAATCGTCTTTAAGTTGGAAAATGGTCTTCGTCATTTCCATTTTTTCCTGTCGAGCCTCGGAGTAGAGCTTCAAGAAGTAACCAGCTTTATCAATCATTTTTACATGTTCCTTCTCGAAATGCTCATTTTTCTCTTGAAGTGAAACATTTGTTTTTATCAGGTTATCCCTTTCCACTTCAAGACCGGTCGAGAGAGAAGTTGCTCTTTTTACTTCTTCTTCGAGATCCTGCAATCTCCATCTCAACCCCTTGTTTTGTTTAGCTAGTTTCTTTGAATCCTTTAGAAGATTATGGTAGGCTAAAACAAAGTCTTCACCTTCAGAGTTACTCGATTCGTCGTCCGTTGCATTCTTTTCGACTTGAGAGGAGTTGGACAATGAATCGGATGTACTTGCCATTAAGCACATGAAGGGTGAAGATGTGGACGCGTGGAACGCCGTTGCGTTATTCTCTTCATCACTTGAAGATGACTCATTTGACGTTGAGGTGTCATCCCAAGTGACGGCTTGCATCGCTTTCTTCTTCGACGGATTCTTATTTGGACACTCCGTTGAGATATGGCCGTACCCTCGGCACTTGAAGCATTGGACTTGTCCCTCTGAGCTTTTCTTATCCTTTGAAAAACTCTCTTGCTTTCTTGACTTGTGGCTTGAAAAACCTTTGCCTTTCTTCGACTTTACGAAGGATGGAGTTTTACTTGAATTACCCCTTCGAAAGTTTCGGCGAAATTTTCTTGTCAAGAGAGCAAGCTGCTTCTCAAAGTCCTCCATAGATAGGTTCTCGTCATCGTCTGAGGAGGATGAATCCGCGTCTTCTTCTTTTGTTGTTTTCAACGCAAAACCTGAAGACTTAGAAATAGATGCTTTTCCAGAAGAATAGTTAGTAGGAAATGTCATTTCATATGTTTGTAATGAACCAACTAATTCTTCTACACGGATTTCGTCCGGGTGTTTAATAGTTTCAATGGCCGTAACCTTGGAACGAAATCTTTCAGGAAGAGTTCTTAAAATCTTTCTTACAATTTTAAATTCTGGAATTTTCTCTCCCAAATTAGCACATGTGTTCACGATGTCTTGCAATCGCGTATAGTAATCTGTGAAAGATTCATTTTCTGCCATGAAAATAGAGTCAAACTTGCTCGTAAGCATTTGCAGTTTCTGAATCTTCACAAGGTTAGTTCCCTCATGTGTAACTTGAAGAACATCCCAGATTTCTTTCGCAGTCTCACATGCCGAGACGCGAGAGAACTCAGTTTGAGACAAGGCATTAAATAAGGCGTTAATTCCTTTGCCATTGTAAGAAGATGAGTCAAAATCTTCCTTGGTCCATTTCGACCTAGGTTTGATGGTGTGAAAATCAATAATAACTTCGGTTGGATTTGACCATCCTAACTCGGTAGATTGCCACACCCGTTCGTCGATGGAAATTAAAAAGGCTTTCATCCGTACTTTCCAGTAGGCATAGTTTGTTCCATCGAAGAACGGGGATCTGTTGATGTTTCCACCTTCAACCATTGTTTACAACCCTATTCCCTCTCTGATACCAATTGTTGGGTCACCTTTGTAATAAGGATCTAAATAGGAGAAAAACCACCTAGAGGGGGGGTGAATAGGTGTAAACGATAAACACTCAAAAATCTTTGCGCAATAAAACCCAATGCGGAAATGAAAATAACACGCAAGATTTTTACGTGGAAAACTCTAAAACCAGGAGTAAAAAACCACGGGACCGATAACACGGTGAAATCAACTAAGATTATAACACGTACAAAGGTGATATAACGCACTCACTGACGACTCATCCTTTTTCCATACGCTCCGAGTTGATCTTCCCCGCTCGCTCTGGAACCCGCCTCGAATCCACGATTTGCGTCCAACGCCGAATCCACGGCGTCCAACGTCGAGTCCACGACGTCTGACCGAATCCACGGTCTCCACCAGGTAGTACGTCTCGATCACACGAACGTACCTCGCTCCGAATCCATGAGAGCGGTAGCACCTTGAATCCACAAGGTCACGCGAATCCACGCGCCGATTTTGGGAAAAATCGTTGTTTTGTTGGTGGTGATTATCCGCCGAATACTTAGATCAAAGATAGATCGGAAATGCCATCTAATTATTCATTAATTTGATTCTACTCAAAATCTGAGTATGAAAACCTAGAATCAAATTAATTAATATAGATGAAGAAAAATAGAATTAAATCTAGTTATTTCCTTTCTTCTCTATATGTGGATCTCTAAGTTTTTCTCCGTTAATTTTAATCTGTCATTTCCCAGAGATAAAACTTAGTGTGGATTATCCTAAAAGATAGAATTAGGGTTTACTTATAGGTTAGAAACCATTGGAAGAGGATAAGAATCAAAAACTAATTGTAACAGAATTTTTCCCGCACGACGGTCCGGACCGGATTAGGCTCGTTCAGGACTGTCGTTGTTTTTCAGAGAATTCCTGAAAAATCAAGGTTCGGGGTCCGGAACGAAATGCCACGGTCCGGACTGTTCATGCAGTTTCAGCAAACTCCACGTTCGGGGTCCGGAACAAAATCCTACGGTCCGGACTGTTCATGCAGTTTCACCAAAATCCACGTTCGGGGTCCGGAACAAAACAGGGATGTTCAGGACTGGATTTGTGCATGAACTACCAACGTTCGGGGTCCGGACTGTAGTCCTCTGTTCCGGATCCTGAACATGTAAATTGTCCAGTTTTTAATTTTTATGCGATTAAAAATCCATCCAAGTGTTTCTACATTATAAGAAGTATTCAGATCACCAAAATTATTTAGTTAAACATACCTGATCATTTTGAATTCTTCTTACTTGAGATTGAGGTATATGATCCAAGCTTCTTCATCTTCAATCTTCAAGACTTAAACACTTTCACGAAATACGCCAAAACTAAAATCCTTAACACCATTCTCTCATAGATAAGTGAAGAATCAACCACCGTAGTAATCTCACATAGTATAGGTTAAAGGATAGTCACCTGCGATTAACTTCATATGAGATAGGACAACATTGACCAAACTAATGATGCACTCATGTATAAACCAAGGAGCAATCAACTTAATATAAACATAGATATCCAAGCATGATACACCAAGGATAAGAGAGCAACAATCAACCATATCATGAGGAAAACCAATAGCCCGAGTGGGTAAATCATCGTTTTCGGAGAAGCACAACGACCCACCTGAAACTTGACGATCCGCTGCCCGATCTAGCTGAAATTTGGCGTGAGTAATCCTTATCCTCCCAGGAGTCCGATGCCGCGAAAATCATCCAAATCCGCCTCACGGATTGGGCTCAATCACTGAAACAATGCACGCTGCGCAATTAAATTCCAGAATTTCAGCAAGTATAATGAAGCTAAATAAAAAATATGTGCGACCTCAAATACCTCAAAATGAAGTTCCTAGCAGTAAAACAAAGATGTCATCTTCCATACAAACATCTTCAAGTCCTCAAAAATCCACCATTAATTTCCCTTAACATTCAAATGAAGCAAATATCACAATACTGTCCAAAAACTGCTAACATAAACTTGCTAGAACTTTCAAGCTTAATTAGAGGCTTTTCCAAAGGGAATCATCCACATATCACAAAAGAGAATTTGCTCACCTTGAAGTTAAGAAGAAGTCCCAATTTGAATTTATGAAAAAGACCTAATATTCCCAAAGTTATCTGCATTCCAAGGTGCATTGCTCAAATCAAAAACTAAAACAGGGACTGCAGTAAACCTTATAACAGCACTGGGAAGATCATTAAAGTTACCTAACCAAATGAGCTCCAAATCCTGCAAGAGAGGTACCATTGGATTCCTTGTCGAGAGTAGATACAAATTGAGCTAAAGAACTCCAAATTTCATGCTCGGATGAAGGAGAAAACCCATAAACACTTTGAACTATCCACCAAGTTCCATCTGTACACGAATGCAGCAAGATGTTCCAAAGATCATGCATAAGCCCTAATAAAAACTCAGATCTGGGGGGAGTGATACATACCAATATTGTAGATCTTCGAGTCCTGGAAATTTTCTCGCAAAAATCATCCAAAAATTCCACTCCAACAATTCAGAAAAGCCAAAATACCAAAGACTACCCAAAATTCCAGGCTGAAACAAAGGGTCCCAAAGATGGCCTTAAAACTCTGTAAAATCATAAGACCTGAGAGAAAAGTTGAATACAAAAATTGTAGCCTTACCTCTTGTGAAAACGTAGAACCAAAAATGAGCTCAAAATTCCAAGAAATGAGTCCTGGGAAATTTTTGCACTGAAATGTGACGGAGAAGGCTGTGAAGCAGCAATGGTGATGTCCTCAAATGTTGGTGAAGAAGATGATCCAAATGGCCTTCAAAAATCCCCAAAAAATTCAGTGTTGTAGTAGAGTTGTTGAAGAAGCTCTGCTAAAAAAACTCCCCTGAGAAAACCTCTCCAAAAGGTCCAAAATGGAGGAAGATATCACCTTATAAAGCCATTGAAGGAGAAAACTAGAAAAATAACCCCCTGGAGCTACAGTACTGGGCCGGCCCGGCACTGTGCCGCCGGGCCGCCATGCGGCAGCAATCCGCGCGCTCCCGCGCTGTGGCTCCCATGCCGGATCGCCGCCACGTGTCGCTCCCCGACAGGCCGATCCGCGCGGCCAATCGGGAGGCGACACGTGGCCTCCCTTATCCATCCGCAGCCGCGCCTGCCCTCGCCGCTGCCCGCTGCTGCCCGGCCTGCCCGCGCCTGTTGCGTGGGCCGGGCCCGCCGCGCCTCCACGCCTGCCACGTGGCGTACGGAACCAACGGGGAGCCGCCACGTGGCACCCCCTCCGGTCCACCGGTCCACCATGCGCCCAAAAAATACCGTAAACTTCGGGTTGTCCGTTTTCGCGCGTCCGGACTCAGAAAAATACATGCAAATAGCCGATCTCCATCGTTTTTTCGCGCTGAATCCAAATACGAAGTCCGTTTTGCAAGATTCCACTTCTATTTTTCAACGAAACTCCCCATTAGGCAATCTTGATCCATTTCTCGCACTGAGTCCGTTTCTTGGGTCCGATTTGCGCGCAACCAACACTATCCACAGAAATAGGCCTCCACAATCTGTCGATCACGCTGTAATGACCACGAAGATCCAGGTCTTCACAATGAGTGTGTTCTAGCATTGTATTTCATTTAAATAGTATGCTAGCGTAAAAATATTTGTTTAAATATATATCTTGCTACTAATGTTTTCATTAGATCAAGTGGGTGTAGAGTATGTTTCTCGGTGATTGAACCCATTGAGAATTATTCGTATTTCTCATACCTTGTGGTTTATCCCTTTTTGCAGATCCGGGTGACGCCGGCGAGGCACGAGATCGAGGCAAAGGCCTAGCTAAGTAGCAGACCTAGCAAGGTCTAGAGAGAGTACCCATTTTGTACTAAAGTGAACATTGTATTTTGGAAAGGAAAAATGTTGTAATAACATATGTTGTTCATTCTAGATCCATGTATCAACTTTATACAATTGTGTTTCATATAAAAGTTGAAAGTTTAAATTTTATAAGTCATACTCTGATATTCTTGTATTTTCTTGTGTATGATTGTATGTTTGAGATGTATCACCGTTCCTTTCGGGTAGGGAGGGGTCATGCCCGATTGGCGGGTTTGTTGCGTGCCCAAACGGCCAAATTGGCGGTCTTGAGGTGTGACAACTTTATTCCTTGCTTTGAACATAATAAGTTGAGGAATCTCAACTATTAATCAAAGGAAGAATTCTATGGGCTATATTATTCAAAAAGGTAGTGCAACATGAATAGGATTCAAAAAATTAAAATTAAGGCTTAAATACTCAAAAAAATAATTTTCAGATAGGAACACACATCTACTAATTGTAATGTGATTAGACTAAATTCACAAGCAAAATTTATATTTATTTTCTCTTACACATTAAGTCGAACACTTGGTAAGCGTTCCAAATAATATATAGAATACAAGAAATCTATACATTGGAATCTAATGGGTGTGCAAAGGTTTAAACAATTTCAAGATTTTTATTGATTCAAGATCAATATTTAACACAAATGTTAGCTTTTTTAAAAAAAATAATTTTTAGATCTAAAACCTATCAAGAGAATGATACTTTCAAAAATCGGCAAAAGAGATAAAGGGAACAAAATAGAAAACCTTTTGTTGATGATGAAGGAAGCGACAATGAACGAGGTGCCTTCAACAAACAGAACGATGTTGGTAACAAACGAAATGATGGCAACGATGAACGAGAAGTATAGCGGCTGTCTTGATGTCAGAGAATGAGGAACGAAGGCCTTAGTGTGCGTGTGCGAGAACGAGAGAGAGATTGCGCATGCGATGGAGAAGCGTGTGGCGTGTGTATGGTCGTGCAAGAGAGAAAGAGAGAGAGAGCGCTGGTTTGTTGATGATACAAACAGGAGAAATAGAGGAATAGGTAGCCTTTTTATTAATTAGGGTAGCATAGTTAAGCAAAATAGTCCTCTTATCAAATAAATAAAAACAAGACTCAAGCAAAAACAAAATACAAAATATATAGGCACAGCACCCATGATCCTTTGTTTTGTAATCATTTCTTCCTTGGAGATTGTTCTCAGTGATGACTAGCTTCTTGGAGAATGGAGAACATACTCTGGCACATGCTATAATTTCTTGCACGAGTCAATTAATTTCATATGCCAGGGATTGGTCCATTTGTTGTGTGAAATTTGCATGTTCTGCTATAGTAGTAATGCATCAGCTACCATGCTTGAGACACAAATACTTGGATTCTGAATCTCTGATTTAGTTCTGTCGCTAAATTAGTCTATCCTTCTGGGGATAACCTATATCAACAGGGATGGCTGCAGTTCAGTAACCACTCTAGATTCCTCGTAGTTGTCACTTTAAGATGCTTGTAAATTGGGATACATCTTCACCCTGTAATAAGTGAGGAACATGCTACTATTTTAGGGCAAATTTTGTTTAAGAAGTATCTCATTGCCCTTTTGTAGCAGCACTAGAAAATTGTGTTGGATTCTCAGGAGCATGTGCAGCTATGCAACTCAATAGCTGTCAAAGTAGGGGAGTCTGCTTGGGAAGATTTGTATTCACATACTTTTAGTTTAGATATGATGTAATCATTTACAAATATGATTGACAAAATACATTTTTAATAGTGATGGCTGTAGATTTCATTATCTTTTCTTTCCCTTTGCAAATGCTAATTACTAAGTGCATCATAAGCATACCTCAGAATTAAATTAGTTGCAGGAACAGTTTTATACTTGTAATTTCTGGTATCCATTATTACTTAGTGTAGCATACCATTCTGTGACTATATTAATACAGATCAAAGAAGATATTTGGATTCTCAGTGTCTCTTATCCTCATCAATATGGCTTCTGTAATGGAGCGCGCTGATGAGAATCTCCTTCCGGCAGTGTACAAAGAAGTTAGTGAAGCATTCAATGCCGGACCTACTGAGCTTGGATACCTTACATTTATAAGAAACTTTGTGCAGGCAATATCATCACCATTGGCAGGTGTACTAGCTCTTCACTATGATCGTCCAACAGTTCTCACTATAGGCACTGCGTGTTGGGCCTTATCGACGGCTGCTGTTGGAGCCAGTCAGCATTTTCAGCAAGTTGCATTATGGAGAGCTGTGAATGGTTTTGGCCTTGCAATCGTTATCCCCGCACTCCAATCATTCATTGCCGATAGCTACATGGATGGTTCGCGTGGTGTGGGGTTTGGACTGTTAAGCCTTGTTGGTGCGATAGGAGGCATAGGAGGTAGTATTTTAGCAACAATTATGGCCAAGCAGGAGTATTGGGGAATTCCAGGATGGCGTTTTGCCTTTATTATGATGGCGTCATTGAGTTTGCTTATTGGACTTCTCGTCTTCTTGTTCGTTGTTGATCCTAGAAGAACTTTTGTCTCTTCTGGTGCTCATGAGGAAGCTGCGAGGTATCATTCTTCTTCCTGTTTCTGAATGTTAATATGTTTGATATTACTGCTAGATATTATTTAAAAAACTATTTAGCTGTTGCATATTGTTTCTTTCAATTTTCATCTAAGATTCATGAATTGCTTCTTGGGATGCCAAATACTTCTTCAGCTACAGCCTACAAGTTTATTTATTTATTTTTTTACCAACAGGCAATGCTCATAAATAGAAGCATCATAAACAGAATTTATCAAGTTATTATGCAAGCAATAGCTAGGGGAGGCCCAAGGCAAAAAATCCAACTGAATCTGAAAACTCTGACTCAGAGTGTTTGTTAAGCCTGAAGTCCTCGTCCTCTGCGCGGCAAAGCATATTCACAGTGCCCACATTTGTGGCAAAGTCGGAGATTAGATGTCACGCCCCGCGGTCGAAACCGCGACCCGGGCTCGCCAACAGATCCGCCGTCTGTACGGAAATCCCCGCAGAGACGAAGCGTCTACCCTGCAAGTCGGATCTATAGCTAAACATGTATCAGAGCTGAAATAAAGTAACTAGCTACAGAAATCGAATACTGAACATCTGAAAAAAAAACATAAATCCATAATACAAAATAATACAAGGTCATACAGACTGTCCAGTACAAAAGTGGAATCTCAAAAATACCGGGTACCTCTACCTCTGACTCTCAAAATAAATACGGATAAGGAGCTACTCGGCTACGCCCTTACCTCGATCAGCAGTCTCCGCACGAGCAGAAGCCTGAACAGCAACCTCTGGAAAACCTGCCACCACAGCGGGTGTGAGAACTACACCAACACGTAGTTCTCAGTGGGTACTGGCACCAATATTCACGGTATGCCCACTAAGTCTACTGGAGGCAAAAGAAATAGGTGAACAGATAAATAATAAACTGGAATGAAACTACAACTAATATGCCTCAAGTACCATGCTCAAAGGAAAAACTCAACTAAGAACATGCTATGCTTCCACTCGCTCGCATCAACCCAATCTCAGTGACTGCCAAATCTGGTCCAGTCAGGCCTGCGCCCCCTAGTGTATCAACTAGGGTTCCTCGTGTATCAACGTAGGGTGTCCAATCGGACTATCAAGTTCCACGCACAGCAGCCTCATCAGGCACATCAGCATTGCATCCGGAGCGGCAACTTGAGGGGAGTGACCCCACCGAGGAACAAGCGTGTCTCATCTGGCATAGAAAGCGACATCTGCAGGCTTTAATCCTCGATCAAACAGATCGGAAACTCGTATGCCTCAAAATTCCACAATCATGTCTAGATCGGAGAACCCTCCACGACTCAATCTGATAAGGCCCATGAAACCCCCAAGACACTAGAAACTCTCTACAGCGTCAAATAAAAAAATCCACTCGGCCCCAGGCACGAGGGTACATGCACCCTGAACCCACCCAACCCCTCTGGGCGATCGAAATATTTAAAAACCATTTTCAAAGTCAAATTTTCCATTAAAACCAGTTCGGTGATTTTTAAAACGGTTCAGATGCAGTTCGAATGCCATCTAACTATACCGGCTAGTGTCAAATGATGTTAGGAGTCTACTAAAAATAATTAGGGGTACAGGTTATTATTCTGCAATATTCCAGGCAACTATCAGATTTACCGACTATAATAAGATATACATTAGGCATGCTGAACATGCCTATAGAAGCATTAGAGGGCATTCCACAAAGCTTGGAAAATTTTCAACCCACCTGAATCGCTTTCCGCAGGCAAACAAGAAGTCTGTGAAGTGCGGGCTCGCTCACTGTCGAAAATCTGCCGTAGCCGCACCCTCGGCACTCGGTCGCGCGCACTTCTGCCACAAGCTCACAACACACTCTAAAAGCTCACAGCGCACTCCACACTCTGTGAACAGGGCAACCCCAACTCCAAAACCTCAAGCCAACATCTCGGCCATCTCCCTGTCCAACAGCCACAATACCCAACTCACCGCACATAGCCTACACTCCCCGCGGCTCCGTACAGCACACCTGGCAACAACCCAGGCTCCCGCAACCCGCGCGACCCTCTACTGCTCTTCACCGCACAGAGAAGAAAAAGGAAAAGAGAAACCATATCAAGCTCGGGCCATCCACCAAAACTCACACACCCTTTGCCAGCTCCGCGCAGTCCACTGGGCAACCACCAACCCTCGGCACGCGCACAGTCCCCTCTAGCGCAGTGCCCTCGCGCGCGGGCTCCAGCCGGGCTCTCCTCCGCCGCCGCTCCACGCAGTGGACAGGGCGGCCCAATCCTCAGCCCCCGCCGCACCCAGACCTCGGGCTGTGCCCGCGCGCCCACTCACTACCGGCTCCACGCAGTGAACCGAGCGGCACCAAGCCTCCTCGGCTCACGCAGCATCCAGCTGCCTCGCACAGCACAGGGAGGAAGGCAAGAGGAAAGAAAACCCAACTCACAACCTCAAAATCCCAAATTTTGCGATACACTGGGTCTAACAAAACCCTTATCCATCAAGTCCTGAAGTTGCGCCTTTAACTCTCGCAGCTTAGACGGTGCCATTCGGTAAGGAGCCTTAGAGATCGGTGCAGTTCCTGGGACTACGTCAATCAAAAACTCAATCTTCCTATCCGGCGGCATATAAGTCAACTCCGGTGGAAACACATCCGGGAACTCGCGAATAATAGGGATATCCCCGAGTCCAGGTGCCGCCGTAGGCCCTTCAACCACACTAGCCAAAAAGGCTACGCATCCACTGCGGATCATCTGCCTCGCTCGAGAAGTCGAAACTATAGAGGCGAAGAAAGCATTCTGGCAACCCCGGTACACAAACACCTCCTGGCCTGGCTCTCTAAAAGTAACTGTCCCCGCAGCACAGTCAATAGTCGCAAAATACCGAGTCAGCCAATCCATCCGAAGTACCACATCAAAGTCCCGCAGCTGTCTCAGGACCATCAGGTCCGCTGGCATAATCCAGGACTCAATCTGCACTAGGCAGGACCAACAACACTCCTCCACGTACAAAGTGTGATCGGGAATCTGAACCTCTCGTGCACGTGACAACCGACCTACCTCTAACCCATGTAATGATGCAAATGATCTACTAACAAAAGAATGCGATGCTCCGGTATCAAATAAAGTGCGAACTCTAATGCCAGAAAGTAAAGTGATACCTGCCATCACATGGTCGGCTGCTGAGGAGTCCTCCACCTGTGCGGCATAGACCCGTCCACTCTGAGCTGGAGGCCGGTAATCAATAGGGTGGGAAGAAGGTGATCTGCTCGCTGGAGCATAGGGTCGCTGAACTGGCGGCCGCTGTTGATGTGCAAAAGGAGCCGACGCCGAAGAGGGTGCTGCTGAAGATGTTGAAAGGGGACAAGAAGCTCGCAGATGTCCAGACTGCCCACAGATATAACAGCGCCCCCACCGCTGATCACAAGTGTTGGCAAGATGCTGACCTCCACAAAAGATACAGCTATCAGAAAACTGGGACTGCCTCGGCCGCTGCTGCTGTCTCTGAGACTGCCGCTGTGATTTCTGCTGCCTCGGCTGGGACCTCTGCTGATGCTGATACTGCTGCTGCTGTGGTGGCCTCTGGGATCCACCAGGCCCTCGCCGCTCCAAACGCCCACGGCCGGAAAATTGAGGCCGCGGCGGTCGTGGCGGTCTCCACGAACTGGCCTGTCCCCCGTCATCCGGTGCTGGTCGCTTCTTGTCGGAGCTCTGCGCGACCATACCGCCCCGCCTGGCGACTATGTGGTCTCCTCTCTCTACCCACTGGGCATGCTCCGCGGCCTCCTCGAGAGTCTGAAGCCGCTGAGCATGCACCAAGGTATAAATCTCAATGCGGAGACCTGCCTCAAATAACTCCACCTGGTGGGGTCCATGACGAGCGACAAATGGCACGCAGTTAAGCAACTGCGTGAACTCCTGAAAGTAGGCCTGATCGGTCGCCCTGCTGCAGGTTCTTCAAATCGTCCTCCAGCTTCCGCTTCACACTAGTAGAAAAGTAGGTGTCCAAAATCATCCATCGGAACTCGGACCAGGGTAGCTGTCGGGTAATCTGAAACTCCAGTGGCTCCACCCGATGCCACCAGGCATCTGCATCTCCGTCTAAACAGTGCACCGCCATATGCACCCTGTACCTCGGATCGATGAAGAAGTCCCGGAATAACTTCTCCATCGCTGCTAACCACATCCCAATCTCCCACGGATGTGTGTCCCACCCCGAGAATCTAGGCGGTCCTCGCTGACAAAACTTGGTGAGCTTGTCAGCGATATCCTGCTCCTCAGCCGGTGTCAAAGGCTGGATCGCTCCCTGAGCCCCGCTACTCGACGATGGCGCCGTCGCCACAAGTGGTACAACTGGTAGTGTAGGGGCCTCAAAAACAGTCGGGGGCGGTGCCTCTCTCTAGGCAAGAAACTGATCCATCCTCTGCTCCTGTCGGCGAGTGCTCTCAGCCAACTGGGCCACCAAGGCACTCAACTCGCTAAGCTCGGAAGATCTCGACTGCTCCGGCTCCTCCGGGGGTATAGGGGTACCCCGGGTAGGGATCTGACGTCGGGGAGGGCATCCTGCCACAAGAAACCACCAATCAGTAACAAAACCACACTCGACCTAATCTAGCGAAAATCAAAGACAACCCCCTATTTCTGTAACTTTATGTTGTCTACAGCCAACATAATTGTCCACCAGAAATAGGATATGCCAATCCCTCTTCACTCACTGGAAGAGTCCAATAAATAAATCGCCGACTTTCGCAAAATATCGCGTCACTCACGCCGTATCCTCCTAGGGTCTGCCAAAAGCCTAGGAATTCCTAAGTCCCAATTGACCTATCCCTAAGCTCTGATACCAACCTAATCTGTCATACCTCGGGTGTAAACCAGAATCCGGGCCCGTCCACAGATCCGTCGTGCACACGGAATTTTCCATGTACACGAAGCGCCGGTATCCTGCTCAGATATAAAAGATATAATAAAAGAGCATAAAAACAGAGCTGAACTAAAACTAATACATCTCAGACTGAAGCTGGAAAATAAAAGTAAAATATAACTCTCAATAAGTACAAGTGTCTCTTCCAGCTCACCAAATAGATACAAACAGCTGGCTAAAGCTAGACCCAAAATAAAGATACAACTGTCTGAGAATAAAGGGGGTACAACCAAAACACTGCTAAGCTCGCAGACGGGGTAGACGATCTATCTAGTCCGTAATCCTCTTACCTCGATCTGCCGAAGACGGCCCAGCAACTCCCGCAGAGGACTCTGCAAAACAAAGGGGGTAAAAGGAAAAAGGACAATGGGGGTGAGAACTACTATAAAAATAGTAGCCTTCCCTAGTGGGTTAAGCCTCAAACTTTGACGTGCCCACTAGGTCTACCAGAGGCAAAAAGGGGAAAAGAAGTGGTATGCTATAAACTGAACTGATGATAAACAAAAGATGAAGCTACCACTACTATGCCTCTACATGCAGTGCTATAAGGAGTAACTATGTCAATGCAACAATAAGGGTATCTAACTGGCACTGCCTTCTTTGCTGTCGAACTCAAGAATCCAGTAACGGGATCGGCACACATGGCTCGCCTGGCACACATGGCTCGGCCATAAGCCTACCTCCGGAGTGGCACTCGAGGGGAGCGACACACACGAGTAAAGTGTCTCTGTCACAAGTATCACGATATAGCAGGACTGGATCACGACCATGATCAATGTGGGAAAAATCCATCCACTAAAGAAAACCCGATCCCCCCAATCTGATGCACAAGTAACAGTCCGGTCAACCGCCCAATGTCCGCGGTCGCCGCAATACCCGACTAACAAGTCCAACCTGTCCCAGATCTCAATATCCTGCCTACACTATCCCAACCCATGCTCGAACCCAAGCAACATGTACCCTGAGTCTAAATAAAAGGAGAAAAACGGGAAAATATGGTTTCTCCTAAGTCAAATTCCAGCATGATAGTGTAGCAGAAAAGGTGGCCTATCTAGATGTCCATACAAGCATGCAAATGTCCCAAGATGATAAAACATACAGTTAACAGTTTTCTGGCATTCAATATAGCATGATGTTCCAATCTCTAATAATTAATCTCACATGAAGGCTAAATACTAATATAATGTCCTTTTAACTCATAAAGCATGCAAGTATTATTCACAGGGTGCAATCAACATTTTAATCAAAAAGGATTGGTCCAATAGGCCTAGTGGGTAGGTCAAAATAAGAGGTTCACAACAATCACCCACCTCGAACGCTAAACACAAGTCCAAACACGCCCCCGCCCGAGAAGAACCAACACACGCCGCGAAACTGCAAAAATGCCCAAAACGGTGCCCGATTAATCTCACAATTTTACACTTAGATGCTGTCCTCGCAAACAGTCCAGAAAAGCCCAATTTTCACCTGCGAGATGAACTCCGAAAATTCCAGAAAAATCACCGCTGCGATCGTCGCGACGAGTAGATGAAGATCGAGTACTCGCACGTCCCGTTCCGACTCCTGTAGGCCAAGTTACAAAATAAACATCGCGGTAAGCGCGATACTCCACAAGAACAAAATTCTGTAGCACTCCGACCAGAAAAAGTAGGATTTTTACCTTCGGGAAAACCTCAAAAAAATCCAGAAAAATCACGATGATGTTCCCTGCGATGTGTAGATGCGAAACGAGTACTTGCACACCTCAATCCGACGCTCGAGCGCGGAGAAATCCCAGAAAAACTCCGGTGCTGTCCAAAAACTCCGCCGCAGAAAGGGGGTCACAAGATGGCTCGGAAACTCCAAGAAAAACTCAAAACGAGGGGGAGCTAAAAATATGAAAGTCGCAGCCCTACCTGTCGTGAAGACAACGGCGCAAGAATCGTCCAAAAATACTGTCGAAGTAGCCCGGGGGAGTCCGCGCACTGAAACGCAACGGGAAGGGTCGCCGGTGAAGAAGCGTCGCGACGCGCCGATTCGCTGTAGAACACGACGAAGGTGCCTCCTAAAATCCCAGGAAATCTCCACAAGGTGCAGCACAGGTAGAGGATGAAGTTTACTGAAGGAGCCTCTGTGAGAAACAGGCCAGAAAAGGAGGAAAAGGAAGAAAAGGAGTCGTTCGGGGCCTATTTATAGGCTAAACTCAACAAATCGGAAAATACCCAACATGTCCCCGGATTCGGGCGCTCGGACCGAATTCGGGCGAATTCGGCTGAAGGATTCCGCGCGAGGAGCGCCCGGATTCACCTGGGCTTGACACGTGTCCCGAATACGGGACAGCGGTGCAAGCCCAGCCGGGTGCCGCCGCGTGTCCGCCTGGCGGTCAGCGGGGTAGGTGGCGCCCGCGAATCGCGTGGCGCCACGCGTCCCCCGCGGTGACCGCCCGCACGTGCGGGCAGGCGCCGCCTGCCACCCTGCGGCGTACGCGCCCCGAGGCGCCCCCCCGCGCCTCCGTGCACCGCGCTCGGTGAGCCCGCCAATGACACGATGCCACGTGTCCCCCGCATCGGGTCCATGCACCCGCGCGGGGTTCTGTGGACCGCGCAGCCTGCGCCGGCCAATCCGGGTGCGCCACGTGTCCCCGCCTGGTCCATGCGCCACCCCGCGCCGCTCTGTGGACCGCGCGCTGCAAACCGGCCAATAACAGGCCACCACGTGGCATCCCGACGGTCTACGGTCTCCCCCATGTGCCAAAATCCACTGTAAACTTTCGGGAGTCCGTTTTTGGGCATCCGGACACAGAAAAATACAAGCAAATAGCCGTTTTCAAGCGTTTTTCCCCGCTAAATCCAAATCTGACCTCCGTTTGGCCCAAAACCTTTTCTAAACTTCGGCAAAAATAGCCGAGTGCCAGTCAAGATCCATATACCACACTGGGTCCATCTAAGACATCCTTTTGATGCATCATGGGCCCGACACACCAATAATAGGTGTTTCACATTGTGGATTCACGGAAAAAGCTACAGGGGAATCCGGACCACTACACCAAGGCCAGCGGTGCGCGGCGCTGGTAGGCCTAGCGTTGGGGCGTTGTGCCTGCGGGCCTGGCGAGCGGCGCTGGGCCTGCAGCGCTTTGCGGAGCAGAGCGGCTGCGGATGCGGGCCTACAGCCTGGCGGGCGGCATTGCAGGGCTGCGCGGCGCGGGGCTCGCGCGCGGCTCTGGCGGGCTGCACCCTTGCAGCGCGCGGCGCTGCGGCTAGCTGCGTGCGGGGCTGCAAGCGGGCGGCACTGCTCCCCTTTTGCGGACAGCGGCGTGGTGCTGCTACGTGAGCGGCGATGGCGGCGACTTCCGTCAAGCCAAAGTCTTAGGCCAGGCACGGCGGCGACGGCCTAGTGACTTCGTTAATGGCGGCAGCGGCTTCCCGTCTTATCCGACGGTGGTGGTGGCCTCCCGTCTAAACCAACGGTGACGGCGGCGGCTCCGCCCAAAACTCCCACTCCGGTGGAAATCCCAAGAAACCCAAACGAAAGCTCGGAAAACCCCACGAAACCCAAAACGACGTCAACGAAAAGCCAAGAACCGACCTTTTACCGACGGGGAAAGACGATGCGATGCCCTGACCCGCTCTCCGACCTCTGGTCTCCGACGGTGATGGCGCTCACAAACCCGATCTCCGATGATGACAGCGTTTCCGATTCTGGGCTCCGGCGCGCACAACGAGGAAGAAGATGAATCACTCTTTTTCAAAAATAGGAACCGAGAGTTTTCTTGTTTCTTTTCTTTTAATGAGTAAAATAAACCGATCCCCGATCCCCCTTGTATTTATAAGATATTCTAACAAAATTAACCGCTCTTATCTTTTGTAACCGCTTTTAACCGTTTTTCAACGGTTTCTTCCTCGATTTGTGTGCCAAATTTAGCGAAACGCCCCTCATGCATCAGCACGGATTTTAAAGCACCATAAAGCATTAATAGGTATTTTAAAATTATTTTTCACCCATTAATTTTGAAAAACCATATCGGGAGATCCGTTCGTCAGATTTTCGAGCCGATCGCACCGCCGTTCTCCGTTTAACGAGCTCTACAACTTGATAGCCAAAACCGATAAAATCGATAAAAGCGAAACATAAGCAAAATAACACACACACCGAAAGTGACTCAAATGGAAAAACCGTGGGCACTACATCACTCCCTCCTTTAAAGAAGTTTCGTCCCCGAAACTTAACTGATATCCATCAAGAATAGCTCCAGAAATGCTCCCTCACAACCTGAATGTCTGAAGGTGATGGTGGAGACCATGAAACCAAACCACTGAAGCCAAGCACCAAGTCGAACTCTCTGATTGGAACAACCACAAAATCCCATGGCAACTCAATTGCCCAATCTAACCTGCTTGGTTGATACAATGATATCCGCTTTCATTGGTGGCCCCGGGGTCAAATCCGATAACACACTAGGAAGGAGTCTCCTCACAACCATGAGTACGAGCAAAGGTATGCGAAAAGAATGAATAAGATGCTCCGGTATCGAATAATGTTCAAGCACGAATATCAAAATAACCTATACCTGTATCCACATCCGCTGGTGGAACTGTACCCTACGATGCCATAACATAAACCCTCCCTCCTGACTGCTGTTGCTGTGGTGCCCTCTCATCCCGTCGAAGGGTCGGAGGGCGTCCTGCTTGTGCTGAAGAAGACTCCCACGGCCTTAACGCTGAGGTGAAAATGTAGGTACTGCTGACGATGCTGTCTCCTGGTTCAATAGGCAGTCGGATTGGAAGTGCCCTATTTCCTACAACGGAAACAATAGTTATGCCTCATGGAACAAGCCATCTCCCGATGCGCTCCGCCACAAATAATGCAGGTCCGGTCCCGTCTCCTGCTGTGTACGAGGATACTTGGGTGGTTGGTCACCCCCTGACTGCCCGTCTCCTGGCTGTGACTGAGACCGCTTCTTGTCCCGGTTGCGGTCGGAATCCTCACTCAGTGCGCAGGTAAGAACGGCCCCACGCTCCACCAAAGCGGCCCTGTCGACCACCTGCTGAAAGGTATGTAGATCCGCTGCCTGAACCAACCTGAAGATGTCTCATCTCAATCCATCCACAAAAAGGCGAGCCTTGTGAGACTCATCCTGAATAACAAAAGGAACACAGTTTGCCAATCTCACGAATTCCCTTTGGTATTCCATAACTGAACGGTTGCCCTGCTTGATGTTCTTCAGATCATCCTCAAACTGCTGTTTGATGCTGTCCGAGAAGAATGCCCCAAATAATCTCTCTGAAAATAGGCCAAGAAGGAAGGGCAGTGCCACTAGAAGGAGTAGGGCGCACTGTATTCCACCAGATACGGGTTGTCCTCTCAAGAAAATAAACCGCCAAAGGAACTTGTTCGTTCTCCTCTATCATCAGATCCTCAAATGGCTTCTCCATGGTGTCCACCTATTTCTCCACCACCCACGGGTCTGTCGTCTTTCCCTCAAAGAGAGGTGGCTTGTACTTCCGAAACTCTCTCAAACTCGCCCTTACTCTCACCCGTTCCGTGTGCAACACCGGATCCCCTCCAGTAACGGCGGTGGACAAAGTGGGCGAAGGAGTGATGACGGCCCCACCCACCGGATCCCTAACAGGAGCTCCCGGCACCGGCCCCTAAGCTGCTGGTAGAGGAACATCCGGAGGTACTATCGTCGGAACCACTGAAGCCCTCACCGTGGTAGTCCGAGTATGCGTACCATCGTCACCGCCTATTCTCGGCGCATGCACCTCAGGCAAAACCGGCTCGGGAGTAGGAAGCTGGGTAGCAGTAGCCGATGTCGCCGTCTGGCGGGCTACCTGCTGTACTAACTCGGTGAGCGCCGACAACTGCCCTGATAAATCCTGAATCTGCTGCCGAAGCAACTGGTTCTCCGCGGCCAACGAGGCCTCGGTGGCAGTCGGCCTCGCCCTATCCTCTCCTCCGCCATCCACCGAAGATCTTGTCGAACCATACTCTGTGCACACAATCAAAGGGGTCAGGAAACAAAAACGATCAACACAAAAACCGTGCAAAGGCGACAGAAACAAACGAACACCAAAAACCGAGCAAAAACCGACAAATAGACTCTGAAACCCACTCTTTCGTGACTGAGGACTTTGGTTATTACATTGGTTAATCCGCATGAGTTATCAATTACCGTGGATGTTGGACATATGCATACTTTTAAAAACAAGATAAATTGCGTGGTTGATGCCCTTTCGCTCTGATACAATTTAATCTGTCACTCCTCGGGAGAGGTTTAACAGCGGAAAATGACCCTATTTTTTTTTTTCAAAGTCTTTCCATCCGGTACATGCCCAGACCTGCCACATATCAAGGATTTAAGTATCCATCGGCACGCGCCGTATCTACCGTGCCGTACCGTGCCAATAAGATACCGGCACGATACAGCTCCCGTGCCGATGACACAGTTCAAAACTCTTTTTTCTTAAAATTACTAAGTAATTTTCTTAATAAAGTTCAAAATATTTGATAAAGATACATAATAAGCAATTAAAAAAATTTGTTGCTAAAGAAATTAAATATTTCATGCCATTATGTGTCGGCACGCATGTATTTTTTATGACCGGCACTCATCGGAATGGC
This sequence comes from Tillandsia leiboldiana, assembly GCA_029204045.2. Lineage (NCBI taxonomy): Eukaryota > Viridiplantae > Streptophyta > Magnoliopsida > Poales > Bromeliaceae > Tillandsia > Tillandsia leiboldiana. The sequence continues at coordinate 21,930,787 of CM055067.1, forward strand.
TCGGCACGCACCGTGCCATACCGTGCCGACAAGTTTTCGGCACGATCCCGTGCCACGGCACTTAAATCCTTGGTTTGAACATGCCCTCATACAAATGTTCTTTTCCCACAAAAATTACACCCTTCAACAAAATAAATTTGTCGGCCTCAAATACAAGTTTGAACCCAAATTTATTAAGAAAACTCCCTGAAACAAGGTTCTTCCTAACTACGGGTACATGAGACACATAGGTGAGAGTTAGAGATTTTCCTAATGCGAACTCGAGTTCCACCTTATCCTTTCCTTTGATTTGTGTTGTTGAAGAATTGCCTATGTAGAGAATGTTTTCATCCTCCAATTCATCATAAGTTTTGAATAAACTTCTATCCTTGCACACATGCCTTGTGGAACCCGAATCAATCCACCAAGCTCCGTCATCTTCGAGAACATTAGCCCCATATATCATAGCCACAAAATTCCTTTCAGAATCCAGTGCATTTTCTCTTTTGAGAAACCGACATTCTTTTTTATAATGATATGGTTTACCACAATGAAATCATGCACCTTTCTTTTTCTTATTTGTCGTGTTGTGGTTGATTGGACACTTGGCTCTCTTTCGATTTTCTTTGGTGGGTTGACGGGTCTTATTATGCTTATCCCCCGTCACATGAACTTTGGCATTTTGAGCATCTTGCTCCTTTCTGCCATCTTGCATACGATATTCTTCTTTCATGCAAAGATGGTTAGCTAAATCTTTAGGCTGCGTTTGGTTCAGATATAAGCTAGAACTACTTATTCCAGAGATAGGTATAAGTTCAGGAACAAACAAGAATAACACCAATTTTGCGTTGGATGAAAATTGGGTTGTTCCTGGGAATAAGAAAAATAGTGTTTGGATAGTTAGATTGGAATAGTGAGAATAAGAGTAATTATAATTTTAAAATAATAATATTTTATCTAATTAATTAATATAAAAAATATTAATTAAATAATAATTTAATTTATTTAATTAACTATTGCTAGATAACCCTAAATATTAATTGATAAAATAATTAACAATAATGAGTATTGTTAATAAATAATTTAATTAACTACAAATAATTTAATGAATTAATAAATTAATTAGTTAATTATCTAATAGTTAAATAATTAGTTAATAAAATAATTAGATTAGTCAAAATATTAAATTAATTAAAGAGTTAATACAATAATTAAAATTATATTTATTTTAATTAAACTTATTCTCAAGTGGAAACAATCTTGTTTTAGGAAAAAGGTTGGAATAGTAGTTCTAGCTGTTGGGTCACCTCTGTAATAAGGATCTAAATAGGGGAAAAGCCACCTAGAGGGGGGGTGAATAGGTGTAAACGATAAACACTCAAAAATCTTTGCGCAATAAAAACCCAATGCGGAAATGAAAATAACACGCAAGATTTTTACGTGGAAAACTCCAAAACCAGGAGTAAAAAACCACGGGACCGATAACACGGTGAAATCAACTAAGATTATAACACGTACAAAGGTGATATAACGCACTCACTGGCGACTCATCCTTTTTCCATACGCTCCGAGTTGATCTTCTCCGCTCGCATCGCAACGCGCCTCGAATCCACGATTTGCGTCCAACGCCGAATCCACGGCGTCCAACGTCGAGTCCACGACGTCTGACCGAATCCACGGTCTCCACCAGGTAGTACATCTCGATCACACGAACGTACCTCGCTCCGAATCCGCGAGAGCGGTTGCACCTTGAATCCACAAGGCCACGCGAATCCACGCGCCGATTTTGGAGAAAATCGTTGTTTTGTTGGTGATGACAATCCGCCGAATACTTAGATCAAAGATAGATCGGAAATACCATCTAAGTATTCATTAATTTGATTCTACTCAAAATCTGAGTAAGAAAACCTAGAATCAAATTAATTAATATAGATGAAGAAACATAGAATTAAATCTAGTTATTTCCTTTCTTCTCTATATATGGATATCTCTTTTTCGACCGTATTTTGGATTACCCTAAAAAATAAATCGTAGGGTTTATTTATAGGTTAGAAACCATTGGAAGAGGATAAGAATAAAAAACTAACCTTATCTGGAATTTTTCAGGACGACGGTCCGGACTGGATTACTGCGGTCCGGACTGTCATAGCTAAACAGACTATTTCCAGAAAAACAAACGTTCGGGGTCCGGAACGAAGATCCACGGTCCGGACTGTTCATGCAGTTTCTGCAAAAACCACGTTCGGGGTCCGGACTGAAGATCCACGGTCCGGACTGTTCATGCAGTTTCTGCAAAATCCACGTTCGGGGTCCGGACTGAACCGATGTGTTCCGGACTGGATTTGCGCATGAACTACCCTATGTTCGGGGTCCGGACTGTAGACACCTGTTCCGGATCCTGAACATATAACATGTCCAGTTTTTGATTTTTATACGATTAAGAATCCATCCAAGTGTTTCTACACTATAAGAATTAATCGAATCACCAAAATTATTTAGTTAAACGTACCTGATCCTTTTGAATTCTTCTTACTTGAGATTGAGGTATATGATCCAAACTTCTTCATCTTCAATCTTCAAGACTTAACCATTTTCACGAAATATGCCAAAACAATTTCCTTAACAATCTCCCCCTTTGGCGGTTTCGTGACAAAACACAAATCCACTTAAGAAAATTCAAAAAGATATTTTTGTTGTTATCACCATACAACAAAAATTTACATTTGAGAACCAATAAATAAATACATGAGATAAACTCCTAAAACAGACTCTAGACTTGGACATCTGCACTCTCTGCAAAAGAATTAATTCTTGACAAAACAAAATCGTTAGATACCTCAAGAATGTTCAATATTCAAAAACCAAACAAAGATAGAGTTTATACTCACCATGACATTTATGAACTCAGATATGTATTAAGATCATAATCAGAAATAGACATATCTTCTAAGCAATAAAATCCAAATGTCATAAATTTGTTAGTAATCAAACAACTTGTTAGTAATAATACATGCCCAAATAGTTAGTCAAATAGTTAGTCGAGGCATGCATGCAATCACAATACAAAACCAAAAGTTGCTTTGATACTTACCTTCCAGAGTTCAAAGTTCAAAAGTTCTCACAACCATTGTAACCATTGTTCCAATTGTTCATATCTCTCTCCCCCTTTTTGTCACTAAAGTAGCCAAAATTACAAAATAAAGGGAGTGTTAAAAGTTCAAAACAGGAAAATATAAGAACTAAACTAAAAACCTGCAAAACAAAAATTAAAAGTTAGAACAATAAAGAAAAGATTACTTAGAATCCTCCGAACTAATGCATCCGAGTTTTTGGAAAATTTTCTTTATGCGCTTGTTCATGGATGCCTGTTCCTTTTTGACTTCTCTTATTTCTTCCTTCATTTCAATAAATTCATTCGACATGCGTTCCTGTTCAGAGGAAAGTCGTTGTTGCTCTCTATAAATAGAGGTAACTGAAGCATCATCCTCTGAAGCTGAAGGAGGTACAGGTTGTGCTGCTGGTGCTGGTGGTACTGAAGCTGTAGCTGCTGTTTTTGCTGTTGCCGTTGATGTTGATGGTTTGCGTCTGCGAGGAGGTGAAGGAGGCTCATCTTGTTTTGTTGAGAGTGACTTTACGATAGTTGTATCGTTGATTGTTCCCAAGCTATGCATGTAAGCCGATGAAGAAATATCGACTTTGAATTTCTTTAAAATTCGCATAATTATAACTGGGTAGGGAAGTCGCTCTGTGGGATGCGCATGTTCCACATACCGCGTCATCCTCGACCAAATGAGATAAGGAATGTTTAAGTTTGATCCAAGGTTTTAAGTATCCATCGGCACGGGCCGTATCTACCGTGCCGTACCGTGCCAACAAGATACCGGCACGATACAGCTCCCGTGCCGATGATACAGTTCAAAACCCTTTTTTCTTAAAATTACTAAGTAATTTTCTTAATAAAGTTCAAAATATTTGATAAAGATACATAATAAGCAATTAAAAAATTTTGTTGCTAAAGAAATTAAATATTTCATGCCATTATGTGTCGGCACGCATGTATTTTTTGTGACCGGCACTCATCGGCACGGCTCGGCACGCACCGTGCCGTACCCTGCCGGCAAGTTTTCGGCACGACCCCGTGCCACGGCACTTAAATCCTTGGTTTGATCCCATAGCCGCTGTGGGGTGTCCAAGAAGATAAAGAAATAACATCCTATCCCATCTAAGAATTTTTGTTTGCATGTTTGGAAGAATATTGTAACATGTGATGAAGTTTAGGAACCGGTACTCAAGACGAAGTTCTTTGGACTTGACAGATTTCTCCGTTGACCGAGTTCCCTCCAAACATATTCCCCTTATAACCGTTTGCCACATCGTGTTCGTCAAACTCCTTCCTTTTAAGTAGTTAATTCCTGACCTACTAGCTTGCATTCCTAAGACCTCGCCGATCAAATCTCCTTCCTTTTAAGTAGTTAATTCCTGACCTACTAGCTTGCATTCCTAAGACCTCGCCGATCAAATGTGGACTTATTTTAAGTCTCGTCCCTTGGACATTCGTGTAAAACTCCATCGGACCGTCTTCATTTTCTTGAAGGTGTCGTGCATTTGTGTAGAAGGTCCTTATGCGATGCAAACAATATCCAAGCATTTCTGGGAATCGGCATACTTGAAGAAGATTGGCTTGTTCAATCAAATTACCAAACTCCGGGGAGTGGTCTCGTAGAGCCCCAATGTTAACATGTCTCTCGCCTATGCATTCACGATTTTGAAAAGCCCTCAGACGGTCAGTATTAAGAGACACTTGTTCCTCACGGGGTGGTGAATCAGGAGCTATTGGTTCGTTAATTTCAACCCCTCGTGCTCGTCCTAACCGTCCAGCTAATCTCTTTCTTTTCATCGAGATAGAGGATGCTGGCATTGGTGCCTTGCCTTTATCCACAGCAACCGGTGCTGTCTTTCCCTTTGATGAACCAGGGGACTTCCCTTTTGACTTAATAGGCGTTGGTTCATCGTCCATCAATTCGTCCCAGTTCACCTCTTCCTTTTTCGATTCTGTCTCTGAGTCGGTAACGAGGACAAACTCTCCCTTTCGCAGAGTTTTCTTCGCTCTTTTCAATTTATTCGTTGCTCTAGTGTGAACCATAGCAGCCAGAAGAAAGATTACCCAAGTGATCACCATCTCTGCTATTTCTTGTGAATGAGAGAATCCTGCGAGCAACAACTCAAGAACACGAAAAAATTGTTTATTTTCAAAATTTTGAAAAATTGTATCTAAACAATCATTATCATGTAGAGAGACTAGGAATTAAATTAGTTTTGCAAAAGAAATTTTAAAAATAGATCAATTCCATGATTTTCAAAAATTCCTATTATATGCTCTAAAACCGAATTTTCAGAAATCGAAGCCTAAAAATCCGATAATCAAGAGAGTAACAAGCATATAAACAAAACTAATCTACTCAGAGTTCTTATTTCAAAAGAAATTTGATCAAAAACCAATCTCAAACAAAAAAGATACATGATTTCATCCACGTTTTGAGCAAAAGAGAGAAAAACTGTGAAATACCGAAATTTTGATCAAGAAAACTCACTTTGATTCGAAGAACTCTAGTTGGAAAGGCTCCAAATTGAATGATTTCTAGAGAGAGAAGCTCTGGAGACTTGGAAACAAAAGATTGAGATGAAATAAAATCAAAAACCCTTTTGTTTCATATAAACCCTAGCCGCGGTCCGGAACGCCCTATGAATGCAGTCCGGAACGGCTACCTGCAGGAAATTCCTGCGTTCGGAATCCGGAACGGATGTTCCGGTCCGGATCGGCTCCAAACTTTTTCTTCAGAAAAATTTAGAAAAATTCCAGAAAATCCAGAAAAAGTATGTAAGCACATTTGCATGTCAACTTTAAACAAAAATCATCATTTCACATCAAAAGAAATAGATTATGCTAAATCTATCAATAATATCCAAGTAATGAAATGAGAATTTATAAAAATTAAATCCCTTAAAGTTGAACAAGTTCAATCACATCTAACTTGATCTTATGAGTAATGCGTTTATCAAATCATTAACAAAGTAAAGAAAATGAAGTACCAAGATCAATAGATGTTTGAAATCCCAAATAAGTTAGATAATATATCTAATCAATTTATTGTAAGGAGTGGCTCTATGAGCATCTTTCAATAAAATCCCCACCTTATACCAACCTTGGAATTTGACAGGGTCAAGTATTCCAAAAAGCATTTTATCTAATCAACTTAAAAAATCATGCTTGGTATACATGTGGTAGCTGCACACAGTACTCGGACGACCGAGGTGGTAGCTCTTTCCTCCATGTGGTGGTAGTTTTCACACTCCTCAATGGGATGTAACCAAGGTTTTAAGTATCCATCTGCACGGGCCGTATCTACCGTGCCGTACCGTGCCAACAAGATACCGGCACGATACAACTCCCGTGCCGATGACACAGTTCAAAACCCTTTTTTCTTAAAATTACTAAGTAATTTTCTTAATAAAGTTCAAAATATTTGATAAAGATACATAATAAGCAATTAAAAAATTTTGTTGCTAAAGAAATTAAATATTTCATGCCATTATGTGTCGGCACGCATGTATTTTTTGTGACCGGCACTCATCGGCACGGCTCGGCACGCACCGTGCCGTACCGTGCCGGCAAGTTTTCGGCATGACCCCGTGCCACGGCACTTAAATCCTTGGATGTAACTCTTTCCACATCTTTTGAGCATATCAACTTAAATGAACTCCCCCTCAATTGGCTATCAATTATTTAATATATAAAGTATTCAACCAAAAATTGATCTCGATTTCATACTCGACTCAATTGTCAAATAAGATAAAAACTATACCAAGAGATCATTTGAGAGAGAAATTGACTTTGATCAAAACAAAGATGATTTAATTGACATAAATGATCATTGCATCAAATGAATTATTATGATATCCAAAGCATAATAAATTTCAAAATATATGAAAGGATGCAATTAAAGTCAATAATACTAATGCTCAATTAATATTCTATGTCTAAACATAGATAAGGAACAAAAACACAAAACAAAACCTAACCTAAGCAATGGTTTCAAAAAGAAGTTATTTCAAGGAAAGCATTCCTATTGCCTTACGCAAATAAATAAATCGTTTTTGATCCAAAGGTTTTGTTAAAATGTCAGCTAATTGATCCTCAGTTGAAATATAGGAAATTTGAAATAAATTTGATTCAACTAGCTCTCTTAGAAAATGATATCTAAGTTCAATGTGTTTTGTTCTCGAGTGCAACACAGGATTTTTAGAAATATTTATAGCACTTGTGTTGTCACAAAGAATAGTTACCGAAGTTGCTGAAATTCGGAAGTCGCTCAAAATATTTTTCTCAATAAAGTTCAAAATATTTGATAAAGACACATAATAAGTAATTAGAAAATTTTGTCGCTAAAGAAAATAAATATTTCATGTCATTATGTGTCGGCACACATGTATTTTTTGTGACTGACACTCATCGACACGGCCCGGCACGCACCGTCCCGTACTGTGCCGTACCGTGTCGACAAGTTTTCGGTACGACCTTGTGCCACGACACTTAAATCCTTGGCCCGTGCCCTAGGAGCCGCTATGCGCGCTACTCCCAAATGACGAGTCTCAAATTCGAAGGCGCTGTTTTCATTATCGTTTAGCTCTTTAGCCACTTTAAGCTTTCTTTTAGTTTTTGCCTCTTTCATTAACTTATCCCTTACCCTAGGTCCTTGCCGCAAGGGTAGCTAGGAAGCCTCACGGACTTACAACTTGAGTTGAAATTAAAGTGATTGTTCATTTTGCCCACACGCCCTAGACCAAGCTCTAGGGTTGACATTTGTTATACTCTTTAAGCTCAACCAATATACAAATTCCTTAGAGTCTCGACTCTAAGTTAAATACTCTAACATACAACCTCAAACTTAATCCTTAAACATATGCCACACATACTCTTCCTAGGGTTAATTCCACACATTATAAATCTTTACTATAGGTTTTCTCCTAGTTTCACATCATCAATAATTAACACAGTTTTCTCCTAAGTATATATCATTCATGCACTTCCCTCTAGGTTCATTTACATAAATCTCTAGGAATATACCCCGACATGATCACAATCATAAAATCATCTTTGTCATTTATACATGCAAATATAACCTACGTTAGGTTTATCACAGTTCTCTTTTAGGGCTAATCCACATTCATGATCACACTACACTAACGTGCTCGCTACCATGCTTCTAAATTAAAAAGCAAAGGAAAAAAGGGAGAGATCACTATTTTTCGGAAGAATCCCCCACATTGGTTTATCGCCAATTGCTCGTAGACACTTGCAATTGGGCCCCCGCGGTTTACTTGTCCTTTTGAGTCTGCAAGCCCAACGGTGATCACCACGTGCGAACGCCACCATCCGAAAAGCCCGGCAGTACATTGCACAGCAAAACGGTACAGACAATCAAGGTCCCTAACAGGTGCAAAGGCACGGAGTTCAAATCCAAAAACTCTAACGGGTAAACCCCGAAAACTGTACCGAAAACACCGCAAAACAATAAGCGGAACCTACCTTAACATCGACGCGCCGTTAAACTCGCGCACACACGTCCGTCCGACTCCTTGGAACACCTTGCGCGCGCTCCACGGCACCACCGGCGCGCTTGCGGCACTCCACTTCCTCTCCCACGCGTTCTCTTCCCCCCCCAAGACCCATAGTAGGAGCAAAAAGAGAAAAGAGAAGAAAGGAGGACGTTCTCGGGCTTTTATAGCCAAAAAGCCAAGATTCGGGCGTCCAAATCGCACTTTCGGGCGCATGAAATCGCTTCGGGTTTGCTACAGTGGGCACCTCGGGCGCACACTCCCTCGCTGCGGCCAACCAGAGGCCGCCACGTGGCCCGCTCCCGTGCCCTTGCGTCAATGCGCGCGTCAGCGACACGTCACGCCGTTGTCGCGTCGCACGGCGCGACCCACGGGGCTTCGCCATGTGGTGCCACCCACGTGCTCCCGCGCTAGGGTCACGCCGCTTCCCCGCGCCCGCTGACGCTTCGGGCGCTGCGCCCAACGGGGCACTGCCACGTGGCGCCACCCACGTGCCCCTTGCGCCAGCGCCAGCGCCGCGCTTCGCCGCCTGCTACAGTAAATCGGGCGTCCGAAAACCACTTTCGGGCGCCTGAAAAAACGGCCAAATTCCGGATTTCGCCCGTTTTCGCTCATTTTTCGACCCAACTTCGATCCAAATGCAATTCGCTTCGGACCAAACTTGTTCCACCTTATTTTTACCATATTTTAAAATACGTTTAAGGTGATTTATCCGCACTTGGCTACTTTAGTGAAGCCGGTGCACTACAGAACAAGTATATAACCAAATAATAAAAATATTAGCGGTAAGTGGTACAAGTTACCCATGATTAGCGGCATAGAGGCCGTGTGGCATAGAGGCCTAGTGTGGTATGGCATAATAGCATAGTTCCATATGAGTGTCACGCCCCGGGGTCGAAACTGCGACCCGGTCTCGCCAACAGATCCGCCACCTATACGAAAAATCCCGCATAGGCGAAGCATCCAACCTGCAAAAGTATCATCTAACAACTAAACAGATATCAGAGCTGAAGAAAAACTGTTGTAATAAAAATCTGAATCACTGTACAACTGAAAAATAAAGGTACAATATCCATCTCCCAAAAATAATGATACAATAATCCGATCCACCGAAAACTGAATACAAATAAAAAGCCACCTATACAACATCTATAACTCCAAAATGGGAGATAAACTAAAATAATAAAATACAACCGTGTACAGTGAAACCCACAATCCGGGTTGGTACATCTATCCCGCTGTAGTAAACAACACTGGTAGGGATCTATGTCGCGACTCCCTCGCCTCGAACTGTCAATCCAACTGAAGCAGGGACAGAAGGGAATCCCCTGCAAAACTGCCACCAACAGAGGGTGTGAGAATTACTAGTAAAACCAGTAGCCCTCAGTGGGTAAATCCTCAAACTCCGACGTACCCACTAAGTCTACCAGAGGCAAGAAAAGGAATAAGAAAGATGGTAAGCTATAAACAGAACTACTGATAAAAGGAAGCTATCACTACTATGCCTCTAAATAGAGTGCCAAGAAAATAGCTAAATGTATGCATCAGTGAAAGCGCCTGCCTGAATAAACCCAATCCAACCACCAGTAAACAGTGGTACTGCCTGCTCTGCCTGCCGCATCGGGTATGCCAGCCTACGCATAACACCGATGCAAAAGGAGTCTCAAGGACTCTAAGCCTGCGTGTCGCACACTCCGGAGTGGCACTCGAGGGGAGCGACCCACACGAGTAAAGTAACAAGTAACCAGTATCAATATATAGCAGGACTGGATCACGACTCTGATCAAAGTGGGAAAACCCCATCAACTAAAGAAAGCCCGATCCCCCCGATCTGATGCAACCGAAAATACCCGGTCGACCGCCCAATGTCCGCGGTCGCCGCAATACCCCACAAATCCCCCAATCAAGTCCGACCTGTCATCCCTAATCCGATGCACAAGTCACCATCCGGTCAACCGCCCAAAGTCCGCGGTCGCCGCAATACCCTGCCCTCAAGCCAGCCTGTCCCAGATCCCAAGAATCTGACTACACTATCCCAAACCCCCTGCTCGCACCCGAGCTACAAGTACCCTGAGTCTAAAATGAAAGGAGAAAAGTAGAAAGTATGGTTTCTCCTAAGTCAAGTTCCAGCATGATAGTGTAGCAGAAAAAGGTGGCCTATCTAGATGTCCATACAAGCATGCAAGAGTCCTCATGATGATAAAAGAAATACATGTATCAATTTTCTTACATTTATTAGAGCATGCTATTCCAAAATATTGATAATTGCATAAGAACATTAAGTACAACATAGCCTATGCCTGCCTATACCACATACACGATGCTCACAAGGTATAAATTGGCCTTCTCTTTTTAACATGATATTACCACTTCTAATAACCAAAACCTCCATAAAAGCAAGTTCTAACATAATATCCTTTGATCTCAAACAAGCATGCAATTATTATCCGTAGGGTGTAATTAGCCTTTTAACATAGGAATTACTCCAATATGCCTAGTGGGTAGTCAAAAGTAAGAGTGTCACAACAACACCCACACCTAAACCATCCATTTGCACATAATGTAGGTCGACGATCAAGTTACCCGTTTACTCTCACAAAGTATAGGATAAAGAAGTGTCACACATAATCAACATCATATAAGGTGGTACAACGCTTGTCAAACCTCACAGTCATACATGAATATGCTAAGGACCATTTAACATTACTTAATCATGGACATTCAATCATTTATCACCAATGAATAGTCTAAGGCTCCACAACCTTCATTGATCTCACATAGGTTGAACATAGAATCCACCAACAACATTCATTTCCACATAAGCTAGATCGCCGACCAACCACAATATACAAACTCACATAAAGTAGTCTAAGGATCAACCATTATGATAAATATTACAAGATATAGAATGAAGATCGACAAGGTCAATTATTCTCATATAGATAAGTCAAGAATCATTTAACATACAACCTCTCATGATATAGGTTCAAGGATCATCCACACTATCATTCTCACATAACCATGATAACCAATCTCACCTAAACCAAATAACATTTCACATAAAACCATATTAACTGTTCTCACATAGCAACCATGTCCTTCTCACATCAACCAACCATCCATTTGTTGGGTTATACTTAATATAAGGATCTAAATAGGGGAAAAACCACCTAGAGGGGGGGTGAATAGGTGTAAACGATAAACACTCAAAAATCTTTGCGTAATAAAAACCCAATGCGGAAATGAAAATAACACGCAAAATTTTTACGTGGAAAACTCCAAAACCAGGAGTAAAAAACCACGGGACCGATAACACGGTGAAATCAACTAAGATTATAACACGTACAAAGGTGATATAACGCACTCACAGACGACTCATCCTTTTTCCATACGCTCCGAGTTGATCTTCTCCGCTCGCTCCGCAACGCGCCTCGAATCCACGATTTGCGTCCAACGCCGAATCCACGGCGTCCAACGATATAACGCACTCACAAACACTTTCACGAAATACGCCAAAACTAAAATCCTTAACAATCTTCTCCTTTGGCGGTTTCGTGACAAAACATAGATCCACTTAAGAAAATTCAAAAAGATATTTTTGTTGCTATCACCATACAACAAAAATTTACATTTGAGATCCAAATAAACTAAATACATGAGATAAACTCCTAAAACAAACTCTAGACTTAGACGTTTGTACTCTCTGCAAAAAGAAGTAATTCTTGACAAGAAAGATCGTTAGATATCTCAAGAATTTTTGCATTCAAAAACCAACCAGAGAGATAGAGTTTATACTCACCATGACATTTATGAACTCAGATATGTATTAAGATATTAATCAGAGATAGACATATCTTCTAAGCATTAAAATCCAAATGTCATAAATTTGTTAGTAATCAAACAACTTGTTAGTAATAATACATGCCCAAATAGTTAGTCAAATAGTTAGTCGAGGCATGCATTCATTCACAATACAAAACCAAAAGTTGTTTTGAGATACTTACCTTCCAGAGTTCCAAGTTCAAAGTTCTCACACACCATTGTAACCATTGTTCCATTGTTCAGATCTCTCTCCCCCTTTTTGTAACTAAAGTAGCCAAAAATTACAAAATAAAGGAGAGGTAAAAGTTCAAAGAGAAAATGTAAGAACTAAAACTAAAAAACCTGCAAGAAAGAAAATTAAAAAGAATCAATCGTCGGACTCTGAGTCCTCAGAGCTACTACAGTCCATCTTCGAAAACATCTTCTTGACCAACTTAGTCATTGACGTGAACTTCTTTGTCAAGGTAATCTGGGCTGCTGTGATGAGTTCAAGTTCATCAGAAATTCGCTTCTGCTCTTTAGTTATTTGCTCTTGTTCAAACGATAAACGTTGTTGCTCCTTATAAATCGAAGTAACAGACGCTTCATCATCCGACAAAGGTACTTGTCGTGAAGGTGACGCAGAAGTGCCGACGGAGGGTTTCGTCGCGCGCGGAGGAGTTGGGGTGGCATGAGGCAGTTTATGCAAAGACTTAACAACTGTTGACTAATTAATCATACCTAAACAGTGTTGATAAGTTGTCGAGCTGATATTAACCTGGAATTTCTTTAAAATCCTCATTATGATCAATGGAAATGGTAGTCTTTCCGTGGGATGAGGATGCTTGACATACCTTGTCATCCTATTCCAAATGATGTATGGAATATTGATATTTAACCCCACTGCTTCTGACGGATGCCCTAAGAGATATAAGAACAGCATTCGATCCCATCTTAAGACTTTCGTCTGCATGTTTAGAAGAATATTGTAACATGTGATGAAGTTGAGGAACCGATACTCAAGTCGAAGTTCTTTGGACTTGATAGAATTGCCCGTTGACTGAGTTTCCTCCAAACATATTCCCCTTAGAACAGTTTGCCACATCATATTCGTCAAACTCCTTCCTTTTAAGTAGTTTATCCCTGACCTGCTAGATTGCATTTCTAAGACTTCGCCAATCAATTGCGGAGTTATTTTAAGTCTTGTCCCTTGGACGTTCGTATAAAACTCCATCGGACCGTCTTCATTTTCTTGAAGGTACCGTGCATTTGTGTAAAAAGTCCTTACCCGATGCAAACAGTATCCAAGCATTTCTGGGAATCTGCATACTTGAAGAAGATTGGCTTGTTCAATCAAATTACCAAACTCCGGGGAGTGGTCTCGAAGAGCGCCAATGTTAACATGTCTTTCGCCAATGCATTCTCGATTTTCAAAAGCCCTCAGACGGTCAGTATTAAGAGACACTTGTTCCTCACGGGGTGGTGAATCAGGAGCTATTGGTTCGTTAATTTCAACCCCCTGTGCTCGTCCTACCCGTCCAGCTAGTCTCTTTCTTTTCATCGAGATAGAGGATGATGGCATTGGTGCTTTGCCTTTTTCCACAGCAGTAGGTGTTGTCTTTCCCTTTGGTGAACCAGGGGACTTCCCTTTTGACTTAACAGGTGTTGTTTCGTCGTCCATCAATTCGTCCCAGTTCACATCTTCCTTATCAGATTCCGTCTCGGAATCGTTAACGAGGACAAACTCACCTTTTCGTAGAGTTTTCTTCGCTCTCTTCAATTTGTTCGTTGCTCTAGTGTGAACCATGGCAACAAGAAGCACAATGATCAATGAGAACACCATTTTTGCTATTGCCTGTGAACGAGAGAAACCTGCGAGCAAATACTCAAGAACACGAAAAATTGTTTATTTTCAAAAATTTGCAAAATTGTACCTAAACAATCATTATCATGTAGAGAGACTAGGAATCAAATTAGTTTTGCAAAAAGAATTTTAAAAATAGATCAATCACATGATTTTCAAAAATTCTCATTATATGCCCTAAAACCGAATTTTCAGAAATCGAAGCCTAAAAATCCGTTAATCAGGAGAATACCTAGCATATAATCAAAACTAATCTACTCAGAGTTCTTATTTCAAAAGAAATTTGACCAAAAACCAATCTCAAACGAAAAAGATACAAGATTTTCATGCACGTTTTGAGAAAATAGAGAAAAACTGTGAAAAACCGAAGTTTTGATCATGAAAACTCACTTTAATCCGAAGAACTTGAGTTAGAAAGGCTCCAAATCGGTTGATTTCTAGAGAGAGAAGCTCTGGAGACTTGGAAATAAAAGATTGTTGTAAAAAGAAATCAAATCCCTTTTGTTTCTTATAAAACCCTAGCCGCGGTCCGGAACGGATCAAGAATCCAGTCCGGATCGGCTACCCACAGAAAATTCCTGCGTTCGGGATCCGAAACGGATATTCCGGTCCGGATCGGCTCCAAACTTTTTCTTCAGAAAAATTTAGAAAAATTCCAGAAAATCCAGAAAAAGTATGTAAGCACTTTTGCATGTCAACTTTAAACAAAAGTCATCATTTCACATCAAAAGAAATAGATTATGCTAAATCTATCAATAATACCCAAGTAATGAAATGAGAATTTATCAAAATTAAATTCCTTAAAGTTGAACAAGTTCAATGACATCTATCATGATCTTATGAGTAATGCGTTTATCAAATCATTAATCTTGCAAAGAAAATGAAGTACCAAGATCAATAGATGTTTGAAATCCCAAATATGTTAGATAATATATCTAATCAATTTATTGTAAGGAGTGGCTCTTTGAGCATCTTTCAAAAAAATCCCCACCTTATACCAACCTTGGAATTTGACAGAGTCAAGTATTCCAAAAAGCATTTTATCTTATCAACTTGAAAAACCATGCTTGGTATACATGTGGTAGCTGCACACAGTACTCGGACGACCGAGGTGGTAGCTCTTTCCTCCATGTGGTGGTAGTTTTCACACTCCTCAATGGGATGTAACTCTTTCCACATCTTTTGAGCATATCAACTTAAATGAACTCCCCCTCAATTGGCTATCAATTATTTAATATATAAAGTATTCAACCAAAAATTGATCTCGATTTCATACTCGACTCAATTGTCAAATAAGATAAAAACTATACCAAGAGATCATTTGAGAGAGAAATTGACTTTGATCAAAACAAAGATGACTTAATTGACATAAATGATCATTGCATCAAATGAATTATTATGATATCCAAAGCATAATAAATTTCAAAATATATGAAAGGATGCAATTAAAGTCAATAATACTAATGCTCAATTAATGTTCTATGCACAAACATAGATAAAAAAAAAAACACAAAACAAAACCTAACCTAAGCAATGATTTCAAAAAGTGTTATTTCAAGGAAAGCATTCCAATTGCTTTACGTAAATGAATAAACCGTTTTTGATCCAAAGGTTTTGTTAAAATGTCAGCTAATTGATCCTCAGTTGAAATATAGGAAATTTGAAGTAAATTTGATTCAACTAGCTCTCTTAGAAAATGATATCTAAGTTCAATGTGTTTTGTTCTCGAGTGCAACACAGGATTTTTAGAAATATTTATAGCACTTGTGTTGTCACAAAGAATAGTTACCGAAGTTGCTGAAATTCGGAAGTCGCTCAACATGCTTTTCATCCAAATGAGTTGAGTTGAACAACTACCCGCTGAAATATATTCCGCTTCGGCAGTCGAGAGTGCTATGCAGTTTTGTTTTTTACTATGCCATGCAACAAGACAATGGCCAAGATAAAAACATGCACCACTCGTACATTTTCGATCATCCACAGATCCTGCCCAATCGGCATCTGAATATCCTATAATATCAAGCGTTGTTCCCATAGGATACCAAATTCCGAAGTTCAGTGTTCGTTTGACGTACCGGATGATCCTTTTCACCGCTTTCAGGTGAACCTCCTTTGGTGCTGATTGATATCTCGCGCAGATCCCAACACTAAAGGATATATCCGGGCGACTAGCCGTGAGGTAGAGTAGACTTCCAATCATGCTACGATAAAGCTTTTCGTCTACACTTTCACTAAGAGATTCACTTCCTAATCCCTTATTGCTAGTTCCAATTGGAGTTGGAAAATCTTTAGAGTTTTCTAAATCGAATTTCTTCACCAACTCCCTTGCATACTTGGATTGGCACAAATGGATGCCTTCTTCATTTTGTTTCACTTGCAATCCAAGAAAGTAAGTCAGTTCCCCCATCATAGACATCTCAAATTCGCTTTCCATGGTTTCAGCGAATTTAGAAGCATCATTGTCTCTAGTTGCACCAAATACAATGTCATCGACATAGATTTGTGCTACAATGAAATTATCCTGATAATGCTTCACAAAGAGAGTCCGGTTTGCTCCCTCTCGAGTATAGCCCTTTTCCAATAGGTGCTTTGTTAACCTTTCGTACCACGCTCGCGGTGCTTGTTTTAGACCGTAAAGAGCCTTTTTCAAACGAAAAACATGGTTAGGTTGTTTATAGTCTACAAAACCTTTCGGTTGAGCCACATAAACTTCCTCGTTCAAAAACCCATTTAAAAACGCGATCTTAACGTCCATTTGAAAGAGTTTGATTTTAAAATGACAAGCAATCGCTAACAGTATACGAATCGACTCGAGTCGAGCAACCGGGGCGAACGTCTCATCAAAGTCTATACCTTCTATTTGTGAGTAGCCCTGAGCAACTAGGCGTGCTTTGTTCCTGATGATGGTACCATCCTCGTTTTTCTTATTCTTGAAAATCCATTTAGTACCAATCACATTGTGTTGCTTCGGTGGCTTCGTTAGTTCCCATACTTTGTTTCTTTCGAACTGATGGAGCTCTTCCTGCATTGCTTCAATCCAGTAGTCATCCTGAAGAGCTTCATCGACGTTCTTTGGTTCTACCATGGAGACGTAACATGCGACTCCACAAACCAACTGTCTCCGAGTCCTGACTCCTTCTTGTGGGTCTCCAATAATGTTCGATTCCGGATGATCCTTGGAGATCCGTAGCGTTTGAGGTAACGGAGTACTCGGAGGTACAAGTGATGATTCCTGAATTTCAGATAAACTAGAAGAACCATTAGATGCATCAACTTTATCAAAAGAGTTATTATGAGAAGATGCATTTACAGGAGTATCATCATCTAGAGACATATCAAGGGTAGATTTATCAGATACAAAATGGAAAGCTTCATCTACTTTAACATTTATAGATTCTATCATCGTTTTAGATTCCAAGTTAAATACCCGATATGCTCTACTGTTTGTATAATAACCCATGAAAATCCCTTCGTCACTTTGAGGGTCGAATTTACCAAGATTTTCGCGATCACGCAAAATATAACACCGACTCCCAAAGATACGAAAATATTTGATATTCGGTTTTCTACAGAACCACAGCTCATATGGTGTATTTAAAGTTCCCGGGCGCAAATACACTCGATTAATTACATAGACGACGGTGTTCACAGCTTCAGCCCAAAAATGTAACGGGAGTTTCCGTCTATGAAGCATCACACGCGCCATCTCTTGAACAACCCTGTTTTTGCGCTCAACTACACCATTCTACTGAGGTGTATAGGGTGCTGAGAATTCATGTTTTATGCCGTTGGAAGTGCAAAAATCAATGAATTTAGAATTAATGAATTCTCCACCTCTATCACTTCGAACACGAACGATCTTTTCATTTCTTTCAATCATAATATGATGACAAACCTCATGAAAAGAGTCCAAAGTATCCGCTTTCTCTTTTAAAAATGTTACCCATGAATATCTAGAAAAATCATCAACCAAAAGAAAAATATACCATTTACCTCCCAAAGATGGTTGACGAGTCGGCCCCATTAAGTCCATGTGCAGTAATTCCAAGGGCCGATTGGAACCAACGTGTTTCAAAGACGAAGGAAGAATTCACCTTTGCGTACCCAAACCTTTTGAGTTTTGGAGTACGTCGGCAATGACTGTGAAGTTATTCTCCTAGGTGAAAGCGTCTTGATTGATTTATCGCTTTTCCTTGACGTCGTCGTCTTGTTTGATGTACTACCAATGTTCTTTTCTATTGAAAAATCCTTCTTTGATTTCCGGGGAGTGAACTCATTGGTAGTAGTTGCAAGAGGTGCTTGATTTGTTCGTTTCGCTTCAATCTTGCAATTTCTTCTTATGTGCCCTGCATAACCACAACGAAAACATACCTTTGTACTTGACGATCCCGAAGTAGGTAAGGTGAGGTTGTTGTCGTTGATTGTAGTGAATTCCGTCGTCGGAGGAGGAGTTACCGACTGGGGCACAAAAACTGTCCCAACCGAACTAGAATTGTCTTCAGTTCGATTGTATCCAAGGCCGAAACGGTTTGTTTGACCAAGACTAAGCATCTTATCCAACTTGCTCCTTCCAGAAGAAAATCTCTTTAAATCGTCTTTAAGTTGGA
The DNA here is from genome assembly GCA_029204045.2 of Tillandsia leiboldiana. Lineage (NCBI taxonomy): Eukaryota > Viridiplantae > Streptophyta > Magnoliopsida > Poales > Bromeliaceae > Tillandsia > Tillandsia leiboldiana. The sequence goes on from CM055067.1 coordinate 21,949,654, forward strand.
AAATGGTCTTCGTCATTTCCATTTTTTCCTGTCGAGCCTCGGAGTAGAGCTTCAAGAAGTAACCAGCTTTATCAATCATTTTTACATGTTCCTTCTCGAAATGCTCATTTTTCTCTTGAAGTGAAACATTTGCTTTTATCAGGTTATCCCTTTCCACTTCAAGACCGGTCGAGAGAGAAGTTGCTCTTTTTACTTCTTCTTCGAGATCCTGCAATCTCCCTCTCAACCCCTTGTTTTGCTTAGCCAGTTTCTTTGAATTCTTTAGAAGATTATGGTAGGCTAAAACAAAGTCTTCACCTTCAGAGTTACGCGATTCGTCGTCCGTTGCATTCTTTTCGACTTGAGAGGAGTTGGACAATGAATCGGATGTACTTGCCATTAAGCACATGAAGGGTGAAGATGTGGACGCGTGGAACGCCGTTGCGTTATTTTCTTCATCACTTGAAGATGACTCATTTGACGTTGAGGTGTCATCCCAAGTGACGGCTTGCATCGCTTTCTTCTTCGACGGATTCTTATTTGGACACTCCGTTGAGATATGGCCGTACCCTCGGCACTTGAAGCATTGGACTTGTCCCTCTGAGCTTTTCTTATCCTTTGAAAAACTCTCTTGCTTTCTTGACTTGTGGCTTGAAAAACCTTTGCCTTTCTTCGACTTTACGAAGGATGGAGTTTTACTTGAATTACCCCTTCGAAAGTTTCGGCGAAATTTTCTTGTCAAAAGAGCAAGCTGCTTCTCAAAGTCCTCCATAGATAGGTTCTCGTCATCGTCTGAGGAGGATGAATCCGCATCTTCTTCTTTTGTTGTTTTCAACGCAAAACCTGAAGACTTAGAAGTAGATGCTTTTCCAGAAGAATAGTTAGTAGGAAATGTCATTTCATATGTTTGTAATGAACCAACTAATTCTTCTACACGGATTTCGTCCGGGTGTTTAATAGTTTCAATGGCCGTAACCTTGGAACGAAATCTTTCAGGAAGAGTTCTTAAAATCCTTCTTACAATTTTAAATTCTGGAATTTTCTCTCCCAAGTTAGCACATGTGTTCACGATGTCTTGCAATCGCGTATAGTAATCTGTGAAAGATTCATTTTCTGCCATGAAAATAGAGTCAAACTTGCTCGTAAGCATTTGCAGTTTCTGAATCTTCACAAGGTTAGTTCCCTCATGTGTAACTTGAAGAACATCCCAGATTTCTTTCGCAGTCTCACATACCGAGACGCGAGAGAACTCAGTTTGAGACAAGGCATTAAATAAGGCGTTAATTCCTTTGCCATTGTAAGAAGATGAGTCAATCTCTTCCTTGGTCCATTTCGACCTAGGTTTGATGGTGTGAACATCAACAATAACTTCGGTTGGATTTGACCATCCTAACTCGATAGATTGTCACACCCGTTCGTCGATGGAAATTAAAAAGGCTTTCATCCGTACTTTCCAGTAGGCATAGTTTGTTCCATCGAAGAACGGGGGTCTGTTGATGTTTCCACCTTCAACCATTATTTACAACCCTATTCCCTCTCTGATACCAATTGTTGGGTCACCTCTGTAATAAGGATCTAAATAGGAGAAAAACCACCTAGAGGGGGGGTGAATAGGTGTAAACGATAAACACTCAAAAATCTTTGCGCAATAAAAATCCAATGCGGAAATAAAAATAACACGCAAGATTTTTACGTGGAAAACTCCAAAACCAGGAGTAAAAAACCACGGGACCGATAATACGGTGAAATCAACTAAGATTATAACACGTACAAAGGTGATATAACGCACTCACTGACGACTCATCCTTTTTCCATACGCTCCGAGTTGATCTTCTCCGCTCGCTCCGCAACGCGCCTCGAATCCACGATTTGCGTCCAACGCCGAATCCACGGCGTCCAACGTCGAATCCACGACATCTGACCGAATCCACGGTCTCCACCAGGTAGTACGTCTCGATCACACGAACGTACCTCGCTCCGAATCCACGAGAGCGGTTGCACCTTGAATCCACAAGGCCACGCGAATCCACGCGCCGATTTTGGGAAAAATCGTTGTTTTGTTGGTGGTGATAATCCGCCGAATACTTAGATCAAAGATAGATCGGAAATACCATCTAAGTATTCATTAATTTGATTCTACTCAAAATCCGAGTAAGAAAACCTAGAATCAAATTAATTAATATAGATGAAGAAACATAGAATTAAATCTAGTTATGTCACGCCCCGGGGGTTTTTGGGTAAAGGTAAGCGGAAAAAGCGTATATATTTTTTCTTTATAAATAATTATCGACCTTCCCCCAGTGCGTGTCAGACCGCCACATATACAAATTCACTCTTCAAGCGGACAGAGTCTCCTTTGTATATGCACGGCGTCATACTTACAACAACACAATAACAACATTCAACATACAGTCTTTAACCACACAGCCACAGTCAACAAGTACGAGAGTGTAAAAACATTCAATCCCATTAAGAGGAACCTACAAGTTTGCAAACGGTGTCCACTCGACACCCATTCCTTTAAAAACGTCTACACATTCACAGTAAGGCGGCTACATCGTTTTGAAAGGATAAATCCACAGGTTTTCAAAGTAGTGCCCATACGACACTTGATTTTGACAAACATTTTCGAAACCCTTTTTGTTCAGTATAAAACATGCCGCATATAGATCATTAAGGATCATTATAAAGATCACATCACCAAACAGTCCTTCAATCCAACATCCACAACATTCCACAGTCAAGCAGTTGAGAACTTAAACTTAGATAAAAGAGATGAGATAACCCAAGCAAGAACAACGGAATAAACCTCATACAGCTAATGTTCTTTAATCGCTGCCTCACCGTCGTCCCGACTACTACACCTAGTCACACCTGTCGCTATCCTTCGCCCTGAGTTCACTTTATTTAATTTAGTGACACCGTCACGTCAGGGTAGTCGACGATCTCCCCACGCGACACTTACGATGCTTTTACCCCTTCACGAAGCGTGAGCGACATGTTTAGCTATCGTGAAGAGGTCCCCACCCTACACACGTGGGGCACACGGGTCATTCAGACCACTCCTCCTGAAAAGTACACCTATGCGGAGGCCAATCCGCCTATGTACGTGCAGCATTCAACACCGGTTTGCCGAAGTCGGCGTAAATTAAGCACCGCGACACTTGGTCGCCACAAATATCAACAAAGGAACGGTACATAGTAATGCGAAAGGTTAATTCACTGAAAACACCTCATCTACTTTATTAAACAGGTTAGTACGAGCTTTTAGATGATACACTGCACACAATGCACTTACAGCACTTATTGCATAAGAACCCACCTGGAATGAAGATAACTGACCGCGCCCGCGACCCTCCTAAGCAAATCAGAACTCCTCGTGGCCTACTAAAATATCCAAGAGCACAAATTAACACCTTACTCTAATCAGGTAAAATCAGTGGTCCCAACCACTGTAACATTAAACCCACAAAAACCGAAACCACTGTGCCTAGAGGACCGCGTCGTCAATCAGAAACCCAACGAGTCAAAATCGTCAAGTAAAACCGAAAACTCAGATCAAACCGGTAAAATCCATGGCTAACAACAACCGAACCGCGACTATTTCATCGCGACTCCATCGGAACCCAAAACCGCTAACGGAAATCCAACAAAACCCAATTCTCAACCGGTAGCCAACTCGGAATGTCAATGGTTAAACCAAGAGGACCCCGACGGCGAGAATGATAAGGAAAAAGGCCCGACGGCGCGACCCCGACGATTTCGTCAAGGCGCGGAGCGTCGGCGAAACTAGCACCTGACATGGCGAAAACGGTGGCCTAAAAGATCCCAAGTAGCCATGCCAAGAAAACCGCGGAAATGATGATCCCAACGGCGAAAACGGCGCTCAAAACGGTGGAAGAACGGGCCAAAACGGAGCTACCGAACTTCCGGCTGACGGATGGTGCACGGAGCAGCGCGTGGACCGGGTTTACAGCGTCGGCGGCTGCGCGGCTTGTGCCGGGTGCATGCAGGAAGCGTGCACCGCGCATTACGGGCCGGGCCTCGCACGAGGGGGGGGGGGGGGGGGGGGGGGGGGGGGGGGGGGGGGGGGGCGTGCGTCGGGTCCATGGCTTCCGCCGCGGAGATGTGCGCCGGGTGCACGCCTAGCGCGTGCACCGCGCAGCATCAAGCGACGCCGGCGCACGGGGCGTGCGCCGGGTCCGCTTCTTCCGCGCCGCTGGGCGTGCACCGGGTGCACGCCCGGGCCTGTGGACCGCGCTGTACGGGAATGCACAGTAACTTCCCGTTTCGCGGTTTCTTCTCCGTTTTCGCTCCCGTGCGACTCCGGTGAAGACCCCGCGACCATGATAACGGCGGCGGCGGCCTCCCTTTTAACAACGACGGCGGTGGCCTCCCCGTTAACCCCCCATGCTCCAACGAAACACCCACAAAAACCCCCGAACGAAACCGCGGCAATTCTAACAACTAAACCATTGATCGACGAACAAACGACACATCGATCGAAATTCTGATTAAAAGACTGATTAAAAGCCACCGATCAATCCGATCAAGAACAAGGACAAAACATTGATCAAAAACCAAGATCGAAAGCCCGTGATCAATGTACCGAATAGGTTGACCTTAAAAGAACACGAAAAACCCCCGATTAATTCGACAAAAGGAATAACGTTCGCTAACCTCGATCTATCGGGATTAAAGAATCGATCTTGTTCCCTCGCGGCGTTGGGGATCCGGATCCGCTCCCCGTAGATGATAGCGTCTCGTCCTCCGGTCTCCGGCACGTCAATCGGGGCGATCGGGTCCCTCCGCTTTCTCCTTCTTTCCTTCTTTTCTCCTCCGGTTGGAATTCGTCTTTTCCTTCTCTTTTTCTTCCGGGTTCTCTCCGGCTAGGGTTTCTATTTTTGCGAAAAAGTGGGATTTTCCTTTTCGCACGTACAATTAAATCCGCCTTTTAATTTCTGTCACCCATTAATTAATTCTTTAATTAATTAATCCTACGAGATAATCCACCTTTTAATATCCGTAACCGAATAACTAATTCTTTAATTAATTAATCCTACGGGATAACCCACCTTTTAATATCCGTAACCGAATAACAAATTCTATCACCGATTAATTAATTCTTTAATTAGTTAATCCTACAAGATAAATCCACCTTTTCCTCATAAAGCGTGCAGGATATTTTGCATGGATTCCGCTGCACGTTAAGTCACCGCGACACTAAAAACCCTGTTTCGGGAGATCCCTAAGTCGGATTTCAGATCCGATTGCTTCGTCGGTCATCATTTTTCGTGCTCTTTCACAGAAAAATACTCATACAACACACCGACCGACTTACAGAAACTCGATAATTTCGATCCACTAAAATAAACACTTTATTAACAGGAGGGTAAAAATCACAGGAAAAGTCATGTCATTACAAGTTATTTCCTTTCTTCTCTATATGTGGATATCTCTTTTTCGACCGTATTTTGGATTACCCTAAAAAATGAATCGTAGGGTTTATTTATAAGTTAGAAACCATTGGAAGAGGATAAGAATAAAAAACTAACCTTATCTGGAATTTTTCAGGACGACGGTCCGGACTGGATTACTGCGGTCCGGACTGTCATAGCTAAACAGACTATTTCCAGAAAAACAAACGTTCGGGGTCCGGAACGAAGATCCACGGTTCGGACTGTTCATGCAGTTTCTGCAAAAACCACGTTCGGGGTCCGGACTGAAGATCCACGGTCCGGACTGTTCATGCAGTTTCTGCAAAATCCACGTTCGTGGTCCGGACTGAACCGATGTGTTACGGACTGGATTTGCGCATGAACTACCCTATGTTCGGGGTCCGGACTGTAGACACCTGTTCCGAATCCTGAACATATAACATGTCCAGTTTTTGATTTTTATACGATTAAGAATCCATCCAAGTGTTTCTACACTATAAGAATTAATCGAATCACCAAAATTATTTAGTTAAACGTACCTGATCCTTTTGAATTCTTCTTACTTGAGATTGAGGTATATGATACAAACTTCTTCATCTTCAATCTTCAAGACTTAACCATTTTCACGAAATATGCCAGAACAAATTCCTTAACACTAGCCTTATACTAGCTTATTCCAAAGAGACGAGAACTACTGTTCTCATCCATATCAAACGCGTTTGGGGAATAAGACTGAAACAAGGTCTTATTCTAGGCCTTGTTCCCGATCCAAACACTGCCATTAAATCTTTCTAGTCTCAAAGTTTGTTACCATCTCTCGTAGAGTAGCAGTTGACATTTTCGGATTTAATCCTTAAGATTATTGTATCAAAATCAAGGATTAAAGTGTTGTGGCACGGGGGTGTGCCTGTCGTTGTCTGGCACGGTACGACACAGGCACGCTTGCGTGCCAACACATGGCACGCTTACGTGCTGACGAGTATGCACAACCTCCTTATGGCACACTTTGGCACGGTCCTATTTTAGTTTTTTTTTGTCCAATACGACTTTATAATGCTATTTTAAAAGTTTTTGAGTAATAATTATAAATTTTTGCTATGTATTGATTTGTCTTGATCTAATGTCAATAATAGTTTACTTACTAGTTAATAGCTTAATATAGTAGTATTCTTTATATGTTAAGTAAAATACAACTATAGCTCATAGAGATATTTTTTTTTTAATTTTTTTTTATAAAAATTTATAAGATCCATTCATATTGATTCGTTGAAGGACCGTATGATGACTAGACTAAATTAGAATAGGATCACAAATGTGCTAATAGTTTCTTTTCATTTTCAATTTTTTAAAAAATATATATGAAAAAATTGAAAAAAAAAAATTCTAAATTTTTTTTAAAAAATTGTTAGATCTGTCCATGAAAATTTAATAATAAACCATACGATGTAAACTAAGAAAGTTTATAATAAAAATTGATTTACTTTTAAAATTTTATTGATTTATCTTTTATTTTTTTAGAATTTTAAAAATGATAAAATATAAATCGGAGAAAATTATTTTTTTTTCAATTTTTATGCAAAATTTGCAAGATTCATCCAAGAAAATTACTTTATCTTAAATCTAAATAAGAAACTTGTGAGATCTTTTTATGGAAATCTAACAATAAACTAGAACTAGGCTACTATGCTATTAATAGCATCAAGTCATTGATGCTATTAAGTTTTCAACATTTAGATGAAAAAATGTGTGTTTAGAATGATAGTGGTCCACTAGGGTTTAGTGGGTGGTTGGTTGAATAGTATGATCTAATGGTTGGAAATGATCACAGAGGTGATCTAATGGTGGAAAACTTGGTAGCACCAAGTGCTTGGTGCTATCGATAGCATAGTAGCCGGACTCCAATAAGCTATATGACAAATACATTAAGCAAATTTAAATATCAATTGTTTCTATTTAGTTTTCGATTTTATTAGAATTTTCATGTTTCTAAATCAAATAATAAAATTTTCAAAGTTAAGAATATCTTAAATCCGTCCCCACCGTTCGAGCAATTTGGTGTGCACTGGGTCAACAAATAGCCTCCCAGGATACAATGAAGCATAAACCCTAACTGCGTTTGCACACATGAAGTTGGGCCTTTGGGCAATCACTCAATTAAGTTGTCAAAAGGAAGTAGAATAAGAAACAAGAAAGAAATTATTTGCATAGAGATTTGAGTCTTTCTCAACTTCTCTTCAGCAGTCAATGCTATGGGCTTATATAGACCACAAACGGATGCTTCATGAAGTGAGACTTTATGAACGGGTGTTTCATGATGTGACTTTTCAATTTGTGACTTTTTATTTGTTTATAACTACCAATTAGTTACAAATCCCTTTTTGATTATTTGATCAATGCATATGAGTCAAATTCAATGAATGCAAGAATTAATTCCCACGGACATATACACGAAGGAACACACTATAAAGTTGTGCCTTTTCATGCCTAATCCTTTCACTAAAGATCACATTCTTTCACATTCATTCACTAAGAGTCACGCCCTTTGATTAGAGTCACATCTCTTTACTAAGAGTTGCATTCATTCACTAAAAGAAAAAATAACTATTTTAAAACTTTCCTTACACATTTGGTATCAGAGCATGTGAATACTGGTATATTCTTAATTAGGTCTATATCAGTTGGTTTCAGAGTTGAATGATCTTCCATCAAGATTGAAGTTGGTTCTACGACGTTTCTCATTTTTAGGTCCAATGGAATTCAATTACTTTTTTGCCGTTTTGCATGAGAGTCAAATTGAAAGGATATGTTTGCAAATTAGAGATCAACACAAACAGTTTCACCTACTATGTGTCAACATATTTGGCTGAAATGCCACAAGTAAAGCCACATCCCGACTTTATCGTACAGTAGTTGTGACACCCCGGAATTTGGATTAGTCCTATATATAAATGATATAATAGGACTAAATCTTAACCCGGCTATAGCATTTTGGATGGTAGCAAGATCCAAGAGGTTATGAGAGTTAAGCGTGCTAGAGCTAGAGTAGTTCTAGGATGGGTGACCCCCTGGGAAGTGGGCCGTCACAGTTGGTATCAGAGCCATTCACCAGCCGGAAATGTGAGATGAGTCTCGGCTGAGCCAGGGTTATATAGCGGGTAGAGCGAGGCTCCCCGGCTAATGACCGTTGTGAGTGGAGTGCAGCTCCTCACAAGGTCGGCTAAGGCTAGCGAGACGAGTCTCACATTGCCTGGTGCTTGTGAGTGTGCTTGAGCCTGACGTGGACGTCAGGGCTTAAAGGGGGGAAGAATGTGACACCCCGGAATTTGGATTAGTCCTATATATAAATGATATAATAAGACTAAATCTCTAACCCGGCTATAGCATTTTGGATGGTAGCAAGATCCAAGAGGTTATGAGAGTTAAGCGTGCTAGAGCTAGAGTAGTTCTAGGATGGGTGACCCCCTGGGAAGTGGGGCGTCACAGTAGTTCTAGTGAAGATCATGAGGTAGAGGTAAACCATCAATACAAAATTTCTTTCAAGAGTAATACATGAGTTGAAAATATTAAGTGTAATGTGGTAGGTATGTGTTGAGACCAAAAGTTTCACCTCGTAAGGGAGTGACACGTGGCACCCGCCATCGGCTAAAGGCGTCAGCCGACAAAAGAATGGGTCAACCGAAGAAGGGTCCGCGTCCCGATTCGGACCGACTTTGGTCGCGTAAGAACGTAGCACGCGATACATACAATCGTTTGGAGGCGTCAGCCGATAGGAGAAGCAGCCGACGTAAAGGTTGTCACATCATTCAGGGTTGACTTCGGCTGAAGAAAGACATCAAACTGCTCCGATCAAACAACGAAGAAGGCGGAGTCAGAGTCAACCTTCGGATGCCCAAGACGAAGAGGGAGAGACTCTGAAAGGAAGGAGTGCAAGATTAGGGCGCGAATCTCGTAACTGATTCCGGAACGGCAACCGGCGTCCAGCATTGGAAACCGCCGGAGATCACGCTCCGGCGCGCTAATAAGGGGATGGACCTGGACGGAAAAGCGGCTATTATCCTATTTGAGAGGATTTCGACTCAAAAGGAAAATAGTTGAGGATTTCACGAAGGCTTTTCCTAAATCGCGCCGATATTTCAAATCGGCGTGTCACGCCCCGGCGTCGAAACTGCGACCCGGGCTCGCCAACAGATCCGCCGCCCATACGGGAAGCCCCGTATAGACGAAGCGACTAACCTGCGAAAGATCAACTATGCTATACAGATATCAGAGCTGAAAGTAAACTGCTAAAAAGAAGAAAATATATACAACACAAAGCCCTCACCAAAAGTACATAAGTCTCTCAAGCACTAAAATAAAAGTACAACTCTATACCTCACTACAAAGTCTCTCAACATGAACTCTCAAAAAGTAAGGGGTACATCTACTCTCTGGACGACGACTGGTAGGGAACTATCTCGCGACTCCCTTACCTCGATCAGAAGAAGCAGCAACAGGAGCAGCAGGAACAGGAGTAGAAGTCCCTGTGGGAAAAGACACCACGACGGGTGTGAGAACTACGTCCCAAGTAGTTCTCAGTGGGTGCCGCCAACAAGCCCGACGGTCTGCCTACTAAGTCTACTAGAGGCATAAAGTAACAATATAAAACTGAAATGAAAGGGCAGGAAAAGTAACTCTACAGCTACTATGCCTCTATCTAGATGCTCAAAAAGTGGAACAGATGGAAACATGATGCATCTACTAACACACACGGTAAACTCACCCAATCTATACTGACTGCCGCATAGGGTCCAGTCAAACCTGCGCCCACCTACTGCCGCACATCCTCAACAGGACGGGTCTACCGTAGGGTGTCCGTGACTGCCAAAACTGGCCCAGCCAGAGGGACTGCGTCGACAAGTCGCGATAGCGAGTATGTAGAGTACCGGAGTTTCGGGCAGTGTGCCGACTCCACGGGGCAGCCTGGTATTGTGGAAATACCTTCAGCAGGTTCTAATTTCGTTTACAGGATGGTTCGGGTGGTCCCGGAGCGACGCGGAAGCTTTTTTGTAGAAAAGTGAGTTGGCGTCGGATTGAGAGCTTGCGGGTCGAGCATTGGTTTCATGGATGGGTTTGATGTGAGTTGATCCCTTGGGACATGTGTATTATGAGTTTACAGAGGTGTTCGGTTGGTTTCGGGGTGATGCGGAGGTCCCGAGGCGAGAAAGTGAGTTGACGGGGCATTTCGGAGATTTTCTGGCTAGTTCTGGAGCTTTTGGGTGGCTTGGTTCCGGAACCAGCCATTTGGTTCCGGAACCAGGGCCCGTGTACCGGTACCAAGTGGGTGGTAGCGGTACACAAGCACAGAAAGTGCCCAGTTAGCTCGGTTTGGTGCACTGTAGCTTGAGGTATGGGCTTCTTCTGTTCCAACCACTCCATCGTTGATTTTTATACCCCGGCACATGCTCCCTCTCCACCCATCATTTCTTATCCCCTCCACCTTTTTCTTGCTGCCAGAGAAGAGAAAGAAGAGGAGGAAGTAGAGGGAGAAGAGAAGGTCTGTGAGCTTCGTGCTTGGTGGAGTTGACCCGGTCAACGTGCGCGCACGAGAGCACAATTGAGGTAAATTGATCATCGGAAATTATGGATTTGGATTTGTTTGTTCTCCTCTTGGGTTTTATTGATGGAATTGAATGGTAATTTGAGCTAATTTCCATCCTTGCTCCATTCTTGTGCTCTCGGGTTGAGGCAACAGGCTGGGATTACTGCACAAATCCGCGGCACTGTGCAATGCTTGTATTCGTGTATTGGGTGATCGGTTTGTGCTGAAATTTTTGTGGTGGCCTAGCTGGGTGCTGTGGAGGTTGACTGGAGCTTCGTGGATTTTTTCGAGACGCGCAACGGCGCGCGTGCGCGCGAGAGGCGCAGTTCAGTTTTTCGTCAGATTTCGCCCGTTTCTTCACCGATTTCGGCGCGGCCTTCGGAAAGCATTTGAGGTGGGTTGGAATTTCTTCAAGATGTATGGAATGCCCTTTAAAGCTATTGAATGCATGTTGATCATGTTTAGCTTAATTATTTGCATAGCTGGTAAATCTGATAGTTGCCTAGAAAATTGTAGGAATACAATTGCAAGCCCCAGATATTTTTAGCATGATCTAGAAGTGATTTGACACTAGACTGCATGTTTAGTTGGCTTTATATTGGCATCTGAACCGTTTTAAAAATCGTCGGACCTGTTTTAATGAAAACTGGGTTTTGAAAAGAGTTTTAAAATATTGAGATCTTCCCGAGGGGTTGAGTAGGTTCAGAATGCATGTGTTCTCGTGCCAGAGGGCCGAGTGGATTTTTAGAGCATTATGTGATGACTTTCTAGTGTCATGAGAGAGTTTTGAGATACTTGAGTTCGCGGGGTATTGAGGATGTATTCCCTGATTGGGTTACTCTAGATCATGGGTCGTGTTCTGATTTAGTGGTGGAGATGGTTCTCCCACTTAGCCTTGAGAGTTTTGGGGGCTCTGGCAGATCGAGTCGTGGAGGTTTCCCGACTCAGCCACGGGGCGTGCATTATTAGATTGAGTCGTTGAGGGTTCTCCGACATAGCTGTGAGAGTGTTGGGCTTTCCTGTTCGAGTCGTGGAGTCTTTCTACGACTGCGTATGCTTGTTGAGCATTGAGATCCGATCTGTTTGATCGTGTATTTTAGCCTTGAGTCGTTGAGGGTTCTCCGACATAGCTGTGAGAGTGTTTGGGCTTTTCTGTTCGAGTCGTGGAGTCTTCCTCCGACTGAGTTATGCTAGTTGAGCATTGAGATCCGATCTGTTTGATCGTGGATTATAGCCTGCTGAGCCTGGCTTTTTATGCCAGTTATGAGATACTTGAGATACTTGAGTTCGGTGGGGTCGCTCCCCTCGAGCTACGCCCCGGGTGCGATGATGATACCGAGCCTGACGAGGCTGCGATGTGATTACTGAGATGGTCCTAGAGGGACACCCTACGTAAGTCCGTTCCTCCGGGATGTGCGGCAGTGGATGCCTACGTAAGTCCGTTCCTACGGGATGCGCGGCAGTAGATGAGCGCAGGCTTGATTGACTGGTCCAAAGAGGGACAGTCATTGGGATTGGGTGATATGTGTGAGTGAGTTTTCCTTTGAGCATGATACTTGAGGCGTGTTAGCAGTAGTGGGTGTATGCATATCTTCATCATTTGTAGAGTTTCTTGAGCATGATGATTGAGACATGATAGCTAGTTCCTTTCAGCTTTTATCTATCTATCTATCTGCATACCTATCTGTTGTGCCTCCAGTAGACTTAGTGGGCATACCGTGGATATTGAGACGGTTCCCACTGGGAACTACCTTTGCAGTAGTTCTCACACCCGCTGCGGTGACAGGTTCCTGTGGTAGCTGTTCCGGCTTGGTTCGCGCGGAGGCAGCTGATCGAGGTGAGGACGTGGCCGTTTAGTTCCTTACCAGCACTGAGAGTCAGAGGTAGATGTACCTTGGGTATTTTATGACTCCACTTTTGTACTGGACATTCTGAGAGATCAGTGAGGATTTCTTGTACTTTTGTAGCTGAGAGACTTTGTATTGAGATTTTTTATTATATCAGATGTTCAGTGGATTTCTGTAGCTACTGGTTCTTTTTCAGCTCTGATACATTATAGCTATAGATCTGACTTGCAGGACAGACGCTTCGTCTGTACGGCAGTTTCCGTACAGATGGCGGATCTGTTGGCGAGCCCGGGTCGCAGTTTCGACCCCGGGGCGTGACAGATTAGGGTGGTATCAGAGCCTAGGAATATAGGTCGTTGAGGACTTAGTGACCCTAGGCTATTGGTTGGACAGTAGGATGACTGTCGTGAGAGACGTGATTGTAGCGAGAGTCCTGATTGAGTTTGTACCTCCCCCGAGGGATTGGGGCGAGTGATTTTACATGTTTATTCTCTAAAGTGATTATGTTGGCTGCAGACAACATAATACTTTAGAACGGTTAACATGTTATAGACTTTCGCTTGATTGGGTCGAGAGTGTTTGTGGTTTGGTTGGCCGTGACTGTTCTTCTTGTTGGCCCTGTGATGCCGTGCAGCGGCGAGGGCGTGTTTGACCTTGGATGAGGAGCCCGAACAGCGGGGGGCTGAATGGACAGAGCAGAGCGAGGTCTGCGAGTTACGGGCCCAGGTAGCTCAGTTGTTTAGGCGACGCGGCGCCAGGAAGAGAACACGGAGCGCGTGATGCGCATGTTTGAGCAGAGAGTATCGTTTGAGGTATCGCCGTAGTACCTCCAGCCGCGACATCGTCGACTTCGGCCCCGTTGGCACTGTGAGTAGTGCGGGAGCAGCGAGAGATTGCTGATTGATAGTCGTGCATCCGCCAGTTCCATCCCCTACAGATTTCAGGGCGGAGTTGGAACCTTGGGAGGCCGGGAACTGGATTGCTGCCATGGAAAAGTTAGCTGAGGACTTGTTCATCCAGGAGAAGCATCAGGTGCCCTTAGTTGCGCACGTTTGGATTGGGACGCCGTGTGTTGGTGGCGTCGAGTCTGTCCCGTTGGACCATCAGGAGAGCGGTTGAGGATTTGGAGCGAGTTTCTATGATTGTTGAGCAGAGTGCCCCATGTCGCCCAGGATGAGGCCCAGGAGATTGATCATGTTTGAGAGGGGACTGCTTCGAGATGTTATCATTTTGGATATTCTCGACGAGCGACTTCAGATGCAGCGGTTGTGCATGCCCGATGGATTGACTGAGGTCTGTGATCATGTCCGAGAGGGACGGAGAGCGAGGGACTAGCTCCAGAGAGAGATGTCCAGTATCGCCTGATTTTGGGATAGTCGAGTGGATCGAGGTTGCCATGATTCCAGTCACAGGATCATGAGTCTCAGAGGAGACAGAGACTAGGATGTTCTCGACAGTCGAGGCACCAACAGCAGTATTCGTATGATTGTGTCTTTTGTGGTGAGCCGCATTCTTCGCTATATAGTGACTTCAGGATGAGGGCGATGTTTTTCATGTGTTTAGTCAGGACATCTTCAGGCAGAGGGTCCCAGAGTGGTGTTCTTGGATTTGCCGCCTGCGACGGCACACCACTACCCCTTCAGGATGCAGCGGTTCATCCGACTTACCGGTATGCTGATTGAGCCGAGATGCCGAGGCAGATTGAGCGATGGCCACCAGCATCTAGTGGATGAAATGGTGTAGTTGGTTGGAGGACGCCAGGATAGTGGAGCGCGTCTTACCAGGTGTGGTTTTCTTATGGTCATCGGAGTTAGAGCATGTTGATGCCAACACCGCTGGTGTGTGCGTTACTAGAGCAAAGATAGCTGCGTGTGGGCCGGAGGTGGGACTGTTGGCTTGTGCACGTGAGGATCAGGTTCCAGATCACGTATAGCACATGGATGAGTGTTGCCAGTCCTGCCAGTGCAGATAATACCTTGGATTTGATCCTAGAGTTGTTAGTCCTACATCAGCTCCGAGATGTTGATATAAGGTTGGATAGGGATTGGTTATCCCAATGTTGTGCTATCTTGGATTGTCGAGAGTGGACATGACCCTCCGTGGACCTGGCCAGGAGGAGTGTGGTTATAGAGGATGCTAGAGCACGGCAGAGGTTGAGTCGTGGTCGTGTCGCTTTGCTAGCGACGGTAGAAGAGGTGCCTACGGCGGCACCGGGACTAAAGGAATATCTTTATCGCCGTGTGATTCCGGACAGGAGTTTACCTGATCTGATGTTGAAGCCGCCGTTTAATGAGACTGAGATCGAGTTAGTGATCGACGTGGTTTTGGAAACCGCGTCGACTTCAGCATCATCACTTGGAGTATCACTCGTGAGACAGTGAGAGAGCTGTTAGCGCAGTTGCGAGAGCCGAGGGATCGAGGGGTCTGTGTGACCCAGTACCACGTCGTGGGGATACGACAGTGAGGATCCGAGAGATTGATATTTTGGATGTGTTACCACACCGTTGATGCACGGTGGTGATGCCACGCCGTTGATACACGGTGGTGATGCCACGCCGTTGATACACGGTGGTGATGCCACGCCGTTGATACACGGTGGTGATGCCATGCCGTGGTATACGGCAGTGATGCCGCGTTGTGAGTGCACAACGGTGAGAGTGCTGTGACGATTCGAGCACAGTTAGATTTGGATCGTGTTGGGTTGATGCCTTGTGGGACATAGAAGGCTTTGTGGAACCCTACAGCTGAGGGCTATGCCAGATAGGGTCTGAACCCGATAGAGACATTTTGAGCTTACAGTGAGGTCAAGCGGATTGACTAAGGCCCTGCGGCCTTTTGGATTTGAGGACTTGTGTGCTCCGGCGGTACTTGGACCGGGCTGTAGAACCAGTGTGAGTTTGAGCTCTACAGTGAGTTGCCGTGCCAGTGGTTGGTTAGTTATATACTTGGGATTTATTTCCGAGGTGACATAGAGCACGAGGAGCACTTAAGGATATTGCTGCAACTTCGGGGAGAGAAAAGTTGTTGGTTGCCAAGTTGAGAGAGTTGTGCTTGACTTTGAAAGGTTCTGTGGTTAGGCCAGGTGTTTTCAGCTGCAAGGGTGACAGTGGACCCGACGAAGGGTGTTGCCGTTTGGGTTCGGCTTAGACCCACGATAGTGACAGAGGTCCAGAGTTGTGGATTAAACAGTGCCAGCTTAACTTTGAGGAGTTCAAGCTGTGGATGGTATTAGCATTATTGTGAATAGTTGCTTGAGATAGAGTGAAATTTGAGATATCTATCGATCCTAGAACCTGAGATACTGGGTTACTCAGAAAGAATTTGATTTGAGGCAATGCCGGTGGATAGAGTTATTAGGGATGTATGTTTGAGCTTACAGTAACATCCCGACCAAGCCAATGTGGTCGCAGCTGCCTTGAATAGGCGAGCGGTGCAGTTTTGGTGTATGATGGTTACTCAGCAGATGCCGCTGAAAGAGTAATTGAGATTAAGGAGGTGTTCCCTGAGAATGTGACAAAAACTTGTGTTTTGGACTCGTAGCCCACTCCGTTGGACAGGATTGAGAGGGAACTTCTCAGTGAATGCAGCGGGAGTACTGAAGTACAAGGACCGCATCTGTGTGCCCGTGGATTCCGAGATCCGAGAGCTGATTTTGAGAGTTAGGGGCTGAGTGTTGTTCCCGATGTTGGACTTCTTACCCTGTAGATGGATGTAAGAATGCTTTTGTGAAGCTCTCAGCATTGTGGTTGCTAAGGAGCAACGGAAAAGTTATGCCAATTGGAAGCAGGGAGTTTTGGTGACTTCTGAGAATCACTATCCGCAGAAATGTGTAGATTTGAGTTTTCGCGGGAAGTTGAGTCAGCGAATTGTTGGCATATTCGAGGAGTTAGAGCGCATTGGATCAGTTGCTCACCGATTTGCGCTACCGCCATGAATTGGCAAGTACCCACGAGGACGTTGGTGTATCCGTTCTGAGGGAAGTGTGGATTTGGATTCCTTGCATGATTTGGACTTCGTTTCTTTGGAGTCAGACGAGGACTTGGGCTATCAGGAGTGACCGGTGCGAATTCTTGCTCGAGAGACGAGAGAATTGCGCAACCGGATCTTACCTTTGGCAAAGGTCCAGTTCAGCCGTCTTGATGAGACAAAGGCTGCTTGAGAGCCTGAGGATGAGCTGAGAGTTCATATCCCCACTTATTTGAGTCACCCTCCTGAGTTTTGGAGTTTTTGGGTTTCGAGGACGAAACCGTTAAAAGGAGGGGAGAGTGTAGAGTACCGGAGTTTCGGGCAGTGTGCCGACTCCACGGGGCAGCCTGGTATTGTGGAAATACCTTCAGCAGGTTCTAATTTCGTTTACAGGATGGTTCGGGTGGTCCCGGAGCGACGCGGAAGCTTTTTTGTAGAAAAGTGAGTTGGCGTCGGATTGAGAGCTTGCGGGTCGAGCATTGGTTTCATGGATGGGTTTGATGTGAGTTGATCCCTTGGGACATGTGTATTATGAGTTTACAGAGGTGTTCGGTTGGTTTCGGGGTGATGCGGAGGTTGACTGGAGCTTCGTGGATTTTTTCGAGACGCGCAACGGCGCGCGTGCGCGCGAGAGGCGCAGTTCAGTTTTTCGTCAGATTTCGCCCGTTTCTTCACCGATTTCGGCGCGGCCTTCGGAAAGCATTTGAGGTGGGTTGGAATTTCTTCAAGATGTATGGAATGCCCTTTAAAGCTATTGAATGCATGTTGATCATGTTTAGCTTAATTATTTGCATAGCTGGTAAATCTGATAGTTGCCTAGAAAATTGTAGGAATACAATTGCAAGCCCCAGATATTTTTAGCATGATCTAGAAGTGATTTGACACTAGACTGCATGTTTAGTTGGCTTTATATTGGCATCTGAACCGTTTTAAAAATCGTCGGACCTGTTTTAATGAAAACTGGGTTTTGAAAAGAGTTTTAAAATATTGAGATCTTCCCGAGGGGTTGAGTAGGTTCAGAATGCATGTGTTCTCGTGCCAGAGGGCCGAGTGGATTTTTAGAGCATTATGTGATGACTTTCTAGTGTCATGAGAGAGTTTTGAGATACTTGAGTTCGCGGGGTATTGAGGATGTATTCCCTGATTGGGTTACTCTAGATCATGGGTCGTGTTCTGATTTAGTGGTGGAGATGGTTCTCCCACTTAGCCTTGAGAGTTTTGGGGGCTCTGGCAGATCGAGTCGTGGAGGTTTCCCGACTCAGCCACGGGGCGTGCATTATTAGATTGAGTCGTTGAGGGTTCTCCGACATAGCTGTGAGAGTGTTGGGCTTTCCTGTTCGAGTCGTGGAGTCTTTCTACGACTGCGTATGCTTGTTGAGCATTGAGATCCGATCTGTTTGATCGTGTATTTTAGCCTTGAGTCGTTGAGGGTTCTCCGACATAGCTGTGAGAGTGTTTGGGCTTTTCTGTTCGAGTCGTGGAGTCTTCCTCCGACTGAGTTATGCTAGTTGAGCATTGAGATCCGATCTGTTTGATCGTGGATTATAGCCTGCTGAGCCTGGCTTTTTATGCCAGTTATGAGATACTTGAGATACTTGAGTTCGGTGGGGTCGCTCCCCTCGAGCTACGCCCCGGGTGCGATGATGATACCGAGCCTGACGAGGCTGCGATGTGATTACTGAGATGGTCCTAGAGGGACACCCTACGTAAGTCCGTTCCTCCGGGATGTGCGGCAGTGGATGCCTACGTAAGTCCGTTCCTACGGGATGCGCGGCAGTAGATGAGCGCAGGCTTGATTGACTGGTCCAAAGAGGGACAGTCATTGGGATTGGGTGATATGTGTGAGTGAGTTTTCCTTTGAGCATGATACTTGAGGCGTGTTAGCAGTAGTGGGTGTATGCATATCTTCATCATTTGTAGAGTTTCTTGAGCATGATGATTGAGACATGATAGCTAGTTCCTTTCAGCTTTTATCTATCTATCTATCTGCATACCTATCTGTTGTGCCTCCAGTAGACTTAGTGGGCATACCGTGGATATTGAGACGGTACCCACTGGGAACTACCTTTGCAGTAGTTCTCACACCCGCTGCGGTGACAGGTTCCTATGGTAGCTGTTCCGGCTTGGTTCGCGCGGAGGCAGCTGATCGAGGTGAGGACGTGGCCGTTTAGTTCCTTACCAGCACTGAGAGTCAGAGGTAGATGTACCTTGGGTATTTTATGACTCCACTTTTGTACTGGACATTCTGAGAGATCAGTGAGGATTTCTTGTACTTTTGTAGCTGAGAGACTTTGTATTGAGATTTTTTATTATATCAGATGTTCAGTGGATTTCTGTAGCTACTGGTTCTTTTTCAGCTCTGATACATTATAGCTATAGATCTGTGTAGGTTTTTATAGGATCCACAAGGATCTAAATAGGTACTATCAAACAACTAGAGGGGGGTGAATAGGTGTAATACTTAAAAACTCAATCTCAGTGCAAAATAAAAACCAATGCGGAAAATAAAAACAGCACACCGAGATATACGTGGAAACTCCAATCCAGGAGAAAAACCACGGGACCAACACGCAATAACAATCCACTAAGAATAGAAGAATAACAAGGTGATTACCGACTCCACGGACTCAACCCCTCCTTCAGCTTCTTCGGACCTCGCGCTGACCGGTTGGATATCCACGCAATAACAATCCCTAAGAAAAGAAGAATAACAAGGTGATTACCGTCTCCACGGATTTAACCCCTCCTTCAATTTCTTGGACCTCGCGCTCCACCGTTTTGCCCGTCCACTGCTCACGTTCGAATCCACGAACGCACGCTTCGAATCCACGAAACGCCTTTAGCACACCGAATCCACGATGCCACGTCGAATCCACGACGCAAACTCAGTCGATAAGAATATTGACTTCGATGGTGATCCTTTGCTTAGATTATCAATGAAGAACCGTAGAAGAAATCTCTAAGCAAAGATTAGATCAATTCGACCAAAGATATGTTCTTGAAGGAACCATCGAATTGACCTAAAAGAGGCTATAAAGAAGAACGATAAAAACCTAGCCTCTAGGGTTGCTCTCAAGTGTTTTATAAATTAATCGGTAGAGAACCCACGTTCTTGAGAAACCCTAAATGTCTATTTATAGTTTAGAAACCTTTGGAAAGAGATAAGAATCAAAAACATACCTTATCTGGAAATTTTCAGGACGGCGATCCGGATCGGATTTACTGCGATCCGGATCGTCGTAACGAGATTGACGATTCCAGAAAACCAAGGGTTCGGGATCCGGATTGCAAGGTCCGATCCGGATCGTTCATGCAATTCAGCAAAGTCCCATGTTCGGGATCCGGATCGGAATGGCCTAGGATCCGGATTGAAATTGCCAATGAACAAGTACCCTTCGGGATCCGGATTGCAAGATCTGATCCGGATCCTGAACATGTCCCATGTCCAGTTTTTGATTTTTATGCAAATAAAAGTTCATCCAAGTGTTTCTACACTATAAGAAAGTATTCGGATCACCACAATTATTTAGTTAAACATACCTGATCCTCTTGAATACTTTCTTCTTGAGATTGATGTAACTGATCCACAATTCTTCAACTTCAATCTTCAAGACTCAAGACACTGAGTGTCAACTTGAGCTCTTGTTGAATCTTCTCTAAGTCTTTGATTGCTGATTGTCAATTTGATCCCTTTAAGACTCCGACTCAACACACTGACTTGACTCACGAAATATGCCAACACCAAAATGCCGTAACAATCTGACTTGCAGGACAGACGCTTCGTCTGTACGGCAGTTTCCGTACAGATGGCGGATCTGTTGGCGAGCCCGGGTCGCAGTTTCGACCCCGGGGCGTGACAGAGTAACAGGCCCAACTCCGGTGTGGCACTCGAGGGGCGCGACCCCAACGAGGAAAGTATCGGCGCATCTCTGTCGAGCTCAAATATGGCTCATGCAGGCTATAGTCCAAACCACGATCACAAGATCGACTAACAACACCAACGCTCACTCACAGGCTGGAAAACCACACAGCCGGGGACACCGTCCACCAGGCGGCTCCCACCAAAGAACACTAAACTCACAGGAAAGGCCGACACCATAAGGGTTCGGAAACCCGATAGGCCGGTGCTTAGAACCCTATCAAACAAGAACAGACCCTAGGCTCCGCCTATCGAAGTTCCGGACCCCCTTATAGTTCGGGAACACAACAATCTCGGTACTACACGCAGAAGACACCAACAGGGCCCGAAAGTCCCGGGAGACCTACACCTACAACCCTATCAAACAAGAACAGGTTCCAGGCTCGGCCCCCGTGGCTTCCGTCCCGACAAAGGAACGGCCCCTAGAACCCGGATCACTCGAATCCTTTCGAGTGGGGAGATTTACAGGAAAAAGGTGACATTTGTTATTGAAAATCATTTTGATCTAGAAGAAATCCATATTTAATGATTTTAGTTCTTTTTAGAAAAACAGTTAGAAAAATAAGTGTTTTACCCAAACCCCGAAGGGCTGATGCCTTTGTCCAATCAAACAAGAACAGACTCCAGCGGCCCTTCGATGCTTGGAAAAAAACATTGGTAGACTAAAATCATGTGTATGTCGAAAAGGGTTCTAGGTTCTAGGTCCGGCTAACACTTGTAAACTACTACCACTGACACAGTGGCGACAATCCAAACAGGGGAAAACAAGACCTCCCGGGACCACCGTTTACCCCAAACGGTTCCCGGTACAGACAAGCGATCCACTATATCTACCAGACTCCACTCTGCTCCCAAGCACGAGTGCAAATGCATCCCACACTAAAAAGAAGTCCCGACCGCTCGGCCCACTACCCGGGCGAGGATAACACTAAGTCCAGGAATGAAACAAAATGTGTGGATGTCTAAACATAAATAACCCTAGCCCAAGTGAGGGTTTTCTACTGGTCTGGTTACACATGCAACATATGACGGGGGTGCTAGGTCAGGTTTCAAGATACTATAATTTAACAGATAGAAGGAAGTAAAAGATCACAAGATCGACAGATAATACAAGGAACAACAATTCCTACACTCTAGCATGCTACCCAAGTCCAATCACTAACATGCATGATTCTATAACAATAGAATTAGTGCTCAGTCCACAGTTCCTGAAAGCGAAGCCACCCACCTGAAAAGTCGAACTGCCAAAAGTCCTACAGCTGATAATACCAGAAAAACAGCAACTCAAAGTCCAACGGGTCCAGTACTGTCCACAATCTCTCCTGGGTACAACAAAAAGCTACCGTTACACTTAAATCCCAAAAATCTGCCAAGAACACAACACTGAATTTCAGCTGCCAAGATGCGATTATTTCACCTGCTGACTGTGCTCGAAAAAATCCAAATAAAATATCCCTGCGATCTATGCGTCGATAGCTTCGAAACGAATACCTGCATGTCCAATTCCGAGTTTCCTACGCTGAGATGTAAAATCGGCAAGAGAAACACCCCATACTAAACTGTACAAGATTCCACAGATAAGAACTCGGGGAGAAGAAAGATTCTCACCTTCGAAGCAAACTCAGAAAATTCTGAGAAAAATCCAGGAGATTCCTCGCGAGAAGTAGATGAAGTTTGCCTCTTAAATCACCTCGATCCGATGTCGGTACGCAAAGTTATGGCTAAAACTCTGCAATGCTGTCCAAAAATCCGCGAAGAAAAACGGGCAACAGAAAGCTCAAAAACCTCCAAAATCCACAAGGAAAACGAGAAAACTCTGAACATCAAAGTTGGAGTCCTACCAGTCGTGAGCCCGACGGCGTGAAAATCGCTAAAAACGGAGATCGGGGTGAGTCGGGGGAGTCCGCGCACTAAAATGCGACGAAACGGGTCGTCGAAGTAGAAGCGTCACTGTGCGCCGCGTCGCAGATGAAGTCGAAAAGATGATCTCCAAAAATCTCCAAAGTCCTCCAAGGGATGCTGCTAAGTGAGAGGAAGGAAAAGTCTTCAAGGCCCACAGAGAGGAAAGGCTCAGAAAAGGGAGAAAAGGCCCCCCTAAGGGCCCTATTTATAGGCCCACATCCCTCAAATGGGCCTGGCGGATTCGGGCCCTCATTTCGGGCGCCCGAATCCGCCAAAGAGGGTCGGACGCGCCCCCGTCCGACCGCCCGAAAAATCTTGGTGCGGCCACGTCACCGCACAACAGGAAACAGCCGTGCAGGGGCCCTCTCCGCACGCCACGTCGCCTCTCCCGCGGGCGGTGGGGTAGGTGGGGCGGAGCGCTGGCGGAGCGACGCGTGGCGCACTCGAGTGCGGGGCGCCACGCGTCGGCCGCAGCGCTGCCCCGTGCACCGCCACGGGAGCCGTGGACCGCGACCACGTGAGCCCGCCAATGCCGCGCCGCGTGCACCCTCCAGTCAGGACGCGCCACGTGGCCCACCCCCGCGGTCTATGCACCAGCGCGCTCTCCCCGTGGACCGAGCGGTGTGAGCCGGCCCAATCACAGGCCGCCACGTGGCTCCGGCCGGTCTACGGTCACCCCCATGCACCATTTCTCCCCGAAAACTTCCGGTAGCCCGTTTTTGGTCATCCGGACTCCAAATTTAACAAGCAAATAGCCGTTTTCAAGTGTTTTTCCGTGCTGAATCCAATTCCAACCTCCGTTTGGCCAAAAACCCCTTTAAAAATTTCGGCAAACACAGCCGAAGGCCAGTACAGTAAAAGATATCTCATATGGTCCATCTGTGGCATCTCCTTGATGCACTATGGGCCAGATACACCAATAATAGGTGTTCTAAACTGTGGATTCACCAGGAAAGCTGCATGGGATTAAGGGCCACTACACGGCGCCTGTAAGCATGGTTCGGGGATTGTATAAATAACCGAACCATTGAAGAAGAAGGGGTCCTGCAACCTCGTAAGCCAGGACCACCCCCTGTTTTTTCATATCTTTTATATCTGCATTTACTGCTTTTCTAGATAAATTTACCGCATTTTCTAGGAGTAGATTACTTGTAATTTGTATCCCTTTTCTTCTCCTTGTATCCCATTCCTAAGCAATATAATTCCTAATCGGCTCCTTAGTCGTGTCAATTATTTATCTCTTTTCTCTGAGTCCGCTATTCTAATCCGAACTCAGCCTTTCCCCACCTCTATATCCCGATTCGGCTAATCTAACCCGAACGGACGTGAGAGTTGAGTGAGGAGAATCCGGTCGAGCAGATCCCTCCTCGGCCCGATCGCTTGATCCATTGGCACGCTGTGCATTCACATTCAGAGGGTCAAACGAACACCCCAGGGCCAATCGACGACTGACATTTTCGGCCCCAACAGTATGGAACACAAACATTTACTTCCGGATGAGCCATGGTTAGAAAAGAAAGACGTTAAATATCGGCCCAAAAGAAACTCGTATATATTTTTCTTAATAAGGAAAAAGAATATGGCTGCTTTCATTACAGAGAAAAAATCGATGGAGAAGTCACCATTGGTGACAATACCGAAGAAAGAAATGACTAATTCAAGCATGAAATATCTGATTCCGTCGTCAATATTTTTGTTTCTTCTCCAACACCACTGAACTGAAATGTTCAATCCCAAACACTAAATAATGCTTCACCACTCATCTCAGATAAAAAGAAAGCAACCGATTTGAGGATCATAAGAAGTGACTTATGAAGGGATAAGATGGCTCCACATGTTACAATTGGCTCATTTATCCTTGATGAGCTTGTGACGCCCCAACTTCCTAGGGGGTCACCTATCCTAGAAGTACTCTACGCTTTAACCATGGAATATCCCTCCAAACGTCATCGACACAAATCCCTCCATATCTTCACAATACATTAAACATTGCCCCTCATATCTCTGCAACCAAAATACAAATCTCCTCCAATCTCCGTTTTTATAAAACTCTTTTGAAATTCGCAATCGAAAAACCAAATGTACATTCACATCAAAACTGATCGTCATGCTTGTATGACTGATTTGTATTATACTTATGAATGATTATATCGCTTCTTGGATGTAAAGTTGTCACGCCCCGAGACCGCCAATTTGGTCAGTTTGGGCACGCCAACAGACCCGCCAATCGGGCATGACCTCTCACTACCCGAAAGGAACAGTAACATCCATCTCCAATCAAAACAATGTGTATGATGAGATACAATATCAGAGTAAAAATCACTACTAATTTAAAACTTTCATTCAATAAACAATAAGTTTAAACTGTAAATGAAAGCATGATAAGAGAGAACTATAAATAACTTTATTACATTTCCATCTCTCAACTTGCAATTAAATAATATTACAAACTTTTACATTTTTTCTCACAATACATAGTTCACTCAAAATATAAAAGGGATGACATCTGCTAGACCCTCTAGGTCTCTATGCTGCTGGGCCCTTACCCCTATCGTCTGTCTCCACGACTGTACCTGGACCTGGAAAAATGGTGACCCGCGGGTGTGAGAACTACAACGAAGTTCCCAGTGGGTTCAACCACCGAGAAAGAATGTTCTACACCGCTTGGTCCAATGGAAGCAATAATAGTAGTATGCTAGGAAAACTATAAATCTTGATGTTTACATGCTGATATGCATATAAAATGTCACAACACTATATGTGTATACTCATCGACCCAATACTATCCTGTCCAGCCATACTAGGCTACTATTCATAAACTCGGCCACTATGCCGCTGTAAAAAGGGTTAAACTAACCCGGCCACCTTGGCCACTCTATTTCCTCTTTATTCTTTCACATTCTTGTGTTTTAATTCAAGTTGCTAAACCCTCGGAAATTCTTGCCCAACGGGCCCCAGCTCGGTAGTCATGCTACCACAAGACAAGATTTCTAAGGTTGCCGATCGCACCTCAAGTGCTACCCCGTCCTACGGAGAACTTATCATACGGGTCACTGCCCGGGAGAGGGTCACTGCCCTTGCACTCCGACAAGATAACCTCCGAAGGTACGCCCGTTTTAACTTTTCTTTTCTTTTCTTTTACTTTAGCACTTAGCCTCTTTTGCATTTTATGCATTCTCTTTTCTTATTAAGCATTTAGCTTATATTGCCACTCGGCCAATCTCTTTCTCTTTCCTTTAAGCATTTAGCTCTTTACTTTCACTTTTAGTCTTTCGAAAGTATCTCGTCCGACGGGTCACTGCCCAAGGAGTCTTGCTTCTCATGTGACGAGTCTCAAATTCGAAGGCGTCATTTGCATTCTCCTTTTGTTCTTTAGCCACTTTTAGCTTTCTTTTAAACTTTGCCTCTTTCATTAATTTATCCCTTACCCTAGGTCTTGCCACACGGGTAACTAGAGTCTCTTGGACTCTTAAACATTTATCTTCTATTTATTTAACTCAAATTGAAGTTAAAGTAGTTGTCCATTTGCCCAGACACCCTATGATCCACTCTTGGGTTATATTTGTTTAACTCTTTAACCTTGTGATCACATATACTTGTCCTTAGAGTTTGACTCTAAGTTAAATACTCTACTATCTGTTTAACTCTTTAACTTTGTAGTCACGTACCCTTTTCCTTAGTGTTTGACTCTAAGTTAAATACTCTAGTATACAATCTTACTTAATTTGTAACAGATGCCACTCGTCCTCTTCTTAGGGTTAATGCCAAACATTATTTATCCTTACTCTAGGTTTTCTCCTAGTTTTCACATCCATGCTAATTCGACACTGTTTTCTCCTAAGTCACATGTCATTCATGCATTTTTCCTTTATGTCCATTTACACATGCAAATTTATCAACTAATTTAGGTAAACAAAAAAAATAGCACTTTTCATCTGTGTTCATCTACACATGCAAATTTATTCCCTAATTTGGGTAAATCATAAAATAACATTTTTCATCTGTGTTCATCTACACATGCAAATTTATCCCATAATTTGGGTAAATCATAAAATAACACTTTTCGTCTGTGTTCATCTACACATGTAAATTTATCCCATAATTTGGGTAAATTATAAAATAGCACTTTTCATCTGTATTCATCTACGCATGTAAATTTATCCCCTAATTTGGGTAAATCATAAAATAACACTTTTCATCTGTGTTCATCTACACATGTAAATTTATCCCTTAATTTGGGTAAATCATAAAATAGCACTTTTCATCTGTATTCATCTACACATGCAAATTTTTCTCCTATTTTGGGTAAATGATAAAATAACACTTTTCATCTGTGTTCATTTATACATGCAAATTTATCACCTATATTTGGCAATTAAAAAATTTTACTTTTCTCTATGTCCATTTATACATGCAAATTTATCACCTATATTTGATAATTAGAAAATTCCACTTTTCTCTATGTCCATTTACACATACAAATTTATCATCTATTTTTGGCAATTAGAAAATTTCACTTTTCTCTATGTCTATTTATACATGCAAATTTATCACCTATATTTGGCAATTAGAAAATTCCACTTTTCTCTATGTCCATTTACACATGCAAATGTATCATCTATTTTTGGCAATTAGAAAATTTCACTTTTCTCTATGTCCATTTATACATGCAAATTTATCACCTATATTTGGCAATTAGAAAATTCCATTTTTCTCTATGTCCATTTACACATGCAAATGTATCATCTATTTTTGGCAATTAGAAAATTTTACTTTTCTCTATGTCCATTTATACATGCAAATATATCACTTATATTTGGCAATTAGAAAATTCCAATTTTCTCTATGTCCATTTACAAATGCAAATTTATCATCTATTTTTGTCAATTAGAAAATTCCACTTTTCTCTATGTCCATTTATACATGCAAATTTATCATCTATTTAGATAAATTAAAACTGCATCTCTCCTCTACACTAGCTTGCTACTACAGTGCTTCTAAAATCAAAAGCAGAGGAAAAGGGGAGAGATCACCCTTTTTCGGTAGAGTCCCCCACCTTGTGTCGCCCCCAATTGTTTGTAGACACTTGCAATTGGTCTCCCCACGATTTTTCTTGTCTCTTTAAGATTGCACGCAAAACGGTGCACATCAACGAGTCTGCATGCAAAACGGTGCACGTCTTCCAAGTCTGCACGCAAAACGGTGCACGACCCGAAACGCCCGGCGGTACTTCGCGCAGCAAAACGACAAAAGTCAACGGCGTCCCTAACAGGTAAAAGGCATGGGGTTCAAATCCAAAACTCCAAAGGAAAAATCCGAAAACTGTGCCGAAAAACACCACAAAACAACGGACGGAACCTACCTCGATACCGACGCGCCGTCCAACGCGCGCACGCGCATCCTTCCGGCTCTTTGGAACGCCTTGCGCGCGCTTCACAGGGTCACCGGCGCGCTCGCGGCACCCCAAAACCTCCCTCACGAAATCCCTCTCCCTCCCCTTGGAACCCACGGTTGGAGCCAAAAAGGAGAAAAGAGAAAAATGGAGGGATTTCGGACTTTTATAGCCAGAAATCTCAGATTCGGGCGCCAGATTCGGGCGCCTGAAACTAATTCGGGCTGCTACAGTAGACAGCCACTTGTCCACGTCATCCACGGCGACCAATGAACGGCCGCCATGTGGCACCCACACCCTCGTCCGCGTCAACGCGGCGCAGCGACACGTCAGGCCGCCCGGCCAATGGGGGCCCGCCAAGTGGCGCCAACCCCGCAGGCCCGCGCTTGCAGCGCCGGGCTGCTGCGGCCATTGGGGTGGCGCCACGTGGCGCCCCCCATGTGGCCGCTGCGCCAGGTGCGTGCCTCCCCGCGAGCGCGTGCCGCGGCAGGGCGCTGCGGCCATTGGGGTGGCGCCATGTGCCCTCGCCCCGCGCCGAGCGCGCTTGCCGCGCCTCGGGATCCTTGCGCCACCTCGGGATTCGTGCCTGCCTCGAGATTCGTGCGACTCGGGATGTGTGCCCGCTCCCTCGTGATGCGTGCCGACTCGGGATACGTGCACGCCTCGAGATCCGCGCGCTCCTCGGGATCCGCGCCTGCCACTGCTACAGTGATTCGAGCGCCAGCTACAGTAACCATCGGGCGCTGCTACATTGAACCGGGCGCCCGAATGTACAGCCCAAATCCGGATTTCGTCCATTTCGCCCTTTTTCGCCCGTTTTTCGCCCGTTTTCGTCCGTCTTCGTCCCGTTTTCGCCCAAATTTGACAGGCAGACTCAACTCAACTTAATTTATCACGGGATATTTTAAATTTTCGGTCTGGACCATTTCTGGGTCACCAAAAGTCCCGTTGTATTCAGAATCGCTGGCGGACCCCGTTGTCACTGCTCAGGTATCCGATTGATGCGAAACTTTTACTGCGGCCTTAAAACATAAATACGGATCTCCCCAAATTTTCTCGAAATTTTTCGACACTGAATTTTCTGCTAAAAATCTGAGCCCACTTTCTCATATAAAATTTTAAACTCCTCATTTTTATTCCGATTTCAGCCCAACTCTCTTCTAAATTATCCTTTACTTCTCCAAGTTCAATAAAAATAGTATCTCATACTATTTTTATTTATATTTACTTATATACCAAAAATCTGGTACATTACAAAAGTGAATGATAAATGTAATATTTTATGCATGTATAGGAAAAATTCTGTCCATGTAGATAGAGGAACCCTATGAATGCGGCGGATTTGTGCACGTCCCGGGCTGTTTGTTAAATTTTAAAATTCATTTCGTTAGCTATTTGCAAAAAAAAAAAAAAAAATTAACCACTCTTTTTCGAACCGAAACCTTTTCAAATTGTAAAGATAGGCGATAGAGCTCAAGAAGATGAATGTGATCTACAGCTTACCATATGCCGCCTACCAAGTTGGTACTACAAACTTACAAAGGATGTCATTGTTGCAAATCAGTTCACACGCGTTGAACGAGTTGGACTATAGAAGACCCATGTGTAATTCGAAGCAAGCTTAAGTCGGGAATTAATCTAGAAGTGATATCTTTGCAGCGGAAGCAAGTTGATGCTATTAAAACTTAAAAGTTGATTCAGATTTTTTTTAAAAAAAATCAAAATAATTATTTTCCTTAATTTGTTAGATTGTATTTGTTAAATTATATAAAACAATCATTGTTCTTCAAAAGTTTAAGACGTGGACTTAATTTAACAACATTCTACAACAACTTAAACTTTTGGAGAACAATGGTTATTTTAGTTTCACATGGTATTATAGCAGGAGGTGTTGAATTCGAGCCCTGAAATGAGGGGAGTGTTGAATATAAACATTTCCTCTCATTTAATTCAAGTCCATGTCTTGGGCCTATTAATATGTCATGAGCCTAGACGCGAGGGGGATTGTTGAATATAAATATTAAAAACATCATTCGGTTGTAGTTTTAGCTTTTGAAGATTAATGGTTGTTTCATATTATTTCACATGATATCAGAGTAGAAGGTCCTGAGTTCAAATCCCACCAAGCTCCTAGCGTTATTTAATTTCCTCCTATTTAATTAAGGCATTGTTTGGATGTCAGAATAAGTTATTCAAGGATAACTTATTATGTATAAAGATTTTCTAGGATGATTGTAAGTTAGGAGTTTGATTTTTACTCCTTCAAAGATCTTGCTATTTATGATTTGGTAAGATAATATATTTCACCTATGAGGTGATTTATCTTATTCGAAAAAATGACTTGAAAACCAAATATAGGGCTTTTTTTGAAAATGATCCTCTAAAAATTTGTATTTTTGAAAATGGCCCTACAAAATTTGTATTTGCAAAAATGACCCTATACCTGCCAACTGGGCGCCACGTGTGCGTGCCACGTCAGCCGGGGCGAGTGAGCTGGAAATAGTTGAACACGCAGGCTGAACCTGCGTGTCTAAACACGCAGGCTGAGCCTGCGTGTTTAGACACGCAGACTCAACCTGCGTGTCTAACATGGATATTCATTTTTGCTGGAGCCAGGGGGTTGCGCCCAAAAATCTGTTTTTCTCGTCCACTCCAGGGGGTGCGGACAGAGACCATTGCCCTCCTTTTTTTTTCAGTTAAGTTATAGTTAAAATAATAATTAGAAGCACTATTTTTGCCTGCGTGTCTAACATGCATGTTGAGGCTATTTTTGCTCCGAAACCAGGGGGTTGTCTGGAGCCAGGGGGTTGCGCCGAAAAATCCTTTTTTCTCGTCCACTCCAGGGGGTGCGGACAGAGACCATTGCCCTTCTTTTTTCCCAGTTAAGTTATACTTAAAATAATAATTAGAAGCACTATTATGACTAGGTAGTAGTTCATAATGATAATGAGCAAGAACCATAAATCCAAAAATGACTCTGCACCCAACTTTGGAAAAAAAAGAAGAAGAGATTAATAATATGATCATGTTGAACATTCAGAGTGCACAAAATTATAAATATTACATTGAACAATGATTGCAGTAAGTTTCAACATTTCAAAGAAGAAGCAAAATACATGATTACGAGCACAACACAACAACACAACAAAGCACAACACATCACATCACATCACATCACATCGCACATCATACAATAGCACAACACAACAACACAACAAAGCACATCACATCACATCACATCACATCACATCGAACAACACAACAAAACACAACACATCACATCATATCATGGCTCACATCACATCACATCACATCACATCACACATCACATCACATCGCACAACACAACAACACAACAAAGCACAACACAGCTCATCACAACAAAATAATATAAATATAACAATACATAACAATGTAAACTAATCAAATGACTCTATACTGTCGAATTGGTCCAACTGTGAAATAGCCGTGCCCTCTGGCTGTGAAGGAGCTGAAGATGAGGGCTGATCAGTATGGGAGGACTGTCGGTGCCGTGCTCGCCTAAAATAAATAAGATCAGGTCCTCGTTGACGACGACCATGTGGTACATACCCCGATGGTGGCGTAGTATCTGATGGTCTATGCCCCGACGTCGATGCTCCACCATGGTCTGCTGGCTGTGTCCCCGATGGACTAGGTGATGGTGCATGCCCCGACGTCGATGCTCCACCATGGTCTGCTGGCTGTGTCCCCGATGGACTAGGTGATGGTGCATGCCCCGACGTCGATGCTCCACCATGATCCGCTGGGCGTGGTGTAGTATGTGGTAATGTCTGTACAGTCAGTAAACCTACCTCCATCTGAGCAGCAGCACGTGTCAGAGTGTCGAAAGGTGCTCCAGTATATGAAAGCTGGGTAGTACACTTTTGATCGTATATTCTGTTCTCTGAATGAGATCGACCTGAAATGAAAACAGTATCACAATAATTACATTGACTTTTGTTTGAATATTGAATTAATTATTATATCATACCAAAAATCTCTCGTGATGTCCATGGGGCTGATATGCAAGGGGGGGACGCTGTACTGGAGTAGATATCCACCTCCTGGTGATACTCCAATACCACTGCATGTACATAGAAGCGGCGCGTATATAATCGGGATCTACATGGGGGTCCACCTCTACTATATACTGCAATCGATCGTCCCAATCCTGAATGTGTATGGCATGAAATGTCGCCCAGTTCTCATCCGCTCTACCTCGTGAAGTGATGCGAGGTAGAGCAACTACTGCGTCGGGTATATGCTGTCGAAATCCAAAATGACGAAGCACCCGATCTGGAAGATGTAGCTCAATAATATGAAAACATACTAGGGTGGTCCGTGATCGCCATACCGGGGACCCCACTAGACAAAAGGGTGGAAGTGACCCTAGTATATCATATGTATATGGCCTCCATATAATCTACTGTGAAAAGTATATGATAAGTAACTTGTATTAAAAAGAAAGTTATGTGAATGCAAACTTATGATAATTAACTCATGTACTTGAGACTCTAACTGGCAATCAAGCTGATCACGATAAAACTCAATGTCAGCCGCCCTGACATTGTCCCAAAAAGCCAACTTATTATTCCACCTGTTTCACATATAACATGTTAGTAATGATAATATAAAACACTGAAAACTTAAAATTTAATACATACCTGCAACCTAGTGGCTCATCAATAAGATCAAACTGCGGTCCGACTATCTCAGGTCGACCAATGTGCAGATGGTCCCATGCCCAAATCTACATAAAAAGCTACTTAGAAATAATAAATAAATTTTATGAATGAAATTAGTAGTAAAGGAATGTACCTGAAGTAATGTCGCAAAACAACAACACACCGCTTTCCCCCTCATGCAAGCACTTGCTAATGCTCGATAGAGATGAGCTAGCGTCGCCGCACCCCATGCCAAGGCACCACAAGCGTCAAAATCCTCTAATAGAGGCAACCACTTTAAATGCACTCTAGTTCTGCTTGGGATTGGCATTAGACTACAACCAATCTGAAACAAAATATATGCTCTGGCTGTAGCCTCTATCACTGCGGGCTGTGCATCTAAGGGGATGTCATGAAACTGATGATACAACCATTCAAGTTTTATCTCTCCGCCTCTAATATCTGCGGGAACTACCCCAAGCAACAGCTCACATAGCGCCGGCCACTGATACGAGCCTCCTCCGGTCACAGCCCCCCAATCAATGCGGAGTCCAGTAATGACAGCCACATCCATCAAGGTGACTGTCATCTCCCCATGCCTCAAATGAAAGGACTGCGTCTTCCTCCGCCACCGCTCGACTAAGGATTCTAACAATGCCTGATCTAGTATGACGCGCCTCAACCGCGACACATAATAGAATCCCGCTCGTCGCAGTAGCTCCAAAACTGCAGGATGCTCAATTTGCCAGTGGTTCAATGTGCGACTATGCTCCACAATTTCAACCGGAGAATAACCCTGCAATAATATAAAATTCACATAATATTAGTACATGAAATTTCAAAGAAATAAAAAAGTTAATTAAAAAAATATATATAACCTCATCTCTAATGCAAGTACATCTGTGGTGAGGCTGATCAGTCAATACAGATGCATCAATCGGTCCTGCCTCCTCGTGATCGTCCATCTGTAATAATACGAATAAATAAAAAAAAAATTATAATATGCGTGAAGTATTGTAAATTAATCAAAACAATTTACAACAATCAAGATATCAAACAATCAAGATATCAAACAATCAACCTAAACAACGACGTCTTTCGGTCATTCTTTGTTGATTTTCAGGACATGTGCTTTTATAATGGCCGGGTTGTTTACACATACTACACTTGCTCCTACTACTTCCTGCGCCTTCGTCCATAATATTGCGAATGCGAGTAGATTTGGATCGTTCTTTCTTTCTTCTCTCGTGTGGTGGAAGTATAGATCTGTCATATGACTCAACCCAATAACGCCGATCGGGGACCGGATGGTGTTAAGGAATTTGTTTTGGCATATTTCGTGAAAATGGTTAAGTCTTGAAGATTGAAGATGAAAAAGTTTGGATCATATACCTCAATCTCAAGTAAGAAGAATTCAAAAGGATCAGGTACGTTTAACTAAATAATTTTGGTGATCCGAATATCTCTTATAGTATAGAAACACTTGGATGGATTCTTAATCATATAAAAATAAAAAACTGGACATGTTATATGTTCAGGATCCGGAACAGGGGACTACAGTCCGGACCCCGAACGTTGGGTAGTTCATGTGCAAATCCAGTCCGGAACACATCAGTTAAGTCCGGACCCCGAACGTGGATTTTGCAGAAACTGCATGAACAGTCCGGACCGTGGATCTTCAGTCCGGACCCCGAACGTGGAGTTTGCAGAAACTGCATGAACAGTCCGGACCGTAGATCTTCGTTCCGGACCCCGAAAGTTTGTTTGTCTGGAAATAGTCTGTTTAGCTATGACAGTCCGGACCGCAGTAATCCAGTCCGGACCGTCGTCCTGAAAAATTCCAGATAAGGTTAGTTTTTGATTCTTATCCTCTTCCAATGGTTTCTAACCTATAAATAAACCCTACGATTCATTTTTTAGGGTAATCCAAAATACGGTCGAAAAAGAGATCCACATATAGAGAAGAAAGGAAATAACTAGATTTAATTCTATGTTTCTTCATCTATATTAATTAATTTGATTCTAGGTTTTCATACTCAGATTTTGAGTAGAATCAAATTAATGAATACTTAGATAGTATTTCTGATCTATCTTTGATCTAAGTATTCGGCGGATTATCACCACCAACAAAACAACGATTTTCTCCAAAATCGGCGCGTGGATTCGCGTGGCCTTGTGGATTCAAGGTGCAACCGCTCTCGTGGATTCGGAGCGAGGTACGTTCGTGTGATCGAGACGTACTACCTGGTGGAGACCGTGGATTCGGTCAGACGTCGTGGATTCGACGTTGGACGCAAATCGTGGATTCGAGGCGCGTTGCGAAGCGAGCGGAGAAGATCAACTCGGAGCGTATGGAAAAAGGATGAGTCGTCTGTGAGTGCGTTATATCACCTTTGTACGTGTTATAATCTTAGTTGATTTCACCATGTTATCGGTCCCGTGGTTTTTTACTCCTGGTTTTGGAGTTTTCCACGTAAAACTCTTGCGTGTTATTTTCATTTCCGCATTGGGTTTTTATTGCGCAAAGATTTTTGAGTGTTTATCGTTTACACCTATTCACCCCCCCTCTAGGTGGTTTTTTCCCTATTCAGATCCTTATTACAGAGGTGACCCAACAGATGGAACTGTGGTTCGTATGTATTACGAAAGAATTCGGTAGTATACCAACGGGAGCATAGACTATAATAATCTATGTTCATGTATAAGGAACTACAACAAGATAATATATGTGAACAAGGTAATCCCGTTAGTTGCAAACACAAACATGAACATGTAGAATTTATTGCATTGATAATGACTTGGTATTGCAAATCCCTTCCAGTAAGAACTTCAAATTCTTGATGTCCATATCGCCTAACTGTATGTGCTCTAGCAATTGCCATTCGGCTATTGATAGTTTGATCCACATTCGATACAAATTGAGTAAACATTGTGTTACGGCATTTTGGTGTTGGCATATTTCGTGAGTCAAGTCAGTGAGTTGAGTCGGAGTCTTAAAGGGATCAAATTGTCAATCAGCAATCAAAGACTTAGAAAAGATTCAACAAGAGCTCAAGTTGGCACTCAGTGTCTTGAGTCTTGAAGATTGAAGTTGAAGAATTGTGGATCAGTTACATCAATCTCAAGAAGAAAGTATTCAAGAGGATCAGGTATGTTTAACTAAATAATTGTGGTGATCCGAATACTTTCTTATAGTGTAGAAACACTTGGATGAACTTTTAATTGCATAATAATCAAAAACTGGTGTTCGGACTTGTTCAGGATCCGGATCAGAGCCAACGATCCGGATCCCGAAGGTTGTTGCTTCATACAAGACTTCGATCCGGATCCATGCAATTTCCGATTCGGATCCCGAATGTTAAGTTTTCTGATTTGTATGAACGATCCGGATCGGGCAATGCGATCCGGATCCCGAACCATGGTATTTCTGGAATCGTCAATCTCGTTACGACGATCCGGATCGCAGTAAATCCGATCCGGATCGCCGTCCTGAAAATTTCCAGATAAGGTATGTTTTTGATTCTTATCTCTTTCCAAAGGTTTCTAAACTATAAATAGACATTTAGGGTTTCTCAAAAACGTGGGTTCTCTACCGATTAATTTATAAAACACTTGAGAGCAACCCTAGAGGCTAGGTTTTCTTTGTTCTTCTTAATAGCCTCTTTTAGGTCAATTCGACGGTTCTTCCAAGATCTATCTTTTGTCGAATTGATCTAATCTTTGCTTAGAGATTTTTCCCATGGATCTTCATTGATAATCTAAGCAAAGGATCACCATCGAAGTCAATATTCTTATCGACTGAGTTTGCGTCGTGGATTCGATGTGGCATCGTGGATTCGGTGTGCTAAAGGCGTTTCGTGGATTCGAAACGTGTGCTCGTGGATTCGAGTGGCGTTCGTGGATTCGAACGTGTGCAGTGGGCGTGCAAAATCGGTGGAGCGCGAGGTCCAAGAAATTGAAGGAGGGGTTAAATCCGTGGAGACGGTAATCACCTTGTTATTCTTCCTTTCTTAGGGATTGTTATTGCGTGGATATCCAACCGGTCAGCGCAAGGTCCGAAGAAGCTGAAGGAGGGGTTGAGTCCGTGGAGTCGGTAATCACCTTGTTATTCTTCTATTCTTAGTGGATTGTTATTGCGTGTTGGTCCCGTGGTTTTTCTCCTGGATTGGAGTTTCCACGTATATCTTGGTGTGCTGTTTTTATTTTCCGCATTGGTTTTTATTTTGCACTAAGATTTGGTTTTATAAGTATTACACCTATTCACCCCCCCTCTAGTTGTTTGATAGTACCTATTTAGATCCTTTGGGATTCATAACTCAACACATTGCTGCTGCCTCTTGACGATGTTTTAGGAAGAATTCAACCACTCTGTGTAATGTTGCCATTACAAAAGCGGTAATTGGTAAGCCACGAACTCCCCTCAGCACTCCATTTAAACTTTCTGAACGGTTCGTAGTCATAATGCCGAATCGTCGACCACCATCGAAAGCCTTAGCCCAATATGTTCTATCGGCATGAAGTCTGTCAACCCATTGCCAAGCATCATCATTCATTGCTTTCAATTCTTCCTTTAACGTGTTATATTCTCGTTCTTCTGAGGCACTCCCGATGGCATAAAATTTTCTAAGTAGATGTTTTGCTTTAAAATGAATATTCATATTAGCTTTCATGTGTCGCAAACACCATCGATGAGCATGTCCTTCTGATTGTGGGAATACAATTGCAACAAGGTTCGCAAGTCCTTTAAAGCGATCAGAAATTATTGTAATAACTCGAGATCGTGTTATGTATCTCCGTAGACAATTTAGAAACCACTCCCAACTCGAGCCATTCTCCCCCTCGCATATTGCGAATGCTAGCGGGTACAACCCACCATTGCCATCAACACCTGTGGCAATTAATGCATGGCCTCCATATTTTCCATACAAGTGCGTGGCATCGATACTAAGTATTGGCGGCAATACGACCAACCATGAATCGAGGGTCCAAAAGCCCAAAAGGCGCGTGCAAACATTCTTGAAGTACTCGTCACTCTTGTAGTTTCAATCTTGGTAATAGTTCCGGGATTTGTTGTTTCTAACATTGAGAAATATCGAGAAAGGTCACAATATGATTGCTCCCAACTACCGTATATAATTTGCAAGGCTTTATTCCGTGCCCGCCAAGCCTTGCTATATGAAATGGTAACGTGGAACTCACTCCGAACTCTGGTTTGAACTTCTGTAGGACTCATAGCAAGCCTTGCCTTCATTGTGGGTAGTATATGTTGACATATAAAAGAAGATGTACAATTCCGATGCATTGTATTCAAAATAGGAATCATGCATGTATGTGGTCCCGCATAAGTCTTTACTTTAAAATGTGATGAACCTTTGGGTCGAGAGGCATGTAATCTCCATGGGCAAGAATTGACCAAACATCTCACAGTATATCTAGTTGTATTTGATTTAACAACTCTAAGTTGCACATTATGTTCAATGTGCCATCGATCCAAAGCATTCACCAAGGACGTCTTGTCAGAAAATATCCGATTTTTCCATTGATCATCACTCGGAGGACCTTGATAAATGTTTTGTTCAACAACGGTTTGATGAATTAATTAATTACCCAGTAAAAAATGCTGTCGGTGATCTTCAAA
Organism: Tillandsia leiboldiana; assembly: GCA_029204045.2. NCBI lineage: Eukaryota > Viridiplantae > Streptophyta > Magnoliopsida > Poales > Bromeliaceae > Tillandsia > Tillandsia leiboldiana. The sequence continues at coordinate 21,987,998 of CM055067.1, forward strand.
TTCTTCAAATTCTACCGGGTCCTCGACATCATCGGTGTTTGCAAATGAATTTTCAATCCATTCAATCCCTTCATCTTGAATGGCGCATGTGAGAGAATTCAAACCGCCATCATGACCAAAATCAATAGATTGTGGGATATCATCACTATCATCATCTGTAGAGTCCATATCAGTTTCACTTACATGCTCATCGTCACTGCTATTTATTTGCTCATTATCACTTTCTATTACTACCTCATTTTTATTTATATTTCTCAACTCTAGATCAGTGCATTCTCGATTTGTCACGCCCCCGGGGGTTTTTGAGTCTATCAAAGCGGAAAATCGTGTGTATCTTTTTTTTTCTTCTTAACAAGGTTATTTAAACCTCATCCCCGGTGCGTGCCAGACCGCCACATACACAAATTCTCCCTGCCCACGGACAGAGTCTCCTTTGTATATGCACGGCGTCTCATTTACAACAACATACATCAAACACCAACCATCAACCATACAATAGACATACAACATCAAGCGGAATATTAAAGTGGCATTAGTGTTTAGAAAGGATAAAGCCAGCGGTTGCAAAACCCGTGCCCACACGGCACTTCGTTTTGAGAAAACCTTTTCGAAATCATTCGGTTTATCATAAAAACGTGCCGCATAAGAAAACATCACCAAAAGAAACGAATATAAAAGTACACCTCATCCACAGCGCTAAGTAATCCATGTCCACGAATATTACGACCCACAAGCAAATTAACTAAATTAAGCGTAAGAGAAATGAGATAATAAAAACCAAGTGTTCTGACTACGGCCCTCGCGACGCAGTCTCACCGCCCTCCCGGCTAACGCACCTCGTAACACCTGTCACGGAGTGGGTAATGTCAGTGACAAACAAAGTAGATGTCTATTATCAATAAGGAATAAGAAGCAAACCGAATACACCGGAACCATTTCGCTAAAACCCTGCACATATTAAGCTGGGCCCCAACCCCAGATTTATCAATTTAATTGGGCACCAACCCCAGATTATTTGTCGGAGAGACTAAAGTCTCCCCTCGTGCGCAAACACCTCTTTGATGCTTTTAACCTCTTCGCGGTGCTGGTGTGCTATTTTCAGCGGGCGCGAAGAGGTCCTCACGGCACCCACACCTTTGTGAGGAACACGGGTCATAAGAGACCACTCTTCCGGAAAAGTACACCCATGCGGAGGCCAATCCGCCTGTGTACGTGCAGCATCCGAAAACGGATTTGCCGAGATCGGCGTGTCATGAGCACCTCGACCGTAGCCGCTCCAATTGTTAGATAAAAACACAATTATGCGAAAGGTTAAACTGTCCATCTACTTTGTTAGGTAAATTAAGAGCACTTTAATGACGATAGATGCACTTACTGCACTTGTTGCACTTATCGCAACCGTACCCACCTATTTGAAGAGAAATCGGAACACCTGAATCTTTCGCGCACCCCCGCTGCGCACTTGGACCTAAAGAAAAGTCCGCAAGGATAACTATAGTCAAAAACGTGTACTAACATCCGAAAACACAAGACCCCAATTTACTCTTTTCGACGGAAAAGTCCAACACCGTCCGGGTTGACGATCCGGAATTCCCGCGCCGCCGTCGTCGTCCGCCGGAGCCCCGCGTGGTTCGGAACCGCGCGGCGTGTCTCCGCGGGCGACGCCCACGCGGCGCGGTGCCTCGCGCGGCGTTGCCCGTGCGACGGCCGCACGGTGCCCGCGCGGGTGCGGCCCCGCACGGCGCCCGCGCGGTTGCGGGTCCGTGCGGGTGCCGCCCGCGCGGCAGCCGCGCGGCGCCCGCGCGGTGCCCGCACGGGTGTGGATCCGCGCGGGTGCCTCCCGCGCGGTAGCCGCGCGGTGCCCGCATGGTTGCAGGTCCGCGAGGCAACCGCGCGGCGCCCGCGCGGTGCCCGCATGGTTGCGGGCCCGCGCGGGTGCCGCCCGCGCGGCAGCCGCACGGCGCCCGCACGGTTGCGGGTCCGCGCGGCAACCGCGCGGCAACCGCGCGGCGCCCGCATGGTTGCGGGCCCGCGCGGGTGCTGCCAGCACGGTTGCGGGTCCGCGCGGCAGCCGCGCGGCGCCCGCGCGGTGCCCGCACGGTTGCGGGTCCGCGCGGCGCCCATGCGATGCCCGCGCGGTTGCGGGTCCGCATGGGTGCCGTCCGTGACCCTCCTCCGCGCGATGCCCTAGCGGCACCGCGCGCCTCCGCCGTCCGTTCCGTGCCCTATCAAGAAGACGATGTCGGCGACGGTGACGGATACGACGGAGAAAACAAGAAACCAAGAACTCAAACAAAAGAGACGACGGAAAAATCCCAAATAATTTAAAACAATTATTTTACTAACCGAAGATCGACGGGAAGGTTGTCCGGTCGCGTTCTTGCCTTCGGTTCGGTGTCCGGGAAGATCGGGCCCCTTCTCTTTCTCCTTTCCCTTTCTTCCGGCTAGGGTTCCGTCTTTTCTTTTCTTTTTCTCTTCTCACCGATTAGGGTTTTTTATTTTCTTCTTTTCTTTTCTTTCCGATAATCGGCATCCCTTATATAGTCGTACTTTATCTTTAATTAATTTCTCTTTAATTCGTACGTAAGAGAATTATTAATTTTCCGTCTGGGATAATTAATTAACTAATTAATTATCCCCTACGAGATAACCGACCTTATCTCTAACGGGTGCAAGATATTTTGCACGGATTCCGATGCACGACTAATCACCGTATCACTTTGAATCCCGTTCCGGGGGATCCCGATATCGGATTTCAGATCCGATCGCACCGTCGGCTTTCTTTTTCCGCGCTCTATCGTAGAAAAATACTAGCACCTCACAATGGCCAACTTTTAAGAATTGAATAATTTTATTTCACTTAAAGGCTTAAATGACTACATGTAAGTCAAAAATACCCCGAAAGGCCGGATCACTACACCACTCACACTTTATAAAAAGTTTCGTCCCGAAACTTAAGTACAAACCCCACTAATCAATTCGGGAAAACATTCTCATTTTCGATTCCAGTTCCCACGTCGCCTCGCGCTCTTCGTGGTTGCTCCACTGGACCTTCACATAGGGGATAGTTCGATTGCGCAACTTCTTGTCCTCTCTTGCCAAAATCCGCACCGGCGTCTCCTCGACGCTTAAATCCTCTCGCAACTCGATGGTGGAGGCATCCAAGGCATGAGAGGGATCAGCTAGGTATTTCCGGAGCATTGAGACATGGAACACGTTATGGACTCGTTCGAGATTCGGCGGCAGGGCTAATCGGTACGCCACCGGTCCTACGCGTTCTAGGATCTCGAACGGTCCTACGTACCTCGGGCTTAACTTTCCCTTTATGCCGAAGCGTCGGTTCCCCTTGGAGGGCGAAACTCGGAGTAACGCGTGCTCACCCACCATGAACTCTAAGTCTCGGCGTCTGTTGTCCGCGTAGCTTTTCTGTCTGCTCTGGGCGGTCAGTAACCTTTGTCTAATCAATCGCACCTTTGCTTCGGTCTCCTCCACCAAATCTGGGCCCAGAAACTTACGCTCGCCCAAGTCGTCCCAGCATATTGGAGACCGACAGCGGCGCCCGTACAGGGCCTCGTATGGTGCCATCTGGATGCTGGCCTGGTAACTGTTATTGTAGGCAAATTCCACTAGGGGCAAACACCGTGCCCACCCTTCGCCCAGGTCCAAAACGCATGCCCGAAGCATGTCCTCCACAATTTGTATCACCCGCTCTGATTGTCCGTCGGTCTGCGGGTGAAAAGCCGTACTGAAGTGCAACTTGGTTCCCATTGCTCGCTGCAGGCTCTGCCAAAAGTTTGACACAAATCGCGTGTCCCTGTCCGACGTGATGGATGTCGGTACCCCATGCAACCTTACTATCTCGTTGATGTAGGTTTGTGCCAGTCGTTTCCGCGTCCACGTCGTGTGTATGGGCAGAAAGTGGGCCGATTTCGTCAGACGGTCCACAATTACCCATATTGCATCGTGTCCCTGTGACGATCTCGGGAACCCGGTCACAAAATCCATGGTAATCATGTCCCATTTCCACTCGGGCACCGGTAAGGGTTGCAATTTTCCTGCTGGACGCTGGTGCTCGGCCTTCACTCGTTGGCACACCAGGCAGTGTGCCACAAACCGAGTCACGTCTCCCTTCATTTTGGGCCACCAGAAGGTCTGCTTGACATCCTTGTGCATCTTCGTTCCCCCGGGATGCGCTGCATATGGAGCAGTATGCGCCTCCCGCAGGATTTTCTCTTTGAGTTCCAGTAGATCCGGCACACAGATTCGTCCCCGAAATCGTATCGTGCCGTCGGAGTTTACTGTGAAATCACCTTCTTGGTCGGCAGTCACTCTATTTCGCACCAGCTGGAGTTGGTCATCAGTCGACTGCCCCTCGAGAATTCTGTCAAGCAGGGTAGGTCTGACCACCAGTGTCAGAAGTTGTTCGACTGTACCCGCTGGTACTACTTCTAGTCTTAATCGCGAAAATTCCGCAATCAGACTATCTTGCTGGGTGATGGCACTTACCCCTGCCTTCTCGGCCTGCCCCTTACGGCTCAGGGCGTCGGCCACCACATTTGCCTTTCCCGGGTGGTAGTGGATCGTTAAATCGTAATCCTTCAGTAGCTCGAGCCACCGTCTTTGTCGCAAATTTAACTCCTTTTGGGTGAAAAGGTACTTAAGACTTTTATGATCTGAGTACACATTGCAGTGTGCCCTATACAGCTAGTGTCTTCAAAGCTTGAGGACGAACACAACCGCTGCGAGTTCCAAATCGTGCACGGGGTAGTTTCGCTCGTATCCCTTGAGCTGCCTTGACGCATAGGCTATAACCTTTCCCCGTTGCATGAGTACTCCACCCAGTCCGTTTCGCGACGCATCGCAATACACTTCATAATCCTCCCCTGGTTCTGGCAGGGCGAGAATCGGAGCTCGCGTCAATTTATCCTTGAGCTCCTCGAAGCTCCTCTGACATTTGTCCGTCCAGATGAACTTTTCCCCCTTTTTAGTCAAACGGTTTAAGGGGGTGGCTATCTTAGAGAAACCCTCCACGAAGCGCCGGTAGTACCCGGCTAATCCCCGAAAGCTTCGAATCTCCGTCACCGTCGTCGGTTGGGACCAATCTGTCACCGAATCTTTCTTCTTCGGATCGACTGCGACTCCAGCCGCTGAGATTACGTGCCCTAAGAAGCCAACCTCTCGGAGCCAAAACTCACACTTTTTGAGTTTGGCGTAGAGTTTCTGTTCCCGTAGGGTCTGGAGGACTGTGCGCAGATGTTCTTCATGTTCCTCGTCTGTACGGGAGTAGATGAGGATATCGTCGATGAAGACCACCACGAATAAATCCAGGAAGGGTTTGAATACCCTGTTCATCATGTCCATGAACACCGCCGGGGCATTCGTGAGCCCGAACGGCATTACTGTAAATTCGTAATGACCGTAGCGAGTCCGAAAAGCCGTTTTGGGGATGTCCTCCCCCTTGACCTGGACCTGATGATAGCCCGACTGCAGGTCAATCTTTGAAAACACCGTCGCCCCCTGTAGTTGGTCGAAGAGGTCGTCGATCCTTGGCAGGGGGTACTTGTTCTTAACGGTGACCTTATTTATCTCCCGGTAGTCGATGCACAATCGGAGACTTCCGCCCTTCTTCCTCACAAACAGGACGGGCGCGCCCCAGGGTGACGCGCTAGGCCTGATGAAGCCCTTATCCAAAAGGTCCTCCAACTGTGCCTTGAGTTCCTTCAGCTCCGCGAAGGCCATCCTGTACGGTGCCTTGGTGATGGGTTTGGTGCCGGGAAGTAGTTCAATAGGAAAGTCGACTTCTCGTTCCGGCGGCGCTCCGGGGAGCTCTGCCGGAAACACGTCCGGAAATTCCCTTACCACGGGAATTTCGGAAGGCGAGGAAACGGGTCGGGTGGCTAAATCTACCGAGGCTAGATAGGCCACGCACCCGCCATCCATCAACTTCCTAGCTCGCGATGCGGAGATGATAGCCAAGAAGGAAGTGCTTTTACATAACATGTACACGTTTTCTGGGAATCCCGGCTTCTGTAGTTGCACTTGGCGCTTCTCGCAGTCGATGACCGCCTGATACTCGGTAAGCCAGTCCATGCCCAAAACCACGTCGTATTCCTTTAGCGGTATGACCACCAGATCCCAGGGGCACGACAACCTTCCCCGTCTTATTGAACACGAGGGTACTAGGTCAGTTGCCGCGATTGGCCCCCCAGGGGTCTGGACGGTCAGTAAGACATCAAGGGGACTACTTTCTAGCAGATGTGTTTGTGCAAAAGTGCGGGAAATAAAGGAGCGAGTCGCCCCGGTGTCAAACAGGGTTCGTGCTCGGAAATTAGAAACGGAGGTAATACCTGCGACCGCCTCCTCTTGCAGTGTCGCTCCATGTTGGCCCATGGAGTAGAGCCTCCCTCCTGGTTGTGGTCGCGATTCTCCTTCTGCTCTTGGCGCCGGAGGGTGTGGGGGCATCCCCGTTGATGCTCTACCCCGTCCTGGTGGCGGTGCCGTTGGGGTGGAAGCTGCGGAAGATGCCGCTCCAGTGTTCAGAGGACAGTTGAATCGGAAATGCCCTGGTTTGCCGCAGCGGTAACAGTGATCCTGTCTCTTAGGGCATTCCGTCACTAGATGCGATGCTCCGCAAATAACGCATGGCTTGTTCGCTGGTCGCGGCTTTCCGATAGGCGCACTCTTGCTTCCTTGTTGCGTCTTGGGGTACTTTGGGGGTCGGCTCCCACCAGACGGACCCCCTCCCGGGTAAGTCTGTGTCCGCTTCCTCTCCCGGTTATTTTCTGATCCTTCACGTCGAGCTCGGGTGATAGCGAACCCCCGCTCCACTATGGTGGCCCTGTCCACCACTTCCCTGAACGTGCGCAGGTCCGCTGCCTGAACCATCTCGAAGATGTCGCTCCGTAACCCGTCCACAAAAAGACGGGCCTTGTGGGGTTCGTCTCGTATAACAAACGGGACGCAGTTAACCAATCTCACAAACTCCCTTTGATATTCCATGACCAAGCGGTTCCCTTGTCTAATGTTCTTCAGGTCGTCTTCCAATTGCCGCTTGACGCTATCGGAGAAGAAAGCGTCAAAAAGTTCCTCTCTAAAGGTCGTCCATGTCGGTAGCGGGTCGTTTGTAGTTGGATCCGGGCGTACCGTCTTCCACCAGATGCGTGCATTCCCTTCGAGGAAGTGGACGGCTAGTGGAACCCGCTCGTGTTCCTCCATCAGTAGGTCCTCGAAGAGTTTTTCCATGGTATCTACCCATTTCTCGACGACCCATGGATCGGTCGTCTCTCCCTCAAAAGTGGGAGGGTCATGCTTCTTGAACCTAGTCAAATTCGTCCTGACCCTTTCTCGCGTCGTTCGTTGCTCCGTGATCCCTCCTACAGCGGCAGACCCCCCGAGAGTAGGGGTCGTTCCTGCCTCCCCTGCTGTCGCTCCCATCACGGGCCCCGTGGTCGTCGGAGTAGGTAAATCCCTTGGGGATGGGAGCTGTTCCGTCATCGTGCCACCCGTCCCTTGCGGTCCCGTAGTGGGTGCGGTGGCTTCGGGCGGAGGGGTCGGATCGCGCTCGGCTGGCGCGGTTGCCTGTTGCTGCGTCAGGTGACGAACCTGCTCCGTCAGCGTCGCTAATTGCCCGGCCATTTCCCGTAGTTGTCGTTGGAGGAGCTGGTTCTCTGCGGTGGCCGGGGTCACTCTGTCCGCGTCCGCATTCTCGGTGGACGATCTAGTCCGGGCCATCGTCCGCTATAGACAAAGAAACCATGTTAACCCTAAGGTTATAACCCTAACACCCTGTCTTACGATTACACCTACATTACGTCCCCTTTTCCCCGTACTCTCACGTACTATGCACCTATACCTTGGTTATCTCATGTCTAATTTGCTTGTGGCACCTTACACTGTGGATGTGGATCACGTCTACTATGGTTATGGTTGTTTTTCTCTGATACCATTTAATCTGTCACGCCCCCGGGGGTTTTTGAGTCTATCAAAGCGGAAAATCGTGTGTATCTTTTTTTTTCTTCTTAACAAGGTAATTTAAACCTCATCCCCGGTGCGTGCCAGACCGCCACATACACAAATTCTCCCTGCCCACGGACAGAGTCTCCTTTGTATATGCACGGCGTCTCATTTACAACAACATACATCAAACACCAACCATCAACCATACAATAGACATACAACATCAAGCGGAATATTAAAGCGGCATTAGTGTTTAGAAAGGATAAAGCCAGCGGTTGCAAAACCCGTGCCCGCACGGCACTTCGTTTTGAGAAAACCTTTTCGAAATCATTCGGTTTATCATAAAAACGTGCCGCATAAGAAAACATCACCAAAAGAAACGAATATAAAAGTACACCTCATCCACAGCGCTAAGTAATCCATGTCCACGAATATTACGACCCACAAGCAAATTAACTAAATTAAGCGTAAGAGAAATGAGATAATAAAAACCAAGTGTTCTGACTACGGCCCTCGCGACGCAGTCTCACCGCCCTCCCGGCTAACGCACCTCGTAACACCTGTCACGGAGTGGGTAATGTCAGTGACAAACAAAGTAGATGTCTATTATCAATAAGGAATAAGAAGCAAACCGAATACACCGGAACCATTTCGCTAAAACCCTGCACATATTAAGCTGGGCCCCAACCCCAGATTTATCAATTTAATTGGGCACCAACCCCAGATTATTTGTCGGAGAGACTAAAGTCTTCCCTCGTGCGCAAACACCTCTTTGATGCTTTTAACCTCTTCGCGGTGCTGGTGTGCTATTTTCAGCGGGCGCGAAGAGGTCCTCACGGCACCCACACCTTTGTGAGGAACACGGGTCATAAGAGACCACTCTTCCGGAAAAGTACACCCATGCGGAGGCCAATCCGCCTGTGTACGTGCAGCATCCGAAAACGGATTTGCCGAGATCGGCGTGTCATGAGCACCTCGACCGTAGCCGCTTCAATTGTTAGATAAAAACACAATTATGCGAAAGGTTAAACTGTCTATCTACTTTGTTAGATAAATTAAGAGCACTTTAATGACGATAGATGCACTTACTGCACTTGTTGCACTTATCGCAACCGTACCCACCTATTTGAAGAGAAATCGGAACACCTGAATCTTTCGCGCACCCCCGCTGCGCACTTGGACCTAAAGAAAAGTCCGCAAGGATAACTATAGTCAAAAACGTGTACTAACATCCGAAAACACAAGACCCCAATTTACTCTTTTCGACGGAAAAGTCCAACACCGTCCGGGTTGACGATCCGGAATCCCCGCGCCGCCGCCGTCGTCCGCCGGAGCCCCGCGTGGTTCGGAACCGCGCGGCGTGTCTCCGCGGGCGACGCCCACTCGGCGCGGTGCCTCGCGCGGCGTTGCCCGTGCGACGGCCGCACGGTGCCCGCGCGGGTGCGGCCCCGCACGGCGCCCGCGCGGTTGCGGGTCCGTGCGGGTGCCGCCCGCGCGGCAGCCGCGCGGCGCCCGCGCGGTGCCCGCACGGGTGCGGGTCCGCGCGGGTGCCTCCCGCGCGGCAGCCGCGCGGCGCCCGCACGGGTGCGGGTCCGCGCGGGTGCCTCCCGCGCGGCAGCCGCGCGGCGCCCGCGCGGCAGCCTCGCGGTGCCCGCATGGTTGCGGGTCCGCGCGGCAACCGCGCGGTGCCCGCATGGTTGCGGGTCCGCGCGGTGCCCGCATGGTTGCTGGCCCGCGCGGCAGCCGCACGGCGCCCGCATGGTTGCGGGCCCGCGCGGGTGCCGCCCGCACGGTTGCGGGTCCGCGCGGCAGCCGCGCGGCGCCCGCGCGGTGCCCGCACGGTTGCGGGTCCGCGCGGCGCCCATGCGGTGCCCGCGCGGTTGCGGGTCCGCATGGGTGCCGTCCGTGACCCTCCTCCGCGCAATGCCCTAGCGGCACCGCGAGCCTCCGCCGTCCGTTCCGTGCCCTATCAAGAAGACGATGTCGGCGACGGTGACGGATACGACGGAGAAAACAAGAAACCAAGAACTCAAACAAAAGAGACGACGGAAAAATCCCAAATAATTTAAAACAATTATTTTACTAACCGAAGATCGACGGGAAGGTTGTCCGGTCGCGTTCTTGCCTTCGGTTCGGTGTCCGGGAAGATCGGGCCCCTTCTCTTTCTCCTTTCCCTTTCTTCCGGCTAGGGTTCCGTCTTTTCTTTTCTTTTTCTCTTCTCACCGATTAGGGTTTTTATTTTCTTCTTTTCTTTTCTTTCCGATAATCGGGATCCCTTATATAGTCGTACTTTATCTTTAATTAATTTCTCTTTAATTCGTACGTAAGAGAATTATTAATTTTTCGTCTGGGATAATTAATTAACTAATTAATTATCCCCTACGAGATAACCCACCTTATCTCTAACGGGTGCAAGATATTTTGCACGGATTCCGATGCACGACTAATCACCGTATCACTTTGAATCCCGTTCCGGGGGATCCCGATATCGGATTTCAGATCCGCTCGCACCGTCGGTTTTCTTTTTCCGCGCTCTATCGCAGAAAAATACTAGCACCTCACAATGGCCAACTTTTAAGAATTGAATAATTTTATTTCATTTAAAGGCTTAAATGACTACATGTAAGTCAAAAATACCCCGAAAGGTCGGATCACTACACGATTGCTAGATGATGGACCTTCAGTTAGATTATGATGGATAGTTGACCTGCAAAGGTATTTATGATTAACTATTCGAATCTATTAAGATTTTATGTAATTAAATCATATAATCACTTACCGCTCATCAACTCCACCGAATAAAGATGGATCGACAGTAATATATGGTAATGATGTACTCACTGGCACATATGGGACTTCAGACACTCTGCAATACTTATAAAGTCTAAATTATCCATTTTCCGCACCTATACTAATAAAGGACAAAGATTGAAATTGAAAATTTAGTTGAATAAATTTTCATACCTTGATGTACGAATTCGTTCAAGATCGACATAATCTCTTTGGTAAACAGAGGTTGGACGGTCACGTGTAGTCAACACTTGCTTCTCTACGTATACTTTGATGCAACCATGAAATGGGAAAAAACTCATCACGCCTACAATCCCATGATCACTTGATATGTCAAGTAATTCCCATTCATTAGGTCCCATTGGACATCGAACTGTTATGCGTAGACGGAACTCCGCTCGATCATAATTAGTGACCTTGTATATTTCTGCTTCGAAATCCCGAAATGTGATGTTGCGGCGAATTCCGATCAGTTCTTTATAGCCACCAATGTATTGTGGTATATTATTGTTCACGACTAAATTTCCGTCCCAATGAATATAAAACAGAACACATTCACCAGACATACTGACGTACTAAAAATAACAATAAATAATATAGCATTCGTCAGTTTGATGACTACTCTAGTTCGAAAAATTAAGATCAGTATGATGAGCTTGACAAAAAAAGAGCTTATAAACTTTGTTATTTTTAATTATAATCATAGTTAATCACTATCTGTCACCTTTTCTCTTTGACTTCCACCTTAATTATAGTGATTCAAATTAAGCACTTGATTACCCAATTTTTTATTTTTATGTTGTAAATTATATTTGGGTTAAGCCTACTGACAACCTATTTTTATGTTGTAATTAAGCACTTGATCAATAAATATCTTAGGAGCTTTTAAGAACAATAATCCTATAGTAAACAATTTTGACCTATTATATGAGAACTTTTTCAAAGTAAACATCATACATAGTCATCGATTTATCAATAATAAAGCAGAAAGATGTTTTGCCAACTCTCATGGACCATATATCCAAAAGAGTCATCAATTGGGTCATGAATTCACCATTCAAGAACTTAAAAACGATTATGAGCTGAGCACCTTAGATGCCTCTAAATCCTATCTAGACCCAGAAAAATAATCAATTAGTTATATATTTCCGTAAGATCTGAAATCTCATATATGCCCTTCAGAAACTTAATTCTTTACCTATATATTTAAGAAACTTGTTCTAATATAAAACCAACTTTTCCCGACGAATTGAATTATTCCCCAACTTAAGATAAGGGAGTGAGAGGTAGATATAGTTTTTCAGAATTTTCTTTTTTTCTACGAAGCTACATATGTAAGGAGATTATTTCAATTTGCATCATTGATCAAAAGCATATGTGCAAACAATTTTATTTAAAAAAAAAAACAATTTTGTATAGATAACCTAGCAGGCACATGTGCACAAGTTAGATGCAAAAGTACCCTTAGATGCGGTTGCTGCACGGGAGAGAGAGAGAGAGAGAGAGTGCTCTCGTGCGCCTCTTTCTCCTCCTCCGACGACGACCGGCGGGTGCGGCTGCTGCTGCACGGGAGCGAGAGAGAGAGAGAGAGAGAGAGAGATAGAGAGAGAGAGCGGAATAGATGGGAGGAAGGAGGGTCGGGGGGCGGTCGGGGATATAGGGTTTAGTAGACACGCAGGTTGAGTCTGCGTGTCTAAACACGCAGGAGGCTCAGCCTGCGTGTTTAGACACGCAGGTTCAGCCTGTGTGTTCAACTATTTCCAGCTCACTCGCCCCGGCTGACGTGGCACGCACACGTGGCGCCCAGTTGGCAGGTATAGGGCCATTTTTGCAAATACAAATTTTGTAGGGCCATTTTCAAAAATACAAATTTTTAGAGGATCATTTTCAAAAAAAGCCCAAATATAATATCCAATTCTAAATATTTGATCACACTCCTTACTAATCTAATGTACAAATTTCTCAAATAAATTTAGGGGATGTATCGAACAAGATATTCATGTATCCAAATAGGGCCTAAGTGCACGTCTTGGACTTTTGAAAATGTCTCAAGCCCGGGCGTGAGGGAGAGTGTTGAACATTAAAATATAGAAATACCATTCTCTAATAGCTTAAAGATTTTGGAGAAAAACGGTTGTTTCATACAAGGATTTAAGTATCCATCGGCACGGTCTGTATCCACCGTGTCGTATCGTGCCAACAAGGTACAGGCACGATACAACCCTTGTGCCAATGGCACAGCTGAAAATCTTTTTTTCTTTAAATTACTGAATAATTTTCTTAATAAAGTTCAAAAGATCTGATAAAGATACATAATAAGTTACTAAAAATTTTGTTGCTAAAGAAAATAAATATTTCATGGCATTATGTGTCGGCACACATGTATTTTTTGTGACCGGTATTCATCGGCACTGCTTGGCACGCACTGTGCCATACCGTGCCGGCAAGTTTTCGGCACAACCCCATGCCACGTCACTTAAATCCTTGGTTTCATATAATTTAACGGTATTTTTTTTTTTTACATTTTTAGGATTTTTTAGCTTAAGCTTTCGGGATTGGTTCTGGAATTTTTTAATTAAAATTAGATTTTTTTCAGATTAGAAAATTCCTAAAATCATGGGATTTGATTACGAGTACAATTAGGGCTCATTTTGCATAAATAAGGCTAAAGCCTATAATGGAAAAGAGTTTGGTGGATAAAAATTAATTTTAGATCTGTGTGATCTTTCATTATGCATGTGTGACCGGTTTCCAGCCTGAGTGGCTTCTCTCTTCTTCCTCCTCGTCCTTCTTTCTTCTTTTCTTCTATCTTTTCCTTGCACTGCAATATTTAGGTCTGCATTAGTTGGTATCAGAGCATCCAAATAGTGGCCTATTCTAAATTAGGTCTTTGTCAAATTTTTTCCTTATGCATTTTTGATACACTGCAACTTGCAAATGCCTGTTGAGGTTGCCATTAGGATTTCATAACAAATAATAGTCTTCACACTTAACTTTATTTCAAAAGGAGTATCTAATAATTTATAAACATGTAAGACATCTGATATCCTACTGGAGAGAATATTTACACTAAAAGGGAAAAAAAAGATGTTTAATTGTATCGTATTTGCATTTGAAGGCTCTCAGCCTTTAAAAAATCTGGAAATGTTTTACTCTCCCCATCTCGTCATAGTCTTTCTTACCTAGGATTTTGTTTTCCCACTATTTGTATAAACAGTTCTAATAGCTGTTTTTTAACACAGGGCAATTATTTCTTTATCAATTAGTCCCTCATAATTGTACAAGTAATTGCATGAATTGAATATAAAGACTAGTAGTAGTTGTAATATTTTACCTTTTAGTTTATGTATGATCCGAATATTTAGTTTTTCGCTAATTTTCTTTTTCTGCGGTATTTTTTTATTTCCCATAATCCATTTGTTTTAGGCTAGTAGCATACAGTTCACCGCAAAAAGTTCTTTCCTGGGCTCTCATTTTCCGTACAAAGAACGACAATATTTCTTTATTTCAATTTTGTAGCACTAGCTATTAGGAAAAGTTGGACTGTATTGGGTTTTGTATTTTATCTTTTCCTTGGAAGATCTTTACAAAGTGAGTTACCCTTTTGTTAAGCCATCTACATTTTTCGCTAGAAGTTGAGTATGCCAAGCATTTCATTGCCCCAGATTCCGGATGATCTGCTATTTGGTATACTTACATAGTTAGAATTTATTGGTTGCTTACAAATGTGAGTGGTTCTTGTAAACTCTTCTACAGTACAACAGCGGAATCTTGTTTCTCTCAGGTTCCATCTGGTTATTGAAGGGAGTCTACCTCCACCCTCCGTCTGGAGTGCTTCCTGGTTAGCAATGAGATCTGTGATGAGAGTGCAAACGTTTCAGATCATTGTCCTGCAGGGGATAGTCGGATCCTTGCCATGGACTGCCATAGTTTTCTTCACAATGTGGTTTGAACTGATTGGTATGAACAAGTCGGAAATGTTTTTACACGCTCAGAATTAATTAGCAAAGATTCTGAAATTTATATCGATTGTATTTCAGAGTACCATATATGGTGGTTTACTTACACACTGTATAATAAAACTTTCTCTTTTTTAGGTTTTGATCATAAAAGCTCAGCTGCTCTTAACAGTCTCTTTGCCATCGGATGCGCCACTGGATCACTTCTCGGTGGAATAATAGCAGATCAGATGTCACGGTACTATTCAGACTTGGGCCGCATCATGTGCGCACAGTTCAGTGCCTTTATGGGCATTCCATTCTCGTGGATCCTCCTAACCGTCATTCCCCAGTCCGTGAGCAGCTGGTACGCGTTTGCCGCTACCCTCTTTTTCATGGGGCTCACTATCAGCTGGTGTGCCACGTGTGCCAACAACCCCATGTTTGCTGAGGTGGTCCCCTCAAAGCATCGCGCCATGATCTATGCCTTTGACCGAGCTTTTGAGGGTTCGTTCTCCTCATTTGCGGCTCCTGCCGTGGGAATGCTCACTGAGAAGATTTACGGTTACGACTCAAAGTCTGTAAGTCTGGTGAATGGATCTCCTCAAGGGGCGTTTGCACTCTCGAGGGGTTTATTGACCATGACAGTTATTCCTTTCGGTGTGTGTTGCTTGTTCTATAGTCCATTGTACTTTGTGTTCAAGCATGACCGCGATAACGCTAAAATGGCTAGTCACAAGGAACAGGAACTAATATGACTAGTGTCTACACTTTCTGCTGCCCGGGCATGCTTTTTCCAAATGATTAACGACCACTGAACAGGAACTAATCGGTGGAACCTTTTCTCTGAATAATTACTGTTTGTTGCGGGGTTTTGTTGTATCATTTGTGAAAGAACACAAGATCCACACTTTTAATGTGGCTATAAGTATTTCTTGTTGATTGGAGAGATCATGCAAGGATTTTAGGGGAGAACATACAATGCTCTTCGATTTTATGTTTTGCTGAGATTATGTATCTGCAAACTTTCATGAATTATGGCGACTGAATCATTCCATGTCTGGTAATTCTGGTGTGCTTATTCCAGTTGTTTGAGTTGCGTGGTCGTTATTAGCAAGAATGAAATAGCAGAATAAGGATAGCAGAATAAGGAGTTGCTGCATGTCTTGATTTTTTGTAAATCTAAAAATTGGACTGTGATGTCCTTTCAGCTAATGTATGTCAAATTTGAGCTTCACTGTTATAATGTTGTGTTATTTATTTTTGTTGAGACCTAAAGGTGCTCATAAAAGTTTTTTTCTTTGGACGGTGCTACGCAAAATTGTTGTTAGTTCATTTACCCAGACCTTTGATTGACAAACATATCTTTGATGGTATTTCAAATTTTGTGGTTTTTACTAATGAAGAATAACCGCAGCAGTTATGCTCTTCTGTTTCTCTTTTTCTGTTTTTCCAATTTTTTTTCTCCCCAGATACAATATGTTTTTCTTGTTAGTGTACACCCTAATTTGGGGTGTGTATTTTACACTTAAATCTAACGGCTAGCATTAGTTCTAATATTAAATTAGAAAATTTGATGTTATGCTCATCCTCTTTTCTCCTCCCGTTCTTTCCCGTCCATCGTCCTCTTTTTTCCCTCCTCTAGGGATGGATAGGATGTTGTCTAAAAATATTCCAATCGGTTAGATAATATTCTTTTTTTTCCCTCCCTCTAGGGATGGATAGGATGTTATATAAAATATTCCAATCCATATTAGATAATATTCGCATCCATGTAGAAAATATCTTAATTCCGTCATATATATGGATATGAATATGATTTTAGGAAGTTAAAATTATCCGGATATCCCAAAAAAATCCGGATATACATATCCGGATTTTTTAATATTATTATAGTTTCATGTAATTCCTGATTCTAATATTTCATTCCTTTATTTCAATATTGTGTTTTCAAGTCTTTAGATATGTAAACAAAAATAAGAGAGGAAGATTGATTACTGAGATAAGGAGCATTTAATTGCCTTTTTTTTTCTTTTTTTTTTCTTTTTTTTTTTTTGTAGGAAATAAAGATGGTTTAATTGCTACTTGTGGGCAGATAAGGTGTAGTCTACTGAACTTTAGCAAATTGCACAGTTCTAGTAAGAAGAATAGTAAATGAATATTTTCAATGGGAAATAACACAAAAACATGATTTTTTTTTTAAAAAAAATCTATTTTGATCTGTTTTTAGCACTGAGTCAATTTCTCGTGTCTGTTTTGCGCGCAAACACCTCCAACACACAAAAATGGGCGTCTACAAGCCATTGACCACGCTGCTAACATCCACGAAGATTTGGATTATCACGTCATCCCCCACTAAAAGAAAGTTTCGTCCTCGAAACTGACATATCTCAAACAGGAGTCTCAAACCAGAAGGGGCAGGTATCCATCATCACCGTCTCCAGCTCCCAAGTCACCGCTCGCTTCTCGTGATTAGTCCTCAACATCTACATGTACGGCATGGCTCGGTTGCGCAATTCCCTCATCTCTCGAGCTAGAATTCGCAACGACGCTCCTCGTACTCCAGATACTCACTGATCTCAAGTGGAGCGAGTTAATTACGGGCGAGGGATCAAAGCAAATCTCCTCTGAGCTGAGACGTGGAAAACATCGAGGACTCCCACAAGTCTGGGGGGGGGGGGTTGTAGTAACCATGATTTTTGAAACCGAAATTTAAGTTTAAATAATTCTTCTGGATTATTTAAATGGCAAAACATTAAAATAATAGTATAATTTGGACCCTGAAATTCTATCTTTTTATCGGAATATGATCTCGAAAATCTGAGATCACCAGTGCGTCCGTCTCGTTGAAACAAGTAAAAATGTATACACATGTTTTCGATCCGACAGTCGGATCTTCCGCAAAACAGCAAAAAAAAGCGGGGCCCCCAACTTAAGTTGTGAATAGTAATCCATGATTTCGGTCCCCTCTCGACCAACGTCGGCCGATTCGCTGTCTGGACTCCGAACATATCAGTTCAGGTAGTCGATTTTAACCGCTTAATCGTTCTGAACGCAATGGCGCTGACGAAATTCGCGTTAGACGACCCGTGAGTCTCCAAATACGTGAATTATGCCGAAAAAGCGAGTATTTTTGCGAGAACCCTTATGTTTTATGTGTCAAATTGAGAGTGGCTTTTAGGTGAGGGTTCTGGGTGCATTTGTGATCTACAGAAGGGAGCTAAGTGTTAATGGAAAACTGTGCAAGGGGTTATTTACAAAATGGACAAAAACATGCATTAATGGAGTTTGGCTTTTGGGCTTCTTGTGTGGGATTACGAGGGGCCAAACTTGGCTTTTGTGCATCCTCTTAATCTCCTGCGTTCACCAAAGCAGGCCAAGGGTGCAGGGGTGACCGAGGAGACACCAACTTTCGAGACTTGGCCGAGTTTTTGAGAGAAAGGAGGAGGGAGCAACTCGGGTGTTTCAAGTTGGTCCCTAAGCCTTCTGGAGGAGGGTTTTCCTGCTTTTTGGGAGTGAGCCCGAGAAAACTTGGTGGCTGCGCGACGCGGAGGAGAACCGGCTTCATCCTCTTCTTCTCCAACTCCGGCAAGGTAAGCCCTCTTCATCCTCCGGTTTTTAGCACCCGAGACCCTTGGAAGTGAGCTCTGTAGGCTCTGAGCATGCCCCACACCAAGTCCCGACCCTCGGGATGTCCCCGGTTGCCGGCGGGGATAAACATCACCGCCGAAACCCTAAATAGCTCCGCCGCTGTCGTGCGCAGCAACCGTTGGCTCAAACGCCGAACCAAAATGATTGACATGGACTGCAGGACCTATAGATCACCTCCACAAAATTTGGGGAGGTCTAAGTGTGATGACCTGGATCTCTGCAGAGCTGTGGTAGAGTCATTGGTGACATCTGGGGAGCCTGTACTGTGTGTTGGAGGTGTTAGTGCACCAATTGGACACAAGTGGCGGACTTCGGGCTTAATGGATCATGTGGGTGATCAGTGGACTCCGTCGGATCTTTAGAAGTGGTTTCGTGCGAAGCAGATATTAAAAATGGACTCAGCGCGAAGTTTGGACCAAGGAACACCTTTCCGGATGCCTTCAGCAATTTTTAGAGTTAGAATTTGGCAAATCGGACATCAAATTCGGATTCAGCGCGCGAAAACGGTCAAAATGGACTACCTACTTGATATTTTGCTCAACCGGTTACTGTTCATGCCGGAACAGTGATTCCGGCGGCGGCGGCGGCGGCGGGCAGCGGCGGAGCGAGGCGGATGGGCTCGGGCAGGCGGCGGAGCGGCCGCGGGCAGCGCGCGGGCAGGCGCGCGGTCCACGGGCCGGCGTACGCCGGAGGCGGGACACGTGGCATCGCGTGGTTGGGTGGCGCTGTGGGCGCGGTTCACGGGTGACGCGGGGTGTGCGGTGGACCGGGCGGGGCCACGTGGCGACCGGTGGTTGGCCGGTCCACGTGTGCCCGGTCCATGGAGCTGGAGTGGCGGCCTCGGGATTCGCGCCTAGCAGGGGGCGCAGGCGGCACGTGGCCGCGCTGACCGGGTTTTCCCGCGCTCGGGCCCGCCACGTGTCGTCGCCGCGTTGGTCCACGTGTTGCGCGGTCGTTGGCCCGCGCGGCTGTCCGCTGTTCGGGGGCGACGTGGAGGCCCGTGGGTGATTCGGGCCCGCACAGTGTTGGGCCGGGCCCAACACTGTAGCGGCCCGAATTTTTCGGGCGCCCGGAAGTGGGGACACGGGCGTCATTATTTGAATTGTTTTTCCAGCCTATAAATAGGCCCCTGTTCAGCACTGAAGAACTTTTTCTCTGCGCGGATTTTTGCAGTGCAACCTTCAGGAGATTTCTTCCTCTCCCAGAACCGGATCCATCTGCAGATTCCAGGATTTTTCTGCTGCACACATCCCGAGGTTTGCATTTTTACGGCGCGGCGCGACGCTCGTTCGTTTGTGATCTTCTTCGTCACATTTTAGTACGAGGGCTCCCCCGGCTTACTCCGACCTCCGATTGAGGCGATTCTTGCGCCATCGTCTTCACGACAGGTAGGGCTACGTTTCCCGTGTTTACTAGTTTTTCCCTTTCCGAGCTTTTCATGGCTTTTTCGGATCATCTTGTGACCTCATTTTCTGGGGCGGAGTTTTGGACAGCGGTGCGGTATTTCGGCCATATCTTCGTGCACAGGCATCGGATTGGGGTGATTCAAGAGGGGTTTTGCATCTACACATCACGAGGAATATCCCCAAATTTTCTTGGAATTTTCGGAATATTTTTCGAAGGTGAAAAATCTCTGTTTACAGGAATTAGTGCTACAGTTTTTGCGATTTGTTTATTTCGGGGTGGTTCCCTTGTCGGATTTGTTTCTCAGTGTAGGAAACTCGGATTTGAGCGTACAGGTACTCGTTTCGACGGGTTCGTCGCGAGGATCGTGACAGTATTTTTCTTGGAATTTTCCGGGCACTTCTCGCAGGTAAAAACAGGGCATCTTTGGGACTGAATTCTGGACAGCATGTTTTCGGATACTTGTGTGCTTATTTGTGTGTATGTTTTGGGGTAATTGTGAACAGCGATCGCGGCGGTTTATCTGTTTGAGCATTTGATGTGAAAAGGGGATATTGGACAGCGATGAGGTTTTACAGCTGAGGATTGCGCGTGTCCAGGTGGGTGGTTGCTTTATCCCTCTTTTCTGACTTACCCACTAGGAGTATTAGAGAGATCCTTCTTGGACATCCATGATTGATAATTGTAATTGGGACTTGCATGCTTGTGGGAATCTGATAGTGGTTGGGACTCATACATGATTGTATGGATTGCTATGTTAGCACTTAACCTTGCATGTGGAATGGAACATTTAATTGGGACTATATGATTTATCCTGTTAGTGGTATTACTTGAGGATAGATGACATGCATAGGTGGATACCCGTTAATGATCAATGACTTAAATTATGTTTCCTTGAGAACACTTGCATGCTTGTATGGACATCTAGATAGGCCATTTTTTATCGCTACACTTTCATGCTGGAACTTGACTTAGGAGAAACCTTGTTTGCTTCTTTTCTCCTTCTCGTTAGTCAGGTGGTTTTTGTTGCTCGGATTTGAGCAGGGGTTTGGGATAGTGTAGCCGGGGCCTGGATTGTGGATTATGGGTTTTGGCGGCGACCGCGAATATTGGGCGGTTGACCGGATGTCGGTTATAGGACATCGGGAATAGGGCATGATTATGGGCTAGAGGGCTTTGTGGCAACCGCGGATTTTGAGCGGTTGACCAGATATATATATTATTTTACCCGATTTGGATTGGGAAAGTATAGCGGCTACCGCGGATAGTAGGCGGTTGACCGGATGTCGGATGTGGGACATGATTGTGATTGCGGGTTATTCCGGCGACCGCGGATATTAGGCAGTTGACCGGAGGTCGGTGGTGAGACTTGGTGGTGGATTGTGAGGTACTGCGGCGATCGCGGATTCTGGGCGATTGACCGGATGATCACTTAGGCATCAGATTGGGGATCAGTTTTCTTTTAGTGGAGGGTTGTGTTCCACTGGGGCTTTATAGTTGTGATCCAATCCTGCTTTTGTTACTTATCACACTGGCGCGGATATTGCCCGGTGATGCTTTCCTCGCGTGGGTCGCTCCCCTCGAGATCTCCTCCGGAGGCCGGGGCCAGACAGTTATGGACAGATTTGCTATCACATCGGCGCGGCTTATTTGCCCGATGATGAGGGCGGCAGCAGGAGTTTTGCTATCACATCGGCGCGGCTTACTTGCCCGATGATGAGGGCGGTACAGATTGGGTTCATCTGGGACGGTTGGTTATTGTTGTATACGGTTATTACAGTCTAGGACTGTATTTTAGAGGCATAGTAGTGGTAGATTTTCCTTTTTCAGCAGTTTCATTTCTTACCACTCTTCTCTCCTTTTTGCCTCTGGTAGACCTAGTGGGTGTGTCAGAGTTTGAGGTTTTACCCACTAGGGGAGGCTACTGGTTTACTAGTAGTTCTCACCCCCATTCTTCTTTCTTCTTTTTCTTCTCCCTTGTTTTGCAGTGTCTTCTGCGGGTGCTGCTGGGCTTTCAGCGGCGGGTCGAGGAGAGAGGACGGCTGAGTAGATAGATCTCGAGGCAGGATGAGCAGGTTAGCTGGACTGTTGATGTACCCATGTTTCCTCAGACGGTTGTACTTTTACATTTGGGACTGGCTTTTGCCAGCAGGTTGTATTTATTTTGGTGAGCTGGGAGAGACAGATGTATCATTTATACAGATGTATTGTATTTTATTTCCAGCTTCAGTCTGAGATGTATTAGTTTTTAGTTCAGCTCTATTTTTATTGCTCTTTTATTATTATCTCTTATATCTGAGCAGGTTTGGCGCTTCGTGTACGCGGGAAATACCGTGTGCACGACGGATCTGTAGACGGGCCCGGGTTCCGGTTTACACCCGGGGCGTGACACTAAGTGTGCGCGTCGCAGAACCTAACCCTAGTTTTTGGGTTATTGTGCTTCGGCCGAGCTCTTTGCTCCGGCGCCGGCGTCGCTCCCTACCGCCAGCCACTTGCCCGAGAAGCTTCCCGGGGTCAAGTAGAGTCCAACCATGCTTTTGCATGGGGCCCATGCAGCTCGGGTGAAGCTCCACCATTGTTGGTGCAAGCTCGGTGTCACGCCCCGGGGTCGAAACTGCGACCCGGGCTCGCCAACAGATCCGCCACCTATGCCAAACCCGCATAGGCGAAGCGTCCTACCTGCAAAAAGAGCTACAGCTAACAGATATCAGAGCTAAAAGATAAAACTACTGTAGAATAAAATCAACCACTGTACAACTGAAGATAAAACAACAAGGTCCATCTCCCAAAAATGATAATCATACATTAACCACGAGTACAAAACTCATAGCTCAACAGGGAGATATCTCAAATAAAACATCAGTGTACAAGCTCTCAATACATCATATCCTCACTACATCAGTCTCTCAAAAGAGGAAATAAATACCAATCTACCGACTATACTGAAGATCTCCTCCAAAGGGGGTACCGCTACTCTCCAAAGATGGGTCTGGATCTAGCTCGCTACTCCCTCACCACGCACAGCAACCACAGAACGGCAACACCCGCCAAGACTCTGCAAAACAAAAAGGAGAAAGGACAAAAGGGGGAAAACCCCCAACGGGCGTGAGAACTACGCAATAAGGGAGTTCTCAGTGGGTATCGCCACTAGGCCCGACGATCTGCCCACCAAGACTACTAGAGGCAAAAGATAACCGATGCAGTAAAACTGAAAGAAGAAGCTGGAAACACTCTACAGCTACCATGCCTCTATCCAAATGCTCAAATGGGGAAACTCTGATGAAGATATGCAACACTCGCACACGAGGTGCTCAATCGACCCAATCGAGCTGACTGCCACATCGGGTCCAGTCAAACCTGCGCCCACCTACAACCACCTCCCGCTGACGGGCAGGAATTACGTAGGGCGTCCAAACGGACTAACTCGCTATCGAGTAGTGGCTCATGCAGGCTATAGTCAAATCCATGCCCTCTCTCTCTCAGAACGGAAAGACTCAAGATGCTCAACCTCTCACACAAAGGTCAAAGAACTCACAACGACCACGGGACCACCGTCAAACCCCGAACGGTTCCCAACAATACTAGCACTGGTCTAACACAGCTACTAGACTCCACTCGGTCCCCCAGGCACGAGTGTAACAAAAAGTATCTGCCTGAATAAACCCAATCGATAGACCAGTAATCACTGGTACTGCCTGCTCTGCTGTCGAACTCAAGAACCCCGCCTGGTGCCCGGCGCTCACACCGTGGAAAGCCTACTCCGGAGTGGCACTCGAGGGGAGCGACCCACACGAGTAAAGTATCACTGTATCAAGCATCACTGTATCGAGTATCTCTGTAACCACGGTCTCATAATAGCAGGACTGGATCAAGACTATGATCAAAGTGGGAAACTCCGTCCACTAACAAAACCCCGATCTGATCCAATAGTACTCAAAAAGTGGAAAACACCATCCACTAGAACAAATCTGATACCCAATCTGATGCAATAGTCAACATCCGGTCAACCGCCCCAAAGTCCGCGGTCACCGCAATAACCCACAATTGGGTAAAATAATCAAGATCCGGTCAACCGCCTACTGTCCGCGGTTGCCGTAATAACCCACAACCCAACATCAAGCACACCCTGTCTCTGACCCGAAGGTCCCAGCTACACTATCCCAAACCTCTGCTCGAACCCGAGCAACATGACTCAAAAGTCTAAATAAAAAGGAGAAAGAAAGCAATCATGGTTTCTCCTAAGTCAAATTCCAATATGTAGTGCAGCAGAAAAAGATGGCCTAACTATATGTCCATACACATATGTCCATACAAGCATGCATTTGTCCTCAAGAAGAATAAAGAAAATAAACCTCATGCCAAAATTATCAATGACCATACCTGTCCATAATTCTCAATCCAGAATGGCTCCTCAGAGTAGAACCTGCACATAACTACATAATCCTATCCCAATGCATAAACCATCCTCATAAAAGGTTATGTGCTAATATGGCATGATAATTAATCATATAGGGTATCCTTGCCTTAGATAAGCTTCCACTAATCATCAACATGACTATTTGATTAATACCATTGTCATACTGTGAATAATTCACTTGCAATTTCCATAAAATCCTCATTGTTAAACTTACCGATCAATCCCAGTTATTGTACCATTCACCTGCATGCAATGCTAACATATGAAAATTTAGAGAACCGTCCACCGGTTCCGGGAATAAGGCACCCACCTGAAAAGCTGACTGTCCAAAGCCCAACAGCTGAAAACACCAAATAACTCTAATCCCTTGCTCCAATAAGTTCAGCACACCCGTAACTCTCCTGGCACAATACAAAGTCCACTAATTACACTAGGCTCCCAAATATAGCACTTAAGACCACATACAACCTCGAATTCTGAACTGTTAAATTATCACCTGCAGATAGTGCCCAGAAAATTCCAATAAAAATATCACAGCAATCCTTGCGTCGATAGCTTCGAAACGGTACCTTGCACGCCCAAATCGGAGTTCGGTAAGTCAAGATAAAAATTCGGCAAGGGGGTACACTCATACAAAAATCTGTGTTAAAACTGTACACTGTTCACTGAGAAAACAGTAATTTTCACCTCTGATGAAATCTCAGAAAAATCCAAGAAAAATACGAGCGGGTTCCTTGCGATCAGTAGATGAAAAAGTTGTATAAGCTCGTTTCCGGCTGACGCTCGTACGCAAAGATATGGCCAAAATACCCCGCTGCTGTCAAGGAAGTCCACACAGAAAATGGGGTTACAGTTTGCCTCAGGATCCGTGCCAAAACCTCGAACGGGAAAGTGCGACCAAAACGAAAGATGAAGTCCTACCTCTTAGGAGTCTGCCGGCGCAAGAATCACAGCAAAATGATATCGGATTAGCCCAGGGGAGCTAAAACACTGTCGCTGCGCCGAAGAAGAACACTAGAAAGCAACATCGCGCCGCACCGTAAAATGGGGAACCTCGGGATGCATGCTCCCAAAAATCCCAAAACTCTGCAGGAAGATCAAGGACTTGAAGATGAAAATCTTCCAAGAAGGGAGCTCGGGGAGATCTTGCAAGGGCTGAGAGAAAAAGAGCAGAAAAGAGGGCTCGGGCTGCCTATTTATAGGCTGAAGAAAACAATTGGCAAAATTCCCATTCTGTCCCAACTTCCGGGCGCCCGGTCCGGTCCGCCCGAATTCGGGCGCGCACAGTGCGGCCCGGCCAGCCAAGTTTCGGGCGCGCACAGTGCGGCCCGGTCCACCACACAGCCCAGTCCACTACTCCCCCGGGCCCCACTGCACCCGGTGCACCTGCGCCCGCAAATGGCGACGCGACACGTGGCCCGGCAACCCGTGCACCGCGCACGTCGCGCCGTGGACCGCGCACGTCGCGGCTGACCCGGGCCCGTACGGCCACCTGCCCCGCCGTACGGCCACCTGCCCCGGTCAACAACTCCACCGATTGCGTGGACCGGGAGCACCACACCGGACCAACTACCTCACGCCACGTGTCCACCCGGTCTACCGTGCACCACCGGCCTGCTCCGTGAACCCAGACCACAACACCGACCAGTGAGAACCTGCCATGTGTCCCTTCCTCGGGTGCACGACGGCCGCGTGGACCGCGCACCTGACCGCGCCCCCGCGCGCCTGCCCGCGCCCCTGTGCGCCTGCCCGCGGCCGCGCGCCGCCTGCCCGAGCGCCTTCCGCCGCCTTCCGCCGCTGCCCGCCGCCGCCAGCCGCCGCCGGCGATCGCCGGAAACACTGTTCCGGCGATGAACAGTAAAATTACTGTAGCAAGCTCCGAAAAATACAAGTAAATAGCCCATCTTGACCGTTTTCGCGCGCTGATTCCAAATCCGGCGTCCATTTTGCCAAATTCCAATCCTATAATTTGCTGGAGGCTCCCGAAAAGGTATTTTTAATCCGAATTCCGCGCCGAGCCTAAATTTGATATCCACTCCTCGCGTAAACTCTTCTAAACATCCGATGGGGTCCCCCGATTACCTACGAGATCCATTTTAAGCCCCGAGTCCATCTCTTGTGTCCAAACTGGCGCGCGAACACCGCCGACATGCCACGTAGGCTTCCAGAAGCTGCTGGTCACACTGTAGAAGCCCTGCAAAGATCTGGGTCACCACATCCTCCCCCACTAGAAGAAAGTTTCGTCCTCGAAACTAAGGCAGCTCCCAAGGAGTCTCAGAAACCAGGGGTCAATATTCAACACCGTCGTCTCCAGCTCCCAAGTCACCTATCACTCCCCGTGATTACTCCTCAGCAACAACAACAGCAACAACCAGTACGGCATAGCCCGATTGCGCAATTCCCTCACCTCACGAGTCGGAATTCGCAACGGGCGTCCCTCGTACTCCAAACTCTCACAGACCCCAAAAGGAACGAGTCAAACACGGGCGAGGGGTCCAAAACATAACACTCCAGAGCTGAGACGCAGAAAAACCTCAAAAACTCCAACAAAAGGCGGGGGGAAAAGGAACAAATAGCCCGAGCAACACGCTCTAACATCACTCCTAAGAGCCAACGCAACCCAAGCGACCCGAAACACATCCACACAAACACCTGCACAGAAAAGGGGCCCTAACAAGCGGGGGTTCATACTCAGTCACCCTCAAAACTCAACCCAAGCGGATTGCTCAGCCGCAGCCTTTCATCCAAAGGGATCCTCAGGGACATAACTCAAACCCTGCACACAAGGATGGCCCCACACAGTGCCAGCTATGGAACCGTCAAACTCGACTCCCAAATAGCTCTTCTGCTCCAGGCATCCGCCACCACAGTGGCTCTGTTGGGGTGATACTGGATGCTCACAAAATCCAATGGTGGCTCTACAGCCACTACGGGAGGTATCACTATAACTCACAAATCCATCTCCCACCACTGACTAGGTTAGAATCGGCACTGGTACCAATCTCATCACCCGGTCATCAAGCTCTGCTGGCACTATCCGGTCCAAAAACTCCTCACCCCAACAATGACCGTCGATCTCGGCCAATCTTAAATAACATCCACTTTGGCCGAATTTCCACCGCCGCCCCTTCGGCTAGAAGAAGTAATCCAGGAAGATATGCTCTCGAAGCTAAAACTTGCACCACAACGACTTGGCAAAAAGCTTCTTCCCCACAGACCTTGTCACACCATATACAAATGCTGCACAAGCTCTAAACACTCAGGGAGGGGGGGTAAAACCAAAATATTCCTGGAGGATGCCGCTATCAAACCGTTCAAGGCCAACTGAAACACAGAATTCCTCAATCTAGAGGCAACAGGGCATTAGTCAATCCATTGGCTTCACTGTACTCGTAATGCCCCTACTGTGTCCTGAACACCATCTAGACAATGCCCTCAGCTGAAATTCCAAATTGGCGCAGGCATCAAACAATAACTGCCGGAATATAGCTCATTCAAAAGGTTCTAAATAATACCTGGACCTGCCTGGACTCCAATCCCAAAGGGCTCTCACCGTCGTGTATCAACGACGTGGCACTAGGTCAAACAGACCCTCTATCCAACAGATCCCTGCACCGGTGCGATCAACTCTCCCAGCTCTTACCGATAATCCAAGTGGTGCTATTGAGGTTGGCGCGGTTTCCAGAACCACGTCAACCGCAATCAAAATCTCCCTAACAGGCGGCATAATCATCAACTCGAGTGGACTCACTCCCGGGATTTCGCAGCAATAGAAATATCCTTTGGTCCCGGCGCCACCATAAGCTCCTCTCACACAGTCGCTAAACCCTGTGTGCTCGAACAATCTCCCCATAACAAGCCTCCTTTGTCTGCCTCGCAAAAGTCACTATCAGCACCCTCTCTGCACTTAACCATCCAGTGGTGCCGTGCCAACCAATCCCAAGCACTGGGTCAAAATATCGAACTGCCACCCATATCAAGAGGTTTGCTGGTATAACTCATGGTCTCAACGACACTGAACAAAACCCACAAGCCTCCTTCACATGCATAACACCGATGGTATTCTGTACCTCTAGTGCACGTGGTAATAACTCTGCCTTTAGTCCATGCCGGAAAGCGAGGTGCACTAACTCCGACTGCTGTGATGAAATCACACCTGCAACAACCCGATCCACTGCCGTGGCGCCCTCCAACCAGGCGGCACAAGCTCATCCACACGATGCAAGCGGTTGTCGCTTAGTCCATCAGAAAATATCCCATAAATCACAAGGGAGCACGACCTCTGTCTCTGCTCACGCTGAGGCAACAGATACGATCCTCCGCAGACAACAAAACCACGCTACCGTTGCGCTACTCTGATATAGACACTGATACTGCCATCGGGGTCCGCCCGATCCCCAACATCTCAGAAGTCCGTCATTGCAACCGTCATAAGACAAAACACCATTAATCCATGCAATTCCCTATACACTTATCCTTTCTAAGCTCACCCCTCAATCCCATATGATACAATCAAAATATGCAAGTTATAAATCACAAAGGGTAGAATTCCCTTGGGTAAGCTTTGCATTAACCATCCACAAGGATATCCACCACCCAGGAAAGCAAAACGAAAATGCCTCTGCCTGCCGATCTGTCCTCCATCACCTAGCGCCAAGCGCCTCCCTCCAGAACTCGCCTCTAGCGGCAGATCCCCATCCAAGGAACTGCGTGTCCAGCTCCAAACACAATGCCTACTCCGACGAGGCATCCACAGTCCAAAACCCGAACATGAGGGACCGAAAAGAAACTAAAGAGTATCCTGGCGCAATCCACTCCCAATCTCACTTATCCTATGTGCCTCGTCCCTCGAAACCTGGAGCACCAGTTCAACAACTGCATAAACTCTCTAGCACAGGGAGGCTCTCAATTGATCACTCCATCACCCCCAACCACGACTCTGCCTCCAAAGGCTCCAAGCTCAATCTTACGAGTCGGGGTGGTTCATCTGCCAAATCTGGCTCACTTAATCAAACATGCCCCACAGCTCCTCTGCTGTCAACCATCCACCCTACCTCAGTGCCTTGGCACTAAACATTGGCACGGAGGGGGCCACTCGCTCTATTGGCACTACAGAAATCCCTGCCGCTGAGGGTACTACATCCTGGTGGTCTCAGAAGAAAAGTACTGTCGGGCTGCCCACTGCTCTGACAACTGCGTCACCAAACTAGCTGCTCACTCTGCCGCTGATATGCCTCTGACAATCCTGTCATCTGGGTTCGGAGTTCTCTGACCTCAATCCGGGTATCCGGCCCAAAACCAACCGCTCAAGCTCAACTGCCATGACAGGATGCACAAGGGTCCCAAACCCAGCGTCGGGGAGACACCGCTCGCCACGACGAAACCACAAATCAGCACACAACAACGCTCGATCCAATCCAGCGAAAGTCTAGAGCATGTCACCCATTCCATAGCGTTATGTTGTCTGCAGCCAACACAACTACTTAGGAGAATAAACAAGCCAATCACTCATCCCGTCCCTCGGGAGAGGTGTAAAACTCAATCAGGACTCTCGCTATAAATCACGACTCTCACGAAGTCATCCTAGGGTCCAACCACAAGCCTAGGGTTTCTAAGTCCACCATGACCTACAACCTAGGCTCTGATACCACCTAATCTGTCACGCCCCGGGGTCGAAACTGCGACCCGGGCTCGCCAACAGATCCGCCACCTATGCCAAACCCGCATAGGCGAAGCGTCCTACCTGCAAAAAGAGCTACAGCTAACAGATATCAGAGCTAAAAGATAAAACTGCTGTAGAATAAAATCAACCACTGTACAACTGAAGATAAAACAACAAGGTCCATCTCCCAAAAATGATAATCATACATTAACCACGAGTACAAAACTCATAGCTCAACAGGGAGATATCTCAAATAAAACATCAGTGTACAAGCTCTCAATACATCATATCCTCACTACATCAGTCTCTCAAAAGAGGAAATAAATACCAATCTACCGACTATACTGAAGATCTCCTCCAAAGGGGGTACCGCTACTCTCCAAAGATGGGTCTGGATCTAGCTCGCTACTCCCTCACCACGCACAGCAACCACAGAACGGCAACACCCGCCAAGACTCTGCAAAACAAAGAGGAGAAAGGACAAAAGGGGGAAAACCCCCAACGGGCGTGAGAACTACGCAATAAGGGAGTTCTCAGTGGGTATCGCCACTAGGCCCGACGATCTGCCCACCAAGACTACTAGAGGCAAAAGATAACCGATGCAGTAAAACTGAAAGAAGAAGCTGGAAACACTCTACAGCTACCATGCCTCTATCCAAATGCTCAAATGGGGAAACTCTGATGAAGATATGCAACACTCGCACACGAGGTGCTCAATCGACCCAATCGAGCTGACTGCCACATCGGGTCCAGTCAAACCTGCGCCCACCTACAACCACCTCCCGCTGACGGGCAGGAATTACGTAGGGCGTCCAAACGGACTAACTCGCTATCGAGTAGTGGCTCATGCAGGCTATAGTCAAATCCATGCCCTCTCTCTCTCAGAACGGAAAGACTCAAGATGCTCAACCTCTCACACAAAGGTCAAAGAACTCACAACGACCACGGGACCACCGTCAAACCCCGAACGGTTCCCAACAATACTAGCACTGGTCTAACACAGCTACTAGACTCCACTCGGTCCCCCAGGCACGAGTGTAACAAAAAGTATCTGCCTGAATAAACCCAATCGATAGACCAGTAATCACTGGTACTGCCTGCTCTGCTGTCGAACTCAAGAACCCCGCCTGGTGCCCGGCGCTCACACCGTGGAAAGCCTACTCCGGAGTGGCACTCGAGGGGAGCGACCCACA
Organism: Tillandsia leiboldiana; assembly: GCA_029204045.2. Classification (NCBI taxonomy): domain Eukaryota; kingdom Viridiplantae; phylum Streptophyta; class Magnoliopsida; order Poales; family Bromeliaceae; genus Tillandsia; species Tillandsia leiboldiana. The sequence goes on from CM055067.1 coordinate 22,019,009, forward strand.
CGAGTAAAGTATCACTGTATCAAGCATCACTGTATCGAGTATCTCTGTAACCACGGTCTCATAATAGCAGGACTGGATCAAGACTATGATCAAAGTGGGAAACTCCGTCCACTAACAAAACCCCGATCTGATCCAATAGTACTCAAAAAGTGGAAAACACCATCCACTAGAACAAATCTGATACCCAATCTGATGCAATAGTCAACATCCGGTCAACCGCCCCAAAGTCCGCGGTCACCGCAATAACCCACAACCCACAATTGGGTAAAATAATCAAGATCCGGTCAACCGCCTACTGTCTGCGGTTGCCGCAATAACCCACAACCCAACATCAAGCACACCCTGTCTCTGACCCGAAGGTCCCAGCTACACTATCCCAAACCTCTGCTCGAACCCGAGCAACATGACTCAAAAGTCTAAATAAAAAGGAGAAAGAAAGCAATCATGGTTTCTCCTAAGTCAAATTCCAATATGTAGTGCAGCAGAAAAAGATGGCCTAACTATATGTCCATACACATATGTCCATACAAGCATGCATTTGTCCTCAAGAAGAATAAAGAAAATAAACCTCATGCCAAAATTATCAATGACCATACCTGTCCATAATTCTCAATCCAGAATGGCTCCTCAGAGTAGAACCTGCACATAACTACATAATCCTATCCCAATGCATAAACCATCCTCATAAAAGGTTATGTGCTAATATGGCATGATAATTAATCATATAGGGTATCCTTGCCTTAGATAAGCTTCCACTAATCATCAACATGACTATTTGATTAATACCATTGTCATACTGTGAATAATTCACTTGCAATTTCCATAAAATCCTCATTGTTAAACTTACCGATCAATCCCAGTTATTGTACCATTCACCTGCATGCAATGCTAACATATGAAAATTTAGAGAACCGTCCACCGGTTCCGGGAATAAGGCACCCACCTGAAAAGCTGACTGTCCAAAGCCCAACAGCTGAAAACACCAAATAACTCTAATCCCTTGCTCCAATAAGTTCAGCACACCCGTAACTCTCCTGGCACAATACAAAGTCCACTAATTACACTAGGCTCCCAATTATAGCACTTAAGACCACACACAACCTCGAATTCTGAACTGTTAAATTATCACCTGCAGATAGTGCCCAGAAAATTCCAATAAAAATATCACAGCAATCCTTGCGTCGATAGCTTCGAAACGGTACCTTGCACGCCCAAATCGGAGTTCGGTAAGTCAAGATAAAAATTCGGCAAGGGGGTACACTCATACAAAAATCTGTGTTAAAACTGTACACTGTTCACTGAGAAAACAGTAATTTTCACCTCTGATGAAATCTCAGAAAAATCCAAGAAAAATACGAGCGCGTTCCTTGCGATCAGTAGATGAAAAAGTTGTATAAGCTCGTTTCCGGCTGACGCTCGTACGCAAAGATATGGCCAAAATACCCCGCTGCTGTCAAGGAAGTCCACACAGAAAATGGGGTTACAGTTTGCCTCGGGATCCATGCCAAAACCTCGAACGGGAAAGTGCGACCAAAACGAAAGATGAAGTCCTACCTCTTAGGAGTCTGCCGGCGCAAGAATCACAGCAAAATGATATCGGGGTAGCCCAGGGGAGCTAAAACACTGTCGCTGCGCCGAAGAAGAACACTAGAAAGCAACATCGCGCCGCACCGTAAAATGGGGAACCTCGGGATGCGTGCTCCCAAAAATCCCAAAACTCTGCAGGAAGATCAAGGACTTGAAGATGAAAATCTTCCAAGAAGGGAGCTCGGGGAGATCTTGCAAGGGCTGAGAGAAAAAGAGCAGAAAAGAGGGCTCGGGCTGCCTATTTATAGGCTGAAGAAAACAATTGGCAAAATTCCCATCCTGTCCCAACTTCCGGGCGCCCGGTCCGGTCCGCCCGAATTCGGACGCGCACAGTGCGGCCCGGCCCGCCAAGTTTCGGGCGCGCACAGTGCGGCCCGGTCCACCACACAGCCCAGTCCACTACTCCCCCGGGCCCCACTGCACCCGGTGCACCTGCGCCCGCAAATGGCGACGCGACACGTGGCCCGGCAACCCGTGCACCGCGCACGTCGCGCCGTGGACCGCGCACGTCGCGGCTGACCCGGGCCCGTACGGCCACCTGCCCCGCCGTACGGCCACCTGCCCCGGTCAACAACTCCACCGATTGCGTGGACCGGGAGCACAACACCGGACCAACTACCTCACGCCACGTGTCCACCCGGTCTACCGTGCACCACCGGCCTGCTCCGTGAACCCAGACCACAACACCGACCAGTGAGAACCTGCCACGTGTCCCTTCCTCGGGTGCACGACGGCCGCGTAGACAGCGCACCTGACCGCGCCCCCGCGCGCCTGCCCGCGCCCCTGTGCGCCTGCCCGCGGCCGCGCGCCGCCTGCCCGAGCGCCTTCCGCCGCCTTCCGCCGCTGCCCGCCGCCGCCAGCCGCCGCCGGCGATCGCCGGAAACACTGTTCCGGCGATGAACAGTAAAATTACCGTAGCAAGCTCCGAAAAATACAAGTAAATAGCCCATCTTGACCGTTTTCGCGCGCTGATTCCTAATCCGGCGTCCATTTTGCCAAATTCCAATCCTATAATTTGCCGGAGGCTCCCGAAAAGGTATTTTTAATCCGAATTCCGCGCCGAGCCTAAATTTGATATCCACTCCTCGCGTAAACTCTTCTAAACATCCGATGGGGTCCCCCGATTACCTACGAGATCCATTTTAAGCCCCGAGTCCATCTCTTGTGTCCAAACTGGCGCGCGAACACCGCCGACATGCCACGTAGGCTTCCAGAAGCTGCTGGTCACACTGTAGAAGCCCTGCAAAGATCCGGGTCACCACACTCGGGCTGAGCTTGCTCCACCGCCGCCGCCGCCGTGTCCTGTCGCCGGGCAAAGGTCCAGATAAGCTTGCGGGGATGAGAGGCACCTGTTGGTTCTGTTGTGAGAGGCCCAGAACCCAGTAATGGGAAATCACCATTGTTGGGTGCCCGAGCTTTATATTCTTCATCTTCCTCTTCTTGCCCGGGGCCAACCGAGGTGTGCAAGATGACCCAGACTTGCTGGGAATGTTTCTGCAGCCTTGCAGAATATTTCCATCCAAGTTGAAAGGTCCCATAACCCATCCTTGCGAAGTTGCAGCTTGGGTTTGGAGAGATTGCATGTTAAGCTATTGTGCCCACTAAGTGTTTGTGTTAATGCCTCAAAGAGCTCGATTTCAGTTTTAACAAATACTGAGCATCCAGAAAGTTACCAGATTACTCCACACCATCCCATGAGCTTGATGCTCACTTCAGATTCCAAATTGGCTGAGTGGATTTTTGTGTGGAGTATTCTTGTACATTAGAGAGCAAGATGACTTGGATCTATGGATCCAGCAGCTTCTGGGCTGCGCATGAGCAAGCCCTTGAGCCTCTGTGATGTCCTGAGCAAGATGCTTAAGTTGGTTTAGGGTTGGCACAAGCAGTTTTTGAAGACTTAGTAGTTAGGGCCTTTTGTAGGTTTTTAAACATGGGGCTGTTTTAGTGACTTAGCAAGTTCGCCGCAGTGAGCCTCTGACTAATTTGAGGTCACTGAATGCGATGCTCACCTTAAAATTTGGATTGGTCGAGTAGAAAAAATTAAAAATGCGTTTCGGCCTATGTTAGCAAAGTAAATCATGGGCCGAAGTTTTCCTCGGGATCCGTGCTGCTGCCAAATGGTGAGCACGGTGTCCAGTAAGTCGAGGGCCACCTACTGGTGGTGACGGTTCGTTAAACTGATGCTCCGATAGTTAGAACGAGCGAAAACGGCTCTCAAATACGCGTAATAATGCGGTTTTGGAAACCCTAGGGGTCTAAACGCAATTGTAACCTCACGTGCTGTCTCGGGCAGTGTGTCCATGATCTCTAAGATTTTCGTTAGGGATCCAACAGCTCTCGTTGAGCAGAAATTGATTATCGGTCCGTAAATCGGCAAAATCGTCCGTTTAACGGCACCCCGGTGGCAATCGCGCAATTCGAGCAATTGCGGCGGTTTTGCCTAGCTGTCTAATGTGTCCCAGCAGAATCTGGTTGAGCCAGCGGCAAAGGGTTGGTGCCCGTGTCTCCCGAAAATCTAAATTGAATCTTCGGGAGGGGCATTTTGGTAATTTTGGCAACATTTGAGCATAAGGTTGCGTCTAGCAAGATGTTAACTGTCAAATATTAGTGTTTAAACATTCCGAGGCTGCACGTCAGGTTTCGTTGATTTTGGAAATCTGTAAGCGTTGTTCGGGTCAAAGTGGGCCGAACGGCGGATTTTCGGCAAGTCGCGTTAATCTAGAAAAGATCCAGGTTTAAGTTTTGTGGGTTTAGTGGGTCAGTGTTTTTGGTATGTGTGAGTTGTTCCCTGATCAACATCTTTGATTCAGGTTGGCACGGTTTGACTCTAGTCTTCGAGCATTCCGTTGGAGTTGTCAGATCGCCTGCAGACAGGTGGGTTTATCTTCGGTCCGGGTTTTATCATTTCGGCCCTCTGGGGTATCGTAATTGGTCGGGCCCCTGTTCTTGTTATTGCCTAGATTTCTTATTGAGCCTGCCTTTTTATTGATCAGCATTACCTCATATTGCTATATTTGCCTTACTTATGATCTTTATCAGTTTATATTATGCCCTGCATGATTGATCCTTAGCTTGCTTCCAGATATTATGATTTTATTCCTGGACATTTGCCATGCTTGATTGCTCATTAGCTAGCTTGCACACCTTTACTTGATTATCAGTATATCCTGATCCATGTTATAGTGATTGTTTAGTTATATCTTGCATATGTTGAGATTCAGTTGGCTTTCTGCCATTGCATTCTTGTTGGGATTTTTTCCGGCTTGTTGCCGATTACCATGAGTCGAGATTTGTTGGCTTTTTGCTATTGCATCCCTGTTGGGATTTCCCGGCTTGTTGCCGATTACCCGGTCGGTGGACCGTGAGCTTGAGCATTAGCATTTTGATCTCCACAGAGCCAGCTGTTCTTTCACGTACACTAGCGGAATTGCTACCCGTAGTGGTGTACTTTACCGGTAAAGTGGTCAGCAGTGGCGACCCGTGAGCCCAGAGGGTTATGACAGCAGATTGGTATACAGGTGGTATTTTCCCTGAGGTCTTGTTGACCAATATGGTGGCTTTGATTGGGTTCTTTCTTGTTCTTTCATTGATGCATAATTGCCTGTTTAAATCTACTTTACATCATACTCTTATGATTGCCCAGTGTTTGCTCAGTTTCATTTAGTACTTACATCAGCATGCTCCTATTATGATCTATATCTGCTTTGCTTATTGTTGATATTATCCGCACCATGATCTACTTTATGCTTACCTAACTTGATATCTTACTATCTGCTAGTTATTGTATGCCAGTAGGTACGATATGCTATTTCTCGGCTCATTGTGCCCACCGGGATACATGTACAGTGTATCTCACACCCCCTGTGTGACCATTTTTCAGGTCGGTCGGGTGCTGGGATGTAGGGATGTGTTGGTGAGGTTCCGTGATAGCAAACGACCCTTGGCAGCCGTTAATTTTTATTCTTCCGCATATTATGTAAAAGTTATTGTCGTTGTTGTAATAACTGTTGTTTTCGTTTAATCTTTTAGAAATACGTAGTTTAGACTACTCTGGTATTTGCTGTAAGAGCTTAGCCGTGCATATATAGAAAAGGCTCAATTCTAAGGGGGATTGGCAATTTTCTATATATGTGGCGGTCTGTCGTGCCCTGAATTGCTTTCAAACTATGATTGAAAAAAAGAAAAAAAAATTTTAGAAAGTGTTTTTTTTTTTCAAACTCGGGGCGTGACAGATTTTATGGTATCAAAGCAATAGGAATACGATACCTAGATTTGGTTAGGAACGAACCCTAGGATGACTTGTGTTCACGTGAGAGCGCAGGGTATTGGCATAGTGGATTGGAGCTCAGGTGTGTTCACACATAGTTGAGTCTCATTGTTGTGGTTATTAGTGGTGTTCGTACGCACTCTGGTCTTTGGGGTCGCTGTTGGTGCAGGGTTAGCCGCGGTCGTGGTACGGGCCGTGGGCTTGATGTTTCAGTGGAGCCAGAGGGCTCAGGTCGATTACAGCGGTGGAAAGGTCAGCTCACCGCTTTTGCCATAATCGTCTGACAGACTGCTATTATTGTACCGGCCCCACCGCTAGCCCAGAAGCTTGAGGAAGTTGTTGATCCTTCAGTTGTCCCCGTGTCATATGATACAGTGGCCTATGGGCCCGATTGTAACCCTGATTTGGGTTGGATTCAAATTTTGGCACCACCTCTTGCACGTATTTTGTGGACCGACTTAGACTCTCCTATGAGTAGCTAGGGTGGTATTTATGTCCACGAGGTGGTAGTGACCCTTGATAGAGGTTATGTCATCAGCACAGAGACTGTGATGGGAGTTGTGTCCCCAACTAGATGTTGGTGACAGATCTATGGTATTTCGCTTTTCTTTTGGTAAGCACGTTGGCTGCAGACAACATACTGTCAAAAGATTCAATAAACAACTAGATGTTGGCGACAGAAATAATTCTTGACAAAAGAAATCGTTAGATACCTCAAGAATTCAAACATTCAATAAACAATCAGAGAGATAGAGTTTATACTCACCATGACATTAATTATCAGATATGTATGAAAATTTAGCAAACAACGATTCACATATCATCTAATCCTTAAAAGTTCAAATGTCATATCAAGATTCTAACAAGTTCACAAATATGTCAGTTATCAAGCAACTTGTTAGTAATATTACATGCCCAAATAGTTAGTCAAATAGTTAGTAGTGGGCTTCGTTAATTCCCAGACTTTGTTCCATTCAAATTGATTGAGCTCTTCTTGCATAGTTTCTATCCAGTAGTCGTCCTGAAGAGCTTCATCAATATTCTTTGGTTCTACCATGGAGACGTAGCATGCGACTCCACATTCCAATTGTCTCCGAGTTCTAACTCCTTCTTGAGGATCTCCAATGATGTTTGATTCCGGATGGTCCTTGGAGATTCAAAGCGTTTGAGGTAACGGAGTACTCGGGGGTAATTGTGATGATTCCTGCACATTAGGTGAACTAGAAGAACCATGAGATGCATCAAAATTTCCAGAAGACTTATCATGCAAAGATGCAATAATTCTAACGGGCGTTTAGTTCCTACATGGTTCAAATTCTTGTGAATGGATCTAGTTTGTTTTCCCTTTTGGCAACCACCACACACAAGGTTTTCTTTGAAGTTCAATTTAGGAACACCTCTAACTATGTCTTTATTAGATATTCTAGATAGTTCCTTAAAGTTTATGTGACATAGTCTTTCATGCCAAAGTGTTTCATTATCAAGTGACACTAGGTTACAATTTTGACTTGTTTTACCAGGAACTACATAGCAATTGTTCTGTGATCTAACCCCTTTCAAAATGAATGAATGGTTTTCATCAGTTACAAGACATTCTACTGAAGAAAAATTAACTGAAAAACCATCATCACACAATTGGCTAATGCTTATGAGGTTAGTCTTAAGGCCTTCAACAAACAAAACATTGTTCAAAGCCGGGCCATCTGGAATAGTAATTGTTCCTTTGCCAACTATTTTTGAAGATCGTCCATCTCCAATGTTCTCCGGAGGTTTTCTCAAGGGTTTGAAAAATGTTTTTATCTCCGGTCATGTGGCGTGAGCAACCACTATCCAGATACCAAGACGAATTGTCATACGCATATAGTGATGTGTGAATGACAAGACAAGGGAAGAATTCACCTTTGCGCACCCAAACCTTACGAGTTTTGGAATACGTCGGCAATGATCGTGACATTGATCTCCTTGGTGAACGTGTCTTGTTCGGTTGATCACTTTTCTTTGGAATCCATGATGACGTCGTCTTGTGGGGTGTACTACCATTGTTCTTGACCTTTGGTTGATTTCTTCTTGAATTTCGGTCTTTGTTCTTGATGGTAGTTGTTGCAAGAAGCGCTTGATTTGATCGCTTGGCTCCATTCTTGCAATTTCGTCTTATGTGCCCGCAAAACCACAACGAAAATGTCACGCCTTGGGGTCGAAACTGCGACCCGGGCTCGCCAACAGATCGGCCGCCCATACGGAAAACCCCGTATAGACGAAGCGTCAACCTGCAAAAGAAAACTACTATAGCTAAACATATATCAGAGCTATAAGATAAATCTGCTGAAAAATTAAAACCAATCATCTGTACAACTGGAAAATAAAGATACAAAGTGCACCTCCCATAAATGATAATCATACAATATTCCTCAAATACAAAACTCAGAGCTCAACAGGGAGGTAATCCTGAAATGAATAATACATCAGTGTACAGGCTCTCAATACAAGTCATCTGTTGGGTTATATGTAATAAGGATCTAAATAGGGGAAGAAACACCTAGAGGGGGGTGAATAGGTGTAAACGTATAAACACTCAAAAATCGTTGCGATAAAAAACCCAATGCGGAAATAAAAATAACACGCAAGATTTTTACGTGGAAAACTCCATCACCGGAGTAAAAAACCACGGGACCGATAACACGGCGAAATCCACTAGAATTAAAACACGTACAAGGTGATTTACCGTACACACTTACGACTCAACCATTTCCATACGCTCCTAGAGGATCTTCTCCGCTCGCTCCACGACGCTTCTCGAATCCACGATCTGCGCCCAACGCCGAATCCACGGCGTCCAACGTCGAATCCACGACGTCCGACCGAATCCACGGTCTTCACCCAGTAGCACCCTTCGAATCCACGAACGTGCCTCGCTCCGAATCCACGAGAGCGGTTGAACCTTGAATCCACAAGGACACGCGAATCCACGCGCCGATTTTGGGGAAATCGTTGTTTTTGGGTGGTGATGATCCGCCGAATACTTAGATCAAAGATAGATCAGAAATACCATCTAAGTATTCATTAGTTTGATTCAACTCAAGATGTGAGTATGAAAACCTAGAATCAAACTAATCAATATAGATGAAGAAACATAGAGTATTATCTAATGATTTCCTTTCTTCTCTATATGTGGATCTTAGGCCGTATAAAATGATACATGAATATGACGGCTCTTTCTGGATTAACCCTAGAAAAAGAGTCATAGGGTCTATTTATAGGTTAGAAACATTTGGAAGGAGAAAAGAATCAAAAACCTAACATTTCTGGAATTTTTACGGACGGCGATCCGGATCGGATTTGGGCGATCCGGATTGCAGTAGCAAGAAAGACGGTTTCCAGAAAAACAATCGTTCGGGATCCGGATCGGAATTGCCTGATCCGGATCGTTCATACAATTCAGAAAACTCAACGTTCGGGATCCGGATCGTGAGATGCTGCGATCCGGATTGAAGTAATGTATGAAACAACAACCTTCGGGATCCGGACTGCTGGCTCTGATCCGGATCCTGAACATGTCCGAACACCAGTTTTTGATTTTTATGCAGTTAAAAATTCTTCCAGGTGTTTCTACACTACAAGAAGTATTCGGATCACCAAAAATCTTTAGTTAAACATACCTGATCCTTTTGAATTCTTCTTTCTTGAGATTGAGTTAAATGATCCAACCTTCTTCACCTTCAATCATCAAGACTTGAACCTTTCACGAAACTACGCCAACTCAAATTCCGTAACAATCTCCCCCTTTGGCGGTTTCGTGACAAAACACAGATCCACTAAAGAAAATTCAAAAAGATATTTTTGTTGCTATCACCATACAACAAAAATTTACAATGGAGATCCAAAAATTTAAAAACATGAGATATAAACTCCTAAAACAGACTCTAGACTTAGACATCTGTACTCTCTGCACAAAGAAATCATTCTTGACAAAAAGAGATCGTTAGATACCTCAAGAATATTTAGCATTCAAAACCTAACAGAGATAGAGTTTATGCTCACCATGACATTGAGTGATTCAGATATGTAATAAGATCACAATCAAACATTGACATATCTTCTAAGCAATAAAATTTCAAATGTCATAACTTTGCTTTGTTTGTAATCAAACAACTTGTTAGTAATAATACATGTCCAAAAAGTTAGTCGAATAGTTAGTAGGAACATGCAACAAATCACAAGATAAAAACCAAAGTTGTGATACTTACCCTTCACCAAAGTCAAAGTTGAAGTGATACTTACCTTGATGTTCACACATTCACATCATCATTGTTCAATCATTGTTCAAGTTCTCTCTAAACTCTCTCCCCCTTTTTGTCACAAACTAAGCCAAAGTTACCAAAAATTTAAGGAGAGTTAAAAATTTCAAAAATTGTTCCGAAATGTAAGAACTAGAACTAAGAGTAAGTCCTAAAAACTGAACTAAAATCTAAAAAGATAAAATCCTGCACAAATCTGCACAAAAATTGTTAAAGCACAAATTAGTTATCCGAGTCTGAGTCCTCAGACGCACTATATCCCATCTTAGTGAACATGTTCTTGATCAATTTCCTCATTGAATTTACTTTCTTGGTCAATGTAATTTGGGATGCCGTTATGATCTCGAGTTCTTCAGACATTCGCCTTTGTTCTAATGCTTGTTGAGACGGTGAGGCCGAGGTGCCGACACAAGGTTTCTTTCCAGTGGAATGTGTCGGAGTAACATGTGGTAATTTGTGAAGTGACTTCACAATCGTTGACTCATCTATCATCCCCCAACAGTGTTGATAAGATGTCGAGCTTATATCAATGTCAAACTTTTGTAAGATCCTCATGATGATTAATGGAAACGGAAGTCGCTCAGAAGGATGAGGATGCACAATATATCTTGACATTCTATTCCAAATTATGTAGGGGATATTCATGTTCAATCCTACAGCCTCAGAGGGATGACCTAAGAGATATAGGAACAACAGTCTCTCCCATCTCACGACCTTAGTCTGCATGTTAGGTAGAATGTTGTAACACGTGATGAAATTTAGAAATCGGTACTCCAGTCGAAGATGTTTGGATTTTACACTTTTACCATTAGCTGATTTCGTTCCTTCCAAACAAATTTTATCTATCACTGTTTGCCACAAGGCATTCGTCAAACTTTTTCCTTTCAAAAAGTTGAGTCCCGATGTGTTACAACATTTTTGGTGTTACGGCTTTTTGGTGTTGGCATATTTCGTAAGTCAAGTCAGTGAGTTGAGTCGGAGTCTTAAAGGGATCAAATTGTCAATCAGCATTCAAAGACTTAGAGAAGATTCAACAAGAGCTCAAGTTGACACTCAGCGTCTTGAGTCTTGAAGATTGAAGTTGAAGAATTGTGGATCAGTTACATCAATCTCAAGAAGAAAGTATTCAAAAGGATCAGGTATGGTTAACTAAATAATTTTGGTGATCCGAATACTTTCTTATAGTGTAGAAACACTTGGATGATTTTTTAATTGCATAAAAATCAAAAACTGGACATGGGACATGTTCAGGATCCGGATCAGACAGTCCAATCCGGATCCCGAAGGGTACTTGTTCATTGGCAAATCCGATCCGGATCATAGTCATTTCGATCCGGATCCCGAACATGGGAATTTGCTGGAATACATGAACGATCCGGATCGGGCATTTCAATCCGGATCCCGAACCCTTGTTTTTCTGGAATTGTCTGACTCGCTACGACGATCCGGATCGCAGTAAATCCGATCCGGATCGCCGTCCTGAAAATTTCCAGATAAGGTAAGTTTTTGATTCTTATCTCTTTCCAAAGGTTTCTAAACTATAAATAGACATTTAGGGTTTCTCAAAAACGTGGGGAGCACAGCCGATTAATTTATAAAACACTTGAGAGCAACCCTAGAGGCTAGGTTTTTATCGTTCCTCTTTATAGCCTCTTTTAGGTCAATTCGACGGTTCTTTCAAGAACAAATCTTCTGTCGAATTGATCTAATCTTTGCTTAGAGATTTTTCCCATGGATCCTCAATGAGAATCTAAGCAAAGGATCACCATCGAAGTCAATATTCTTATCGACTGAGTTTGCGTCGTGGATTCGACGTGGCATCGTGGATTCGGTGTGCTAAAGGCGTTTTGTGGATTCGAAACGTGTGCTCGTGGATTCGAGTGGCGTTCGTGGATTCGAACGTGTGCAGTGGACGTGCAAACGGTGGAGCGCGAGGTCCGAAGAAATTGAAGGAGGGGTTAAATCCGTGGAGACGGTAATCACCTTGTTATTCTTCTTTTCTTAGTGGATTGTTATTGCGTGGACATCCAACCGGTCAGCGCAAGGTCCGAAGAAGCTGAAAGAGGGGTTGAGTCCGTGGAGTCGGTAATCACCTTGTTATTCTTCTATTCTTAGTGGATTGTTATTGCGTGTTGGTCCCGTGGTTTTTCTCCTGGATTAGAGTTTCCACGTATATCTCGGTGTGCTGTTTTTATTTTCCGCATTGGTTTTTATTTTGCACTGAGATTTGGTTTTATAAGTATTACACCTATTCACCCCCCCCTCTAGTTGTTTGATAGTACCTATTTAGATCCTTGTGGATCCTATAAAAACCTACAATTGGTATCGGAGCGGGTTTTAGGTTTATCTATCATGATGGGTGAAAGTGGTAATATTTATAGACCTCCTCTTTTTGATGGGACTAATTATGCTTATTGGAAAGTGCGTATGAGGGCTTTTCTCATCGCAATTGATGAGCGGGTATGGCAAACCGTGGAATACGGTTGGGTGCATCCTGTTGAGGAAGTAGGAAATTCTACTACCCCAAAACCTCGCTCTAGATGGTCCAAAGAGGAATTTGAAAGATCTTCTTACAATGGGAAAGGTATGAACGCTTTATTTAATTCTCTTTCCTCGACTGAGTTCACACGAATTTCCGCGTGTGAAACCGCGAAGGAAATTTGGGATATTCTCAAAATTACACATGAGGGTACTAATCTTGTAAAAATTCAAAAGCTCCAGATGCTTACAAGTCAATTTGACTCTATTCATATGGAAGAGCATGAATTGTTTACAGATTATTACACAAGACTGCAAGATATAATCAATACTTGTGCTAATTTAGGAGAAAAGATCCCGGAGTCGAAAGTTGTAAGAAAGATACTTCGGACTCTTCCGGAACGGTTTAGGGCAAAAGTTACCGCCATTGAAACCGTTAGTCATCCGGATGAGATGAGTGTAGAGGAATTAGTAGGTGCTTTGCAAACTTATGAAATGACTTTTCCTACTAATCAAGTTTCTTCCAAGTCTTCTTCTAAGCTTACAGGTATTGCATTCAAATCAACAAAGGAAGAAGATAGCGATTCAAGTTCCGACGATGAAATCTCTTTTGCCGATTTTGAAGAACAATTGGCGCGGATCACAAAGAAATTTCGTCGGAAATTTTGGAAGAATCGAACCGATGGATCTTCATCCACGAAACCATCTAAAGGATCATCGGGTTCTAAATCCTCTAATCTCAAAGGCGTTGCAAAACCTTCTAAAGAAAAAGAAAAAGATGATTTCGAAGGGGAAATCCAATGCTATAGATGCAAAGGCTACGGCCATTTTTCAACGGAATGTCCTTCTCCGAAATCATATAAAAAGAAGGCTTTGCAAGCGAAAACTTGGGACGATTCTACTTCTAATGAATCGACCTCAAGTAAAGAGGAAAAAGCCGTTGCCTTACATGCCTCTCAAATTCCCTCCTCTAATGTTTGCTTATCATCATTAATCACTGACTCTATTCCTTTGATTTTGCATGAAACATCAACATCCAACGGAGAGTCATCAAGTGAGGGGGAGTCGGACGAAGAAGAACTCGTTGAGGCATATCAACAACTTCTTACGGAATCAAAGAAGATGGCCAAACATATTAAGAAGTTGAGGAAGCAACGACTTGAAGTTCAAGACGAGAATCAAGCTTTAAAGATCAAACTTCATGATCTCGAGGAGGAACGAGAGCTTTTATTGGATAATAATAAAATCCTCCAGGAAAAGATAAATCAATCGGAAACGATCGTTAATTCCCATATTAACAAGATTGATTTTCTAGAAAAACAGTTTGAGGAGATTCATGTCACCAACCAAGTTTTGACCAAGCAAGTTCATGAACTCAAATTCGACATACAAAGGCTTTCAACCGGTTCCAAGAAACTAGATTGTATGTCCGGATTAGGTCAAACAAGCAAGGTTGGTTTGGGATTCAAAAAGGACCAAACTGTGCATGCTTCAAGTTCCACAATGAAATTGAAAGGAAGAACGTGTCACTTATGTGGACTTGAAGGACATTTGGTGAAGAATTGCCCGAAAAAGAGAAAGAAGAGTCCTTCGGCAACTTCATCTACGGAGCGAACTCAACGGAATCAAAAGACACATCAAGTCAAAGGAGTTCACTCAACCCACCAAAGGTCCGAGCCACATCATCAATCATACAAGTGGATCACTGCGAGGCAAAGACCTAAGGTGGATCAACAGTCAAAGCTATCATCTCCCAACCACAATGAATCAAGACAACCCAGAATTCGACAATTTTGGATTCGGAAAGGTGATATCTTTCCTTGTCTTAAGTCCTAAATAGCTTATGACTGTATGTAATGCTTTGATTGGTTTTCCTTTCATATTTTTCTTAATCTCTGCATTACATGTTTTTCAATGCTCTTCGTTTTTATACTTTGTTTTTGAACAAAAGGGTTTTTACTGAACAAGTGCATTGAATAAAAAGGGCTTCACGTTTATTCACTCCAAATTAATTTTATTTGGATTATCAACTTTACTCCATAATCATAATCTTGAAGATACTTCATTATAGGAGTTTTTGATATTATAAGCATCAAATTTTAGAAATCATGTGTGATCTTTAGATGCTTAATCTATCTCGGTTGTGTGAATTCATTGTGATAAACGTGAGACAACCGATATGTTGGTTTTTATAGGATCCACAAGGATCTAAATAGGTACTATCAAACAACTAGAGGGGGGGTGAATAGGTGTAATACTTATAAAACCAAAACTCAGTGCAAAATAAAAACCAATGCGGAAAATAAAAACAGCACACCGAGATATACGTGGAAACTCCAATCCAGGAGAAAAACCACGGGACCAACACGCAATAACAATCCACTAAGAATAGAAGAATAACAAGGTGATTACCGACTCCACGGACTCAACCCCTCATTCAGCTTCTTCGGACCTTGCGCTGACCGGTTGGATATCCACGCAATAACAATCCCTAAGAAAAGAAGAATAACAAGGTGATTACCGTCTCCACGGATTTAACCCCTCCTTCAATTTCTTGGACCTCGCGCTCCACCGATTTTGCACGTCCACTGCACACGTTCGAATCCACGAACGCCACTCGAATCCACGAGCACACGTTTCGAATCCACGAAACGCCTTTAGCACACCGAATCCACGATGCCACGTCGAATCCACGACGCAAACTCAGTCGATAAGAATATTGACTTCGATGGTGATCCTTCGCTTAAATTATCAATGAAGATCCATGGGAAAAATCTCTAAGCAAAGATTAGATCAATTCGACAAAAACAGATCTTGGAAGAACCGTCGAATTGACCTAAAAGAGGCTATTAAGAAGAACAGTGAAAACCTAGCCTCTAGGGTTGCTCTCAAGTGTTTTATAAATTAATCGGCCGTAGCTCCCACGTTTTTGAGAAACCCTAAATGTCTATTTATAGTTTAGAAACCTTTGGAAAGAGATAAGAATCAAAAACATACCTTATATGGAAATTTTCAGGACGGCGATCCGGATCGGATTTACTGCGATCCGGATCGTCGTAACGAGATTGACGATTCCAGAAAACCAAGGGTTCGGGATCCGGATTGCAAGGTCCGATCCGGATCGTTCATGCAATTCAGCAAAGTCCCATGTTCGGGATCCGGATCGGAATGGCCTAGGATCCGGATTGAAATTGCCAAAGAACAAGTACCCTTCGGGATCCGGATTGCAAGGTCTGATCCGGATCCTGAACATGTCCTATGTCCAGTTTTTGATTTTTATGCAATTAAAAAATTCTTCCAAGTGTTTCTACACTATAAGAAAGTATTCGGATCACCAAAATTATTTAGTTAACCATACCTGATCCTTTTGAATACTTTCTTCTTGAGATTGATGTAACTGATCCACAATTCTTCAACTTCAATCTTCAAGACTCAAGACACTGAGTGTCAACTTGAGCTCTTGTTGAATCTTCTCTAAGTCTTTGATTGCTGATTGACAATTTGATCCCTTTAAGACTCCGACTCAACTCACTGACTTGACTCACGAAATATGCCAACACCAAAATGCCGTAACAATCTCCCCCTTTGGCAATTTCGTGACAAAACCCAAAAATACATAAAAGCGCTCAAGTCACTCATCTTAAACCAAAAAGTCGAAATTCAATGTTATCACCAAAACATTGATTTTCTTTGCGTGAAAGATCCAATAAATACATAATTACATTTGAACCAAACAGTCCTAGAACATACTCTATGACTTAGGACTTGGAGTCTTAAAGTGATGTAATTCCTGCAAAACAAAACTCCAAACAAAATCAAACGTTAGTCGTTAGAAATTACAATCCTACATTTGATCCATCTTCCTTTTGGTTCTTTTGTTTTTCTGCTCTTTCAATTTTTTCTTTGTCTCCCCCTATCTTGAGCATCTCTAACATGTTTTCCATGTTCTCCATGTTCTTGAGCATCTATGTTCTCCCCCTTTGTGATACGATCATCATTTTCCGTTCTCCCCCATTTTTCCATTTTCGTTTCGTTTATCCTCTCTTGATGATCTCATCTCCGTCATTTCTCTTCTCCCCCTTTTTGTCACAAATTGTCAAACAGTGAACATACTAGACAAAAGGAAATCACTAACAATATTAGTTCATAGAGAAAGAGAGATAAAAGCTCAGTTCTGGTATATAACAAAAATGCAGATTCCGTACCTGTACCAGAAAGCAAAAATCAAATAATTTCTTGAAACAAATCCAGATTTTAGAATCTTTTCAAATACCGATTTGTATTCCATCAAGAAATCAATTTAAGTGCTTTAAACAGTGAATTCACACAGATGTCATTCAATCCAATTAATTTCACAAAATTAAAAAGATTTACTCCAAAATCATGAAAAATAAAGGTAAAACATTATAAACCGTTTTTCATGTTATATTCATCAAACACAAGTCATCAAAAATAATCTTGAGATCCAAAGTCTATCAAGATGTAACGGATGTACAAAGATGACTTACAGAGATTTCCAAATGACATCAATTTGATTTCTTACCCTTTCAAATTTGAGATAAGCACTAAAATACCTAAGGGTGGCTCTTTGAGCATCTTTCAACTATCCCACCTTATACCAACCAGGAGATTATTCAAAATATAAGAGCTTTGCATATAAATCTCCAAATGCTTCAACTAAAGATTTTCTCATAAAATACTATCAAGCATCCATAACATGTGGTAGCTTCACACACAAACCGGACGACCGGGGTGGCAGCTCTTTCCAGCATGTGGTGGTAGTTTTCACACTCCTTTCGGATGTAACTCTTTCCACATCTTTTGCAAATTATTTCAATACCCTTGTAAGAATGCAATCTCTTACGTGAAAGAATTATATCCCAAATTTTAGTCTATCGGTTGTCTCACGTTTATCACAATGAATTCACACAACCGAGATAGATTAAGCATCTAAAGATCACACATGATTTCTAAAATTTGATGCTTATAATATCAAAAACTCCTATAATGAAGTATCTTTAAGATTATGATTATGGAGTAAAGTTGATAATCCATATAAAATTAATTTGGAGTGAATAACCGTGAAGCCCTTTTTTATTCAATGCACTTGTTCATTAAAAACCTTTTGTTAAAAAAAAACAAAACATAAAAACAAAGAGCATTGAGAACATGTAATGCAGAGATTCAGAAAAATATGAAAGGAAAACCAATCAAAGCATTACATACAGTCATAAGCTAATTAGAACTTAAGACAAGGAAAGATATCACCTTTCCGAATCCAAAATCGCTGGATTTTGGGTTGTCTTGATTCGTTGTGGCCGGGGGTTGTCCGCTTTGACTGTTGATCCACCTTAGGTCTTTGCCTCGCAATGATCCACTTGTATGATTGATGTTGTGGCTCGGACCTTTGGTGGGTTGAGTGAACTCCTTTGACTTGATGTATCTTTTGAGTCCGTTGAGTCCGCCCCGTAGATGAAGTTGCCGAAGGATTTTTCTTTCTCTTTTTCGGGCAATTCTTCACCAAATGTCCTTCAAGTCTACAAAGGTGACACGTTCTTCCTCTCAATTTGAATGTGGAACTTGAAGCATGCACAGTTTGATCCTTCTTAAATCCCAAACCAACCTTGCTTGTTTGACCTAATCCGGACATACAATCAAATTTCTTGGAACCGGTTGAAAACCTTTGTATGTCGGATTTAAGTTGATGAACTTGCTTGGTCAAAGCTTGATTGGTGACATGAATATCCTCAAACTGTTTTTCTAGAAAACCAATCTTGTCCATATATGATTTAGCGTTTGTCTCCGATTGGTTTCGCTCTTCTTGGAGGATTTTATTGTTATCCAATAAACGTCCTTGTTCCTCCTCGAGATCATGAAGTTTTATCTTTAAAGCATGATTCTCGTCTAGACCTTCAAGTCGTTGCTTCCTTAACTTCTTAATATGTTTGGCCATCTTCTTTGATTCCGTAAGAAGTTGTTGATATGCCTCAACGAGTTCTTCTTCGTCCGACTCCCCCTCACTTGATGACTCTCCGCCGGTTGTTGATGTTTCATACAAAATCAAAGGAGTAGAGTCAGTGACTAAAGATGATAAGCACAAATTAGAAGAGGGAATTTGAGAGGCATGAAAAGCAACGGCATTTTCCTCTTTACTTGAGGTCGATTCATTAGAAGTAGAATCGTCCCAAGTTTTTGCTTGCAAAGCCTTCTTTCTATATGATTTCTTAGAAGGACAATCCGTTGAAAAATGGCCGTAGCCTTTGCATCGATAGCATTGGATTTCCCCTTCGAAATCATCCTTTTCTTTTTCTTTAGAAGGTTTTGCAACGCCTTTGAGGTAAGAGGATTTAGAACCCGATGATCCTTTAGATGGTTTCGTGGATGAAGATCCATCGGTTCGATTCTTCCAAAATTTCCGACGAAATTTCTTTGTGATCCGCGCCAATTGTTCTTCAAAATCGGCAAAAGAGATTTCATCGTCGGAACTTGATTCGCTATCTTCTTCCTTTGTGGATTTGAATGCGATACCTGTAAGCTTAGAAGGAGACTTGGAAGAAACTTGATTAGTAGGAAAAGTCATTTCATAAGTTTGCAAAGCACCTACTAATTCCTCTACACTCATCTCATCCGGATGACTAACGGTTTCAATGGCGGTAACCTTTGCCCTAAACCGTTCCGGAAGAGTTCGAAGTATCTTTCTTACAATTTTCGACTCCGGGATCTTTTCTCCTAAATTAGCACATGTATTAATTACATCTTGAAGTCTAGTGTAATAATCTGTAAACAATTCATGCTCTTCCATATGAATAGAGTCAAATTGACTTGTAAGCATCTGGAGCTTTTGAATTTTTACAAGATTAGTACCCTCATGTGTAATTTTGAGAATATCCCAAATTTCCTTCGCGGTTTCACACGCGGAAATTCTTGTGAACTCAGTCGAGGAAAGAGAGTTAAAAAGAGCGTTCATACCTTTCCCATTGTAAGAAGATCGTTCAAATTCCTCTTTGGACCATCTAGAGCGAGGTTTTGGGGTAGTAGAATTTCCTACTTCCTCAACAGGATGCACCCAACCGTATTCCACGGATTGCCATACCCGCTCATCAATTGCGATGAGAAAAGCCCTCATCCGCACTTTCCAATAAGCATAATTAGTCCCATCAAAAAGAGGAGGTCTATAAATATTACCACTTTCACCCATCATGATAGATAAACCTAAAACCCGCTCTGATACCAATTGTAGAGTTATTAATCCCAAAGGATCTAAATAGGTACTATCAAACAACTAGAGGGGGGGTGAATAGGTGTAATACTTATAAAACCAAAACTCAGTGCAAAATAAAAACCAATGCGGAAAATAAAAACAGCACACCGAGATATACGTGGAAACTCCAATCCAGGAGAAAAACCACGGGACCAACACGCAATAACAATCCACTAAGAATAGAAGAATAACAAGGTGATTACCGACTCCACGGACTCAACCCCTCCTTCAGCTTCTTCGGACCTTGCGCTGACCGGTTGGATATCCACGCAATAACAATCCCTAAGAAAAGAAGAATAACAAGGTGATTACCGTCTCCACGGATTTAACCCCTCCTTTAATTTCTTGGACCTCGCGCTCCACCGATTTTGCACGTCCACTGCACACGTTCGAATCCACGAACGCCACTCGAATCCACGAGCACACGTTTCGAATCCACGAAACGCCTTTAGCACACCGAATCCACGATGCCACGTCGAATCCACGACGCAAACTCAGTCGATAAGAATATTGACTTCGATGGTGATCCTTCGCTTAAATTATCAATGAAGATCCATGGGAAAAATCTCTAAGCAAAGATTAGATCAATTCGACAAAAACAGATCTTGGAAGAACCGTCGAATTGACCTAAAAGAGGCTATTAAGAAGAACAGTGAAAACCTAGCCTCTAGGGTTGCTCTCAAGTGTTTTATAAATTAATCGGCCGTAGCTCCCACGTTTTTGAGAAACCCTAAATGTCTATTTATAGTTTAGAAACCTTTGGAAAGAGATAAGAATCAAAAACATACCTTATCTGGAAATTTTCAGGACGGCGATCCGGATCGGATTTACTGCGATCCGGATCGTCGTAACGAGATTGACGATTCCAGAAAACCAAGGGTTCGGAATCCGGATTGCAAGGTCCGATCCGGATCGTTCATGCAATTCAGCAAAGTCCCATGTTCGGGATCCGGATCGGAATGGCCTAGGATCCGGATTGAAATTGCCAAAGAACAAGTACCCTTCGGGATCCGGATTGCAAGGTCTGATCCGGATCCTGAACATGTCCTATGTCCAGTTTTTGATTTTTATGCAATTAAAAAATTCTTCCAAGTGTTTCTACACTATAAGAAAGTATTCGGATCACCAAAATTATTTAGTTAACCATACCTGATCCTTTTGAATACTTTCTTCTTGAGATTGATGTAACTGATCCACAATTCTTCAACTTCAATCTTCAAGACTCAAGACACTGAGTGTCAACTTGAGCTCTTGTTGAATCTTCTCTAAGTCTTTGATTGCTGATTGACAATTTGATCCCTTTAAGACTCCGACTCAACTCACTGACTTGACTCACGAAATATGCCAACACCAAAATGCCGTAACACGATAGACTAAAATTTGGGATTTAATTCTTTCACGTAAGAGATTGCATTCTTACAAGGGTAATGAAATGATTTGCAAAAGATGTGGAAAGAGTTACATCCGAAAGGAGTGTGAAAACTACCACCACATGTTGGAAAGAGCTGCCACCCCGGTCGTCCGGTTTGTGTGTGAAGCTACCACATGTTTTGGATGCTTGAAAAGTATTTTATGAAATTTTGTTTAGTTGAAGCATTCGGAGATTCATATTCAAAGTTCTTATATTCTGAACAATCTCCTGGTTGGTATAAAGTGGGATAGTTGAAAGATGCTCAAAGAGCCACCCTTAGGTATTTTAGTGCTTATCTCAATTTGAAAGGGTAGAATTCAAGATTGATGTCATTTGGAAATCTCCGTAAGTCATCTTTGTAAATCCGTTACATCTTGATAGACTTTGGATCTCAAGACTATTTTTGATGACTTGTGTTTGACGAATATAACACGAAAAACTGTTTATAATGCTTTACCTTTATTTTTCAAGATTTTGGAGTAAATCTTTTTAATTTTGTGAAATTAATTGGATTGAATGGCATCTGTGTGAATTCATGTTTTACCTTAAATTGATTTCTTGATGGAATACAAATCGGTATTTGAAAAGATTCTAAAATCTGGATTTGTTTCAAGAAATTATTTGATTTTTGCTTTCTGGTACAGGTACGCAATCTGCATTTTTGTTATATATCGGAACTGAGCCTTTATCTCTCTTTCTCTATGAACTAATGCTGTTAGTGATTTCCTTTTGTCTAGTATGTTCACTGTTTGACAATTTGTGACAAAAAGGGGGAGAACAGAAAATAATGATCGTATCACAAAGGGGGAGAACATAAATGCTCAAGACAGGGGGAGAGCATGGAGAACATGGAGAACATGTTAGAGATGCTCATGATAGGGGGAGATAAAGAAAGGACTGAAAGAGCCGAAAAACAAAAGAACCAAAAGGACGAATCAAATGTAGGATTCTAATTTCTAACGACTAACGTTTGATTTTGTTTGGAGTTTTGTTTTGCAGGAATTACATCACTTTAAGACTCCAAGTCCTAAGTCATAGAGTATGTTGTAGGACTGTTTGGTTCAAATGTAATTTTATATTTATTGGATCTTTCACGCAAAGAAAGTCAATGTTTTGGTGATAACATTGAATTTCGACTTTTTGGTTTAAGATGAGTGACTTGAGCGCTTTTATGTATTTTTGGGTTTTGTCACGAAATTGCCAAAGGGGGAGATTGTTACGGCTTTTTGGTGTTGGCATATTTCGTAAGTCAAGTCAGTGAGTTGAGTCGGAGTCTTAAAGGGATCAAATTGTCAATCAGCATTCAAAGACTTAGAGAAGATTCAACAAGAGCTCAAGTTGACACTCAGTGTCTTGAGTCTTGAAGATTGAAGTTGAAGAATTGTGGATCAGTTACATCAATCTCAAGAAGAAAGTATTCAAAAGGATCAGGTATGGTTAACTAAATAATTTTGGTGATCCGAATACTTTCTTATAGTGTAGAAACACTTGGATGATTTTTTAATTGCATAAAAATCAAAAACTGGACATGGGACATGTTCAGGATCCGGATCAGACAGTCCAATCCGGATCCCGAAGGGTACTTGTTCATTGGCAAATCCGATCCGGATCATAGTCATTTCGATCCGGATCCCGAACATGGGAATTTGCTGGAATACATGAACGATCCGGTTCGGGCATTTCAATCCGGATCCCGAACCCTTATTTTTCTGGAATTGTCTGACTCGCTACGACGATCCGGATCGCAGTAAATCCGATTCGGATCGCCGTCCTGAAAATTTCCAGATAAGGTAAGTTTTTGATTCTTATCTCTTTCCAAAGGTTTCTAAACTATAAATAGACATTTAGGGTTTCTCAAAAACGTGGGGAGCACGGCCGATTAATTTATAAAACACTTGAGAGCAACCCTAGAGGCTAGGTTTTTATCGTTCCTCTTTATAGCCTCTTTTAGGTCAATTCGACGGTTCTTTCAAGAACAAATCTTTTGTCGAATTGATCTAATCTTTGCTTAGAGATTTTTCCCATGGATCCTCAATGAGAATCTAAGCAAAGGATCACCATCGAAGTCAATATTCTTATCGACTGAGTTTGCGTCGTGGATTCGACGTGGCATCGTGGATTCGGTGTGTTAAAGGCGTTTCGTGGATTCGAAACGTGTGCTCGTGGTGTCACGCCCCCGGGGGTTTTTGAGTCTATTTAAGCGGAAAATCGTGTGTATTTTTTTTTTCTTTTAACAAGGTAATTTAAACCTCATCCCCGGTGCGTGCCAGACCGCCACATACACAAATTCTCCCTGTCCGCGGACAGAGTCTCCTTTGTATATGCACGGCGTCTTGTTACGGAATTTGAGTTGGCGTAGTTTCGTGAAAGTCTCAAGTCTTGAAGATTGAAGGTGAAGAAAGTTGGATCATTTAACTCAATCTCAAGTAAGAAGAATTCAAAAGGATCAGGTATGTTTAACTAAAGAATTTGTGTGATCTGAATACTTCTTGTAGTGTAGAAACACTTGGAAGAATCTTTCATTGCATAAAAATCAAAAACTGGACTTGGGACATGTTCAGGATCCGGATCAGGTTGTTCGATCCGGATCCCGAAGGTGGTTCGTTCATACATCGTCGCAATCCGGATCGTAGTCTCTTGATCCGGATCCCGAACGTTGAGTTTACCATCTACCTTGATCGATCCGGATCTTGCTTCGCAATCCGGATCCCGAACGTTGATGTTTGGTGAACTGTATGAACGATCCGGATCGTAGTCACATGATCCGGATCCCGAACCTTCGTTTTTCTGGAATTGGCTGTTTTGTTATGACGATCCGGATCCTAGTTATCACGATCCGGATCGCCGTCCGTAAATATCCAGAAATGGTTGGTTTTTGATTCTTATCTCCTTCCTAGGGTTTCTAACCTATAAATACACCCTATGTCTTTCTTTCTAGGGTGAATCCACATAGCCGTCATTTTCTTGTATCATCATATACGGCTATAGATCCACATATAGAGAAGAAAGGAAATCATTAGAGAATACTCTATGTTTCTTCATCTATATTGATTAGTTTGATTCTAGGTTTTCATACTCACATCTTGAGTTGAATCAAACTAATGAATACTTAGATGGTATTTCCGATCTATCTTTGATCTAAGTATTCGGCGGATCATCACCACCCAAAAAACAACGATTTTCCCCAAAAATCGGCGCGTGGATTCGCGTGTCCTTGTGGATTCAAGGTTCAATCGCTCTCGTGGATTCGGAGCGAGGCACGTTCGTGGATTCGAACGGTGCTATTGGGTGAAGACCGTGGATTCGGTCGGACGTCGTGGATTCGACGTTGGACGCCGTGGATTCGGCGTTGGGCGCAGATCGTGGATTCGAGAAGCGTCGGAGCGAGCGGAGAAGATCCTCTAGGAGCGTATGGAAAAGGTTGAGTCGTAAGTGTGTACGGTAAATCACCTTGTACGTGTTTTAATTCTAGTGGATTTCTGCCGTGTTATCGGTCCCGTGGTTTTTTACTCCGGTGATGGAGTTTTCCACGTAAAAATCTTGCGTGTTATTTTATTTTCCGCATTGGGTTTTATCGCAACGATTTTTGGAGTGTTTATACGTTTACACCTATTCACCCCCCTCTAGGTGTTTCTTCCCCTATTTAGATCCGTGTTATATACGACCCAACAAGTGGTATCAGAGCGGGAATAGGGTTGTGAACAATGGTTGAAGGTGGAAACATCAATCGACCCCCTTTCTTTGATGGAACAAATTATGCGTACTGGAAAGTACGGATGAAAGCCTTTTTATCTTCCATCGACGAAAGGGTGTGGCATTCAATTGAATCAGGATGGTCTAATCCAACTGAACTTATCTCTGATGTTCACACCTTAAAACCTAGGTCGAAATGGACCAAGGAAGAGTTTGAGTTATCTTCTTACAATGGCAAGGGAATTAATGCTATTTTTAATGCCTTATCTCAAACTGAATTCTCTCGCGTCTCGGCATGTGAGACTGCGAAAGAAATCTGGGATGTTCTCCAGGTTACACATGAGGGAACTAACCTCGTGAAGATTCAGAAACTGCAGATGCTTACGAGCAAGTTTGACTCCATCTTGATGGCAGAAAATGAATCTTTCACGGACTACTATACACGATTGCAAGACATCGTAAACTCATGTGCTAATCTGGGAGAGAAGATTCCAGAATTTAAGATTGTAAGAAAAATCTTAAGAACTCTTCCTGAACGATTTCGCCCAAAGGTTACTGCCATTGAAACTATTAAACACCCGGACGAAATACGTGTAGAAGAATTAGTTGGTTCATTACAAACTTATGAAATGACTTTTAATACTAACAATTCTTCTGGAAAAGCATCCACTTCTAAGTCTTCAGGTTATGCGTTGAAAACAACTAAGGAAGAAGACGCGGATACATCCTCCTCGGACGATGACGAGAACCTTTCTATGGAGGAATTTGAGAAGCAGCTCGCTCTCTTGACAAGGAAGTTTCGCCGCAACTTTCGAAGGGGTAATTCAAGCAAATCTCCATCCTTCGGAAAGTGGAAAAAAGGCAAGGGTACTCCAAGTTACAAGTCAAGAAAGCAAGAGAACTTCTCAAAGGATAAGAAAAGCTCAGAAGGACAACTGCAATGCTTCAAATGTCGAGGCTACGGCCACATTGCAACGGAGTGTCCTAACAAGTATCCGGCAAAGAAGAAGGCGATGCAAGTCGTCACTTGGGATGACAACTCAACGTCAAATGAGTCGTCTTCGAGTGATGAAGAAAAGAGCTCCACCGCATTCCACGCGTCCACATCTTCACCATTCATGTGCTTTATGGCAAATACATCTGAGTCGTTGTCCAACTCCACTGTTGAAAAGAACGCAACGGACAACGAATCGGATGATTCGGAAGGTGAAGAGTTTGCTCTAGCCTATCACAGATCTTTACAGGATTTAAAGAAACCGGCTAAGCAAAACAAGGGGTTGAGAGGGAGATTGCAGGATCTCGAAGAAGAAGTAAAAAGGGTAACTTCTCTCTCGACCGATCTTGAAGTGGAAAGGGATAGTTTGATAAAAGCAAATGTTTCGCTTCAAGAGTCCAATGAGCAGCTCGAGAAGAACTATATAGATATGGTGAACAAAGCAAACTACTTCTTGAAGCTCTATTGTACACGCCGACAGGAAAGACGAACTGCGAGACCATTCTCCAACTCATCCGCCACCTATGCCAACCCGCAGTAGGCTAAGCGCCTACCTGCAAAAGACTCAGCACATATCTCAGAGGCTAAAAGATAAAACTGCTATAGAGATCAAATCAACCACCTGTTCTAACTGAGATAAAAACAACAAGGTCCCTCTCC
>CM055067.1:22045754-22153796 GCA_029204045.2 Tillandsia leiboldiana
CCCGTACAGGTAGGTCTCCAAAGCTTGAGGCCGGAACACACCGTCTTGGTCGAGTTCCAAATCGTGCAAGGGGTAGTTCGCTCGTCATTTTGAGCTGCTTGAAGCATAGGACTATAACCTTCCCCCGTTGCATGAGCACTCCACCCAGTCCGTTTCGCGACGCATCGCATACACTTCATATCCTCCCCTGGTTCCGGCAGGGCGAGGATCGGAGCTCGCGTCAATCTATCCTTGAGCTCCTCGAAGCTCCTCTGACATTTGTCCGTCCAGATGAACTTTTCCCCTTTTAGTCAAGCGGTTTAAGGGGGCGGCTATCCTGGAGAAACCCTCCACGAAAGCGCCGGTAGTACCCGGCTAATCCTAGAAAGCTTCGAACCTCCGTCACCGTCGTCGGTTGGGACCAGTCCGTCACCGAATCTATCTTCTTCGGATCGACTGCGACCCCAGCCGCCGAGATTACATGTCCCAAGAAGCCAACCTCTCGGAGCCAAAACTCACACTTTTTGAGTTTGGCGTAGAGTTTCTGTTCCCGTAGGTTCTGGAGGACGGTGCGCAGATGTTCTTCATGTTCCTCATCTGTACGGGAATAGATGAGGATATCGTCGATGAAGACCACCACGAATAAATCCAGAAAGGGTTTGAACACCCTGTTCATCATGTCCATGAACACTGCCGGGGCATTCGTGAGCCCGAACGGCATACAGTAAATTCGTAATGACCGTAGCGAGTCCGAAAAGCCGTTTTGGGGATGTCCCCCCCCTTTACTTGGACCTGATGATAGCCGGACTGCAGGTCAATCTTTGAAAACACCGTCACCCTGTAATTGGTCGAAAAGGTCGTCGATCCTTGGCAGGGGGTACTTGTTCTTAACGGTGACCTTATTTACCTCCCGGTAGTCGATACACAACCGGAGACTTCGTCCTTCTTTCTCACAAACAGACGGGCGCGCCCCAGGGTGACGCGCTAGGGTCTGATGAAGCCCGTATCCAAAAGGTCCTCCAACTGTGCTTGAGTTCCTCACCTCGCGAAGGCATCCTGTACGGTGCCTTGGTGATGGTTTGGTGCCAAGAAGTAGTCAATAGGGAAGTCGACCTCTCGTTCCGGCGGCGCTCCGGGGAGCTCTGCGGAAAACACGTCTGGAAATTCCCTTACCACGGGACCGCCTGATCCTTATCTGGGGAGCGGCCCTGAACTACCTATGGCCCATTGGTTCTCGGCTGCAAGGCATAGGGTGGAGCCTATTTATCCTTGCATGGCCCTTAACGGGCCCGAGTACACAAGGTTCTCCTATGCCTTCGAAGCCCGCCCGCGCACGATCGGCCGGGGGAGGTCTCGCCTAATACTTAAGGATTTTAGATCGAGGAGGGAGAGAGAAGAGAGAGTCTAACAGGGGTTAGCAGGCTAAGGGTGTAACCGGGTGTTCCTAATCTAAGAGGAAAAAAGAAACCACAAATCTTACAAACTCCCTCTGATATTCCATGACCGAGCGGTTCCCTTGTCTAATGTCTTCAGGTCCGTCTTCCAATTGCGCTGACGCTATCGGAGAAGAAAGCGCCAAAAAGTTCCTCTCTAAAGGCCGACACATGTCGGTAGCGGGCGTTTGTAGATGGGTCCGGGCGTACCGTCTTCCACACAGATGCGTGCATTCCCTTCGAGGAAAGTGGACGGCTAGTGGAACCCGCTCGTGTTCCTCCATCAGTAGGTCCTCGAAGAGTTTTTTTTTTCCATGGTACCTACCCATTTCTCGACGACCCATGGATCGGTCGTCTCTCCTCAAAAGTGGGAGGGTCATGCTTCTTGAACCTAGTCAAATTCGTCCTAACCCTTTCTCACGTCGTTCGTTGCTCCGTGATCCCTCTACAGCGGCGGACCCCCGAGAGTAGGGGTCGTTCCTGCCTCCCCTGCTGTCGCTCCCATCACGGGCCCCGTGGTCGTCGGAGTAGGTACATCCATTGGGGATGGGGGCTGTTCCGTCGTCGTACCACCCGTCCCTTGCGGTCCCGTGAGTGGGTGCGGTGGTTTCGGGCGGAGGGGTTGGATCGCGCTCGACTGGCGCGCGTTGCCTGTCGCTGCGTCAGGTGACGAACCTGCTCCGTCAGCGTCGCTAGTTGCCCGGCCATTTCCCGCAGTTGTTGTCGGAGGAGCTGGTTCTCTGCGGTGGTCGGGGTCACTCTGTCTGCGTCCGCATTCTCGGTGGACGATCTAGTCCGGGCCATCGTCCGCTATAGACAAAGAAACCACGTTAACCCTAAGGTTATAACCCTAATACCCTGTCTTATGATTACGCCTACATTACGTCCCCTTTTTTTCCTGTACTCTCACGTACTACGCACTTATACCTTGGTTATCTCAAGTCTAATTTGCTTGTGGTACCCTGCACTGTGGATGTGGATCACGTCTACTATGGTTATGGTTGTTTCTCTGATACCATTAATCTGTCATGCCCCCAGGGGTTTTTGAGTCTATTTAAGCGGAAAAATCGTTGTGTATTTTTTTTTTCTTTTAACAAGGTAATTTAAACCTCATCCCCGGTGCGTGCCAGACCGCCACATACACAAATTCTCCCTGTCCGCGGACAGAGTCTCCTTTGTATATGCACGGCGTCTCACTTACAACAACATACATCCAACACCAACCATCAACCATACAATAGGCATTCAACATCAAGCGGAATAATAAAGCGGCATCAATGTTTTAGAAAGGATAAAACCAGCAGTTGCAAAACCGTGCCACACGACACTTCGTTTTGAGAAAACCTTTTCGAAGTCATTTGGTTTATCATGAAAACATGCCGCATACAAAAAACATCACCCAAAGAACCAAACTATAAACGTACAACTCATCCACAGTGCTAAATAATACATGTCCACGATTATTACTACCCACAAGCAAATTAACTAAATGCGTAAAAGAAATGAGATAATGATAATAACCAAGTGTCCTGACTACGGCCCTCGCGACGCAGTCTCAACAAAATCCCGGCTAACGCCTCTCGTAGCGCCTGTCACGGAGTGGGTAATGTCAGTGACAAACAAAGTAGATGTCTAATAACAATAAGGAATAAGGAGCAAACCGGAAACACCAAAACCATTTCGCTACAACCCTGCACATGTTAAGCTGGCACCAACCCCAGAATTATCAATTAAATTGGGCACCAACCCCAGATTATCTGTCGGAGAGACTAAAGTCTCCCCTCGTGCACAAGTACCTACTTTGATGCATTTACCCCTTCCACGGTGCTGGTGTGCTATTCCCAGCGGGCGCGAAGGGGTCCTCACGGCACCCACACTTTTGTGAGGAACAACGGGTCATACAAGACCACACTTCCGGAAAAGTACACCCATGCGGAGGCCAATCCGCCTGTGTACGTGCAGCATCCCAAAACAGATTTGCCGAGATCGGCGTGTCATGAACAATGCGACCGCAGCCGCTTCAATTGTTAGATAAAACACGATTATGCGAAAGGTTAAACTGTCCATCTACTTTGTTAGATAACTTGAGAGCACTTTAATGACGATAGATGCACTTACTGCAATGGCTGTATTTACAGCAACCGTACCCACCTATTTGGAGAGAGATCGGAACACCCGAATCTTTCGCGCACCCCCGCTGCGCGTCAGGACCTAAAGAAAGTCCGCACGGATAACTATAGTCAAAAGTGTGTACTAACATCTGAAAACACAAGACCCACTTTACTCTTTTCGACGGGAAAGTCCAACAAAACTCAATCCTCAATCGGTAGCCCACTCGGGACGTCCCTGGTTAGACCAAGAAGGCCCCGACGGCGGAAATGATGAGAAAAGAGACCCGACGGCACGCCACCCGACGATTTCGTCGAGGCGCGGAGCGTCGGCGAAATTAGCACCCGACCTAATAAAATAATGACCAAGAAGGTCCCGGGTGGCCATGCCAAGAAAGCCACGGAAATAACGATCCCAACGGCGAAAACGGCGTTCAAAACGGTGGAAAAACGGACAAAAACGGAGCTACCGATCTTTGGGCTGTCGGGTGGTGCACAGGAGCAACCGTGGACCGGGTTTACGGCATCAGGCGGCGGCGGCATGCGCCGAGTGCACACAGGAGCGTGCACCAGGCGGGACGGGCCGGGCCGCGCACGGTGCTGGCGCGCGCCGGGTTCACGCATTCGGCCGCGGCGTCGCGCACCGGGTGCACGCCCAGCGCGTGCACCGTGCTGGACGGGCCGGGCCGGCGCACGGATTTGTGCGCCGGTTCTTGGCCTTCGATGTTGCAGGCGTGCACCGGGTGCACGCCTGGACCCGTGGACCGCGCTGTACGGAAAAGCACAGTAACTTCCCGTTTCGCGATTTCTTCTCCGTTTGCGCTCCCGTTTCGCGGTTTCTTCTCCGTTTTCGCTCCCGTGCGACTCCGGCGAAGACCCCGCGACCATGGTAACGGCGGGCGGCGGCCTCCCGTTTAAAAACGGCGGCGGCGGCCTCCCGTTAACCCACTATGTTCCAACGAAACATCCCAAAAATCTCCGAATAAAAACACGATAATTCTAACGACTAAACCAACGATCGACGAACAACCAAAACGTCGGTCGGAGGTCCGGTAACAAGAACTCGATTAAAGACCACCAAGAACTCAACGAAAGAGATGACGGAAAACTCCCAAATAATTTAAATAAATTATTTTACTAACCGAAGATCGACGGGAAGGTTGTCCGGTCGCGTTCTTGCCTTCGGTTCGGTGTCCGGGAAGATCGGGCTCCTTCTCTTTCTCCTTTCCCTTTCTTCCGGCTAGGGTTCCGTCTTTTCTATTTTTTTTTTTTCCCTTCTCTCCGATTAGGGTTTTTATTTTCTTTTCTTTTCCTTTCCGATACTCAGGATCCCTTATATAGTCGTACTTTACCTTTAATTAATTCCTCTTTAATTTGTACGTAAGAGAATTAATTAATCTTCCGTCTGGGATAATTAATTAACTAATTAATTATCCCCCACGAGATAAACCACCTTATCTCTAACGGGTGCAAGATATTTAGCACGGATTCCGATGCACGACTAATTACCATATCACTTTGGGTCCCGTTCAGGGGGTTCCCGATATCGGATTTCAGATCCGATCGCGCCGTCGGCTTTCTTTTTCCGCGCTCTATCGCAGAAAAATACTAGCATCTCACAATGGCCAACTTCAAGAATTGAATAATTTTATTTCACTTAAAGGCTTAAATGACTATACCTAAGTCAAAAATACCCCGAAAGGCCGGATCACTACACGTGGATTCGAGTGGCGTTCGTGGATTCGAACGTGTGCAGTGGACGTGCAAACGGTGGAGCGCGAGGTCCGAAGAAATTGAAGGAGGGGTTAAATCCGTGGAGACGGTAATCACCTTGTTATTCTTCTTTTCTTAGTGGATTGTTATTGCGTGGACATCCAACCGGTCAGCGCAAGGTCCAAAGAAGCTGAAAGAGGGGTTGAGTCCGTGGAGTCGGTAATCACCTTGTTATTCTTCTATTCTTAGTGGATTGTTATTGCGTGTTGGTCCCGTGGTTTTTCTCCTGGATTGGAGTTTCCACGTATATCTCGGTGTGCTGTTTTTATTTTCCGCATTGGTTTTTATTTTGCACTGAGATTGGTTTTATAAGTATTACACCTATTCACCCCCCCTCTAGTTGTTTGATAGTACCTATTTAGATCCTTGTGGATCCTATAAAAACCTACATCATCCTCACTACAATAACTTTCAAAGGTAAAAATAAAACTAATCTACAGACTGCACTATAAGTCTCCAATGTGGGGGTACAGCTACTCTCCAAAGACAGGTAGGGATCTAGCTCGCGACTCCCTCGCCTCGAACAGCAACAGCAGAATCAGCATCTCCCACAGATGACTCTGCAAAACAAAGGAGAGGAAAGAAAAAGGAGGGGTGTTAAGGATTTTAGTTTTGGCGTATTTCGTGAAAGTGTTTAAATCTTGAAGATTGAAGATGAAGAAGCTTGGATCATAT
Organism: Tillandsia leiboldiana; assembly: GCA_029204045.2. Taxonomy (NCBI): domain Eukaryota; kingdom Viridiplantae; phylum Streptophyta; class Magnoliopsida; order Poales; family Bromeliaceae; genus Tillandsia; species Tillandsia leiboldiana. The sequence continues at coordinate 22,051,723 of CM055067.1, forward strand.
ACCTCAATCTCAAGAAAGAAGAATTCAAAAGGATCAGGTAAGTTTAACTAAAGATTATTAGTGATCTGAATACTTCTTATAATGTAGAAACACTTGGATGGATTTTTAATCGCATAAAAATAAAAAACTGGACAAGTTACATCTTCAGGATCCGGAACAGGGTAATACAGTCCGGACCCCGAACATAGGGTAGTTCATGCGCAAATCCAGTCCGGAACACACCTGATTCTGTTCCGGACCCCGAACGTGGAGTTTGCTGAAAATGTATGAACAGTCCGGACCGTGGTACTTCATTTCGAACCCCGAACGTTGTTTTCTGGAAAAGTTCTATTTAATGACGACAGTCCGGAACGACTTATTCCAGTCCGGACCGTCGACCCGGAAATTTCCAGATAAGGTTAGTTTTTGATTCTTATCCTCTTCCAATGGTTTCTAACCTATAAGTAAACCCTAATTTCATCTTTTAGGGTAATCCACAATAAGTTTTATACTCCGGGAAATGACGGAAAAATATTAACGGAGAAAAACTTATAGATCCACATATAGAGAAGAAAGGAAATAACTAGATTTAATTCTATGTTTCTTCATCTATATTAATTAATTTGATTCTAGGTTTTCATACTCAGATTTTGAGTAGAGTCAAATTAATGAATACTTAGATGGCATTTCCGATCTATCTTTGATCTAAGTATTCGGCGGATCATCACCACCAACAAAACAACGATTTTCCCCAAAATCGGCGCGTGGATTCGCGTGGCCTTGTGGATTCAAGGTGCAACCACTCTCGTGGATTCGGAGCGAGGTACGCTCGTGTGATCGAGACGTACTACCTGGTGGAGACCGTGGATTCGGTCAGACGTCGTGGACTCGACGTTGGACGCCGTGGATTCGGCGTTGGGCGCAAATCGTGGATTCGAGGCGCGTTGCGGAGCGAGCGGAGAAGATCAACTCGGAGCGTATGGAAAAAGGATGAGTCGTCTTTGAGTGCGTTATATCACCTTTGTACATGTTATAATCTTAGTTGATTTCACCGTGTTATCGGTCCCGTGGTTTTTTACTCCTGTGATGGAGTTTTCCACGTAAAAATCTTGCGTGTTATTTTTTATTTCCGCATTGGGTTTTATTACGCAAAGATTTTTGAGTGTTTATCGTTTACACCTATTCATCCCCCTCTAGGTGTTTTTTTCCCTATTTAGATCTATATTAGAGTTGACCCAACAATTGGTATCAGAGAGGGAATAGGGTTGTAAACAATGGTTGAAGGTGGAAACATCAACAGACCCCCGTTCTTCGATGGAACAAACTATGCATACTGGAAAGTACGGATGAAAGCCTTTTTAATTTCCATCGACGAACGGGTGTGGCAATCTATCGAGTTAGGATTGTCAAATCCAACTGAAGTTATTGTTGATGTTCACACTGTTGGTTTTTATTATATTTAGGATCCACACGGATCTAAATAGGTACTATCAAACAACTAGAGGGGGGGGTGAATAGGTGTAATACTTATAAAACCAATCTCAGTGCAAAATAAAAACCAATGCGGAAAATAAAAACAACACACCGAGATTTACGTGGAAACTCCAATCCAGGAGAAAAACCACAGGACCAACACGCAATAACAATCCACTAAGAAAATGAAGAATAACAAGGTGATTACCGACTCCACGGACTCAAACCCCTCCTTCAAGTTCTTCGGACCTTGCGCTCACCGATTGCACGTCCACTGCACACGTTCGAATCCACGAACGCCACTCGAATCCACGAGCACACGTTTCGAATCCACGAAACGCCTTCAACACATCAAATCCACGATGCTACGTCGAATCCACGACGCAAACTTGATAAAAGCTTCGATGGTGATCCTTTGCTTAGATTATCATTGAAGAACCGTAGAAGGAATCTCTAAGCAAAGACTAGATCAATTCGACAAAAGATAGATCTTGGAAGAACCGTCGAATTGACCTAAAAGAGGCTAAAAGAAGAACGATAAAAAACCTAGCCTCTAGGGTTGCTCTCAAGTGTTTTATTAATTAATCAGTAGTTCTTGAGAAACCCTAAGTGTCTATTTATAGGTTAGAAACCTTTGGAAAGAGATAAGCACCAAAAACTGACTTAATAGAATTTTTTCCGCACGACGGTCCGTACTGGTTCAGGACTGTCGTCTTTTTCCAGCAATTCCTGAAAGAACACGGTTCGGGGTCCGGACTGGAATCCACGGTCCGGACTGGATTAACAAAACAGTCCTGAACAGAATTTCCAGTCCTGAACGGATTTCCTGAAAAAATAGTTTTTGACTTTTATGCAATGAAAACTTATCCAAGTGTTTCTAAACTACTCAAATGTATTCGGATCACCAAAATTATTTAGTTAAACGTACCTGATCATTCCGAATCCATTTTCCTTGAGATTGATGTAATTGATCCACAATTCTTCATCTTCAATCTTCAAGACTCAAAACACTGAGTGTCAACTTGAGCTCTTGTTGAATCTTCTCTGAGTCTTTGATTGCTGATTGACAATTTGATCACTTCAAGACTCCGACTCAACTCACGAAATATGGCAACACAAAAAGCCGTAACACATACCATCAAACCTAGGTCGAAATGGACCAAGGAAGAGATTGACTCATCTTCTTACAATAGCAAAGGAATTAACGCCTTATTTAATGCTTTGTCGCAAACTGAGTTCTCTCGCGTCTCGGCATATGAGACTGCGAAAGAAATCTGGGATGTTCTACAAGTTACATATGAAGGAACAAACCTTGTGAAGATTCAAAAACTGCAAATGGTTACGAGCAAGTTTGACTCTATTTTCATGGCATAAAATGAATCGTTCATAGATTACTATACGCGATTGCAAGACATCATGAATACATGTGCTAACTTGGGAGAGAAAATTTTAGAATTTAAAGTTGTAAGAAAGATTTTAAGGACTCTTCCTGAAAGATTTCGTTCCAAGGTTACGGCCATTGAAACTTTTAAACACCCGGACGAAATCCGTGTAGAAGAATTAGTTGGTGCACTTCAAACATATGAAATGATATTTCCTACTAACTATTCTTCTGGAAAAGCATCTACTTTTAAGTCTTCAGGTTTTGCGTTGAAAACAACAAAAGAAGAAGACGCGGATTCTTCCTCCTCAGACGATGACGAGAACCTATCTATGGAGGACTTTGAGAAGCAACTTGCTCTCTTGACAAGAAAATTTCGCCGAAACTTTCGAAGGGGTAATTCAAGTAAAACTTCATCCTTCGTAAAGTCGAAGAAAGGCAAAGGTTCTTCAAGCTACAAGTCAAGAAAGCAAGAGAGTTTTTCAAAGGATAAGAAAAGCTCAGAGGGACAAGTCCAATGCTTCAAGTGCCGAGGGTACGGCCATATCTCAACGGAGTGTCCCAATAAGAATCCGTCAAAGAAGAAAGCGATGCAAGCCGTCACTTGGGATGACACCTCAACGTCAAATGAGTCATCTTCCAGTGATGAAGAAAATAACGCAACGGCGTTCCACGCGTCCACAACTTCACCTTTCGTGTGCTTAATGGCAAGTACATCTGATTCCTTGTCCAACTCCTCCCAAGTTGAAAAGAATGCAACGGACAACGAATCGAGTAATTCCGAAGGTGAAGACTTTGCTTTTGCCTACCATAAACTTTTAAAGGATTCAAAGAAACTGGCAAAGCAAAACAAGGGTTTGAGAGGGAGATTGCAGGATCTCGAAGAAGAAGTAAAAAGGGCAACTTCTCTCTCAAACGGTCTTGAAGTGGAAAGGGATAACTTGATCAAAGTAAATGTTTCACTTCAAGAGAAAAATGAGCATTTCGAGAAGGAACATGTAAAAATGGTTGATAAAGCTGGTTACTTCTTGAAGCTCTACTCCGAGGCTCGACAGGAAAAAATGGAAATGACGAAGACCATTTTCCAACTTAAGGATGATTTAAAGCGATTTTCTTCGGGAAGGAGCAAGTTGGATAAGATGCTTGGTCTTGGTGAAACAAACCGTTTCGGCCTTGGATATAATCAAACTGAAGACAGTCCTAGTTCGGTTGGGACAGTTTTTGTGCCCTAGTCGGTATCTCCTCCTTCGACGACGGAATTCACTACAATCAACGACAACAACCTTACCTCACCTACTTCGGGATTGTCAAGTACAAAGGTATGTTTTCGTTGTGGTTATGCAGGGCACATAAGAAGAAATTGCAAGATTGGAGCGAAAAGATCACATCAAGCACCTCTTGCAACAACTACCAATGAGTCCACTCCCCGAAAATCAAAGAAGGATTTTTCAAAAGAAAAGAACATTGGTAGTACATCAAACAAGACGACGACGTCAAGAAAAAGCGATGAATCAATCAAGACGCTTTCACCTAGGAGAATAACTTCACATTCATTGTCGACGAAGGTGAAATCTTCCATTGTCTTGTTATTCATACTTCTTTACATGCTTATGACAACTCGTCTTGGTATCTGGATAGTGGATGTTCCCGTCACATGACCGGTGACAAAAACAGTTTTCAAACTTTAGAGAAAATCTCCGGAGGACATGTTGTTTTCGGAGACGGTCGTTCTTCCAAAATTGTTGGAAAAGGAACAATCGCTATTCCAGAAGGCTCGGTTTTGAACAATGTCTTATTTGTTGAAGGCCTAAAGACTAACCTCATTAGTATAAGTCAACTTTGTGATAATGGTTTCTCAGTTAATTTTTCATCTGCAGAATGTACTGTAACTGATAAGTACCATGTATTCTTTTTGAAAGGGGTTAGATCAGAAAATAATTGCTATGTTGTTTCAAACAAAATTTCTAAAAATTGTAACCTAGTTTCTTTGGATAACGAAACTCTTTGGCATGAAAGACTAGGTTGTTACGGAATTTGAGTTGGCGTAATTTCGTGAAAGGTTCAAGTCTTGGAGATTGAAGGTGAAGAAGGTTGGATCATTTAACTCAATCTCAAGAAAGAAGAATTCAAAAGGATCAGGTATGTTTAACTAAAGATTTTTGGTGATCCGAATACTTCTTGCAGTGTAGAAACACCTGGAAGAATTTTTCATTGCATAAAAATCAAAAACTGGACATGGGACATGTTCAGGATCCGGATCAGACATTCCAATCCGGATCCCGAAGGGTGTTCGTTCATACACTGGTTCAATCCGGATCACAGCATCTCATGATCCGGATCCCGAACACTAGTTTTACCTTTTTACTTGCACGATCTGGATCAGGATTTGCAATCCGGATCCCGAACGTTGATGTTTGGTGAAACTGTATGAACGATCCGGATCAGCCATTTCGATCCGGATCCCGAACTATTGTTTTTCTGGAAACCGTCTTTCTTGCTACTGCAATCCGGATCGTCGAAATCCGATCCGGATCGCCGTCCGTAAAATTTCCAGAAATGGTAGGTTTTTGATTCTTATCTCCTTCCAAATGTTTCTAACCTATAAATAGACCCTATGATTCTTTTTCTAGGGCTAATACACATAGAGCAGTCATAATCAAATATCATCTTATACGGACCTAGATCCACATATAGAGAAGAAAGGAAATCATTAGATATTACTCTATGTTTCTTCATCTATATTGATTAGTTTGATTCTAGGTTTTCATACTCACATCTTGAGTTGAATCAAACTAATGAATACTTAGATGGTATTTCCTATCTATCTTTGATCTAAGTATTCGGCGGATCATCACCACCCAAAAACAACGATTTACCCCAAAATCGGCGCGTGGACTCGCGTGGCCTTGTGGATTCAAGGTGCAACCGCTCTCGTGGATTCGGAGTGAGGTACGTTCGTGGATTCGAAGCGTGCTACTGGGTGAAGACCGTGGATTCGGTCAGACGTCGTGGACTCGACGTTGGACGCCGTGGATTCGGCGTTGGACGCAGATCGTGGATTCGAGACGCGTTGCGGAGCGAGCGGAGAAGATCAACTAGGAGCGTATGGAAAAGGTTGAGTCGTCTGTGAGTACGGTATATCACCTTGTACGTGTTTAATTCTAGTGGATTTCACCGTGTTATCGGTCCCGTGGTTTTTTACTCCGGTTTGGAGTTTTCCACGTAAAAATCTTGCGTGTTCATTTATATTTCCGCATTGGGTTTTTATTGCGCAATGATTTTTTGAGTGTTTATTGTTTACACCTATTCACCCCCCTCTAGGTATTTTTTCCCCTATTTAGATCCATTATTACATATAACCCAACATTTTGATCTCCGGATGAATGAATGTCGTGGTGAAAGACTTTTTGGACGGTTTGTCCTTATCCGGACGACGGCATGGTCGTTCGGGGCATATTTTATGATCGGTGCGACTATTCAAAATCTGGGAGGTGGTTCCGGTAAATTGGAACAAAGGGAATTTTGGCACAGTAGTCGGGACCACTAAATTGTCGGTTAATGAAAAACTAGATATGTGTTATTTGTGGACCTTGGGTAGGTCCGAACTATTTATAGGAGTTCGTAGAGGAGCCATGTACTCAGGATGACCTTTTGGTAGAGGTGGGTACCCCAATCCGAAATTAGGAACGCTGGCAAATCAGTAACATCTGACCTTGCTCCTTATTATTATTATTATTTCCTTATGACTAGTGTGTTATCGGTCCCGTGGTTTTTTACTCCGGTTTGGAGTTTTTCCACGTAAAAATCTTGCGTGTTCATTTATTTTTCCGCATTGGATTTTATTGTGCAATGATTTTTTGAGTGTTTATTGTTTACACCTATTCACCCTCCTCTAGGTGTTTTTTCCCCTATTTAGATCCATTATTTCATATAACCCAACATAGGTCACATAAATTTTAAAGAACTAGCAAGGATTTCAAATAAAGACGTGGTTAAGGAGGTTCCTAAACTTTCATTTAAAGAAAACATTGTGTGTGGAGGTTGTCTAAAGAGAAAACAATCAAGGGTTGCACACAAGAACTTGAACCACGTTGGTACCAATCGGCCCTTAGAATTACTGCACATGGACTTAATGGGGCCGACTCGTCAACCATCTTTGGGAGGTAAATGGTATATTTTTCTTTTGGTTGATGATTTCTCTAGATATTCATGGGTAACATTTTTAAAAAAGAAAGCGGATACTTTCGACTCTTTTCATGAGGTTTGTCATCGTATTATGATTGAAAGAAATGAAAAGATCGTTCGTGTTCGAAGTGATAGAGGTGGAGAATTCATTAATTCTAAATTCATTGATTTTTGCACTTCCAACGGCATAAAACATGAATTCTCAGCACCCTATACACCTCAGCAAAATGGTGTAGTCGAGCGCAAAAACAGGGTTGTTCAAGAGATGGCGCGTGTGATGCTTCATAGCCGGAAACTCCCGTTACATTTTTTGGCTGAAGCTGTGAACACCGCCGTCTATGTAATTAATCGAGTGTATTTGCGCCTGGAAACATTAAATACACCATATGAGTTATGGTTCTGTAGAAAATCTGTCATGCCCCGGCGTAGAAACTGTGACCCGGGCTCGCCAACAGATCCGCCGCCCATACGGAAACCCCGTATAGACGAAGCGTCTAACCTGCAAAAAGAACCAACTACAGTATACAGATATCAGAGCTGAAAGTAAACTACTGAAAAACTAAAATCCAATCCCCACACAACTGAAAATAATACAATATCCATCTCCCAAAAAAACGATCATATACAAGTCCTCTGATACAAAACTCAAAAGGGAGACATCTCCAATAAATACATCAGTGTACAAGCTCTCAATACAAAAATATCCTCACTACATCAGTCTCTCATACTGTAAAATAAAATACAACTCTATACCTCACAACAAGGGTCTCTCAACAGAGGGAAAAGAGGTAAACTAATCTACTGAAGCTCTCCTCAGAAGGGGTACTGCTACACTCCAACGACGGGTAAGGAACTAGCTCGCGACTCCCTCGCGTCGGTCAGAAGAAACAGCAACTGGAGCAACAGGAACAGGAGAAGAAGTCCCAGGGGAAAAACACCACGACGGGTGTGAGAACTACTTCCCACAGTAGTTCTCAGTGGGTGCCGTCAACAAGCCCAACGGTCTGCCCACTAAGTCTACTAGAGGCATAAAGTAACAAAAGCAGGGCTGAAAAAGGAAAAAGCTGGAAAATAACTCTGTTGGGTTATATGTAATGTAGATCTAAATAGAGGAAAAAAATACCTAGAGGGGGGTGAATAGGTGTAAACGTATAAACACTCAAAAATCGTTGCGATAAAAACCCAATGCGGAAATAAAAATAACACGCAAGATTTTTACGTGGAAAACTCCATCACCGGAGTAAAAAACCACGGGACCGATAACACGGCAGAAATCCACTAGAATTAAAACACGTACAAGGTGATTTACCGTACACACTTACGACTCAACCTTTTCCATACGCTCCTAGAGGATCTTCTCCGCTCGCTCCGCGACGCTTCTCGAATCCACGATCTGCGCCCAACGCCGAATCCACGGCGTCCAACGTCGAATCCACGACGTCCGACCGAATCCACGGTCTTCACCCAATAGCACCCTTCGAATCCACGAACGTGCCTCGCTCCGAATCCACGAGAGCGGTTGAACCTTGAATCCACAAGGACACGCGAATCCACGCGCCGATTTTGGGGAAATCGTTGTTTTTTGGGTGGTGATGATCCGCCGAATACTTAGATCAAAGATAGATCGGAAATACCATCTAAGTATTCATTAGTTTGATTCAACTCAAGATGTGAGTATGAAAACCTAGAATCAAACTAATCAATATAGACGAAGAAACATAGAGTATTATCTAATGATTTCCTTTCTTCTCTATATGTGGATCTAGAGCCGTATAAGATGATATTTTAATATGACGGCTATTTTGGATTTTGGATTAACCCTAGAAAAAGAGTCATAGGGTCTATTTATAGGTTAGAAACATTTGGAAGGAGATAAGAATCAAAAACCTAACATTTCTGGAATTTTGACGGACGGCGATCCGGATCGGATTTGGGCGATCCGTATTGCAGTAGCAATAAAGACGGTTTCCAGAAAACAAACGTTCGGGATCCGGATCGGAATGCCTGATCCGGATCGTTCATACATTTCAGAAAACTCAACGTTCGGGATCCGGATCGTGAGATGCTGCGATCCGGATTGAAGTAATGTATGAAACAACAACCTTCGGGATCCGGATCGCTGGCTCTGATCCGGATCCTGAACATGTCCGAACACCAGTTTTTGATTTTTATGCAGTTAAAAATTCTTCCAGGTGTTTCTACACTACAAGAAGTATTCGGATCACCAATAATCTTTAGTTAAACATACCTGATCCTTTTGAATTCTTCTTTCTTGAGATTGAGTTAAATGATCCAACTTTCTTCACCTTCAATCTTCAAGACTTGAACCTTTCATGAAACTACGCCAACTCAAATTCCGTAACAATCTCCCCCTTTGGCGGTTTCGTGACAAAACACAGATCCACTAAAGAAAATTCAAAAAGATATTTTTGTTGCTATCACCATACAACAAAAATTTACAATGGAGATCCAAAAATTTAAAAACATGAGATAAACTCCTAAAACAGACTCTAGACTTAGACATCTGTACTCTCTGCACAAAGAAATCATTCTTGACAAAAAAGAGATCGTTAGATACCTCAAGAATATTTAGCATTCAAAACCTAACAGAGATAGAGTTTATGCTCACCATGACATTGAGTAATTCAGATATGTAATAGGATCACAATCAAGCATTGACATATCTTCTAAGCAATAAAATTCCAAATGTCATGACTTTGCTTTGTTAGTAATCAAACAACTTGTTAGTAATAATACATGTCCAAATAGTTAGTCGAATAGTTAGTAGGAACATGCAACAAATCACAAGATAAAAACCAAAGTTGTGATACTTACCTTTCACCAAAGTCAAAGTTAAAATGATACTTACCTTGATGTTAATACTTTCACATCAATCATTGTTCAATCATTGTTCAAGTTCTCTCTAAACTCTCTCCCCCTTTTTGTCACAAACAAAGCCAAAAATACCAAAAATTTAAGGAGAGTTAAAAATTTCAAAAATCAAGAAAATCCGGAGAACTAAAATTAAACTTAAAACTTAAAAACCTGCACAAAAGAAAGATTAAACATATGCATAATAAACAGAAATTGGAAGGATATGGATCATTCAGATTCATCTGAACTGATACAGCCGAGAATTTGGAAGATTTTCTTTAATCGCTTGTTCATTGATGATTGATTCTTATTTACCTTCTTTATTTCTTCCTTTACCTCAATTAGTTCATTTGATATATGTTCTTGCTCGTTGGAGAGCCTTTGCTGTTCTTTATAGATTGAGGTAACAGATGCATCATCATCAGAAGTTGATTGAGGTGCTTGTTGTGCTGGATGTGCTGGTTGCACTGGAGGAGTTGCTGCCGGTGCAGAGGTTGTCGCTTGTTGTTGTTGTTGTGCTCGTTGCCGGTGAGGAGGTAGTATGGGTTCATCTGGCTTCGTCGAGAGAGACTTTACAATCATTGTTTCATTGATCGTTCCCAGACTGTGCATATAGGAACTTGCATTTGTGTCAGCTTTAAATTTGCGAAGAATGCGCATGATGATCATTGGATAAGGTAGTCTCTCTGAAGGATGAGCATGCTCCACATATCGCGCCATCTTTGTCCAGATGACGTAAGGAATGTTTAAGTTAGCTCCCATTGCTGCTGTGGGGTTTCCAAGTAGATACAGGAATATCATTCTCTCCCACCGAAGAACCTTTGTGTTCATGTTTGGAATGACATTATAACAAACAATTAAGTTTAAAAAGCGGTACTCTGGTCGTAGTTCTTTCGAGAAAACGGAGTTTCCAGTCGACCGAGTATCTGGAAGGCAGATTCCATCAACAACCACTCTCCAGGAGTAGGTGTTGAAGACTTGATTCTTCAGGTAATGAGTGCCAACGGCTCGGGCGTCCATCCCTAATACCTCTCCAATTAGTTGGGGCGTCACTTTGATCTTAACATTCTTGACCAATGTTTGAAAGTCTCGGCGTCCGCTCTCCTGATCAACTAGATAGCAAGCATTCTGATAGAACATTCTCACTGAGTGAAGACAATACCCAGTGGTCTCCGGGAAGTCGCAAATGGGAGCAAGACCTATCTGGTCAAACAAAGTCCCAAATGGCCGAGAACGCTCCTTTAAGGCTTTTACATCAACATGCCTTTCTCTAATGCATTCCCTGTTTTCAAATTCTTTTATTCTAGCCGAGCTGACAAAGTCTTGTGGAGGTGCTTGGCTATCAACTGGTTGCTCAATGGAGATTCCTCGAGCACTTCCTCTTTTGCGAGCAACACTTTTCCTTCTTGTCTTCCCAGAAGTTTCCTCCATTGGAGCTTTGCCTTTTTCAGCAGCAGTTGTCACGCCCCGGGTGTAAACCAGAACCCGGGCTCGTCCACAGATCCGCCGTGCACACGGTATTTCCCGTGTACACGAAGCGCCAGTAACCTGCTCAGATATAAGAGATATAATAAAAGAGCAATAAAAACAGAGCTGAACTAAAACCAATGCATCTCAGACTGAAGCTGGAAATAAAATACAATACATCTGTATATAAATGATACAGCAGTCTCTCCCAGCTCACAAAATAAATACAACCTGCTGGCGAAAGCCAGTCCCAAAAGTAAAAGTACAACCGTCTGAGGAAACATGGGTACACCAACAGTCCAGCTAACACGCTTATCCTGCCTCGAGATCTACCTACTCAGCCGTCCTCTCTCCTCGACCCGCCACTGAAAGCCCAGTAGCACCCGCAGAAGACACTGCAAAACAAGGGAGAAGAAAAAGAGGAAAAAAGAATGGGGGGTGAGAACTACTAGTAAACCAGTAGCCTCCCCTAGTGGGTAAAACCTCAACTCTGACACGCCCACTAGGTCTACCAGAGGCAAAGGAAATGAAAGTGGTATGCTATAGATATGACTACTGACGAAAAGCTACCACTAGTATGCCTCTAAAAACTGAGCTAAAAGAATAGCTGAATGTATGCATCAGAATACAAATGCCTGCCTGAATAAACCCAATCTGACCATCAGTAAACACTGGTACTGCCTGCTCTGCCTGCCAAATCGGGTATGCCAGCCTACGCATAACACCGATAGGGGATGAGAGTGTAGTGATCCGGCCTTTCGGGGGTATTTTTGACTTAGGTATAGTCATTTAAGCCTTTAAGTGAAATAAAATTATTCAATTCTTGAAGTTGGCCATTGTGAGATGCTAGTATTTTTCTGCGATAGAGCGCGGAAAAAGAAAGCCGACGGCGCGATCGGATCTGAAATCCGATATCGGGAACCCCCTGAACGGGACCCAAAGTGATATGGTAATTAGTCGTGCATCGGAATCTGTGCTAAATATCTTGCACCCGTTAGAGATAAGGTGGTTTATCTCGTGGGGGATAATTAATTAGTTAATTAATTATCCCAGACGGAAGATTAATTAATTCTCTTACGTACAAATTAAAGAGGAATTAATTAAAGGTAAAGTACGACTATATAAGGGATCCTGAGTATCGGAAAGGAAAAGAAAAGAAAATAAAAACCCTAATCGGAGAGAAGGGAAAAAAAAAAAAAGAAAAGACGGAACCCTAGCCGGAAGAAAGGGAAAGGAGAAAGAGAAGGAGCCCGATCTTCCCGGACACCGAACCGAAGGCAAGAACGCGACCGGACAACCTTCCCGTCGATCTTCGGTTAGTAAAATAATTTATTTAAATTATTTGGGAGTTTTCCGTCATCTCTTTCGTTGAGTTCTTGGTGGTCTTTAATCGAGTTCTTGTTACCGGACCTCCGACCGACGTTTTGGTTGTTCGTCGATCGTTGGTTTAGTCGTTAGAATTATCGTGTTTTTATTCGGAGATTTTTGGGATGTTTCGTTGGAACATAGTGGGTTAACGGGAGGCCGCCGCCGCCATTTTTAAACGGGAGGCCGCCGCCGCCGTTACCATGGTCGCGGGGTCTTCGCCGGAGTCGCACGGGAGCGAAAACGGAGAAGAAACCGCGAAACGGGAGCGCAAACGGAGAAGAAATCGCGAAACGGGAAGTTACTGTGCTTTTCCGTACAGCGCGGTCCACGGGTCCAGGCGTGCACCCGGTGCACGCCTGCAACATCGAAGGCCAAGAACCGGCGCACAAATCCGTGCGCCGGCCCTGCCCGTCCAGCACGGTGCACGCGCTGGGCGTGCACCCGGTGCGCGACGCCGCGGCCGAATGCGTGAACCCGGCGCGCGCCAGCACCGTGCGCGGCCCGGCCCGTCCCGCCTGGTGCACGCTCCTGTGTGCACTCGGCGCATGCCGCCGCCGCCTGATGCCGTAAACCCGGTCCACGGTTGCTCCTGTGCACCACCCGACAGCCCAAAGATCGGTAGCTCCGTTTTTGTCCGTTTTTCCACCGTTTTGAACGCCGCTTTCGCCGTTGGGATCGTTATTTCCGTGGCTTTCTTGGCATGGCCACCCGGGACCTTCTTGGTCATTATTTTATTAGGTCGGGTGCTAATTTCGCCGACGCTCCGCGCCTCGACGAAATCGTCGGGGGCGTGCCGTCGGGTCTCTTTTCTCATCATTTCCGCCGTCGGGGCCTTCTTGGTCTAACCAGGGACGTCCCGAGTGGGCTACCGATTGAGGATTGAGTTTTGTTGGACTTTCCCGTCGAAAAGAGTAAAGTGGGTCTTGTGTTTTCAGATGTTAGTACACGCTTTTGACTATAGTTATCCGTGCGGACTTTCTTTAGGTCCTGACGCGCAGCGGGGGTGCGCGAAAGATTCGGGTGTTCCGATCTCTCTCCAAATAGGTGGGTACGGTTGCTGTAAATACAGCCAGTGCAGTAAGTGCATCTATCGTCATTAAAGTGCTCTCAATTTATCTAACAAAGTAGATGGACAGTTTAACCTTTCGCATAATCGTGTTTTTATCTAACAATTGAAGCGGCTGCGGTCGCATTGTTCATGACACGCCGATCTCGGCAAATCTGTTTTGGGATGCTGCACGTACACAGGCGGATTGGCCTCCGCATGGGTGTACTTTTCCGGAAGAGTGGTCTTGTATGACCCGTGTTCCTCACAAAAGTGTGGGTGCCGTGAGGACCCCTTCGCGCCCGCTGGGAATAGCACACCAGCACCGTGGAAGGGGTAAATGCATCAAAGTAGGTACTTGTGCACGAGGGGAGACTTTAGTCTCTCCGACAGATAATCTGGGGTTGGTGCCCAATTTAATTGATAATTCTGGGGTTGGTGCCCAGCTTAACATGTGCAGGGTTGTAGCGAAATGGTTTTGGTGTTTCCGGTTTGCTCCTTATTCCTTATTGTTATTAGACATCTACTTTGTTTGTCACTGACATTACCCACTCCGTGACAGGCGCTACGAGAGGCGTTAGCCGGGAGTTTGTTGAGACTGCGTCGCGAGGGCCGTAGTCAGGACACTTGGTTATTATCATTATCTCATTTCTTTTACGCATTTAGTTAATTTGCTTGTGGGTAGTAATAATCGTGGACATGTATTATTTAGCACTGTGGATGAGTTGTACGTTTATAGTTTGGTTCTTTTGGGTGATGTTTTTGTATGCGGCATGTTTTCATGATAAACCAAATGACTTCGAAAAGGTTTTCTCAAAACGAAGTGTCGTGTGGGCACGGGTTTTGCAACTGCTGGTTTTATCCTTTCTAAAACATTGATGCCGCTTTATTATTCCGCTTGATGTTGAAAGCCTATTGTATGGTTGATGGTTGGTGTTGGATGTATGTTGTTGTAAGTGAGACGCCGTGCATATACAAAGAAGACTCTGTCCGCGGACAGGGAGAATTTGTGTATGTGGCGGTCTGGCACGCACCGGGGATGAGGTTTAAATTACCTTGTTAAAAGAAAAAAAAAATACACACGATTTTTCCCTTAAATAGACTCAAAAACCCCCGGGGGCGTGACAGATTAAATGGTATCAGAGAAAACAACCATAACCATAGTAGACGTGATCCACATCCACAGTGCAGGGTACCACAAGCAAATTAGACTTGAGATAACCAAGGTATAAGTGCGTAGTACGTGAGAGTACGGGAAAAAAAGGGGACGTAATGTAGGCGTAATCATAAGACAGGGTATTAGGGTTATAACCTTAGGGTTAACGTGGTTTCTTTGTCTATAGCGGACGATGGCCCGGACTAGATCGTCCACCGAGAATGCGGACGCAGACAGAGTGACCCCGACCACCGCAGAGAACCAGCTCCTCCGACAACAACTGCGGGAAATGGCCGGGCAACTAGCGACGCTGACGGAGCAGGTTCGTCACCTGACGCAGCGACAGGCAACCGCGCCAGTCGAGCGCGATCCAACCCCTCCGCCCGAAACCACCGCACCCACTACGGGACCGCAAGGGACGGGTGGTACGACGACGGAACAGCCCCCATCCCCAAGGGATGTACCTACTCCGACGACCACGGGGCCCGTGATGGGAGCGACAGCAGGGGAGGCAGGAACGACCCCTACTCTCGGGGGGTCCGCCGCTGTAGGAGGGATCACGGAGCAACGAACGACGTGAGAAAGGGTTAGGACGAATTTGACTAGGTTCAAGAAGCATGACCCTCCCACTTTTGAGGGAGAGACGACCGATCCATGGGTCGTCGAGAAATGGGTAGGTACCATGGAAAAAAAAACTCTTCGAGGACCTACTGATGGAGGAACACGAGCGGGTTCCACTAGCTGTCCACTTTCTCGAAGGGAATGCACGCATCTGGTGGAAGACGGTACGCCCGGACCCATCTACAAACGACCCACTACCGACATGGTCGGCCTTTAGAGAGGAACTTTTTGGCGCTTTCTTCTCCGATAGCGTCAAGCGGCAATTGGAAGACGACCTGAAGAACATTAGACAAGGGAACCGCTCGGTCATGGAATATCAGAGGGAGTTTGTAAGATTTGTGGTTTCTCTTTTTCCTCTTAGATTAGGAACACCGGTTACACCTTAGCCTGCTACCCCTGTTAGACTCTCTCTCTCTCCCTCCCTCGATCTAAAATCCTTAAGTATTAGGCGAAGCCTCCCCCGGCCGATGTGCGCGGGCGGGCTTCGAAGCATAGGAGAACCTTGTGTACTCGGGGCCCGTTAAGGGCCATGCAAGGGATAAATAGGCTCCACCCTATGCCTTGCAGCCGAGAACCCAATGGGCCGATAGGTAGTTCAGGGCCGCTCCCCAGATAAGGATCAGCGGTCCCGTGGTAAGGGAATTTCCAGACGTGTTTCCGGCAGAGCTCCCCGGAGCGCCGCCGGAACGAGAGGTCGACTTCCCTATTGAACTACTTCTTGGCACCAAACCCATCACCAAGGCACCGTACAGGATGGCCTTCGCGGAGTTGAAGGAACTCAAGGCACAGTTGGAGGACCTTTTGGATACGGGCTTCATCAGACCTAGCGCGTCACCCTGGGGCGCGCCCGTCCTGTTTGTGAGAAAGAAGGACGGAAGTCTCCGGTTGTGTATCGACTACCGGGAGGTAAATAAGGTCACCGTTAAGAACAAGTACCCCCTGCCAAGGATCGACGACCTTTTCGACCAATTACAGGGGGCGACGGTGTTTTCAAAGATTGACCTACAATCGGGCTATCATCAGGTCCAAGTAAAGGGGGGGGGACATCCCCAAAACGGCTTTTCGGACTCGCTACGGTCATTACGAATTTACTGTAATGCCGTTCGGGCTCACGAATGCCCCGGCAGTGTTCATGGACATGATGAACAGGGTGTTCAAACCCTTTCTGGATTTATTCGTGGTGGTCTTCATCGACGATATCCTCATCTATTCCCGTACAGATGAGGAACATGAAGAACATCTGCGCACCGTCCTCCAGACCCTACGGGAACAGAAACTCTACGCCAAACTCAAAAAGTGTGAGTTTTGGCTCCGAGAGGTTGGCTTCTTGGGACATGTAATCTCGGCGGCTGGGGTCGCAGTCGATCCGAAGAAGATAGATTCGGTGACGGACTGGTCCCAACCGACGACGGTGACGGAGGTTCGAAGCTTTCTAGGATTAGCCGGGTACTATCGACGCTTCGTGGAGGGTTTCTCCAGGATAGCCGCCCCCTTAAACCGCTTGACTAAAAAGGGGGAAAAGTTCATCTGGACGGACAAATGTCAAAGGAGCTTCGAGGAGCTCAAGGATAGATTGACGCGAGCTCCGATCCTCGCCCTGCCGGAACCAGGGGAGGATTATGAAGTGTATTGCGATGCGTCGCGAAACGGACTGGGTGGAGTGCTCATGCAACGGGGGAAGGTTATAGCCTATGCGTCAAGGCAGCTCAAAGAATACGAGCGAAACTACCCCGTGCACGATTTGGAACTCGCAGCGGTTGTGTTCGTCCTCAAGCTTTGGAGACACTACCTGTACGGGGCACACTGCAATGTGTACTCGGATCATAAAAGTCTTAAGTATCTTTTCACCCAAAAGGAGTTAAATTTGCGACAAAGACGATGGCTCGAGCTATTGAAGGATTACGATTTAACGATCCACTACCACCCGGGAAAGGCAAATGTGGTGGCCGACGCCCTGAGCCGTAGGGGGCAGGCCGAGAAAGCAGGGGTAGGTGCCATCACCCAACAAGATAGTCTGATTGCGGAATTTTCGCAACTAAGACTAGAGGTAGTGCCGGCGGGTATAGTCGAACGACTTCTGACACTGGTGGTCAGACCTACCCTGCTTGACAGAATTCTCGAGGGGCAGTCAACTGATGACCAACTCCAGCTGGTGCGAAGTAGAGTGACTGCCGACCAAGGAGGAGACTTCGCAGTAAACTCCGACGGCACGATACGATTTCGGGGACGAATCTGCGTGCCGGATCTACCGGAACTCAAAGAGGAAATCCTGCGGGAGGCGCATACCGCTCCATATACAGCGCATCCCGGGGGAACGAAGATGTACAAGGACGTCAAACAGACCTTCTGGTGGCCCAAAATGAAGGGAGACGTGACTCGGTTTGTGGCACACTGCCTGGTGTGCCAACGAGTGAAGGCCGAGCACCAGCGTCCAGCAGGAAAATTGCAACCCTTACCGGTACCCGTGTGGAAGTGGGACATGATTACCATGGATTTTGTGACCGGGTTCCCGAGATCGTCACAGGGACACGATGCAATATGGGTAATCGTGGACCGTCTGACGAAATCGGCCCACTTTCTGCCCATACACACGACGTGGGCGCGGGAACGACTGGCGCAAACCTACATCAACGAGATAGTAAGGTTGCATGGGGTGCCGACGTCCATCACGTCGGACAGGGACACACGATTTGGGTCAAACTTTTGGCAGAGCCTGCAGTGAGTAATGGGAACCAAGTTGCACTTCAGTACGACTTTTCACCCGCAGACCGACGGACAATCAGAGCGGGTGATACAAATTGTGGAGGACATGCTTCGGGCATGCGTTTTAGACCTGGGCGAAGGATGGGCACGGTGTTTGCCCCTAGTGGAATTTGCCTATAATAACAGTTACCAGGCCAGCATTCAGATGGCACCATACGAGGCCCTGTACGGGCGCCGCTGTCGGTCTCCAATATGCTGGGACGACCTGGGTGAGCGTAAGATTCTGGGGCCAGATTTGGTGGAGGAGACCGAAGCAAAGGTGCGGTTGATTAGACAAAGACTACAGACCGCCCAGAGCAGACAGAAAAGCTACGCGGACAACAGACGCAGAGACTTAGAGTTCATGGTGGGTGAACATGTGATGCTCCGAGTTTCGCCCTCCAAGGGGAACCGACGCTTCGGCATAAAAGGAAAGTTAAGCCCGAGGTACGTAGGACCGTTCGAGATCCTAGAACGCATAGGACCAGTGGCGTACCGATTAGCTCTGCCGCCGAATCTCGAACGAGTCCATAACGTATTCCATGTCTCAATGCTCCGGAGATACCTAGCTGATCCCTCTCATGCCTTGGATGCCTCCACCATCGAGTTGCGAGAGGATTTAAGCGTCGAGGAGACGCCGGTGCGGATTTTGGCGAGAGAGGACAAGAAGTTGCGCAATCGAACTATCCCCTATGTGAAGGTCCAGTGGAGCAACCACGAAGAGCGCAAGGCGACGTGGGAACTGGAATCGAAGATGAGGGAATGTTTCCCCGAATTGATTAGTGGGGTTTGTACTTAAGTTTCGGGACGAAACTTTTTATAAAGTGTGAGTGGTGTAGTGATCCGGCCTTTCGGGGGTATTTTTGACTTAGGTATAGTCATTTAAGCCTTTAAGTGAAATAAAATTATTCAATTCTTGAAGTTGGCCATTGTGAGGTGCTAGTATTTTTCTGCGATAGAGCGCGGAAAAAGAAAGCCGACGGCGCGATCGGATCTGAAATCCGATATCGGGAACCCCCTGAACGGGACCCAAAGTGATATGGTAATTAGTCGTGCATCGGAATCCGTGCTAAATATCTTGCACCTGTTAGAGATAAGGTGGTTTATCTCGTGGGGGATAATTAATTAGTTAATTAATTATCCCAGACGGAAGATTAATTAATTCTCTTACGTACGAATTAAAGAGGAATTAATTAAAGGTAAAGTACGACTATATAAGGGATCCTGAGTATCGGAAAGGAAAAGAAAAGAAAATAAAAACCCTAATCGGAGAGAAGGGAAAAAAAAAAAAAGAAAAGACGGAACCCTAGCCGGAAGAAAGGGAAAGGAGAAAGAGAATGAGCCCGATCTTCCCGGACACCGAACCGAAGGCAAGAACGCGACCGGACAACCTTCCCGTCGATCTTCGGTTAGTAAAATAATTTATTTAAATTATTTGGGAGTTTTCCGTCATCTCTTTCGTTGAGTTCTTGGTGGTCTTTAATCGAGTTCTTGTTACCGGACCTCCGACCGACGTTTTGGTTGTTCGTCGATCGTTGGTTTAGTCGTTAGAATTATCGTGTTTTTATTCGGAGATTTTTGGGATGTTTCGTTGGAACATAGTGGGTTAACGGGAGACCGCCGCCGCCGTTTTTAAACGGGAGGCCGCCGCCGCCGTTACCATGGTCGCGGGGTCTTCGCCGGAGTCGCACCGGAGCGAAAACGGAGAAGAAACCGCGAAACGGGAGCGCAAACGGAGAAGAAATCGCGAAACGGGAAGTTACTGTGCTTTTCCGTACAGCGCGGTCCACGGGTCCAGGCGTGCACCCGGTGCACGCCTGCAACATCGAAGGCCAAGAACCGGCGCACAAATCCGTGCGCCGGCCCGGCCCGTCCAGCACGGTGCACGCGCTGGGCGTGCACCCGGTGCGCGACGCCGCGGCCGAATGCGTGAACCCGGCGCGCGCCAGCACCGTGCGCGGCCCGGCCCGTCCCGCCTGGTGCACGCTCCTGTGTGCACTCGGCGCATGCCGCCGCCGCCTGATGCCGTAAACCCGGTCCACGGTTGCTCCTGTGCACCACCCGACAGCCCAAAGATCGTTAGCTCCGTTTTTGTCCCTTTTTCCACCGTTTTGAACGCCGTTTTCGCCGTTGGGATCGTTATTTCCGTGGCTTTCTTGGCATGGCCACCCGGGACCTTCTTGGTCATTATTTTATTAGGTCGGGTGCTAATTTCGCCGATGCTCCGCGCCTCGACGAAATCGTCGGGGGCGTGCCGTCGGGTCTCTTTTCTCATCATTTCCGCCGTCGGGGCCTTCTTGGTCTAACCAGGGACGTCCCGAGTGGGCTACCGATTGAGGATTGAGTTTTGTTGGACTTTCCCGTCGAAAAGAGTAAAGTGGGTCTTGTGTTTTCAGATGTTAGTACACGCTTTTGACTATAGTTATCCGTGCGGACTTTCTTTAGGTCCTGACGCGCAGCGGGGGTGCGCGAAAGATTCGGGTGTTCCGATCTCTCTCCAAATAGGTGGGTACGGTTGCTGTAAATACAGCCAGCGCAGTAAGTGCATCTATCATCATTAAAGTGCTCTCAATTTATCTAACAAAGTAGATGGACAGTTTAACCTTTCGCATAATCGTGTTTTTATCTAACAATTGAAGCGGCTGCGGTCGCATTGTTCATGACACGCCGATCTCGGCAAATCTGTTTTGGGATGCTGCACGTACACAGGCGGATTGGCCTCCGCATGGGTGTACTTTTCCGGAAGAGTGGTCTTGTATGACCCGTGTTCCTCACAAAAGTGTGGGTGCCGTGAGGACCCCTTCGCGCCCGCTGGGAATAGCACACCAGCACCGTGGAAGGGGTAAATGCATCAAAGTAGGTACTTGTGCACGAGGGGAGACTTTAGTCTCTCCGACAGATAATCTGGGGTTGGTGCCCAATTTAATTGATAATTCTGGGGTTGGTGCCCAGCTTAACATGTGCAGGGTTGTAGCGAAATGGTTTTGGTGTTTCCAGTTTGCTCCTTATTCCTTATTGTTATTAGACATCTACTTTGTTTGTCACTGACATTACCCACTCCGTGACAGGCGCTACGAGAGGCGTTAGCCGGGAGTTTGTTGAGACTGCGTCGCGAGGGCCGTAGTCAGGACACTTGGTTATTATCATTATCTCATTTCTTTTACGCATTTAGTTAATTTGCTTGTGGGTAGTAATAATCGTGGACATGTATTATTTAGCACTGTGGATGAGTTGTACGTTTATAGTTTGGTTCTTTTGGGTGATGTTTTTGTATGCGGCATGTTTTCATGATAAACCAAATGACTTCGAAAAGGTTTTCTCAAAACGAAGTGTCGTGTGGGCACGGGTTTTGCAACTGCTGGTTTTATCCTTTCTAAAACATTGATGCCGCTTTATTATTCCGCTTGATGTTGAATGCCTATTGTATGGTTGATGGTTGGTGTTGGATGTATGTTGTTGTAAGTGAGACGCCGTGCATATACAAAGGAGACTCTTTCCGCGGACAGGGAGAATTTGTGTATGTGGCGGTCTAGCACGCACCGGGGATGAGGTTTAAATTACCTTGTTAAAAGAAAAAAAAAATACACACGATTTTCCGCTTAAATAGACTCAAAAACCCCCGGGGGCGTGACAGAGAGTCTCGAAGACTCGAGGTCTGAAAATCGCACACTCCGGAGTGGCACTCGAGGGGAGCGACCCACACGAGTCAAGTGCCTCAGTAACAAGTATCAAAGTCAGCAGGACTGGATCATAACTATGACCAAAGTGGGAAAACCCATCCACTAAAGGGAGACCCGATCTCAACCTGATGCAATATAACAAATAGTGGGAAACTCCATCCACTAGAGACCTGATACCCAATCTGATGCATAAGCAACCTCCGGTCAACCGCCCAAGGTCCGCGGTTGCCGCAATACCCTGCCATCAAGCCTGCCTGTCCCAAAACCCAAGATCCTGACTACACTATCCCCAAACCCCCTGCTCGCGCATGATCTACAAATACCCTGAGCCTCAAATGAAAGGAGAAAAGAATAATAAAAAAGTTTCTCCTATGTCAATTCCAGCATGATAGTGTAGCAGAAAAAGGTGGCCTATCTAGGTGACCATACAAGCATGCAAATGCCCAAGATGATATAAAGATAAACAGATGTCGATAACCTTCATAATGTTAGAGCATGTAGAGAACAGTATGAGAATAGTAAATATGAGATAGCCTGTGCCTGCCTATGCCACATACCCAAAGCCCACAAAGCATTGATTAGCCTTATCCTTTAACATGACGCTGCTGTTCTACAATCATAATCCCCAATCAAGCAAATTCTAACAATATCTATTTAATCACCATAAGCCTGCCATTGCCACACATAAAGTGCATTTATCCTTTTAATCAAAGAAGCTACTCAAATGCCTAGCGGGTAATCAAAAGAAGAAGGGTTAACAACCACACCCATAATGACAATCCTGACCCAGATCCGACATCCGGTCAACCGCCTACTATCCGCAATAGCCGCAATACCCCAAAAGCTAAAATCCAAGCCCCGGCTACACTATGCCGATCCCTGCTCAAACCCGAGCAACAAATAGCCGCCTGCCTAAGGAATAGGGGAAGAAGAGACAATAGGGTTCCTCCTAAGTCAGTCCCAACATATAGTGTAGCGATCAGAAATGGTCTAACTAGATATCCCTGAAATCAAGCCTATCTCCTCATGGAAGAAAGAAGGGGAGTGACAAATAGTGGTTCACCATGTGTACCAAGTAATAACTCCACCTGGGTGTAATCATCATGCTAAACCATAATCCAACCACACATGTCCATAACCTGCTAATCACCCTCACATGAATCATCCACCTATGCCTGTCCAAAAATCCTCAAGTGGTACCCTCCCACAAGACGCCTCACAATATCACAATATGAAAGTACATCCCCCTCCCTCATGCAAGGTTAAATGCTAAAACGATGTCCATGAAGCATGTATAAGTTCCAACATGTCAAGTTTCCAATATAATGTTTTCCATATGATAGGCTCACAATTATCTAGTTAAGCATGCATGTCCATTAGGTGACCATTCAACATGTTCAATAAAGGGGATCACTCTAATATTCCTAGTGGGTACATCAGAAAAGAGGAGTAAAGCAACCACCCACCTGGAATTGCACAACCCAAGGCTGTCCAATATCTCTTTTTCACGCCACAAGTCCAAACAGATAAGCCGCCGCGATCACTGTTCACAATTACCCCAAAACATGCAATTAAACATACAATTATCCTCAAAACATGCTATTCCAGTAATCAGTCCAGAGTTGAGCCTTTTTCACCTGCGAGTTGTGCACAGAAAATTCCCAAAAATATATCGTCACGATCCTCGCGACGAGCCGGTCGAAACGAGTACCTGCACGCTCAAATCCGAGTTTCCTACACTGAGATATAAATTGGGCAAGGGGACTATCCCAAAGAACTCTGTACTGTAAATTTCAGCACCAAATACTGAAAATAATGCCTTTTTCACCTTCGGGGAAAATCCAGAAAAATCCAGGAAAATTTGAGGATGTTCCTTGCGATGTGTAGATGCAAAATGCCTCTTGAATCACCTCAATCCGATGTCCGGTTGCGGAGATATCGCTGAAAGATCGAACCGCTGTCCAAAACTCCATCACAGCAAATGGTGTCACAGTAAACTCAGAAAAACTCCTCGAAAAACGTGAAACGAAGGGAAACAGGAAATACCAACATTAAAGCTCTGTCAGTCGCCGTTCCGATGGCGCAAGAATCGCCGGAAAATGTGATCGGTGTAGGCCGGGAGAGCTCTCGCATTGAAATGCGACGAAAGGGATACACCGATGAAGGAACGTCGCGCCGTGCCGGAGAAATGGAAATCTCGTAATCCGTGCCGCCGAAAAATCCAAAACTCCACCATATACTCCCTCTCTTCAAGATGAAGATTTCATCTTCTCACTCCTCGAGAAGATGAAGCCTCAAAAATGGTGAAAACTGCTCTTGAATGACTCTCGGATGGAAAGGAATGGAGAAAACCAAAAATCATTTCCAATAATTCCCTCTGTGTCCTGCCGAACAGGAAACACCAAAAACAGCAAATGAGGACTCGACACGTGGCACCGACCGGCCTGACCGCGCGCCCAGACGCGCCAGCTGCCCCCTGCCCGCACAGTTGACCAACCAATAGGAATCCGCCACGTGTCACTGCTAATGCCTAGTGCACCCGGTGCACGAAATCCTGCGGACTGACCCAACAGAAACCTGCCACGTGTCCATGCACGGTGCACCATGAACCATGAGCAATCTGAATACTCCGTAGACCGCGTGCCGTGAGCCAGCCTATAGGAAGCCGCCACGTGTCCCCCGCCTCGGTGCACGCCCGCCGCGTGGACCGCCCGCCTGCCCGCGCGCCCGCGCCCTGCCCGCGCCGCACGCCGCCGCTTGCCGCCTGCCCGAGGCCGCGCCGCCGCCGGCCGCCGGCGATCGCCGGAGTTACTGTTCCGGCGGTGAACAGTACCCGAGCACCAAAAATACAAGTGGGTAGTCCATTTTGACCGTTTTCGCGCGCTGAATCCAAATACGACGTCCATTTCGCCAAATTCCAACCCGATAATTCGCCGGAGGCTCCCGGAAAGGTATTTTCAATCCGAATTTCGCGCCGAGTCCAAATTTGATATCCGATTTGCGCGAAAGCACTTCTAAACATCCGACGGGGTCCCCCGATCACCCACGTGATCCATTTTAAGCCCGAAGTTCATCACTTGAGTCCAAATTGGCGCACGAACACCGCCGACATGCCCCATAGGCCTCCAGAAGCTGCCGATCACACTGTAACAGCCCTGTAGAATTCCGGATCATCACATCCTCCCCCACTAAAAGAAAGTTTCGTCCTCGAAACTAAAGCAACTCTCAAGGAGTTTCAGAAACCAGGGGTAAGTACTCAACACCGCCGTCTCCCGCTCTCCAGTCACCTATCACTCCCCGTGATTACTCCTCAGCAACAACAACAGCAACAACCAGTACGGCATAGCCCGATTGCGCAATTCCCTTATCTCACGAGCCGGAATTCGCAACGAGCGTCCCTCGTACTCCTAACTCTCGCAGGGCTCCAAAGAAGTGAGTCAATCACGGGCGAGGAGTCCAAAACATAACACTCCTGAGCTGAGACGCGGGAAAACCTCAGGGACTCCATCAAAAGCCTGGGGGAAAAGAACGAACAGCCAGTGCAACACGCACTAAAATCACCCTCTAGAGCCAACTCGACCAGGGCGACCCGAGACACCTCTACACAAGCACCCGCACAGGAAAGGGGCCCTAACAAGCAGGGGTTCTCACTCGGTCACTCTCTGATACCAACCTAATCTGTCAAAACCAGACCACACGAGTAGATTGCTCAGCCGCAGCCTATCCTCAAAAGGGATCCCCTGGGACACAATCTCAAGCCCTGTACACCACCATGGTCCCACACAGCGCCAGCTATGGAACCGTCAAACTGAACTCCCAATTTAGCTCTTCTGCTTTAGGTATCCGCCACCACAGTGGCCCGGTCGGGGTGATCCTGGATGCTCATCAAAATCCGATGGTAGCTCCATAGCCACTATGGGAGGTATCACTATCACTCGCAAGTCCATCTTCCTCCGCTGACCATACTAAAATCGGCGCTGGTACCAATCTTACCATCCGCTCGTCAAACTCTGCTGGCACCATCCGGTCCAAAAGCCCCTCACCTCAATAGTAACTGCCGATCTCGGCCCATCTCAAATAGCATCTATTTTGACCGGACTTCCACCGCCGCCCCTGCGGCTAAAATACGTAATCCTGGAAGATGTGCTCTCAAAGCTAAAACTTGTACCAAAACCATTTGGCATAAAACTTCATCCTCACAGACCTTGCCACAGCATCTACAATTGCTCCACAAACTCAAGATCACTCAGGGAGGGGGTAAAAGCCAAGATATCCCTAAAAATGCCACTATCAATCCGTTCAAGCCCAACTAGAACACAAAATTCCTCAATCTTAAAGGCAACAAGGCATTAGTCATTCCATTGGCCTCACTGTACTCATAATGCCCCTAGCGTGTCTTGAACGCCATCTTGGCAAAATACTCAGCTGTAAATCCAAACTGGTGCAGGCATCATAATCGATCAACTGCCGGAGCATAACTCCATCAAAAGGTCCTAAATAATACCTGGACCTGCCCGGGCTCCAATCACAAAGGCCTCTCACAGTCGTGTATCAACGACGCGGCACTAGGTCAAACAAACCCTCTATCCATCAGGTCCACGCACCTATGCCCACAACTCTCACAGCACTACAAATGATATACAACGAGGTGCTATCGAGGTAGGCGTGGTTCCCAGAACCACGTCAATCGAAATCACAATTTCCCTAACCGGCGGCATCATCATCAGCTCAGGTGGAATCACACCCGGGATCTCACGGCAACAAGAATATCCTTACGTCCCGGTGCCGCCGTAGGCACCTCTCACAGTATCGCTGTAACCTGAGTACCCAAACAGTCGCAACAAACAAGCCTTCTATTGTCTGCCTCGCAGAAAACAAGGTCCTTTCTCTCAGCAGTCAAACATCCTGTGGCACTATGCCAACCAGTCCCAAGCACTGGGTCTAAACACCAAACGGCCACAAATACCAATAAGTCTGCCGGCATAACTTATGGCCTCTACTGCACTGGATATGATCCACAAGCCTTCCCCACCTGCATAATACCAACAGTAACCTGTACCCCTAGTGCGCGGGGCAACAACTCTGCCTCTAGTCCATGCAGGAATGCAAAGTGCACTAACTCCGACTGCTGTGACGAAATCACACTTGCGACAACTCAATCCACTACCAGGGCGCCCTCCAACCGGGCGGCACAGATTCATCCACTCGATGCAAGTGGTCGTCGCTCAGCCTGCCAAAATATCTAGACCAATCACAAAGGGAGCACGACCTCTGTCCATGCTCACACTAAGGTGACGAATGTGGTCTCTCGCAGGCAGCCAATCCACGCTACCGCTGCGCCACTCTGATAAAAGGGCTGATGCTGTCATCGGGGTCCACCCAACCTCTGACGTCTCAGAAATCCACCTGGATATCATCGTCATACGACCAAGCACAATTGATTCATGCAATTCCTTATATAATTATCCTTACTAAGCTCACCCCTCAATCACATATGTTGTACCCAAACATGCATGTTATCAATCACCAAGGGTAACATCCCCCTTGGGTAAGCTTTACATAATCCATCCACAAGGATATCCACCGTCCTAGAAGGGAAAACGAAAATGTCTCTACCGGCCGATCTGTCCTCCAACACCTAGCGCCAAGCGCATCTATCCAAGACTCGCCTCTGGCGGCAGACCCCTATACAAAGGAGCTGCAACGCTACGCCCCATACACAATGCCTACTCCATCGAGGCATCCAAAATCCAAACGGGGAATCAAATAACCTGAAAGGTATCCTGATGCAATCCACTCACAGTCAAGCATATCCTATGCGCCATGTCCCCCAAGTCATAGAGCGCGCAGTTCGATAACTGCATAAACCCTTTTTGACACCAGGAGGCTCTCAAGCAGTCTTTCCATCACCACCAACCACGATTCTACCCCAAGAGGCTCCAAACTTAATCCTATGAATCGGGGTGGTTTAATTGCCGAAACTGGCTCAACTGATCAATGGTGCCACATAGCTCATCCGCTGTCAACAATCCACCCTGCCTCGGCGCCTCGGCACTAACCATTGGCACGGAGGGGCTACTCACTCCCTGAGTACTACAGAAATCCTCGCCCCTGAGGATACTGCAACCGGGTGGTCTCAGAAAGAAGCACTGTCGAGCTGCCCGCTGCTCCGACAACTGTGTTGCTAAAACCAGATGCTCGCTCACTCTGCCGCTTATAAGCCTCTGACAATCCTGTCATCTGGGTCCGGAGTCCTCTGACTCCAATCCGGTATCTGGCCTGAAACAACTAGCTCAGACCCAACTGCCGCACCAAGGTGCGCCCGGGTCAAGGCCCAACGTCGGGGAGACACCGCTCGCCACGACAAACCGCAAATCAGCACACCCCAAACACTCGACCCAATCTAGCAAAAGTCAAAGACATCCTTCTATTTCTGTAACCTTATGTTGTCTGCAGCCAACATACTGTCCCACAGAAATAGAGTATGTCGATCCCTCTTCACTCACAGGAAGAGTAAAACAAATAAATCGCCGACTTTCGCAAGGTGTTGCGTCTCTCGCGTCCTATCATCCTAGGGTCTGCTAAAAGCCTAGGGTTTCCTAAGTCCCAACCGACCTATCCCTAAGCTCTGATACCAACTTAATCTGTCACGCCCCGAGTGTAAACCAGAACCCGGGCTCGTCCACAGATCCGCCGTGCACACGGTATTTTCCGTGTACACGAAGCGCCAGTAACCTGCTCAGATATAAGAGATATAATAAAAGAGCAATAAAAACAGAGCTGAACTAAAACCAATGCATCTCAGACTGAAGCTGGAAATAAAATACAATACATCTGTATATAAATGATACAGCAGTCTCTCCCAGCTCACAAAATAAATACAACCTGCTGGCGAAAGCCAGTCCCAAAAGTAAAAGTACAACCGTCTGAGGAAACATGGGTACACCAACAGTCCAGCTAACACGCTTATCCTGCCTCGAGATCTACCTACTCAGCCGTCCTCTCTCCTCGACTCGCCACTGAAAGCCCAGTAGCACCCGCAGAAGACACTGCAAAACAAGGGAGAAGAAAAAGAGGAAAGAAGAATGGGGGGTGAGAACTACTAGTAAACCAGTAGCCTCCCCTAGTGGGTAAAACCTCAACTCTGACACGCCCACTAGGTCTACCAGAGGCAAAGGAAATGAAAGTGGTATGCTATAGATATGACTACTGACGAAAAGCTACCACTAGTATGCCTCTAAAAACTGAGCTAAAAGAATAGCTGAATGTATGCATCAGAATACAAATGCCTGCCTGAATAAACCCAATCTGACCACCAGTAAACACTGGTACTGCCTGCTCTGCCTGCCAAATCGGGTATGCCAGCCTACGCATAACACCGATAGGGGATGAGAGTCTCGAAGACTCGAGGTCTGAAAATCGCACACTCCGGAGTGGCACTCGAGGGGAGCGACCCACACGAGTCAAGTGCCTCAGTAACAAGTATCAAAGTCAGCAGGACTGGATCATAACTATGACCAAAGTGGAAAAACCCATCCACTAAAGGGAGACCCGATCTCAACCTGATGCAATATAACAAATAGTGGGAAACTCCATCCACTAGAGACCTGATACCCAATCTGATGCATAAGCAACCTCCGGTCAACCGCCCAAGGTCCGCGGTTGCCGCAATACCCTGCCATCAAGCCTGCCTGTCCCAAAACCCAAGATCCTGACTACACTATCCCCAAACCCCCTGCTCGCGCATGATCTACAAATACCCTGAGCCTCAAATGAAAGGAGAATAGAATAATAAAAAGGTTTCTCCTATGTCAATTCCAGCATGATAGTGTAGCAGAAAAAGGTGGCCTATCTAGGTGGCCATACAAGCATGCAAATGCCCAAGATGATATAAAGATAAACAGATGTCGATAACCTTCATAATGTTAGAGCATGTAGAGAACAGTATGAGAATAGTAAATATGAGATAGCCTGTGCCTGCCTATGCCACATACCCAAAGCCCACAAAGCATTGATTAGCCTTATCCTTTAACATGACGCTGCTGTTCTACAATCATAATCCCCAATCAAGCAAATTCTAACAATATCTATTTAATCACCATAAGCCTGCCATTGCCACACATAAAGTGCATTTATCCTTTTAATCAAAGAAGCTACTCAAATGCCTAGCGGGTAATCAAAAGAAGAAGGGTTAACAACCACACCCATAATGACAATCCTGACCCAGATCCGACATCCGGTCAACCGCCTACTATCCGCAATAGCCGCAATACCCCAAAAGCTAAAATCCAAGCCCCGGCTACACTATGCCGATCCCTGCTCAAACCCGAGCAACAAATAGCCGCCTGCCTAAGGAATAGGGGAAGAAGAGACAATAGGGTTCCTCCTAAGTCAGTCCCAACATATAGTGTAGCGATCAGAAATGGTCTAACTAGATATCCCTGAAATCAAGCCTATCTCCTCATGGAAGAAAGAAGGGGAGTGACAAATAGTGGTTCACCATGTGTACCAAGTAATAACTCCACCTGGGTGTAATCATCATGCTAAACCATAATCCAACCACACATGTCCATAACCTGCTAATCACCCTCACATGAATCATCCACCTATGCCTGTCCAAAAATCCTCAAGTGGTACCCTCCCACAAGACGCCTCACAATATCACAATATGAAAGTACATCCCCCTCCCTCATGCAAGGTTAAATGCTAAAACGATGTCCATGAAGCATGTATAAGTTCCAACATGTCAAGTTTCCAATATAATGTTTTCCATATGATAGGCTCACAATTATCTAGTTAAGCATGCATGTCCATTAGGTGACCATTCAACATGTTCAATAAAGGGGATCACTCTAATATTCCTAGTGGGTACATCAGAAAAGAGGAGTAAAGCAACACCCACCTAGAATTGCGCAACCCAAGGCTGTCCAATATCTCTTTTTCACGCCACAAGTCCAAACAGATAAGCCACCGCGATCACTGTTCACAATTACCCCAAAACATGCAATTAAACATACAATTATCCTCAAAACATGCTATTCCAGTAATCAGTCCAGAGTTGAGCCTTTTTCACCTGCGAGTTGTGCACAAAAAATTCCCAAAAATATACCGTCACGATCCTCGCGACGAGCCGGTCGAAACGAGTACCTGCACGCTCAAATCCGAGTTTCCTACACTGAGATATAAATTGGGCAAGGGGACTATCCCAAAGAACTCTGTACTGTAAATTTCAGCACCAAATACTGAAAATAATGCCTTTTTCACCTTCGGGGAAAATCCAGAAAAATCCAGGAAAATTTGAGGATGTTCCTTGCGATGTGTAGATGCAAAATGCCTCTTGAATCACCTCAATCCGATGTCCGGTTGCGGAGATATCGCTGAAAGATCGAACCGCTGTCCAAAACTCCATCACAGCAAATGGTGTCACAGTAAACTCAGAAAAACTCCTCGAAAAACGTGAAAAGAAGGGAAACAGGAAATACCAACATTAAAGCTCTGTCAGTCGCCGTTCCGATGGCGCAAGAATCGCCGGAAAATGTGATCCGTGTAGGCCGGGAGAGCTCTCGCATTGAAATGCGACGAAAGGGATACACCAATGAAGGAACGTCGCACCGTGCCGGAGAAATGGAAATCTCGTAATCCGTGCCGCCGAAAAATCCAAAACTCCACCATATGCTCCCTCTCTTCAAGATAAAGATTTCATCTTCTCACTCCTCGAGAAGATGAAGCCTCAAAAATGGTGAAAACTGCTCTTGAATGACTCTCGGATGGAAAGGAATGGAGAAAACCAAAAATCATTTCCAATAATTCCCTCTGTGTCCTGCCGAACAGGAAACACCAAAAACAGCAAATGAGGACTCGACACGTGGCACCGACCGGCCTGACCGCGCGCCCAGACGCGCCAGCTGCCCCCTGCCCGCACAGTTGACCAACCAATAGGAATCCGCCACGTGTCACTGCTAATGCCTAGTGCTCCCGGTGCACGAAATCCTGCGGACCGACCCAACAGAAACCTGCCACGTGTCCATGCACGGTGCACCATGAACCATGAGCAATCTGAATACTCCGTAGACCGCGTGCCGTGAGCCAGCCTATAGGAAGCCGCCATGTGTCCCCCGCCTCGGTGCACGCCCGCCGCGTGGACCGCCCGCCTGCCCGCGCGCCCGCGCCCTGCCCGCGCCGCACGCCGCCGCTTGCCGCCTGCCCGAGGCCGCGCCGTCGCCCGCCGGCGCTGCCCGCCGCCGCCGCCGGCCGCCGGCGATCGCCGGAGTTACTGTTCCGGCGGTGAACAGTACCCGAGCACCAAAAATACAAGTGGGTAGTCCGTTTTGACCGTTTTCGCGCGCTGAATCCAAATACGACGTCCATTTCGCCAAATTCCAACCCGATAATTCGCCGGAGGCTCCCGGAAAGGTATTTTCAATCCGAATTTCGCGCCGAGTCCAAATTTGATATCCGATTTGCGCGAAAGCACTTCTAAACATCCGACGGGGTCCCCCGATCACCCACGTGATCCATTTTAAGCCCGAAGTTCATCACTTGAGTCCAAATTGGCGCACGAACACCGCCGACATGCCCCATAGGCCTCCAGAAGCTGCCGATCACACTATAACAGCCCTGTAGAATTCCGGATCATCACAGCAGTAGGCGGAGCCTTTTCCTTTGATGTCTCTGCACGGGCTTTTCCTTTCGAAGCAGTAGAAACAGTCGTTGCTTCAACTTGCAGTTCATCCCAATCAATTGATTCCGTTTCAGATTCTGTATCGGAATCATCTTTAGCTTTCTTCGCTTTCTTAGCCTTCTTCGCCCTCTTGGGCTTGACAGTGTCCTTGGTATGAACCATGGCAGCAAGTAGGAAGATGATCCAAGTGATCACCATCTTGATTGCTAGTGACAAACGTATCCTGTGAAGACCAACTCAAGAACACATGAAAGATTGTTAATTTTCAAAAATTTGAAAAAATTGTACCCAAACAATCATAATCATGTAGAGAGACTAAGAATCAAATTAGTTTTGCAAAAGGACTTTTAAAAATAGATCAATTGCATGATTTTCGAAAATCCTCATTATATGCCCTAAAACTGAAATCTTTGAAATCGAAGACCAAAAATCCGTTTAACTTGGGAATACCTAGCATATAATCAAAACTAATCTACCCAGAGTTCTTATTTCAAAAGAAATTTGATCAAAAACCATCCACAAATGAAATCAATCCAAGAAATTCATCACGTTTGAGGAGGAAAAAGAAAAACGGTGAAAAACCGAGATTTTGATCAATAAAACTTACTTGTATTCGAAGAACTTGAGTTTGAAAAGCTCCAAGGTGCAATCGTTCTAGAGAGAGAGGCTCTAGAGACTCGAGAACAAAAGATTAAGGTAAAAGAAATCAAAACCCTCTTGTTCTTATTAAAACCCTAGCCGTGATCCGGATCGGATCGAGATTTCGATCCGGATCGGCCAGCCGCAGGAAGAAGCCTGCGTTCGGGATCCGGATCACCTTGCCCGATCCGGATCGGCTCCAACTTTTTCTTCAGAAAAATTTCAGAGAAATTCAAGAAAAACCAGAAAAAGAATGTAAGCACTTTTGTGTATCAACTTTAAACAAAAATCATCGTTTCATACAACAAGAATTAGATTATGCCAAATCTATCAATAATATCCAAAAATGAAACGAGAATTTACAAGAATTAAATCCCTTAAAGTTGAACACCTTCAATTACATCTAACTTGATCTTATGAGTAATGCCTTTATCAAATCATCAATTCAGTAAAGAAAATGAAATACAAAGATCAATAGATGTTTGAAATCCCAAATATAGTAGATAATTTATCTAGACAATCTGTTGAAGAGAGTGGCTCTTTGAGCATCTTTCTTTAAAAACCCACCTTATACCAACCTTGAAATTTGACGGAGTCAAGTATTTCAACATGCATTTTACTTAATCAAAAATTGAACAACCATGCTTGGTATACATGTGGTAGCTGCACACAATACTCGGACGACCGAGGTGGTAGCTCTTTCCTCCATGTGGTGGTAGTTTTCACACTCCTCATTGGGATGTAACTCTTTCCACATCTTTTGAGCATTTTACCTTTCTTTGACTCCCCCGCAATTGGCTATCAATTATTTAAGATATAAAGTATTCAACCAAAAATTGATCTCGATTTCATACTCGACTAAGCAGTCAAATAAGATAATGACTATACCAAGAGATCATTGAGAGAGAAATTGACTTTGATCACTCAGAAGATGATTTAATTAACATAAATGATCATTGCAACAGTGAAATATTATGATGGCAAAAGCATAATAAATTTCTAAATGTGCGAAAAGATGCAAGTAAAGTCAATTATGATATATGCTCAATTAATGTCCTATGTACAAACATAGATAATGAACAAAACAAAAACAAACAAAACCTATCCTAAGCAAAGGTTTCAAAAAGAAGTTTATTTCAAGGAAAGCATTCCAATTGCTTTTCGCAAATGAATAAAACATTTTTGATCCAAAGGTTTTGTTAGAAAGTCAGCTAATTGATCCTCAGTTGAAATATATGAAAGTTGAAGAGTATTTGATTCAACTAGCTCTCTAAGAAAATGATATCCAAGTTCAATATGTTTTGTTCTAGAGTGCAACACAGGGTTTTTAGAAATGTTAATTGCACTTATGTTGTCACAAAGAATTGTTACCGAAGATGCTGAAATCCGGAAGTCGCTCAATACGCTTTTCATCCAAATGAGTTGAGTTGAACAACTTCCAGCTGAAATGTATTCCGCTTCGGCAGTCGAGAGTGCTATGCAATTCTGCTTTTTACTGTGCCATGCAACAAGGCAATGACCAAGATAGAAGCATGCACCACTCGTGCTTTTCCAATCATCCACTGATCCTGCCCAATCGGCATCTGAGTATCCAACAATATCCAAACTAGTTCCCATAGGATACCAAATTCCGAAATTAATTGATCCTTTGATGTACCGGATGATCCTTTTCACCGCTTTCAGGTGAACCTCCTTTGGTGCTGATTGATATCTCGCGCAAATCCCAACACTAAAGGATATATCCGGGCGACTAGCCGTGAGGTAAAGTAGACTTCCAATCATACTTCGATACAGTTTCTCGTCTACATTCTCACTTTGTGATTCACTTCCAAGTCCCTTGTGGCTAGTTCCCATTGGAGTCGGAAAATCCTTCGAATTTTCTAAGTCATACTTTTTAACCAACTCCATTGCATACTTGGATTGACTCAAGTGAATACCTTCATCATTTTGTTTAATTTGCAATCCAAGGAAATAAGTCAATTCGCCCATCATGGACATCTCAAATTCGCTTTCCATGGTCTCCGCGAATTTAGAAGCATCATTATCTCTTGTTGCGCCAAATACAATGTCATCGACATAGATTTGTGCTACAATGAAATTGCTTTGATAATGCTTCACAAAGAGAGTCCTGTCAGCTCCCCCTCGAGTATAGCCCTTCTCCAAAAGGTGCTTTGTCAGCCTTTCGTACCATGCTCGCGGTGCTTGTTTCAGACCGTAAAGAGCCTTTTTCAAACGAAAAACATGGTTAGGTTGTTTATGGTCTACAAAACCTTTCGGTTGAGCCACATAAACTTCCTCATTTAAAAACCCATTTAGAAACGCGCTCTTAACGTCCATTTGAAATAATTTGATTTTAAAATGACAAGCAATAGCAAATAGTATACGAATGGACTCGAGTCTAGCTACAGGGGCGAATGTTTCATCAAAGTCTATACCTTCTACTTGAGAGTAGCCTTGAGCAACTAATCGTGCCTTGTTCCTGATGATAGTACCATCCTCATTTTTCTTGTTCTTGAAAATCCATTTGGTACCTATCACATTATGTTGCTTTGGAGGCTTCGTTAATTCCCAGACTTTGTTTCGCTCAAATTGATGGAGCTCTTCCTGCATTGCTTTAATCCAGTAGTCATCCTGAAGAGCTTCATCTATGTTCTTTGGTTCGATTAAAGATACGTAGCAAGCGAATCCACAAACCAACTGCCTCCGAGTTCTAACTCCTTCTTGTGGATCTCCAATGATGTTTGATTCAGGATGATCCTTGGAGATTCGTAGCGTTTGTTGAAACGGAGTACTCGGAGGTATATGAGATGATTCTTGCACATCAGATAAACTTGAAGAACCATTAGATGCATCATTAATATTGGAAGTATTATCATGAGAAGATGCAATTACAGGAGTATCATCATCTTGAGAAATATCGAGGGTAGATTTTTCAGATGCAAAGTGAAAAGCTTCATCTACTTTAACATTTATAGATTCTACAATCGTTTTAGATTCGATGTTAAATACTCGATATGCTCTGCTATTTGTAGAATAACCCAAAAAGATCCCTTCGTCACTTCGAGAGTCAAACTTTCCAAGATTTTCACGGTCACGTAAAATGTAACATCGACTCCCGAAGATACGAAAGTATTTGATATCCGGTTTTCTACTAAACCACAGCTCATATGGTGTATTTAAAGTTCCTGGGCGCAAATACACTCGATTAATGACATAGACAGCGGTGTTCACAGCTTCAGCCCAAAAATGTAGCGGTAAATTCCGGCTATGAAGCATCACACGCGCCATCTCTTGAACAACCCTGTTTTTGCGCTCAACAACACCATTCTGCTGAGGTGTATAGGGTGCTGAGAATTCATGTTTTATGCCGTTGGAAGTGCAAAAATCAATGAATTTGGAATTTATGAATTCTCCACCTCTATCACTCCTAACACGAATGATCTTTTCATTCTTTTCAATCATAATACGATGGCAAATCTCATGAAAAGAATCAAACGTATCAGCTTTCTCTTTTAAAAATGCTACCCAAGAAAACCTAGAGAAATCATCAACCAATAAGAAAATATACCATTTACCTCCCAAAGATGGTTGACGGGTCGGCCAAAAGAAAGAAAAAATAGTCTACATAAACTACACAACATTTAATCGTAGAACGATTAAAGACAAGGAAGGATTTCACCTTTGCATACCCAAACCTTTTGAGTTTTGGAGTATGTTGGCAATGGTTGAGAAATTTTCCTTGATGAAGACGTTTTGTATGATTGGTCTTTTTCTTTTGTCATCGTCTTGTTTGGAGTACTACCAACGTTCTTTTCTTTTGAAAAATCCTTCTTTGAATTCCGGGGAGTGAACTTATTGGTAGCAGTTGCAAGATGTGGTTGATTTGATCTTTGGGCTCCAATCTTGCAATTTCTTTCAATGTGCCCGGCAAAATTACAACGAAAACATACCTTTGTGCTTGACAATTCCGAAGAGGATGAAGTAGGCTTGTTGTCGTTGGTTGTCGTGAATTCCGGTGTCGGAGGAGGAGATACCGACTGAGGCACAAAGACTGTCCCAACCGAACTAAAATTGTCTTCAGTTCGATTGTATCCGAGGCCGAACTTGTTTGTTTGACCAAAACCAAGAAGTTTCTCCAACTTACTCCTTCCGGAAGAAAATTGCTGTAAGTCATCCTTGAGTTGGCAAATGGTCTCTGTCATTTCCAATTTTTCCCGTCGGGCCTCGCCGTAGAGCTTCAAGAAGTAGTTCGCTTTGTTCACCATATCTATATAATTCTTCTCGAGTTGCTCATTGGACTCTTGAAGGGAAACATTTGCTTTTATCAGATTATCCCTTTCCACTTCAAGATCGGTCGAGAGAGAAGTTACCCTTTTTACTTCTTCTTCGAGATTCTGCAATCTCCCTCTCAACCCCTTGTTTTGCTTAGCCGGTTTCTTTGAATCCCGTGAAGGTCTGTGGTAGGCTAAAGCAAAATCTTCACCTTTCGAATCATCCGATTCATTGTCCGTTGCATTCTTTTCAACAGTGGAATTGGACAATGACTCGGATGTACTTGCCATAAAGCACATGAAGGGTGAAGATATGGACGCGTGGAATGCCGTGGAGCTCTTTTCTTCATCACTTGAAGACGACTCATTTGACGTTGAGTTGTCATCCCAAGTGACGACTTGCATCGCCTTCTTCTTTGCCGGATACTTGTTGGGACACTCCGTTGCAATGTGGCCGTAGCCTCGACATTTGAAGCATTGTAGTTGTCCCTCTGAACTTTTCTTATCCTTTGAGAAGTTCTCTTGCTTTCTTGACTTGTAACTTGAAGTACCCTTGCCTTTGTTCGATTTTCCGAAGGATGGAGATTTACTTGAATTACCCCTTCGAAAGTTGCGGCGAAACTTTCTTGTCAAGAGAGCGACCTGCTTCTCAAATTCCTCCATAGAAAGGTTCTCGTCATCGTCTGAGGAGGATGTATCCACGTCTTCTTCCTTAGTTGTTTTCAACGCATAACCTGAAGACTTAGAAGAGGATGCTTTTCCAGAAGAATTGTTAGTAGTAAATGTCATTTCATAAGTTTGTAATGAACCAACTAATTCTTCTACACGCATTTCGTCCGGGTGTTTAATAGTTTCAATGGCTGTAACCTTTGGGCGAAATCGTTCAGGAAGAGTTCTTAAGATCTTTCTTACAATCTTAAATTCTGGAATCTTCTCTCCCAGGTTAGCAGATGAGTTTACGATGTCTTGCAATCGTGTATAGTAGTCCGTGAAAGATTCATTTTCTGCCATCAAGATAGAGTCAAACTTGCTCGTAAGCATTTGCAGTTTCTGAATCTTCACGAGGTTAGTTCCCTCATGTGTAACCTGAAGAACATCCCAGATTTCTTTCGCAGTCTCACATGCCGAGACGCGAGAGAATTCAGTTTGAGATAAGGCATTAAAAATAGCATTAATTCCCTTGCCATTGTAAGAAGATGAATCTGACTCTTCCTTGGTCCATTTCGACCTAGGTTTTAAGGTGCGAACATCAGAGATAATTTCAGTTGGATTAGACCATCCTAATTCAATTGATTGCCACACCCCTTCGTCGATGGAAATTAAAAAGGCTTTCATCCGTACTTTCCAGTACGCATAATTTGTTCCATCAAAGAAAGGGGGTCGATTGATGTTTCCACCTTCAACCATTGTTTACAACCCTATTCCCGCTCTGATACCACTTGTTGGGTTATATGTAATGTAGATCTAAATAGGGGAAAAAAACACCTAGAGGGGGATGAATAGGTGTAAACGTATAAACACTCAAAAATCGTTGCGATAAAAACCCAATGCGGAAATAAAAATAACACGCAAGATTTTTACGTGGAAAACTCCATCACCGGAGTAAAAAACCACGGGACCGATAACACGGCAGAAATCCACTAGAATTAAAACACGTACAAGGTGATTTACCGTACACACTTACGACTCAACCTTTTCCATACGCTCCTAGAGGATCTTCTCCGCTCGCTCCGCGACGCTTCTCGAATCCACGATCTGCGCCCAACGCCGAATCCACGGCGTCCAACGTCGAATCCACGACGTCCGACCGAATCCACGGTCTTCACCCAATAGCACCCTTCGAATCCACGAACGTGCCTCGCTCCGAATCCACGAGAGCGGTTGAACCTTGAATCCACAAGGACATGCGAATCCACGCGCCGATTTTGGGGAAATCGTTGTTTTTTGGGTGGTGATGATCCGCCGAATACTTAGATCAAAGATAGATCGGAAATACCATCTAAGTATTCATTAGTTTGATTCAACTCAAGATGTGAGTATGAAAACCTAGAATCAAACTAATCAATATAGACGAAGAAACATAGAGTATTATCTAATGATTTCCTTTCTTCTCTATATGTGGATCTAGAGCCGTATAAAATGATATTTTAATATGACGGCTATTTTGGATTTTGGATTAACCCTAGAAAAAGAGTCATAGGGTCTATTTATAGGTTAGAAACATTTGGAAGGAGATAAGAATCAAAAACCTAACATTTCTGGAATTTTGACGGACGGCGATCCGGATCGGATTTGGGCGATCCGGATTGCAGTAGCAATAAAGACGGTTTCTAGAAAACAAACGTTCGGGATCCGGATCGGAATGCCTGATCCGGATCGTTCATACATTTCAGAAAACTCAACGTTCGGGATCCGGATCGTGAGATGCTACGATCCGGATTGAAGTAATGTATGAAACAACAACCTTCGGGATCCGGATCGCTGGCTCTGATCCGGATCCTGAACATGTCCGAACACCAGTTTTTGATTTTTATGCAGTTAAAAATTCTTCCAGGTGTTTCTACACTACAAGAAGTATTCGGATCACCAATAATCTTTAGTTAAACATACCTGATCCTTTTGAATTCTTCTTTCTTGAGATTGAGTTAAATGATCCAACTTTCTTCACCTTCAATCTTCAAGACTTGAACCTTTCACGAAACTACGCCAACTCAAATTCCGTAACAAACTCTACAGCTACTATGCCTCTATCTAGATGCTCAAGAAGTGGGACAGATGATAATATGATGCATCCACTGACTCTCAAGTATAGTCACCCAATCTACACTGACTGCCTCCTCGGGTCCAGTCAAACCTGTGCCTACATACTGCCGTTACATCCCGGAGGACCGGACTGACGTAGGGCGTCCGTAGCTGCCAAAACTGGGCCAGCCAGAGGGACTGTGTTCGTGACTGCCAAAACTGGGCCAGTGAGAGGGACGGCGTCGACAAGTCGCGATACCAAAGTGCAAACCCACTCCGGACGTGGCACTCGAGGGGAGCGACCCCAACGAGGACTAGGGTATCCGCGCACTCTGTCGAGCTCAAGTGGCACTGCAGGCTATAGTCAAAATCCACGCTCATGAACTGAACGGAAAGACTCAATCCTCAAACATCTCCCACAACAGTCGGAGCACTCTCGACGACTCAGCTGATCAGCTCACACGAAACACGAGACACTAGCCTCACCAACCGCTCACAGCACAAACACACTGGCTGGAGATACTCCACAGCCAGGACCACCGTCCACCAGACGGCTCCCACAACAGAACACTAAACTCACAGGAAAGACCGACACCATAAGGGTGCAAAAACCCGATAGACCGGTTCTAAGAACCCTATCAAACAAGAACAGACTCTAGGCTCCGCCTATCGAAGTTCCCGACCCCCTTATAGTTCGGGAACACAATAATCACGGTACAACACGCAGAAGACACCAACAGGGCCCGAAAGTCCCGGGAGACCTACACCTACAACCCTATCAAACAAGAGCAGGTTCCAGGCTCGGCCCCCGTGGCTTTCGTCCCGACAAAGGAACGGCCCCTAGAACCCAGACCACTCGAATCCTTTCGAGTGGTGAGATTTACAGGAAAAGGTGCCATTTGTTATTGAAAACCATTTTCACTCAACCCACACAGGGTGAGGATTAAAAGTAGTACCCTTTTTTTGAAAAGATATCTTGTTTTGAGAAGAAATCCATTTTTAATGATTTTTAGTTCTTTTTAGAAAAACAGTTAGAAACAAATGTTTTACCCAAACCCCGAGGGGCTGATGCCTTTGTCCAATCAAACAAGAACAGACTCCAGCGGCCCTTCGATGCTTGGAAGAAAACATTGGTAGACTAAAATCATGTGTATGTCAAAAAGGGTTCTGGGTTCTAGGTCCGGCTAACACTAGTAAACTACTGCCACTAACACAGTGGCGACAACCCAAACAGGGGAATAACAAGACCTCCCGGGACCACCGTTTACCCCAAACGGTTCCCGGTACAGACAAGCGATCCACTACATCAACCAGACTCCACTCTGCTCCCAAGCACGAGTGCAAATGCAACCCACACTAAAAAGAAGTCCCGACCGCTCGGCCCACTACCCGGGCGAGGATAACACTAAGTCCAGGAATGAACATAAAGTGTGGATGTCTAAACATAAATAACCCTAGCCCAAGTGAGGGTTTTCTACTGGTCTGGTTACACATGCAACATATGACGGGGGTGCTAGGTCAGGTTCCAAGATAACTATCATTAACAGATGATAGAGAGCAAGGAGGTCACATGAACCTCAAATAATAAAGGAAATAACAATTCCTACAATCTAGCATGCTACACAAGAAATACTCTAACATGCATGATCCTACATCAGTAGAATTACTGTTCAGTCCATAAAACTTGGAGACAAGGCCATCCACCTGAAGGTGCTAACTGTCCAAGATTCCACAGCTGAAAAACCCAGGAAAATAATAACTCCAAGTCTAACAGGTCCAGCACTGTCCACAAACCCTCCTGGGT
This sequence comes from Tillandsia leiboldiana, assembly GCA_029204045.2. NCBI lineage: Eukaryota > Viridiplantae > Streptophyta > Magnoliopsida > Poales > Bromeliaceae > Tillandsia > Tillandsia leiboldiana. The sequence continues at coordinate 22,093,831 of CM055067.1, forward strand.
ACAACACAAGGCTACAATTACACTTTATTCCCAAAATTAACCAAGTAATACACTCTGAAATTTCATCCGCAAAGATGTCGATTTTTCACCTGCAGAAAGGGCTCCAAAAATTCTGAAATAAATACCACAGCGTTCCTCGCGTCGATAGCTTCGAAACGGGTACCTGCACGCCCAATTCCGAGCACCGTAGTCCAAGTTACAAATTCCACAGTATCGGTGCGCAAAATTCCAAAACCATACAACTGTAAACTCTCGCACAGATGAAAAGGAAAATGTATACCTTCGGGAATGTCTCCAAAAATTCCAAGAAAAATACTATGATGATCCTCGCGTCGAGTAGATGAAAAAAGTGTATAAGAGCGTCTCAATCAGATGTCCGAGCGCAGAGATAAAATTCCATCAATCCGCTATCCTCAAAAATCCACACAGCAACAATGTCCTCAGTGAGCATGGAAGAACTCCTCGAAAAGCAAGAAACCAGGAAATGCAGAAAATACCAAAATCGTAGCCTTACCTGTTACGAATCCAACGGCGAAGAAATCGCTCGAAAAGGTGGTCGGAGTAGGCCGGGGGAGCTCGCGCACCGAAACGCGACGAAGGGGAACACCAACGAACGAGCGTCGCACCGCGCCGTAAAAATAGAAACCTAGGGAAGCGCGCCACATAAAATCTTCAAACTCTGTAGATGGATGCAGCACTGCGCGAGGAAGAAAGTTACTGAAGACGCCGCGGCGAGAGGAAGCTCGGAAATGGCCGAAAAAGTGGAGAAGAAGCAGCTCGGGTCGCTTAAATAGGCCCAGAAAACAAATCAAATAATGACGGATAAGTCCCAGTTTCCGGGCGCATGGGAGATTCGGGCTGCTACAGTGTTGGGCCCGGCCCAACACTGTGCGCGCCCGAATCGCCCACGGGCCCCCACGTAGCTCGCCAAACAGGCGACAGCCAAACTGGCCAGCCACTAGTCGACACGTGGCCAGCGCGGGCGCCGACATGTGGCGCGCACTCGCGCGGGAAACGCGGTCAACGCACTTGCGGCGCCGCCTGCACCCCTGCCAGTCACGCGCCCCGAGGCCGCCCCGGCCTGTTCCGTGGTCCCGGTCCACAGCACCGGCCACTCAAAGCCCGCCACGTGTCGGCACTCCGGTCCACCGTACACCGCGCTTCTCCCGTGGACCGCGCCCGCTGCGCCGGCCAACCGGGAGCCGCCACGTGGCCGGCGCCCGGTGCACGCCTCCGCGGTGGACCGGGCACCTGCCCCCGCGCCCCCCGCGCCTGCCCACGACCGCGTCGCCGCGCTTCGCCGCTGCCCGCTGACGGCCGGAACAGTACCATTTGCCTCGAAAAACATGCGCGTCATCCGGGCTCCGAAAAATACAAGTGAATAGTTCATTTTCATCGTTTTCGCGCGCTGAATCCAAATCCGGTGTCCGATTTGCCAAAATCCAACTCTAAAAATTGCCAAAGGCATCCGGAAAGATGTTCTTTTATCCAAACTTCGCCCTGAGTCCAAATTTGACATCCGAGTCGCGCGAAACCACTTCTAAACACTCGCCGGGTCCTCCAATTACCCATGTGATCCCTTTTTGAGTCCGAAGTCCACCACTTGTGTCCAAATTGCGCACTAACTCCAACGAGACACCACACAGGCCACCAAAAGCCACCAAACAACCAGCAAACCCAACGCGGGGATCCGGGTCCTCACATCCTCCCCCACTAAAAGAAAGTTTCGTCCCCGAGACTAAAACACACCACAACGACAAGATCAACCCGACAGAAACAACGCAAACAAACAAGAAAGGTAAGAGGAAAGTCATCAACCCCAACCCCCAAATTTAGAAAATAGCTGAAATTAGCGAAAAGTCCAAAAATTCCGAAAGGTCAGTGCCTTCGTCCCAATCAAACAAGAACAGGTTCGGGCACTGTCTCCATTTCTGGAGCAGCCTTTCGAAGTTTTCGTCCCACTCGTAAATTTCAGCACAAAGACGGGAAAAAGGGGGGAAACGAAGTGTTGTTGCCGTTCCTGCTGTGGCTACAAAAACGAAGCTACAATCTAACCAATACCTATAAGGACACAACCTCTAGTCCTAAACAAACAAACAAACAGACCAACACACAAACAACAATGCTCCCGAGGTGGCGTCTGTCCAATGCCGCTGAAGCCAACGTCGTAGGAAGAAAACTTCGGCAACCGTGGGGATGAACTCCTCCTATCCAACTCGCGGAAGGGTGACTGCTCTCATTCCACAATCAGTCTTGCCCGGCACCGCCCCAACCAGTCCAACCTGTGTGCTCAATCCAAGTCCTAGAGCTGTCCTTGAATCGTCATATCAGCAGGTGAAGTCCCAAGTCTCAACTGCACTGATCACAACCCACTAGGCTCTCCCACATGCACAACACCAACATGAACATGTACCTCTAGTGCACGTGGTAACAACTCTACCTCCAGTCCAGACAGGAAAGCCAAAAACACTCAACTCAGACTGCTGAAAAGAAATCATGCCCGTGACAACCTGGTCCACTGCCGTAGCGCCCTCCAACCGGGCGGTACAGACTCATCCGCTCGATGTAGGTGGTCGTCGCTCAGTCTGCCTCTGCTCACACTGGGGTGACAAATGCGGTACTCCGTAGGTAACCAATCCATGCTACCGCCGCGCCACTCTGATGTAGGTGCTGATGCTGCCATCGGGGTCCACCCGATCTCTGGCATCTCAAAAATTCGCTACCCTGGGAAAAAGAAATCAGCAACGTCTCTGCCGACCGATCTATCCTCCATCACCCGGCGCGAAGCACCAAAATCCAGAACTCGCCTCTGGCGACAGATCCCTATCTAAAGGAACTGCAACGCCACGCTCCATACACCACGCCTACTCCATCGAAGCGTCAATAATCCGTAATGGAGGGACCAACTAAACTGGAAGGTATCCTGGCGCAACCCACTCTCAGTCACACATATCCTATGCGCCTCGTCCCTCGAAACCTGGAGCGCGCCGTTCAACAACTGCATAAACTCCCTAGCACAGGGAGGTTCTCAAATAGTTTCTCCATCACCACCCACCCCAATTCTGCCAATAAAGGCTCCAACTCAAACCTATGAATTGGGATGGTTCAAACTGCCAGGACTGGCTCCATCGACCAATGATGTCCCAAAGCTCATCTACTATCCACTATCCACCCTGCCTCGGTGCCTCGGCACTACACGTCGGCACGGAGGGGGCTTCTCGCTCAATCGGTGCCACTGATATAGCTGAATATGCCACTGCATAGGAAGAAAGTGCTGGAGGACTCTCAAGCGGTACTGCAACTAGATGTGCTCTCTGCTCCAACAAGCGTCTCAAACGTTCCATGGCTTCCTCCTGGCATCGGACAGCCTCCGACATCGGTGCCATCTGGGTCCATAACCCTGGGTCTCGCTCTGCTCTGATAGCTCTGCCTCCCGCTGCTCGGGTACCCATCAGATGCGGGGTGTGTCCTCTCCGCAACACGACGTCTCAGGGGCATCGTAGTCCACTGCACAATAACAAACATCAGGACACAACAACCATACGACCCAATCCAGCGAAAGTCTAAGACATGTCATCCATTCCATAGCATTATGTTGTCTGCAGCCAACATAATCACTTAGGAGAATAAACATGCCAATCACTCGTCCCGTCCCTAGGGAGAGGTATGAAACTCAATCAGGACTCTCGCTATAAGTCACGACTCTCACGTAGTCATCCTAATGTCCAACCACAAGCCTAGGGTTTCTAAGTCCACCATGACCTACAACCTAGGCTCTGATACCACCTAATCTGTCACGCCCTCGCGTCGAAACTGCGACCCGGGCTCGCCAACAGATCTGCCGCCCATACGGAAACCCCGTATAGACGAAGCGTCTAACCTGCAAAAAGAACCAACTACAGTATACAGATATCAGAGCTGAAAGTAAACTATTGAAAAACTAAAATCCAATCCCCACACAACTGAAAATAATACAATATCCATCTCCCAAAAAAACGATCATATACAAGTCCTCTGATACAAAACTCAAAAGGGAGACATCTCCAATAAATACATCAGTGTACAAGCTCTCAATACAAAAATATCCTCATTACATCAGTCTCTCAAACTGTAAAATAAAATACAACTCTATACCTCACAACAAGGGTCTCTCAACAGAGGGAAAAGAGGTAAACTAATCTACTGAAGCTCTCCTCAGAAGGGGTACTGCTACACTCCAACGACGGGTAAGGAACTAGCTCGCGACTCCCTCGCGTCGGTCAGAAGAAACAGCAACTGGAGCAACAGGAACAGGAGAAGAAGTCCCAGGGGAAAAACACAACGACGGGTGTGAGAACTACTTCCCACAGTAGTTCTCAGTGGGTGCCGTCAACAAGTCCAACGGTCTGCCCACTAAGTTTACTAGAGGCATAAAGTAACAAAAGCAGGGCTGAAAAAGGAAAAAGCTGGAAAATAACTCTACAACTACTATGCCTCTATCTAGATGCTCAAGAAGTGGGACAGATGATAATATGATGCATCCACTGACTCTCAAGTATTGTCACCCAATCTACACTGACTGCCTCCTCGGGTCCAGTCAAACCTGCGCCTACTTACTGCCGTTACATCCCGGAGGACCGGACTGACGTAGGGCGTCCGTAGCTGCCAAAATTGGGCCAGCCAGAGGGACTGTGTCCGTGACTGCCAAAACTGGGCCAGTGATGTTGGGTCGTAAATAATACGGATCTAAATAGGGGAAGAAACACCTAGAGGGGGGTGAATAGGTGTAAACGTATAAACACTCAAAAATCGTTGCGATAAAAAACCCAATGCGGAAATGAAAATAACTCGCAAGATTTTTACGTGGAAAACTCCATCACCGGAGTAAAAAACCACGGGACCGATAACACGGCAGAAATCCACTAGAATTAAAACACGTACAAGGTGATTTACCGTACACACTTACGACTCAACCTTTTCCATACGCTCCTAGAGGATCTTCTCCGCTCGCTCCAGACGCTTCTCGAATCCACGATCTGCGCCCAACGCCGAATCCACGGCGTCCAATGTCGAATCCACGACGTCCGACCGAATCCACGGTCTTCACCCAATAGCACCCTTCGAATCCACGAACGTGCCTCGCTCCGAATCCACGAGAGCGATTGAACCTTGAATCCACAAGGACACGCGAATCCACGCGCCGATTTTGGGGTAATCGTTGTTTTTGGGTGGTGATGATCCGCCGAATACTTAGATCAAAGATAGATCGGAAATACCATCTAAGTATTCATTAGTTTGATTCAACTCAAGATGTGAGTATGAAAACCTAGAATCAAACTAATCAATATAGATGAAGAAACATAGAGTATTCTCTAATGATTTCCTTTCTTCTCTATATGTGGATCTATAGCCGTATAAGATGATATATGAAAATGACGGCTATGTGGATTGACCCTAGAAAGAAAGACATAGGGTCTATTTATAGGTTAGAAACCCTAGGAAGGAGATAAGAATCAAAAACCTGCCATTTCTGGAATTTTACGGACGGCGATCCGGATCGTGATAACTGAGATCCGGATCGTCATAACGAAACAGCCAATTCCAGAAAAACGAAGGTTCGGGATCCGGATCATGTGACTACGATCCGGATCGTTCATACAGTTCACCAAACATCAACGTTCGGGATCCGGATTGCGAAGCAAGATCCGGATCGTTCAAGGTAGATGGTAAACTCAACGTTCGGGATCCGGATCAAGAGACTACGATCCGGATTGCGACGATGTATGAACGAACCACCTTCGGGATCCGGATCGAACAGCCTGATCCGGATCCTGAACATGTCCCAAGTCCAGTTTTTGATTTTTATGCAATGAAAGATTCTTCCAAGTGTTTCTACACTACAAGAAGTATTCGGATCACACAAATTCTTTAGTTAAACATACCTGATCCTTTTGAATTCTTCTTTCTTGAGATTGAGTTAAATGATCCAACTTTCTTCACCTTCAATCTTCAGGACTTGAAACTTTCACGAAACTACGCCAACTCAAATTCCGTAACAATCTCCCCCTTTGGCGGTTTCGTGACAAAACACAGATCCACTAAAGAAAATTCAAAAAGATATTTTTGTTGCTATCACCATACAACAAAAATTTACAATGGAGATCCAAAATACAATACATGAGTTAAACTCCTAAAACAGACTCTAGACTTAGACATCTGTACTCTCTGCAAAAAGAAATCATTCTTGACAAAAGAAATCGTTAGATACCTCAAGAATTTTGTATCATTCAAAAACCACAAACAGAGATGAAGTTTAAACTCATTTATACTTACCATGACATTTATATTCAGATATGTAAACTGATCATAGTTAAAAAACACCAACATATCTTCTTTGCACGTAAAAACCAAATGTCATGAACATGTTTGTGACAAACTTATATATATATAGATATGTAATTGATCAGAGTTAAGAACCAACATATCTTCTATGCAATCAAAAACCAAGTGTCACAAACTTGTTAGTGAACATCAACTTGTTAGTTATATTACATGCCCAAATAGTTAGCAAATAGTTAGTCGAGGCATGCATTCATACAGCTGAAAAACCTCAAGTTGAGAATGGAAGTTGAAGTAATACTTACCTTGATGTTCATCCAGTTTTCATATCAAACATTGTTCACTTACCTTGATGTTTCATGCAGTCAACATTGTTCAAAGTTCTCGATGCAGTCAACATTGTTCAAAGTTCTCTCTAACTCTCTCCCCCTTTTTGTCACAAAACAAAGCCAAAATGTAGTTAAGACTACGAAATGTGAGGAGAGTAAAAAGTTCCAATAAAATGTAAAACCTGAGAACTAAGCTAACGTAAGTATAAAACTAAATCCTAAAAACGTAATCCTGCACAAAAGGAAAGGAAGGTGCAGTTCAGTCGGAGGAGTCTGAGCTGGTACAACTCAGCTTGCTCAAAATCCCTTTAAGCATTGTCGAAATAGTTGAACACTTCTTCTTGATCTTCTTGTGATCAGAGGAAATCCGCTGAAGTTCTTTCGATGTCCTCTCTTGTGCAGCCGAGAGTCTTTGTTGTTCCTGGCGAAGCGATTCCAATACAACAGCGTCTGTACCCTGTCTTTTCGAGTGTGATGGATGCTGTCTAGAAGCAGATGGTGCATCCAATCCCTTAACCCATGGAGATTCAGTTTGTAGAACCCCAGAGAGTGAGCGAGCTCTAGTAAGAGGCCCACTATGATAACTTTCACTTCTTAAGACATCCTTTCGTCTTGTATATTGCTTAGTTGTTGATGCAGATTTCATGAGCCTTTTGCCTTTGACAAATTTCCTGTTTTGCTCATCAATCTTCTGTTGAACATCTTTGAAGAATTCATCCCATTCTTCAGTATCGTACTCTGAGCTGTCCTCCCTGCCTTCGGTTGTCTTATCTCCTGTTGAAATATCTGGTTCCTCTTTTTCAGATGTACTCTTGTGCACCATTGTGACTAGTAACAGGATTAACCAAGAGAGTGACAATGATCAAAGTGCTTGAGTTAAGAAGGTGTCCTGTGAAAACCAACTCAAGAACACAAAAATTCTTAGTTTTCAAAAATTGAAAAAATTGTACCCAAACAATCATAATCATGTAGAGAGACTAAGAATCAAATTAGTTTTGCAAAAGGACTTTTAAAGATAGATCAATTGCATGATTTTCGAAAATCCTTATTATATGCCCTAAAACCGAAATTTTAGAAATCGAAGCCTAAAAATCCGTTAATCAGGAAAAAACCTAGCATATAATCAAAACTAAACAACCCAGAGTTCTTATTTCAAAAGAAATTTGATCAAAAACCATCCACAAACAAAATCGATCCAAGAATTTCGTACGTTTGAGGAGGAAAAGAGAAAAACGGTGAAAAACCGAGATTTTGATCAATAAAACTTACTTGGAACTGAAGAACTTGAGTTAGAAAGCTTCCAAGGAGGATGAAATCTAGAGAGAAGCGCTCTGGAAACTTTTGAACAAAAGATTGGAGTAAAAGAAATCAAAACCCTTTTGTTCTTTATAAAAACCTAGCCGCGATCCGGATCCTCCCGAGCTTGCGATCCGGATCGGCTACCCGCAGTGAAAAAACTGCGTTCGAGATCCGGATTGGCAGGTCCAATCCGGATCGTCAGCCCGCAGGAGAAAACCTGCGTTCAGGATCCGGATCACCTTGCCCGATCCGGATCGGCCCCAACTTTTTCTTTAGAAAAATTTCAGAGAAATTCAAGAAAAACCAGAAAAAGATTGTAAGCACAAAGGTGTATCAACTTTAAACAAAACGCATCGTTTCACACAACAAGAATTAGATTATGCCAAATCTATCAGTAATATCCAAAAATGAAACGAAAATTTACAAGAATTAAATCCCTTAAAGTTGAACACCTTCAATTACATCTAACTTGATCTTATGAGTAATGCCTTTATCAAATAATCAATTCGGTAAAGAAAATGAAATACAAAGATCAATAGATGTTTGAAATCCCAAATATGGTAGATAATATTTCTAGACAATCTGTTGAAGAGAGTGGCTCTTTGAGCATCTTTCTTTAAAATCCCACCTTATACCAACCTTGAAATTTGACAGAGTCAAGTATTTCAACATGCATTTTACTTAATCAAAAATTTGAACAACCATGCTTGGTATACATGTGGTAGCTGCACACAATACTCGGACGACCGAGGTGGTAGCTCTTTCCTCCATGTGGTGGTAGTTTTCACACTCCTCATCGGGATGTAACTCTTTCCACATCTTTTGAGCATTTTACATTATCTTTGACTCCCCCTCAATTGGCTATCAATTATTTAAGATATAAAGTATTCAACCAAAAATTGATCTCGATTTCATACTCGACTAAACAGTCAAATAAGATAATGACTATACCAAGAGATCATTGAGAGAGAAATTGACTTTGATCACTTTAGAAGATGATTTAATTAACATAAACGATCATTGCAACAAAGAAATATTATGATGGCAAAAGCATAATAAATTTCTAAATGTGTGAACAGATGCAATTAAAGTCAATTAAGATCTATGCTCAATTACTATCCTATGTATAAACATAGATATTGAATAGAACAAAACAAATACAAAACCTATTTTAAGCAATGGTTTCAAAAAGAAGTTTATTTCAAAGAAAGCATACCAATTGCTTTTCGCAAATGAATAAAACGTTTTTGATCCAAAGGTTTTGTTAAAAAGTCAGCTAATTGATCTTCAGTTGAAATATATGAAAGTTGAAGAGTATTTGATTCAACTAGCTCTCTAAGAAAATGATATCTAAGTTCAATATGTTTTGTTCTAGAGTGCAACACAGGGTTTTTAGAAATGTTAATTGCACTTGTGTTGTCACAAAGAATTGTTACCGAAGATGCTGAAATGCGGAAGTCACTCAATACGCTTTTCATCCAAATGAGTTGAGTTGAGCAACTTCCAGCTGAAATGTATTCCGCTTCGGCAGTCGAGAGTGCTATGCAATTCTGCGTTTTACTGTGCCATGCAACAAGGCAATGGCCAAGATAGAAGCATGCACCACTCGTGCTTTTCCGATCATCCACTGATCCTGCCCAATCGGCATCTGAGTATCCAACAATGTCCAGACTTGTTCCCATAGGATACCAAATTCCGAAATTAATTGATCCTTTGATGTACCGGATGATCCGTTTCACCGCTTTCAGGTGAACCTCCTTTGGTGCTGATTGATATCTCGCGCAAATCCCAACACTAAAGGATATATCCGGGCGACTAGCCGTGAGGTAAAGTAGACTTCCAATCATACTTCTATACAGTTTCTCGTCTACATTCTCACTATGTGATTCACTTCCAAGTCCCTTGTGGCTAGTTCCCATTGGAGTTGGAAAATCTTTACAATTTTCTAGATCAAACTTTTTGACCAACTCCAGTGCATACTTGGATTGACTCAAGTGAATACCTTCATCATTTTGTTTAATTTGCAATCCAAGAAAATAAGACAGTTCGCCCATCATGGACATCTCAAATTCGCTTTCCATGGTCTCCGCGAATTTAGAAGCATCATTATCTTTTGTTGCACCAAATACAATGTCATCGACATAGATTTGTGCTACAATGAAATTATTTTGATAATGCTTCACAAAGAGAGTCCTGTCAGCTCCCCCTCGAGTATAGCCCTTCTCCAAAAGGTGCTTTGTTAACCTTTCGTACCATGCTCGCGGTGCTTGTTTCAGACCGTAAAGAGCCTTTTTCAAACGAAAAACATGGTTAGGTTGTTTATGATCTACAAAACCTTTCGGTTGAGCTACATAAACTTCCTCATTTAAAAACCCATTTAGAAATGCGCTCTTGACGTCCATTTGAAATAATTTGATTTTAAAATGACAAGCAATAGCAAACAATATACGAATGGACTCGAGTCTAGCTACAGGGGCGAAAGTTTCGTCAAAGTCTATACCTTCTACTTGAGAGTAGCCTTGAGCAACTAGTCGTGCCTTGTTCCTGATGATAGTACCATCTTCATCTTTCTTGTTCTTGAAGATCCATTTGGTACCTATCACATTATGTTGCTTTGGAGGCTTCGTTAATTCCCAGACTTTGTTTCGCTCAAATTGATGAAGCTCTTCCTGCATTGCTTTAATCCAGTAGTCATCCTGAAGAGCTTCATCTATTGTCTTTGGTTCGATTAAAGATACGTAGCAAGCAAATCCGCAAACCAACTGCCTTCGAGTTCTAACTCCTTCTTGTGGATCTCCAATGATGTTCGATTCCGGATGATCCTTGGAGATTCGTAGCGTTTGTTGAAACGGAGTACTCGGAGGTACACGAGATGATTCCTGCACATCAGATAAACTAGAAGAACCATTAGATGCATCATTAATATTGGAAGTATTATTATGAGCAGATGCACTAGCAGGAGAATCATCATCTAGAGAGATATCGAGGGTAGATTTTTCAGATTCAAAATGAGAAGCTTCATCTACTTTAACATTTATAGATTCTACGATCGTCTTAGATTCAATGTTAAATACTCGATATGCTCTGCTATTCGTAGAATAACCCAAAAAGATCCCTTCATCACTTCGAGAGTCGAACTTTCCAAGATTTCCACGGTCACGTAAGATGTAACATCGACTCCCGAAGATACGAAAGTACTTGACATCCGGTTTTCTACTAAACCACAGCTCATATGGTGTATTCAAGGTTCCTGGGCGCAAATACACTCTGTTAATGACATAGACAGCGGTGTTCACAGCTTCAGCCCAAAAATGTAGCGATAATTTCCGGCTATGAAGCATCACACGCGCCATCTCTTGAACAACCCTGTTTTTGCGCTCAACAACACCATTCTGCTGAGGTGTATAGGGTGCCGAGAATTCATGTTTAATGCCATTTGAAGTACAAAAGTCAATGAATTTTGAATTTATGAATTCTCCACCCCTATCACTTCTAACACGAATGATCTTTTCATTCTTTTCAATCATAATACGATGGCAAATCTCATGAAAAGAGTCAAACGTATCAGCTTTCTCTCTCAAAAATGCTACCCAAGAAAACCGAGAGAAAACATCAACCAATAAGAAACAAAAAAAATATACAATTTACCTTGCAAGGATGGTTGACGAGTTGGCCAAAAGAAAAAGAAGAAAAGAAAATAGTCTACATAAACTATACAAGATTTAATCGTAGAACGATTAAAGACAAGGAGGGGTTTCACCTTTGCATACCCAAACCTTTTGAGTTTTGGAGTATGTTGGTAAAGGTTGAGAGATTCTCCTTGAAGACGACGTCTTGTATGATTGATCTTTTTCTTTTGTCATCGTCTTGTTTGAGGTGCTACCAATGTTCTTTTCTTTTGAAAAATCCTTCCTTGAATTCCGGGAAGTGAGCTTATTGGTAGCAATTGCAAGATGTGGTTGATTTGTTCTTTGAGCTCCAATCTCGCAATTTCTTTCGATGTGCCCTGCAAAATTACAACGAAAACATACCTTTGAGCTTGACGATTCCGAAGAGGATGAGGTAGGTTTGTTGTCGTTGTTTGTCTTGAATTCCGGTGTCGGAGGAGGAGATACCGACTGAGGCACAAAGACTGTCCCACTCGAACTTGGACTGTTTCCAGTTTGAGTGTACCCGAGGCCGAACCGATTTGTTTGACCAAGACCAAGGAGTTTATCCAACTTACTCCTTCCTAAAGAGAATTGCTGTAAGTCATCCTTGAGTTGGAGAATGGTCTCTGTCATTTCCCGTCTTTCCTGTCGGCCCTCGCCATAGAGCTTCAAGAAGTAGTTTGCTTTGTTCACCATATCTATATAGTTCTTCTCGAGCTGCTCATTGGACTCTTGAAGGGAAACATTTGCTTTTATCAAACTATCCCTTTCCACTTCAAGATCGGTCGAGAGAGAAGTTACCCTTTTTACTTCTTCTTCGAGATCCTGCAATCTCCCTCTCAACCCCTTGTTTTGCTTAGCCGGTTTCTTTAAATCCTGTAAAGATCTGTGATAGGCTAGAGCAAACTCTTCACCTTCCGAATCATCCGATTCATTGTCCATTGCATTCTTTTCAACAGTGGAGTTGGACAATGATTCAGACGTACTTGCCATAAAGCACATGAATGGTGAAGATGTGGACGCGTGGAATGCCGTGGAGCTCTTTTCTTCATCACTTGAAGACGACTCATTTGACGTTGAGTTGTCATCCCAAGTGACGACTTGCATCGCCTTCTTCTTTGCCGGATACTTGTTAGGACACTCCGTTGCAATGTGGCCGTAGCCTCGACATTTGAAGCATTGCAGTTGTCCTTCTGAACTTTTCTTATCCTTTGAGAAGTTCTCCTGCTTTCTTGACTTGTGACTTGGAGTACCCTTGCCTTTGTTCCACTTTCCGAAGGATGGAGATTTGCTTGAATTACCCCTTCGAAAGTTGCGGCGAAAATTCCTTGTCAAGAGAGCGAGCTGCTTCTCAAATTCCTCCATAGAAAGGTTCTCGTCATCGTCCGAGGAGGATGTATACGCGTCTTCTTCCTTAGTTGTTTTCAACGCATAACCTGAAGACTTAGAAGTGGATGCTTTTCCAGAAGAATTGTTAGTATTAAAAGTCATTTCATAAGTTTGTAATGAACCAACTAATTCTTCTACACGTATTTCGTCCGGGTGTTTAATAGTTTCAATGGCAGTAACCTTTGGGCGAAATCGTTCAGGAAGAGTTCTTAAGATTTTTCTTACAATATTAAATTCTGGAATCTTCTCTCCCAGATTAGCACATGAGTTTACGATGTCTTGCAATCGTGTATAGTAGTCCGTGAAAGATTCATTTTCTGCCATCAAGATAGAGTCAAACTTGCTCGTAAGCATCTGCAGTTTCTGAATCTTCACGAGGTTAGTTCCCTCATGTGTAACCTGGAGAACATCCCAGATTTCTTTCGCAGTCTCACATGCCGAGACGCGAGAGAATTCAGTTTGAGATAAGGCATTAAAAATAGCATTAATTCCCTTGCCATTGTAAGAAGATAACTCAAACTCTTCCTTGGTCCATTTCGACCTAGGTTTTAAGGTGTGAACATCAGAGATAAGTTCAGTTGGATTAGTCCATCCTGATTCAATTGAATGCCACACCCTTTCGTCGATGGAAGATAAAAAGGCTTTCATCCGTACTTTCCAGTACGCATAATTTGTTCCATCAAAGAAAGGGGGTCGATTGATGTTTCCACCTTCAACCATTGTTCACAACCCTATTCCCGCTCTGATACCACTTGTTGGGTCGTAAATAATACGGATCTAAATAGGGGAAGAAACACCTAGAGGGGGGTGAATAGGTGTAAACGTATAAACACTCAAAAATCGTTGCGATAAAAAACCCAATGCGGAAATGAAAATAACTCGCAAGATTTTTACGTGGAAAACTCCATCACCGGAGTAAAAAACCACGGGACCGATAACACGGCAGAAATCCACTAGAATTAAAACACGTACAAGGTGATTTACCGTACACACTTACGACTCAACCTTTTCCATACGCTCCTAGAGGATCTTCTCCGCTCGCTCCAGACGCTTCTCGAATCCACGATCTGCGCCCAACGCCGAATCCACGGCGTCCAACGTCGAATCCACGACGTCCGACCGAATCCACGGTCTTCACCCAATAGCACCCTTCGAATCCACGAACGTGCCTCGCTCCGAATCCACGAGAGCGATTGAACCTTGAATCCACAAGGACACGCGAATCCACGCGCCGATTTTGGGGTAATCGTTGTTTTTGGGTGGTGATGATCCGCCGAATACTTAGATCAAAGATAGATCGGAAATACCATCTAAGTATTCATTAGTTTGATTCAACTCAAGATGTGAGTATGAAAACCTAGAATCAAACTAATCAATATAGATGAAGAAACATAGAGTATTCTCTAATGATTTCCTTTCTTCTCTATATGTGGATCTATAGCCGTATAAGATGATATATGAAAATGACGGCTATGTGGATTGACCCTAGAAAGAAAGACATAGGGTCTATTTATAGGTTAGAAACCCTAGGAAGGAGATAAGAATCAAAAACCTGCCATTTCTGGAATTTTACGGACGGCGATCCGGATCGTGATAACTGAGATCCGGATCGTCATAACGAAACAGCCAATTCCAGAAAAACGAAGGTTCGGGATCCGGATCATGTGACTACGATCCGGATCGTTCATACAGTTCACCAAACATCAACGTTCGGGATCCGGATTGCGAAGCAAGATCCGGATCGTTCAAGGTAGATGGTAAACTCAACGTTCGGGATCCGGATCAAGAGACTACGATCCGGATTGCGACGATGTATGAACGAACCACCTTCGGGATCCGGATCGAACAGCCTGATCCGGATCCTGAACATGTCCCAAGTCCAGTTTTTGATTTTTATGCAATGAAAGATTCTTCCAAGTGTTTCTACACTACAAGAAGTATTCGGATCACACAAATTCTTTAGTTAAACATACCTGATCCTTTTGAATTCTTCTTTCTTGAGATTGAGTTAAATGATCCAACTTTCTTCACCTTCAATCTTCAGGACTTGAAACTTTCACGAAACTACGCCAACTCAAATTCCGTAATAAGTGAGAGGGACGGCGTCGACAAGTCGTGATACCAAAGTGCAAACCCACTCCGGACGTGGCACTCGAGGGGAGCGACCCCAACGAGGACTAGGGTATCCGCGCACTCTGTCGAGCTCAAGTGGCACTGAAGGCTATAGTCAAAATCCACGCTCACGCGCTGAATGGAAAGACTCAATCCTCAAACATCTCGCACAACAGTTGGAGCACTCTCGACGACTCAGCTGATCAGCTCACACGAAACACGAGACACTAGCCTCACCAACCGCTCACAGCACAAGCACACTGGCTGGAGATACTCCACAGCCAGGACCACCGTCCACCAGACGGCTCCCAAAAACGAACACTAAACTCACAGGAAAGACCGACACCATAAGGGTGCGAAAACCCGATAGACCGGTTCTAAGAACCCTATCAAACAAGAACAGACTCTAGGCTCCGCCTATCGAAGTTCCCGACCCCTTTATAGTTCGGGAACACAATAATCACGGTACAACACGCAGAAGACACCAACAGGGCCCGAAAGTCCCGGGAGACCTACACCTACAACCCTATCAAACAAGAACAGGTTCCAGGCTCGGCCCCCGTGGCTTTCGTCCCGACAAAGGAACGACCCCTAGAACCCAGACCACTCGAATCCTTTCGAGTGGTGAGATTTACAGGAAAAGGTGCCATTTGTTATTGAAAACCATTTTCACTCAACCCACACAGGGTGAGGATTAAAAGTAGTACCCTTTTTTTGAAAAGCTATCTTGTTTTGAGAAGAAATCCATTTTTAATGATTTTTAGTTCTTTTTAGAAAAACAGTTAGAAACAAATGTTTTACCCAAACCCCGAGGGGCTGATGCCTTTGTCCAATCAAACAAGAACAGACTCCAGCGGGCCTTCGATGCTTGGAAGAAAATATTGGTAGACCAAAATCAAGTGTTTGTCAAAAAGGGTTCTGGGTTCTAGGTCCGGCTAACACTAGTAAACTACTGCCACTAACACAGTGGCGACAACCCAAACAGGGGAAAAACAAGACCTCCCTGGACCACCGTTTACCCCAAACGGTTCCCGGTACAGACAAGCGATCCACTACATCAACCAGACTCCACTCTGCTCCCAAGCACGAGTGCAAATGCAACCTGTAGGTTTTTTGGATCCCCAAGGATCTAAATAGGTACTATCAAACAACTAGAGGGGGGGTGAATAGGTGTAATACTTATAAAACCAATCTCAGTGCAAAATAAAAACCAATGCGGAAATAAAAAACAGCACACCGAGATATACGTGGAAACTCCAATCCAGGAGAAAAACCATGGGACCAACACGCAATAACAATCCACTAAGAAAAGAAGAATAACAAGGTGATTACCGACTCCACGGACTCAAATCCCTTCTTCAACTTCTTCAGACCTTGCGCTCACCGATTGCACGTCCACTGCACACGTCCGAATCCACGAACGCCACTCGAATCCACGAGCACACGTTTCGAATCCACGAAACGCCTTCAACACACCGAATCCACGATGCCACGTCGAATCCACGACGCAAATAGCCGATAAAGAATATAGGCTTCGATGGTGATCCTTTGCTTAGATTCTCATTGAGGAACCGTAGAAGAAATCTCTAAGCAAAGACTAGATCAATTCGCCAAAAGATAGATCTTGGAAGAACCGTCGAATTGACCTAAAAGAGGCTATAAAGAAGAACGATAAAAACCTAGCCTTTAGGGTTGCTCTCAAGTGTTTTATAAATTAATCGGTAGTTTTTGAGAAACCCTAAATGTCTATTTATAGTTTAGAAACCTTTGGAAAGAGATAAGCATCAAAAACTGACTTAACAGAAATTTTCCCGTACGACGATCCGGATCGGATTTACGGCGATCCTGACTGTCGTCTTTTTTCAGCAATTCCTGAAAAAACAAGGTTCGGGATCCGGATCGGAATTCTGATCCGGATCGGAATTCTGATCCGGATCGGTTCAGGATCAGAAATTCTGAAACATCCAATTTGTCCAGTTTTTGATTTTTAAGCAATGAAAACTTATCCAAGTGTTTCTAAACCACTCAAATGTATTCGGATCACCAAAATTATTTAGTTAAACGTACCTGATCAATCCGAATCCATTTTCCTTAAGATTGATGTAATTGATCCACAATTCTTCTACTTCAATCTTCAAGACTCAAAACACTGAGTGTCAACTTGAGCTCTTGTTGAATCTTCTCTAAGTCTTCGATTGCTGATTGATAATTTGATCACTTCAAGACTCCGACTGAACTCAACAACTCAACTACTCAACTCACGAAATATGCCAACACAAAAAGCCGTAACAATCTCCCCCTTTGGCAATTTCGTGACAAAACCCAAAAATACATAAAACGCTGAAGACACTCATCTTAAACCAAAAAATTGAAACTCAATGTCATCACCAAAACATTGACTTTCTTTGCGTGAAAGATCCAATAAACAAAAATACATTTGAACCAGTCTTAGAACAAACTCTATGACTTAGGACTTGGAGTCTTAAAGTGATGTAGATCCTGCAAAAATAAAACTCCAAACAAATCAAAAGTTAGTTGTCAGAAATGAAATGTAAATCCTACATTTGATTCGTCCTTTTGGTTCTTTTTGTTTTTCGGCTCCTTTTTCATCATCTCCCCCTATCTCGATGATCTCTCCGTCTCCCCCTATCTCGATGATCTCATCTCCGTTCATTTCTCTTCTCCCCCTTTTTGTCACAAATTGTCAAACAGTGAATATACTAGACAAAAGGAAATCACTAACAGCATTAGTTCATAGAGAAAGAGAGATAAAAGCTTAGTTCCGGTATATAACAAAAACACAGATTGCGTACCGGTAGCCGAAAGCAAAAATCAAATAATTTCTTGAAACAAATCCAGATTTTGAAATAATTGAATTACCGATTTGTATTCCATCAAGAATACAATTTAAGTGCTTGAAAATAATATGAGATCACATAGATGTCATTCAATCCAATTAATTTCACAAAAATTAAAAAGATTTACTCCGAAATCATGAAAAACAAAGATAAAACATTATAAACCGTTTTTCATATTATATACGTCAAACACAAGTCATCAAAAATAGTCTTGAGATCCAAAGTCTATCAAGATGTAACGGATTTACAAAGATGACTTACAGAGATTTCCAAATGACATCAATTTGATTTCTATCCTTTCAAATTTGAGATAAGCACTAAAATACCTAAGGGTGGCTCTTTGAGCATCTTCCAACTATCCCACCTTATACCAACCAGGAGATTGTTCAAAATATAAGAACTTTGAAAATGAATCTCCGAATGCTTCAACTAAAAATTTCAAGAAAATATTTTTCAAGCATCAAAACATGTGGTAGCTTCACACACAGACCGGACGACCGGGGTGGCAGCTCTTTCCAACATGTGGTGGTAGTTTTCACACTCCTTTCGGATGTAACTCTTTCCACATCTTATGCAATTCATTTTATTACCCTTGTAAGAAAATACAATCTCTTATGTGAAAGAATTAAATCCCAAATTTTAGTCTATCGGTTGTCTCATGTTTATCACAAAGAACTCACACAACCGAGATAGATTAATCATCTAAAGATCACACATGATTACTAAAATTTGATGAATATAATTATCAAAAACTCCTATAATGAAGTATCTTCAAGAAATATGATTATGGAGTAAAGTTGATAATTCAAATAAAATTAAATTGGAGTGATTGAAAGTGAAACCCTTTTTATTCAATGCACTTGTTCGTTAAAACCCTTTTGTTCAAAAACAAAACATAAAAACAAAGAGCATTGAAAACATGTAATGCAGAGATTCAGAAAAATATGAAAGGAAAACCAATCAAAGCATTACATACAGTCATAAGCTATTTAGAACTTAAGACAAGGAAAGATATCACCTTTCCGAATCCAAAATCGTCGGATTTTGGGTTGTCTTGATTCATTGTAGTTGGGAGATGATAGCTTTGACTGTTGATTCACCTTAGGTCTTTGCCTCGCAATGATCCACTTGTATGATTGATGTTGTGGCTCGGACCTTTGGTGGTTTGAGTGAACTCCTTTGACTTGATGAGTCTTTTGATTCCGTTGAGTTCGCTCCATAGATGAAGTTGTCGAAGAATTCCTCTTTCTCATTTTCGGGCACGACTTCATCAAGTGTCCTTCAAGTCCACATTGGTGACAAGTTCTTCCTTTCAATTTAGTTGTGGAACTTGAAGCCTTCACAGTTTGGTTCTTTTTAAATCCCAAACCAACCTTGCTTGTTTGACCTAATCCGGATATACAATCAAATTTCTTGGAACCGGTTGAAAGCCTTTGTATGTCGGATTTAAGTTGATGAACTTGCTTGGTCAAAGCTTGGTTGGTGACATGAATTTCCTCAAACTGTTTTTCTAGAAAATCAATCTTGTTAATGTGGGAATTAACGACCATTTTCGATTGATTTATCTTTTCTTGGAGGATTTTATTATTATCCAATAAAAGCTCTCGTTCCTCCTCGAGATCATGAAGTTTGATCTTTAAAGCATGATTCTCGTCTTGAATGTCAAGTCGTTGCTTCCTCAACTTCTTAATATGTTTGGCCATCTTCTTTGATTCCGTAAGAAGTTGTTGATATGCCTCAACGAGTTCTTCTTCGTCCGACTCCCCCTCACTTGATGACTCTCCGCCGGATGTTGATGTTTCATGCAAAATCAAAGGAATAGAGTCAGTGATTAAAGATGATAAGCAAACATTAGAAGAGGGAATATGAGAGGCATGTAAGGCAACGACTTTTTCCTCTTTACTTGAGGTCGATTCATTAGAAGTAGAATCGTCCCAAGTTTTCGCTTGCAAAGCCTTCTTTTTATATGATTTCGGAGAAGGACAATCCGTTGAAATATGGCCGTAGCCTTTGCATTTATAACATCGGATTTCCCCTTCGAATTCATCTTTTTCCTTAGAAGGTTTTGCAAAGCTTTTGAGGTTAGAGGATTTAGAACCCGATGATCCTTTAGATGGTTTCGTGGATGTAGATCCATCGGTTCGATTCTTCCAAAACTTCCGACGAAATTTCTTTACGATCCGCGCCAATTGTTCTTCAAAATCGGCAAAAGAGATTTCATCGTCGGAACTTGATTCGCCATCTTCTTCCTTTGTTGATTTGAATGCAATACCTGTAAGCTTAGAAGAAGACTTGGAAGAAACTTGATTAGTAGGAAAAGTCATTTCATAAGTTTGCAAAGCACCTACTAATTCCTCTACTCTCATCTCATCCGGCTAACTAACGGTTTCAATGGCGGTAACCTTTGCCCTAAACCGTTCCGGAAGAGTCCGAAGAATCTTTCTTACAATTCTCGACTACGGGATCTTTTCTCCTAAATTAGCACAAGTATTGATCACATCTTGAAGTCTAGTGTAATAATCTGTAAACAATTCATGCTCATCCATATGAATAGAGTCAAAATGACTTGTAAGCATCTGGAGCTTTTGAATTTTTATAAGATTAGTACCCTCATGTGTAATTTTGAGAATATCCCAAATTTCCTTCGCGGTTTCACACGCGGAAATTCGTGTGAACTCAGTCGAGGAAAGAGAATTAAATAAAGCGTTCATACCTTTCCCATTGTAAGAAGATCTTTCAAATTCCTCTTTGGACCATCTAGAGCGAGGTTTTGGGGTAGTAGAATTTCCTACTTCCTCAACAGGATGCACCCAACCGTATTCCACGGATTGCCATACCCGCTCATCAATTGCGATGAGAAAAGCTCTCATCCGCACTTTCCAATAAGCAAAATTAGTCCCATCAAAAAGAGGAGGTCTATAAATATTACCACTTTCACCCAACATGATAGATAAACCTAAAACCCTCTCTGATACCAATTGTAGGTTTTTTGGATCCCCAAGGATCTAAATAGGTACTATCAAACAACTAGAGGGGGGGTGAATAGGTGTAATACATATAAAACCAATCTCAGTGCAAAATAAAAACCAATGCGGAAATAAAAAATAGCACACCGAGATATACATGGAAACTCCAATCTAGGAGAAAAACCACGGGACCAACACGCAATAACAATCCACTAAGAAAAGAAGAATAACAAGGTGATTACCGACTCCACGGACTCAAACCCCTCCTTCAACTTCTTCGGACCTTGCGCTCACCGATTGCACGTCCACTGCACACGTCCGAATCCACGAACGCCACTCGAATCCACGAGCACACGTTTCGAATCCACGAAATGCCTTCAACACACCGAATCCACGATGCCACGTCGAATCCACGACGCAAATAGCCGATAAAGAATATAGGCTTCGATGGTGATCCTTTGCTTAGATTCTCATTGAGGAACCGTAGAAGAAATCTCTAAGCAAAGACTAGATCAATTCGACAAAAGATAGATCTGGGAAGAACCGTCGAATTGACCTAAAAGAGGCTATAAAGAAGAACGATAAAAACCTAGCCTCTAGGGTTGCTCTCAAGTGTTTTATAAATTAATCGGTAGTTTTTGAGAAACCCTAAATGTCTATTTATAGTTTAGAAACCTATGGAAAGAGATAAGCATCAAAAACTGACTTAACAGAAATTTTCCCGTACGACGATCCGGATCGGATTTACCGCGATCCTGACTGTCGTCTTTTTTCAGCAATTCCTGAAAAAACAAGGTTCGAGATCCGGATCGGAATTCTGATCCGGATCGGTTCAGGATCAGAAATTCTGAAACATCCAATTTGTCCAGTTTTTGATTTTTAAGCAATGAAAACTTATCCAAGTGTTTCTAAACCACTCAAATGTATTCGGATCACCAAAATTATTTAGTTAAACGTACCTGATCAATCCGAATCCATTTTCCTTAAGATTGATGTAATTGATCCACAATTCTTCTACTTCAATCTTCAAGACTCAAAACACTGAGTGTCAACTTGAGCTCTTGTTGAATCTTCTCTAAGTCTTCGATTGCTGATTGATAATTTGATCACTTCAAGACTCTGACTCAACTCAACAACTCAACTACTCAACTCACGAAATATGCCAACACAAAAAGCCGTAACACAACCCACACTAAAAAGAAGTCCCGACCGCTCGGCCCACTACCCGGGCGAGGATAACACTAAGTCCAGGAATGAACATAAAGTGTGGATGTCTAAACATAAATAACCCTAGCCCAAGTGAGGGTTTTCTACTGGTCTGGTTACACATGCAACATATGACGGGGGTGCTAGGTCAGGTTCCAAGATAACTATCATTAACAGATGATAGAGAGCAAGGAGGTCACATGAACCTCAGATAATAAAGGAAATAACAATTCCTACAATCTAGCATGCTACACAAGAAATACTCTAACATGCGTGATCCTACATCAGTAGAATTACTGTTCAGTCTATAAAACTTGGAGACAAGGCCACCCACCTGAAGGTGCTAACTGTCCAAGATTCCACAGCTGAAAAACCCAGGAAAATAATAACTCCAAGTCTAACAGGTCCAGCACTGTCCACAAACCCTCCTGGGTACAACACAAGGCTACAATTACACTTTATTCCCAAAATTAACCAAGTAATACACTCTGAAATTTCAGCCGCAAAGATGTTGATTTTTCACCTGCAGAAAGGGCTCCAAAAATTCTGAAATAAATCCCACAGCGTTCCTCGCGTCGATAGCTTTGAAACGGGTACCTGCACGCCCAATTCCGAGCACCGTAGGCCAAGTTACAAATTCCACAGTATCGGTGCGCAAAATTCCAAAACCATACAACTGTAAACTCTCGCACAGATGAAAAGGAAAATGTATACCTTCGGGAATGTCTCCAAATATTCCAAGAAAAATACTATGATGATCCTCGCGTCGAGTAGATGAAAAAAGTGTATAAGAGCGTCTCAATCCGATGTCCGAGCGCGGAGATAAAATTCCATCAATCCGCTGTCCTCAAAAATCCACACAGCAACAAGGTCCTTAGTGAGCATGGAAGAACTCCTCGAAAAGCGCGAAACCAGGAAATGCGGAAAATACCAAAATCGTAGCCTTACCTGTTGCGAATCCAACGGTGAAGAAATCGCTCGAAAAGGTGGTCGGAGTAGGCCGAGGGAGCTCGCGCACCGAAACGCGACGAAGGGGAACACCAATGAACGAGCGTCGCACCGCGTCGTAAAAATAGAAACCTCGGGAAGCGTGCCACATAAAATTTTCAAACTCTGCAGATGGATGCAGCACTGCGCGAGGAAGAAAGTTACTGAAGACGCCGCGGCGAGAGGAAGCTCGGAAATGGCCGAAAAAGGGGAGAAGAAGCAGCTCGGGTCGCTTAAATAGGCCCAGAAAATAAATCAAATAATGACGGATAAGTCCCAGTTTCCGGGCGCATGGGAGATTCGGGCTGCTACAGTAGTGGGCCCGGCCCAACACTGTGCGCGCCCGAATCACCCACGGGCCCCCACGTAGCCCGCCAAACAGGCGACAGCCAAACTGGCCAGCCACCAGTCGACACGTGGCCAGCGCGGGCGCCGACGCGTGGCGCGCACTCGCGCGGGAAACGCGGTCAACGCGCCTGCGGCGCCGCCTGCACCCCTGCCAGGCACCCGCCCCGAGGCCGCCCTGGCCTGCTCCGTGGTCCCAGTCCACAGCACCGGCCACTCAAAGCCCGCCACGTGTCAGCACTCCGGTCCACCGTACACCGCGCTTCTCCCGTGGACCGCGCCCGCTGCGTCGGCCAACCGGGAGCCGCCACGTGGCCCGCGCCCGGTGCACGCCTCCGCGGTGGACCGCGCACCTGCCCGCGCGCCCCCCGCGCCTGCCCACGGCCGCGCCGCCGCGCTCCGCCGCTGCCCGCCGCCGCTGCCCGCCGACGGCCGGAACAGTACCATTTGCCTCGAAAAACGTGCGCGTCATCCGGGCTCCGAAAAATACAAGTGAATAGTCCATTTTCATCGTTTTCGCGCACTGAATCCAAATCCGGTGTCCGATTTGCCAAAATCCAACTCTAAAAATTGCCGAAGGCATCCGGAAAGATGTTCTTTTATCCAAACTTCGCCCTGAGTGCAAATTTGACATCCGAGTCACGCGAAACCACTTCTAAACACTCGCCGGGTCCTCCAATTACCCATGTGATCCCTTTTTGAGCCCGAAGTCCACCACTTGTGTCCAAATTGCGCACTGACTCCAACGAGACACCACACAGGCCACCAAAAGCCGCCAAACAACCAGCAAACCCAACGCGGGGATCCAGGTCCTCACAAAATCGAATATCAAATATTTTCGAATCTTTGGGAGTCGTTGTTATATTTTGCGTGATCGCAAAAATCTTGGTAAATTCGACTCTCGAAGTGACGAAGGGATCTTCATGGGTTATTCTACAAACAGTAGAGCATATCGGGTATTTAACCTGGAATCTAAAACGATGGTAGAATCTATTAATGTTAAAGTAGATGAAGCTTTTCATTTTGCATCTGATAAATCTACCCCTAATATGTCTCTAGATGATGATACTCCTGTAAATGCATCTTCTCATAATAATTCTTTCGATAAAGTTGATGCATCTAATGGTTCTTCTAGTTTATCTGATGTGCAGGAATCATCACATGTACCTCCGAGTACTCCGTTACGTCAAACGCTACGGATCTCCAAGGATCATCCGGAATCGAACATTATTGGAGACCCACAAGAAGGAGTCAGGACTCGGAGACAGTTGGTTTGTGGAGTCGCATGTTACGTCTCCATGGTAGAACCAAAGAACGTCGATGAAGCTCTTCAGGATGACTGCTGGATTGAAGCAATGCAGGAAGAGCCCCATCAGTTCGAAAGAAACAAAGTCTGGGAACTAACGAAGCCACCGAAGCAACACAACGTGATTAGTACTAAATGGATTTTCAAGAACAAGAAAAACGAGGATTGTTACGGCATTTTGGTGTTGGCATATTTCGTGAGTCAAGTCAGCGAGTTGAGTCGGAGTCTTAAAGGGATCAAATTGTCAATCAGCATTCAAAGACTTAGAGAAGATTCAACAAGAGCTCAAGTTGACACTCAGTGTCTTGAGTCTTGAAGATTGAAGTTGAAGAATTGTGGATCAGTTACATCAATCTCAAGAAGAAAGTATTCAAGAGGATCAGGTATGTTTAACTAAATAATTGTGGTGATCCGAATACTTTCTTATAGTGTAGAAACACTTGGATGAACTTTTAATTGCATAATAATCAAAAACTGGTGTTCGGACATGTTCAGGATCCGGATCAGAGCCAACGATCCGGATCCCGAAGGTTGTTGCTTCATACAAGACTTCGATCCGGATCCATGCAATTTCTGATCCGGATCCCGAATGTTAAGTTTTCTGATTTGTATGAACGATCCGGATCGGGCAATGCGATCCGGATCCCGAACCATGGTATTTCTGGAATCGTCAATCTCGTTACGACGATCCGGATCGCAGTAAATCCGATCCGGATCGCCGTCCTGAAAATTTCCAGATAAGGTATGTTTTTGATTCTTATCTCTTTCCAAGGGTTTCTAAACTATAAATAGACACTTAGGGTTTCTCAAAAACGGGGGAGCTACGGCCGATCAATTTATAAAACACTTGAGAGCAACCCTAGAGGCTAGGTTTTTATCGTTCTTCTTTATAGCCTCTTTTAGGTCAATTCGATGGTTCCTTCAAGAACATATCTTTGGTCGAATTGATCTAATCTTTGCTTAGAGATTTCTTCTACGGTTCTTCATTGATAATCTAAGCAAAGGATCACCATCGAAGTCAATATTCTTATCGACTGAGTTTGCGTCGTGGATTCGACGTGGCATCGTGGATTCGGTGTGCTAAAGGCGTTTCGTGGATTCGAAGCGTGCGTTCGTGGATTCGAACGTGAGCAGTGGACGGGCAAAACGGTGGAGCGCGAGGTCCAAGAAATTGAAGGAGGGGTTAAATCCGTGGAGACGGTAATCACCTTGTTATTCTTCTTTTCTTAGGGATTGTTATTGCGTGGATATCCAACCGGTCAGCGCGAGGTCCGAAGAAGCTGAAGGAGGGGTTGAGTCCGTGGAGTCGGTAATCACCTTGTTATTCTTCTATTCTTAGTGGATTGTTATTGCGTGTTGGTCCCGTGGTTTTTCTCCTGGATTGGAGTTTCCACGTAAATCTCGGTGTGCTGTTTTTATTTTCCGCATTGGTTTTTATTTTGCACTGAGATTGAGTTTTTAAGTATTACACCTATTCACCCCCCCTCTAGTTGTTTGATAGTACCTATTTAGATCCTTTGGGATTAATAACCTACAATTGGTATCAGAGCAGGTTTTAGTTTTATCTATCATGATGGGTGAAAGTGGTAATATTTATAGACCTCCTCTTTTTGATGGGACTAATTATGCTTATTGGAAAGTGCGGATGAGAGCTTTTCTCATCGCAATTGATGAGCGGGTATGGCAATCCATGGAATGCGGTTGGGTGCATCCTGTTGAGGAAGTAGGAAATTCTACTACCCCAAAACCTCGCTCTAGATGGTCCAAAGAGGAATTTGAAAGATCTTCTTACAATGGGAAAGGTATGAACGCTTTATTTAATTCTCTTTCCTCGACTGAATTTACAAGAATTTCCGCGTGTGAAACCGCGAAGGAAATTTGGGATATTCTCAAAATTACACATGAGGGTACTAATCTTGTAAAAATTCAAAAGCTCCAGATGCTTACAAGTCTATTTGACTCTATTCATATGGAAGAGCATGAATTGTTTACAGATTATTACACTAGACTTCAAGATGTAATTAATACATGTGCTAATTTAGGAGAAAAGATCCCGGAGTCGAAAATTGTAAGAAAGATACTTCGGACTCTTCCGGAACGGTTTAGGGCAAAGGTTACCGCCATTGAAACCGTTAGTCGTCCGGATGAGATGAGTGTTGAGGAATTAGTAGGTGCTTTGCAAACTTATGAATTGACTTTTCCTACTAATCAAGTTTCTTCCAAGTCTTCTTCCAAGCTTACAGGTATTGCATTCAAATCCACAAAGAAAGAAGATAGCGAATCGAGTTCCGACGATGAAATCTCTTTTGCCGATTTTGAAGAACAATTGGCGCGGATCACAAAGAAATTTCGTCGGAAATTTTGGAAGAATCGAACCGATGGATCTTCATCCACGAAGCCATCTAAAGGATCATCGGGTTCTAAATCCTCTAACCTCAAATTCCCTGCAAAACCTTCTAAGGAAAAAGATGAATTCGAAGGGGAAATCCGATGTTATAGATGCAAAGGCTACGGCCATATTTCAACGGATTGTCCTACTCCGAAATTATATAAAAAGAAGGCTTTGCAAGTGAAAACTTGGGACGATTCTACTTCTAATGAATCGACCTCAAGTAAAGAGGAAAAAATCGTTGCTTCTCATGCCTCTCATTTTCCCTCTTCTAATAATTGTTTATCATCTTTAGTCACTGACTCTACTCCTTTGATTTTGTATGAAACATCAACAACCGGCGGAGAGTCAACAAGTGAGGGGGAGTCGGACGAAGAAGAACTCGTTGAGGCATATCAACAACTTCTTACGGAATCAAAGAAGATGGCCAAACATATTAAGAAGTTGAGGAAGCAACGACTTGAAGGTCAAGACGAGAATCAAGCTTTAAAGATAAAACTTCAAGATCTCGAGGAGGAACAAGGACGTTTATTGGATAACAATAAAATCCTCCAAGAAAAGCTAAACCAATCGGAGACAAACGCTAAATCATATATGGACAAGATTGGTTTTCTAGAAAAACAGTTTGAGGAGATTCATGTCACCAACCAAGTATTGACCAAGCAAGTTCATGAACTCAAATCCGACATACAAAGGCTTTCAACTGTTTCCAAGAAATTTGATTGTATATCCGGATTAGGTCAAACAAGCAAGGTTGGTTTGGGATTTAAAAAGGATCAAACTGTGCATGCTTCAAGTTCCACATTCAAATTGAAAGGAAGAACGTGTCACTTATGTGGACTTGAAGGACATTTGGTGAAGAATTGCCCGAAAAAGAGAAAGAAGAATTCTTCGGCAACTTCATCTACGGAGCGAACTCAACGGAATCAAAAGACACATCAAGTCAAAGGAGTTCACTCAACCCACCAAAGGTCCAAGCCACATCATCAATCATACAAGTGGATCACTGCAAGGCAAAGACCTAAGGTGGACCAACAGTCAAAGCGGACAACCCCCGGCCACAACGAATCAAGACAATCCAAAATCCAGCGATTTTGGATTCGGAAAGGTGATATCTTTCCTTGTCTTAAGTTCTAAATAGCTTATGACTGTATGTAATGCTTTGATTGGTTTTCCCTTCATATCTTTCTTAATCTTTGCATTACATGTTTTTTCAATGCTCTTCGTTTTTATACTTTGTTTTTGAACAAAAGGGTTTTTACTGAACAAGTGCATTGAATAAAAAGGGCTTCACGTTTATTCACTCCAAATTAATTTTATTTGGATTATCAACTTTACTCCATAATCATAATCTTGAAGATACTTCATTATAGGAGTTTTTGATATTATAAGCATCAAATTTTAGAAATCATGTGTGATCTTTAGATGCTTAATCTATCTCGGTTGTGTGAATTCATTGTGATAAACGTGAGACAACCGATAGACCAAAATTGGGGATTTAATTCTTTCACGTAAGAGATTGCATTCTTACAAGGGTATTGAAATGATTTGCAAAAAGATGTGGAAAGAGTTACATCCGAAAGGAGTGTGAAAACTACCACCACATGTTGGAAAGAGCTGCCACCCCGGTCGTCCGGTTTGTGTGTGAAGCTACCACATGTTATGGATGCTTGATAGTATTTTATGAGAAAATCTTTAGTTGAAGCATTTGGAGATTTATATGCAAAACTCTTATATTTTGAACAATCTCCTGGTTGGTATAAGGTGGGATAGTTGAAAGATGCTCAAAGAGCCTCCCTTAGGTATTTTAGTGCTTATCTCAAATTTGAAAGAGTAAGAAATCAAATTGATGTCATTTGGAAATCTCTGTAAGTCATCTTTGTACATCCGTTACATCTTGATAGACTTTGGATCTCAAGATTATTTTTGATGACTTGTGTTTGATGAATATAACATGAAAAACGGTTTATAATGTTTTACCTTTATTTTTCATGATTTTGGAGTAAATCTTTTTAATTTTGTGAAATTAATTGGATTGAATGACATCTGTGTGAATTCACTGTTTAAAGCACTTAAATTGATTTCTTGATGGAATACAAATCGTTTTTTGAAAAGATTCTAAAATCTGGATTTGTTTCAAGAAATTATTTGATTTTTGCTTTCTGGTACAGGTACGGAATCTGCATTTTTGTTATATACCAGAACTGAGCTTTTATCTCTCTTTCTCTATGAACTAATATTGTTAGTGATTTCCTTTTGTCTAGTATGTTCACTGTTTGACAATTTGTGACAAAAAGGGGGAGAAGAGAAATGACGGAGATGAGATCATCAAGAGAGGATAAACGAAACGAAAATGGAAAAATGGGGGAGAACGGAAAATGATGATCGTATCACAAAGGGGGAGAACATAGATGCTCGAGAACATGGAGAACATGTTAGAGATGCTCAAGATAGGGGGAGACAAAGAAAAAACAAAAGAACTAAAAGGAAGACGGATCAAATGTAGGATTCTAATTTCTAACGACTAACGTTTGATTTTGTTTGGAGTTTTGGTTTTGCAGGAATTACATCACTTTAAGACTCCAAGTCCTAAGTCATAGAGTATGTTCTAGGACTGTTTGGTTCAAATGTAATTTTGTATTTATTGGATCTTTCACGCAAAGAAAATCAATGTTTTGGTGATGACATTGAGTTTCGATTTTTTGGTTTAAGATGAGTGTTTTGAGCTTTATGTATTTTTGGGTTTTGTCACGAAATTGCCAAAGGGGGAGATTGTTAAGGCATTTTGGTGTTGGCATATTTCGTGAGTCAAGTCAGTGAGTTGAGTCGGAGTCTTAAAGGGATCAAATTGTCAATCAGCATTCAAAGACTTAGAGAAGATTCAACAAGAGCTCAAGTTGACACTCAGTGTCTTGAGTCTTGAAGATTGAAGTTGAAGAATTGTGGATCAGTTACATCAATCTCAAGAAGAAAGTATTCAAGAGGATCAGGTATGTTTAACTAAATAATTGTGGTGATCCGAATACTTTCTTATAGTGTAGAAACACTTGGATGAACTTTTAATTGCATAATAATCAAAAACTGGTGTTCGGACATGTTCAGGATCCGGATCAGAGCCAACGATCCGGATCCCGAAGGTTGTTGCTTCATACAAGACTTCGATCCGGATCCATGCAATTTCCGATCCGGATCCCGAATGTTAAGTTTTCTGATTTGTATGAACGATCCGGATCGGGCAATGCGATCCGGATCCCGAACCATGGTATTTCTGGAATCGTCAATCTCGTTACGACGATCCGGATCGCAGTAAATCCGATCCGGATCGCCGTCCTGAAAATTTCCAGATAAGGTATGTTTTTGATTCTTATCTCTTTCCAAGGGTTTCTAAACTATAAATAGACACTTAGGGTTTCTCAAAAACGGGGGAGCTACGGCCGATCAATTTATAAAACACTTGAGAGCAACCCTAGAGGCTAGGTTTTTATCGTTCTTCTTTATAGCCTCTTTTAGGTCAATTCGATGGTTCCTTCAAGAACATATCTTTGGTCGAATTGATCTAATCTTTGCTTAGAGATTTCTTCTACGGTTCTTCATTGATAATCTAAGCAAAGGATCACCATCGAAGTCAATATTCTTATCGACTGAGTTTGCGTCGTGGATTCGACGTGGCATCGTGGATTCGGTGTGCTAAAGGCGTTTCGTGGATTCGAAGCGTGCGTTCGTGGATTCGAACGTGAGCAGTGGACGGGCAAAACGGTGGAGCGCGAGGTCCAAGAAATTGAAGGAGGGGTTAAATCCGTGGAGACGGTAATCACCTTGTTATTCTTCTTTTCTTAGGGATTGTTATTGCGTGGATATCCAACCGGTCAGCGCGAGGTCCGAAGAAGCTGAAGGAGGGGTTGAGTCCGTGGAGTCGGTAATCACCTTGTTATTCTTCTATTCTTAGTGGATTGTTATTGCGTGTTGGTCCCGTGGTTTTTCTCCTGGATTGGAGTTTCCACGTAAATCTCGGTGTGCTGTTTTTATTTTCCGCATTGGTTTTTATTTTGCACTGAGATTGAGTTTTTAAGTATTACACCTATTCACCCCCCCTCTAGTTGTTTGATAGTACCTATTTACACCTATATTTTGAACAATCTCCTGGTTGGTATAAGGTGGGATAGTTGAAAGATGCTCAAAGAGCCTCCCTTAGGTATTTTAGTGCTTATCTCAAATTTGAAAGGGTAAGAAATCAAATTGATGTCATTTGGAAATCTCTGTAAGTCATCTTTGTACATCCGTTACATCTTGATAGACTTTGGATCTCAAGATTATTTTTGATGACTTGTGTTTGATGAATATAACATGAAAAACGGTTTATAATGTTTTACCTTTATTTTTCATGATTTTGGAGTAAATCTTTTTAATTTTGTGAAATTAATTGGATTGAATGACATCTGTGTGAATTCACTGTTTAAAGCACTTAAATTGATTTCTTGATGGAATACAAATCGTTTTTTGAAAAGATTCTAAAATCTGGATTTGTTTCAAGAAATTATTTGATTTTTGCTTTCTGGTACAGGTACGGAATCTGCATTTTTGTTATATACCAGAACTGAGCTTTTATCTCTCTTTCTCTATGAACTAATATTGTTAGTGATTTCCTTTTGTCTAGTATGTTCACTGTTTGACAATTTGTGACAAAAAGGGGGAGAAGAGAAATGACGGAGATGAGATCATCAAGAGAGGATAAACGAAACGAAAATGGAAAAATGGGGGAGAACGGAAAATGATGATCGTATCACAAAGGGGGAGAACATAGATGCTCGAGAACATGGAGAACATGTTAGAGATGCTCAAGATAGGGGGAGACAAAGAAAAAACAAAAGAACTAAAAGGAAGACGGATCAAATGTAGGATTCTAATTTCTAACGACTAACGTTTGATTTTGTTTGGAGTTTTGGTTTTGCAGGAATTACATCACTTTAAGACTCCAAGTCCTAAGTCATAGAGTATGTTCTAGGACTGTTTGGTTCAAATGTAATTTTGTATTTATTGGATCTTTCACGCAAAGAAAATCAATGTTTTGGTGATGACATTGAGTTTCGATTTTTTGGTTTAAGATGAGTGTTTTGAGCTTTTATGTATTTTTGGGTTTTGTCACGAAATTGCCAAAGGGGGAGATTGTTAAGGCATTTTGGTGTTGGCATATTTCGTGAGTCAAGTCAGTGAGTTGAGTCGGAGTCTTAAAGGGATCAAATTGTCAATCAGCATTCAAAGACTTAGAGAAGATTCAACAAGAGCTCAAGTTGACACTCAGTGTCTTGAGTCTTGAAGATTGAAGTTGAAGAATTGTGGATCAGTTACATCAATCTCAAGAAGAAAGTATTCAAGAGGATCAGGTATGTTTAACTAAATAATTGTGGTGATCCGAATACTTTCTTATAGTGTAGAAACACTTGGATGAACTTTTAATTGCATAATAATCAAAAACTGGTGTTCGGACATGTTCAGGATCCGGATCAGAGCCAACGATCCGGATCCCGAAGGTTGTTGCTTCATACAAGACTTCGATCCGGATCCATGCAATTTCCGATCCGGATCCCGAATGTTAAGTTTTCTGATTTGTATGAACGATCCGGATCGGGCAATGCGATCCGGATCCCGAACCATGGTATTTCTGGAATCGTCAATCTCGTTACGACGATCCGGATCGCAGTAAATCCGATCCGGATCGCCGTCCTGAAAATTTCCAGATAAGGTATGTTTTTGATTCTTATCTCTTTCCAAGGGTTTCTAAACTATAAATAGACACTTAGGGTTTCTCAAAAACGGGGGAGCTACGGCCGATCAATTTATAAAACACTTGAGAGCAACCCTAGAGGCTAGGTTTTTATCGTTCTTCTTTATAGCCTCTTTTAGGTCAATTCGATGGTTCCTTCAAGAACATATCTTTGGTCGAATTGATCTAATCTTTGCTTAGAGATTTCTTCTACGGTTCTTCATTGATAATCTAAGCAAAGGATCACCATCGAAGTCAATATTCTTATCGACTGAGTTTGCGTCGTGGATTCGACGTGGCATCGTGGATTCGGTGTGCTAAAGGCGTTTCGTGGATTCGAAGCGTGCGTTCGTGGATTCGAACGTGAGCAGTGGACGGGCAAAACGGTGGAGCGCGAGGTCCAAGAAATTGAAGGAGGGGTTAAATCCGTGGAGACGGTAATCACCTTGTTATTCTTCTTTTCTTAGGGATTGTTATTGCGTGGATATCCAACCGGTCAGCGCGAGGTCCGAAGAAGCTGAAGGAGGGGTTGAGTCCGTGGAGTCGGTAATCACCTTGTTATTCTTCTATTCTTAGTGGATTGTTATTGCGTGTTGGTCCCGTGGTTTTTCTCCTGGATTGGAGTTTCCACGTAAATCTCGGTGTGCTGTTTTTATTTTCCGCATTGGTTTTTATTTTGCACTGAGATTGAGTTTTTAAGTATTACACCTATTCACCCCCCCTCTAGTTGTTTGATAGTACCTATTTACACCTATATTTTGAACAATCTCCTGGTTGGTATAAGGTGGGATAGTTGAAAGATGCTCAAAGAGCCTCCCTTAGGTATTTTAGTGCTTATCTCAAATTTGAAAGGGTAAGAAATCAAATTGATGTCATTTGGAAATCTCTGTAAGTCATCTTTGTACATCCGTTACATCTTGATAGACTTTGGATCTCAAGATTATTTTTGATGACTTGTGTTTGATGAATATAACATGAAAAACGGTTTATAATGTTTTACCTTTATTTTTCATGATTTTGGAGTAAATCTTTTTAATTTTGTGAAATTAATTGGATTGAATGACATCTGTGTGAATTCACTGTTTAAAGCACTTAAATTGATTTCTTGATGGAATACAAATCGTTTTTTGAAAAGATTCTAAAATCTGGATTTGTTTCAAGAAATTATTTGATTTTTGCTTTCTGGTACAGGTACGGAATCTGCATTTTTGTTATATACCAGAACTGAGCTTTTATCTCTCTTTCTCTATGAACTAATATTGTTAGTGATTTCCTTTTGTCTAGTATGTTCACTGTTTGACAATTTGTGACAAAAAGGGGGAGAAGAGAAATGACGGAGATGAGATCATCAAGAGAGGATAAACGAAACGAAAATGGAAAAATGGGGGAGAACGGAAAATGATGATCGTATCACAAAGGGGGAGAACATAGATGCTCGAGAACATGGAGAACATGTTAGAGATGCTCAAGATAGGGGGAGACAAAGAAAAAACAAAAGAACTAAAAGGAAGACGGATCAAATGTAGGATTCTAATTTCTAACGACTAACGTTTGATTTTGTTTGGAGTTTTGGTTTTGCAGGAATTACATCACTTTAAGACTCCAAGTCCTAAGTCATAGAGTATGTTCTAGGACTGTTTGGTTCAAATGTAATTTTGTATTTATTGGATCTTTCACGCAAAGAAAATCAATGTTTTGGTGATGACATTGAGTTTCGATTTTTTGGTTTAAGATGAGTGTTTTGAGCTTTTATGTATTTTTGGGTTTTGTCACGAAATTGCCAAAGGGGGAGATTGTTACGGCATTTTGGTGTTGGCATATTTCGTGAGTCAAGTCAGTGAGTTGAGTCGGAGTCTTAAAGGGATCAAATTGTCAATCAGCATTCAAAGACTTAGAGAAGATTCAACAAGAGCTCAAGTTGACACTCAGTGTCTTGAGTCTTGAAGATTGAAGTTGAAGAATTGTGGATCAGTTACATCAATCTCAAGAAGAAAGTATTCAAGAGGATCAGGTATGTTTAACTAAATAATTGTGGTGATCCGAATACTTTCTTATAGTGTAGAAACACTTGGATGAACTTTTAATTGCATAATAATCAAAAACTGGTGTTCGGACATGTTCAGGTTCCGGATCAGAGCCAACGATCCGGATCCCGAAGGTTGTTGCTTCATACAAGACTTCGATCCGGATCCATGCAATTTCCGATCCGGATCCCGAATGTTAAGTTTTCTGATTTGTATGAACGATCCGGATCGGGCAATGCGATCCGGATCCCGAACCATGGTATTTCTGGAATCGTCAATCTCGTTACGACGATCCGGATCGCAGTAAATCCGATCCGGATCGCCGTCCTAAAAATTTCTAGATAAGGTATGTTTTTGATTCTTATCTCTTTCCAAGGGTTTCTAAACTATAAATAGACACTTAGGGTTTCTCAAAAACGTGGGAGCTACGGCCGATCAATTTATAAAACACTTGAGAGCAACCCTAGAGGCTAGGTTTTTATCGTTCTTCTTTATAGCCTCTTTTAGGTCAATTCGATGGTTCCTTCAAGAACATATCTTTGGTCGAATTGATCTAATCTTTGCTTAGAGATTTCTTCTACGGTTCTTCATTGATAATCTAAGCAAAGGATCACCATCGAAGTCAATATTCTTATCGACTGAGTTTGCGTCGTGGATTCGACGTGGCATCGTGGATTCGGTGTGCTAAAGGCGTTTCGTGGATTCGAAGCGTGCGTTCGTGGATTCGAACGTGAGCAGTGGACGGGCAAAACGGTGGAGCGCGAGGTCCAAGAAATTGAAGGAGGGGTTAAATCCGTGGAGACGGTAATCACCTTGTTATTCTTCTTTTCTTAGGGATTGTTATTGCGTGGATATCCAACCGGTCAGCGCGAGGTCCTAAGAAGCTGAAGGAGGGGTTGAGTCCATGGAGTCGGTAATCACCTTGTTATTCTTCTATTCTTAGTGGATTGTTATTGCGTGTTGGTCCCGTGGTTTTTCTCCTGGATTGGAGTTTCCACGTAAATCTCGGTGTGCTATTTTTATTTTCCGCATTGGTTTTTATTTTGCACTGAGATTGAGTTTTTAAGTATTACACCTATTCACCCCCCCTCTAGTTGTTTGATACTACCTATTTAGATCCTTTGGGATTAATAACCTACAAGGATGGTACCATCATCAGGAACAAAGCACGCCTAGTTGCTCAGGGCTACTCACAAATAGAAGGTATAGACTTTGATGAGACGTTCGCCCCGGTTGCTCGACTCGAGTCGATTCGTATTTTGTTCACGATTGCTTGTCATTTTAAAATCAAACTCTTTCAAATGGACGTTAAGAGCGCATTTTTAAATGGGTTTTTGAACGAGGAAGTTTATGTGGCTCAACCGAAAGGTTTTGTAGACTATAAACAACCTAACCATGTTTTTCGTTTGAAAAAGGCTCTTTACGGTCTAAAACAAGCACCGCGAGCGTGGTACGAAAGGTTAACAAAGCACCTATTGGAAAAGGGCTATACTCGAGGGGGAGCAGACCGGACTCTCTTTGTGAAGCATTATCAGGATAATTTCATTGTAGCACAAATCTATGTCGATGACATTGTATTTGGTGCAACTAGAGACAATGATGCTTCTAAATTCGCAGAAACCATGGAAAGCGAATTTGAGATGTCTATGATGAGGGAACTAACATATTTTCTTGGATTGCAAGTGAAACAAAATGAAGAAGGCATCCATTTGTGCCAATCCAAGTATGCAAGGGAGTTGGTGAAGAAATTCGATTTAGAAAACTCTAAAGATTTTTCGACTCCAATGGGAACTAGCAATAAGGGATAGGATGTGAATCTCTTAGTGAAAGTGTAGACGAGAAGCTTTATCGTAGCATGATTGGAAGTCTACTCTACCTCACGGCTAGTCGCCCGGATATATCCTTTAGTGTTGGGATCTGCGCGAGATATCAATCAGCACCAAAGGAGGTTCACCTGAAAGCGGTGAAAAGGATCATCTGGTACGTCAAAGGAACACTGAATTTCAGAATTTGGTATCCTATGGGAACAACTCTTGACATTATAGGATATTCAGATGCCGATTGGGCAGGATATGTGGATGATCGGAAAAGTACGAGTGGTGCATGTTTTTATCCGGACTGGAATATCCGTTCCGGATCCCGAACGCAGGAACTTTCTGCGGGTAGCCGATCCGGACTGGATTCTTGATCCGTTCCGGACCGCGGCTAGGGTTTTATAAGAAACAAAAGGGATTTGATTTCTTTTTCCTACAATCTTTTGTTTCCAAGTCTCCAGAGCTTCTCTCTCTAGAAATCAACCTATTTGGAGCCTTTCCAACTCGAGTTATTCGGATCAAAGTAAGTTTCCTTGATCAAAATTCGTTTTTCCACTGTTTTGCATTGTTCTTCATAAACGTGAGTGGAAATCATGGGTGGAATTCAATTCTAGATTGTTTTTGGTCAAATTTCTTTTGAAATAAGAACTCTGAGTAGATTAGTTTTGATTATATGCTAGGTATTCTCTTGATTAACGGATTTTTGGGCTTCGATTTCTGAAAATTCGGTTTTAGGGCATATAATGAGAATTTTTGAAAATCATGGGATTGATCTATTTTTAAAATTCTTTTTGCAAAACTAATTTGATTCCTAGTCTCTCTACACGATAATGATTGTTTAGGTATAATTTTTCAAATTTTTGAAAACAAACAATTTTTTCGTGTTCTTGAGTTCGTGCTCGCAGGTGTCACGTCCCGGGGTCGAAACTGCGACCCGGGCCCGCAAACAGATCCACCACCTATGCCAAATCCGCATAGGCGAAGCGTCCAACCTGCAAGAAAAGTACTGTAGCTAGACAGATATCAGAGCTATAAATAAAAATCTGCTGTATAACCAAGATCAATCACTGTACAACTGGAAATAAAACAACACTGTCCGCTTCCCAAAATAATAATAAAACAATATCCTCAAATACAAGCTCTGAACCCAACCGGGAGGTAACTCCAATA
Organism: Tillandsia leiboldiana; assembly: GCA_029204045.2. Classification (NCBI taxonomy): domain Eukaryota; kingdom Viridiplantae; phylum Streptophyta; class Magnoliopsida; order Poales; family Bromeliaceae; genus Tillandsia; species Tillandsia leiboldiana. The sequence goes on from CM055067.1 coordinate 22,131,754, forward strand.
AATACAACAGTGTACAGTCTCTCAATACATAAAATATCCTCACTACAACAGTCTCTCAAAAGAGGAAAACAAAACAACTAAACTACTGAAGATCTCCTCTGAAGGGGATACCGCTACTCTCCAACGACGGGTAGGGATCTAGCTCGCGACTCCCTCGCCTCGATCAACAACCGCAGAATCAGCAGCACCCGCTAAGACTCTGCAAAACAAAGGAGAGGAAGGAAAAAGGGGGAAAGACCCCCAAAGGGTGTGAGAACTACACCAAAAAGGGAGTTCTCAGTGGGTACCACCGCCAGACCTGACGGTCTGCCCACTAAGTCCTCAAGAGACATAAACTAACCCAAGTCATAAGACTGAAATGAGTGAGCTGGAGACTCTCAACAGCTACCATGCCCCTATCTAAAGGCTAAAAGGGGAGAACCAAACAGTGGTATGCAACCACTAGCACATGAAGTGCACAATCGACCCAATCGAGCTGACTGCCACATCTGGACCAGTCAAACCTGCGCCCACCTACAACCACCTCCCGCTGACGGGCAGGAATTACGTAGGGTGTCCAAACGGACTAACTCGCTATCGAGTAGTGGCTCATGCAGGCTATAGTCAAAATCCACGCTCTCTCTCAGAACGGATAAACTCAAGATCACCAAGCCTCTCGCACAACGGTCAACAACTCACAATGACCTTGGGACAACCGTCGATCCCCAAACGGTTCCCAACAACACTAGCACTGGTCTAAACACGGCTACTAGACTCCACTCGGTCCCCCTGGCACGAGTGCAACAATAAAAGTATCTGACCGAAATAAACCCAATCAAATGAACCGGTATACAACCCGGTACTGCCTGCTCTGTCATCACTCACAACTCACCAACTCTGTCATCACTCACAACTCACCAACTCTGTCATCACTCACAACTCACCAACTGACCGGCCCGTCACGGTCAAAAGCCTACTCCGGAGTGGCACTCGAGGGGAGCGACCCACACGAGTAAAATATCTCTGTAATCAATGTCTCACAAGTATCTCTATATAGCAGGACTGGATCACGACTCTGATCAAAGTGGGAAAACTCATCCACTAAAGGAAAGGCCCGATCTCAATCGGATGCAACTAAACGATAAGTGGGAAACTCCATCCACAAGAGAAAACTGATACCCAAATCTGGTGCATAGATAAGCATCCGGTCAACCGCCCAATATCCGCGGTTGCCGCAAAGCCCCACAACTAATCCAACCTGTCCCAAACACGAAGTCCCGACTACACTACCCAGACCCCTGCTCGAACCCGAGCAACACTGACCACTTGACTAGCAAAGGCGGAGAAAGGAAAAGCATGGTTTCTCCTAAGTCAAGTTCCCATAAGTAGTGCAGCAGTAAAAGGTGGCCTAACTACATGACCATACAAGCATGCAAATGTCCTCAAGGAAATAAAAGGGGGTAAAGCATAATAATAGATCCTTTAGGAATAAACAACATGCCGGAATCCCTAAAGAACTAAACCTGTCCATAATCCAGGGTCCATCAACAGAATGATCGTAATAATACCCGCACATAGATATAGCCCCCTACTCCATCGAGTAATCATATCATAAAAGACTATGTGCAACCTGGCATGCTAAAAGATCATTACTAAGGCATATCAATCTGTATGATCTAGGCCATTATTCAAGCTTTTCCTCTCGATGCTAAATATGGGTTGTACATTAAACATGCATGATATCAGTCATGGAGGGGTGACATTCCCACAAGTACACATATATTCGCCATAACATAGTCATCCATGAAGATCTTATCATTGCCTTACACAGTTACTGATATTAAGCTTACCCACCTGAAGTGCTCAATCCAAGGCAAACCTGATGTCGGTGAAGAGCGCAAACGCTCACAGTCCAAATTCTGCCGAAACCGCATCCTCGGTGCACGTCGCGAAAGCCACGGCTCCAAACAGCTGAAAGTACCCCGAAATCAAAGTCTGCAGATCCAACGGGTCCAGCAACACTTGCAAACACCCCTGGGTACAACAATAAGGCCCAACATTACACTTTTATTCCAAAACTTAACTAAGTACACACAGTCTGAAAATCAGTCCCGAAGATGTAATTATTTCACCTGCAGCGAGAACTCAGAAAATTCCAAAATAAATACTGTCGCGATCTTCGCGTCGATACCTTCGAAACGAGTACATGCACGTCAAATTCTGAGCCCCGTAGGCCGAGTTACAAATTCCACAATACAGGGCGCTCACAAACACACAACCACACATCTGTAAACTCTTGTACAGATAAAGGGAGAAAAGTATACCTCCGGGCAAGCCTCAGAAAAATCCAAGAAAAATACTGTGGCAATCCTCGCGTCGAGTAGATGAAAAATGTCCAGAGGCTCATCTCCATCCGATGCCCGGTTGCGGAGATAAAAATCCGGCAAGATGGTGCTGTCCAGAATTTCCATCAGAAAACCGCATCACAGTAAACCCGGAAAAACACCTCGAAAAGCGCGAAATGAGGGGAAGCAGGAAATACCAAGATCGTAACTCTGTCTGTCGCAGATCCAACGGCGCAAGAATCGCCTGAAACGGTGGTCGGAGTAGGCCGGGGGAGCTCGCGCACCGAAACGCGACGAAGGGGAACCCAAATGGACGAGTGTCGCGCCGCACCGTAAACATGGAAACCTCGATAAGCGTGCCACCAAAAATCTCAAAACTCTGCAGTGGGATGCAGCACAACTTGGGGATCATCTTTCCTGAAGGTTGCTTTGAGAGAAACTAAGCAGGGAAAGAGATGCAGCTGCTTGTTCTCGGCCTATTTATAGGCTGGGAAAACAAATCCGGAAATGACGCTTATGTCCCACTTTCCGGGCGCTGCAAGAATCGGGCTGCTACAGTGTTGGGCCCGGCCCAACACTGTGCGCGCCCGAAAAGCCCACAGGCCGCCACGACACCCCCATAACAGGCGACAGCCGATGCCGCCACTTACCTCGTGCCACGTGGCCCACCGCGATGCCGACGCGTGGCGCGCCCGAGCGCGGGAGAAATCGTCAACGCGCCCACGTGCGCGCGCAGGCGCGCCGCCTGCCATCTCTGCACGCACGCATCCCGAGGCGACCTGCACCCACTCCGTGGACCGAGTGCACGCGGACCGGCCAACAGGTGTGCGCCACGTGCTCCCCCACCGGTCCACCGTACACCCGCTTTTCCCCGTGGACCGCGCCCGCTGCGCCGGCCCAACCGGGAGCCGCCACGTGGCCCGTGTCCGGTGCACGCCTCCGCGGTGGACCGCGCACTTGCCCTGCCTGCACCGCCGCGCTCCGCCGCTGCCCGCCGCCGCACGCCGCCGCCGCTGGTGCCGGAACAGTACCCTTGCCACGAAAAACGTGCCGAATCATCCGGACTCCGAAAAATGCAAGTGAATAGTCCATTTTCATCGTTTTCGCGCGCTGAATCCAAATCCGAAGTCCATTTTGCCAAATTCCAACTCTAAAAATTGCCGAAGGCATCCGAAAAAATGTTCCTTGATCCAAACTTCGCGCTGAGTCCAATTTTAATATCCATAGCGCGCGAAACCACTTCTAAGCATCCGACGGGGTCATCGGACTACTCTCGTGATCCACTACACACACCGAGTCCATCATTAGTGTCCAATAGGTGCACAAATACCACCGACACGCCACATAGGCCACCAGGAGCTGCTGGTCAACCAGTAATCTCGTCGTGGGGATCCAGGTCCTCACAGCAGGTTTCTCACGTTCAATAGCAACAATGGTGTTCACTTGGATAATATTTCTTCTTGTTGCCATGGTTCACACTAGAGTAAGAACAAATTACTAAAGAGCAGAAGCGAATTTCTGATGAACTTGAACTCATCACAGCAGCCCAGATCACCTTGACAAAGAAGTTCACATCCATGAATAAGTTGGTAAAGAAGATGTTTTCGAAGATGGGCTGTAGTAGCTCTGAGGACTCAGAGTCCAACGATTGATTCTTTTTAATTTTCTATTTTGCAGGTTTTTAGTTTTAGTTCTTACATCTCCTTTTATTTTTTAACTTGTTAACTCCCTTTTATTTTGTAATTTTGGCTATTTTTGTGTCAAAAAGGGGAAGAGAGATATGAACAATGGTGAACAATGGTTTGACAAGTTTGTGAGAATTTTTGGAAACTAAAACCTGGAAGGTAAGTATACAACAACTTTGGTTTTGTATTGTGATTGAATGCATGCCTCGACTATCTATTTAACTAACTATTTGGGCATGTATTATTACTAACAAGTTGTTTGATTACTAACAAACTTATGACATTTGGTTTTTAATGCTTAGAAGATATGTCTATTTCTGATTGGTATTTTAATACATATCTGATTTTGTAAATGTCATGGTGAGTATAACCTCTATCTCTCTGTTTGGTTTTTTGAATGTCAAATTCTTGAGGTATCTAACGATTTCTCTTGTCAAGAATTACTTCTTTTTGCAGAGAGTACAAACGTCTAAGTCTAGAGTTTGTTTTAGGAGTTTATCTCATGTATTTAGTTTATTTGGATCTCAAATGTAAATTTTTGTTGTATGGTGATAGCAACAAAAATATCTTTTTGAATTTTCTTAAGTGGATCTCTGTTTTGTCACGAAACCGCCAAAGGGGGAGATTGTTAAGGATTTTAGTTTTGGCGTATTTCGTGAAAGTGTTTAAGTCTTGAAGATTGAAGATGAAGAAGCTTGGATCATATACCTCAATCTCAAGAAAGAATAATTCAAAAGGATCAGGTAAGTTTAACTAAACATTATTGGTGATCTGAATACTTCTTATAATGTAGAAACACTTGGATGGATTTTTAATCGCATAAAAATATAAAACTGGACAAGTTACATGTTCAGGATCCGGAATAGGGTAATACAGTCCGGACCCCGAACATAGGGTAGTTCATGCGCAAATCCAATCCGGAACACACCTGATTCTGTTCCGGACCCCGAACGTGGAGTTTGCTGAAAATGTATGAATAGTCCGGACCGTGGTACTTCGTTCCGGACCCCGAACGTTGTTTTCTGGAAAAGTTCCTTTTAATGACGACAGTCCGGAACGACTTAATCCAGTCCGGACCGTCAACCCGAAAATTTCCAGATAAGGTTAGTTTTTGATTCTTATCCTCTTCCAATGGTTTCTAACCTATAAGTAAACCCTAATTTCATCTTTTAGGGTAATCCACAATAAGTTTTATACTCCGGGAAATGACGGAAAAATATTAACGGAGAAAAACTTATAGATCCATATATAGAAGAAAGGAAATAACTAGATTTAATTCTATGTTTCTTCATCTATATTAATTAATTTGATTCTAGGTTGTCATACTCAGATTTTGAGTAGAATCAAATTAATGAATACTTAGATGGCATTTTCGATCTATCTTTGATCTAAGTATTCGGCGGATCATCACCACCAACAAAACAACGATTTTCCCCAAAATCGGCGCGTGGATTCGCGTGGCCTTGTGGATTCAAGGTGCAACCGCTCTCGTGGGTTCGGAGCGAGGTACGTTCGTGTGATGGAGACGTACTACCTGGTGGAGACCGTGGATTCCGTCAGACATCGTGGATTCAACGTTGGACGCCGTGGATTTGGCGTTGGACGCAAATCGTGGATTCGAGGCGCGTTGCGGAGCGAGCGGAGAAGATCAACTCGGAGCGTATGGAAAAAGGATGAGTCGTCTGTGAGTGCGTTATATCACCTTTGTACGTGTTATAATCTTAGTTGATTTCACCGTGTTATCGGTCCCGTGGTTTTTTACTCCTGTGATGGAGTTTTCCACGTAAAAATCTTGCGTGTTATTTTCATTTCCGCATTGGGTTTTTATTGCGCAAAGATTTTTGAGTGTTTATCGTTTACACCTATTCACCCCCCCTCTAGGTGGTTTTTTCCCTATTTAGATCCTTATTACAGAGGTGACCCAACAGCTAGAACTACTATTCCAACATTTTTCCTAAAACAAGCTTGTTCCCACTTGAGAATAAGTTTAATTAAAATAAATATAATTTTAATTATTGTATTAACTCTTTAATTAATTTAATATTTTGACTAATCTAATTATTTTATTAGCTAATTATTTAACTATTAGATAATTAACTAATTAATTTATTAATTCATTAAATTATTTGTAGTTAATTAAATTATTTATTAACAATACTCATTATTGTTAATTATTTTATCAATTAATATTTAGGGTTATCTAGCAATAGTTAATTAAATAAATTAAATTATTATTTAATTAATATTTTTATATTAATTAATTAGATAAAATATTATTATTTTAAAATTATAATTACTCTTATTCTCACTATTCCAATCTAACTATCCAAACACTATTTTTCTTATTTTCAGGAACAACCCAATTTTCATCCAACGCAGAATTGGTGTTATTCTTGTTTGTTCCTGAACTTATACCTATCTCTGGAATAAGTAGTTCTAGCTTATATCTGAACCAAACGCAGCCTAAAGATTTAGCTAACCATCTTTGCATGAAAGAAGAATATCGTATGCAAGATGGCAGAAAGGAGCAAGATGCTCAAAATGCCAAAGTTCATGTGATGGGGGATAAGCATAATAAGACCCGTCAACCCACCAAAGAAAATCGAAAGAGAGCCAAGTGTCCAATCAACCACAACACGACAAATAAGAAAAATCTTGCGAGTTATTTTTCATTTCTGCATTGGGTTTTATTACGCAAAGATTTTTGAGTGTTTATCGTTTACACCTATTCACCCCCCTCTAGGTGTTTTTTTCCCTATTTAGATCTATATTAGAGTTGACCCAACAAGGGGGAGAAACCCCAACGGGTGTGAGAACTACATCAACACGTAGTTCTCAGTGGGTGCCGCCACCAAGCCCGACGGTCTGCCCACTAAGTCTACTAGAGGCATAAGATAACAATGCAGTAAAACTGAAGAAGAAAAGCTGGAGGTACTCGACAGCTATCATGCCTCTATCTAAATGCTCAATGGGTGGTACAGATGAAAAGATATGCAACTACTCGCACTGTCACGCCCCGGGGGTTTCATTAAGCGGAAGACGACCAACGAAAAGATTGAATTTGCATATGTAATTTTTTTTTGAAAGACCTTTCTCCCCGGTGCGTGCCCAGACCCGCCGCATACACCGATTCACCCCGCAAACGGGCGGAGTCTCCTCTGTATATGCACGGCGTCGCAGTTACAACAATCATTTAATCACAGTAGTTTACTAACATGAACGCGCAAGACTAAAGAATTCAATAGGACGACTGATTTAAAAGGATAAATCCACAAGTTTTTAAAAGCGGTGCCCACACGGCACCCAAGTTTTTAAAACAGTTTTCGCAATTCATAAATCTACAGGGTTTTTAAAACGGTGCCCACACGACACCTAGATTTTTAAAATAGTTTTCGTAAGTCATAAATCCACGGGGTTTTTAAAACGGTGCCTACTCGACACCCAGATTTTTAAAACAGTTTTCACAATGCCTTTTCTTTTTCTTTTTCCTTTGTAGTTCGAAAGCGGCCAAACAGGAGAAGAATAAAATCAACCATCCACATAAGTAAGCGGAAACATCCCAACATCAACACCGACCCCACGAGGGTATCGAAATCCACACGGTAAGCTACTAACAGGTAATGAAAATGCGCATGAAAGAAGTAAATACAGTCTATGGCCTCGAAGGACCAAAAGTGCTCCTGCCACGGCCTCACCGTCGCCCTAGCTCTCACCCCTGAAGGAACCTGTCACAGAGTGGGAAGCAGCGACACATGGTATAAAAGATGGAATGCAGGAAAACTATAACTAAAGCAAACCGTGAGAACCATCCAGAGCAACCGCCCTCCCCAAAAGGGCAAACCACGACCCCTGCATAACCTAATCCGGGCACCTGCCCCGGCAACCCCACCGAGCACCTACCTCGGTAAACCACCGAGCACCTACCTCGGTAAACCACGCCAAGCACCTACCTCGACGGGTCGCACCGCTCACACCTTGGCGCCTCTAGCCCCCCCACCTATGGGGGCCCCCACTACGTCACCTCGTGGGGTACACGGGTCATAGACCACTTTTTCGGAAAAGCACACCCCCGCGGTGGCCAAACCGCGGGTGCGCGTGCTGCAGCCTCGAGCATCGTAACCAAGTACACAAATGCCAAACCGATAATAACGAACAATAGAGATCACCAAAGGTTAACACAGTTAGCCGAGCAAATAAAGTATGTTTACATGTTCCCAAAAAAAAAATCCCGAAACTAAACCTCAGAACGAGTACCCACCTTTCTCGTGTAACGACCCACGCTCGATTCGTCCGCGTCTTTGTGTGTTTCCCAGACCTACACAGTCCCCCGAAGAGAAAGTCAGTACCCCCGACAGATAAAAATAAAAAGAAGGAAAACAGCCCGGGTGTCACGCCCCGGGGTCGATACCGCGACCCGGGCTCGCCAACAGATCCGCCACCTATGTAAAATCCCACATAGGCGAAGCGTCTAACCTGCAAAAGATAGTGCTATAGCTATGCAAATATCAGTGCGGAAAATAAGATGCTGTAAAATAAAAAAATCCAATCACTGCATAACCTGAAATAAAGTACAATATCCATCTCCTCAAATATAGATAATCACCATACAATGCCCTCAATACAGCATCTCTCAACTAGGAAAGGGAGATAAACAAAACTATAGTACATCAGTCTCTCCAAATACAAAAGATCTCTCCCAAAGTAAATAGTAAAATCCAGCAGACAGCTATAAGGAACCTCCACCAGGGGATAAAGCTACACACCTCGGGCGGTAAGGATCTAGCTCGTGACTCCCTCGCCTCGAACAACGACCGAACGATCAGCAACCCCCACAGAAGACTCTGCAAAACAGGAGGAAGAAAAGAGGGAAACAACAATGGGGGTGAGAACCACTAGTAAACCAGTAGCCTCCCCCGGTGGGTAAAGCCTCAGACTCCGACGTACCCACTAAGTCTACCAGAGGCAAGGAAAGGGGTAAGTGGTAAAGCTGTAAACATGACTGCTGAAGAAAGGAAACTACCACTACGATGCCTCTAATGTGCCAAGCTAAAAGAATAGCTAAATATATGCATCAGGATGTAAATGCCTGCCTGCCTAGACCCAAACTAGACACCGGTGAACACCCGTACTGCCCACTATGCCTACTAACCAACAACTCAGCTACGGGATGCAGACCGGCTCCTGACCGACACGGTCCCATCCTAAGGGCAACGGACCGGCTCCTGACCGGCACGGTCCTACCCCAGGGCAACAGACCGGCTCCTGACCGGCACGGTCCTACCCCAGGGCAACAGACCGGCTCCTGACCGGCACGGTCACAAATATACACACTCCGGAGTGGCACTCGAGGGGAGCGACCCACACGAGTATAGTGCCTCAGTAACGAGTATCATAGATCAGCAGGACTGAATAATGACTCTGATCAAAGTGGGAAAAACCCATGCACTAAAGGGAGACCCGATCCCAACCTGATGCAAGATAAACAAATAGTGGAAAACTCCATCCACTAGAGACTTGATACCCAATCTAATACATAAGCAACATCCGGTCAACCGCCCAAGGTCCGCGGTTGCCGCAATACCCTGCCATCAAGCCTGCCTGTCCCAAAACCCAAGATCCACAATCGGGTAGAACAATCAATATCCGGTCAACCGCCTACTGTCCACGGTTGCCGCAATAGCCCACAAGTCCGACATCAAGTACACTCTGTCTCCGACCCCAAGGTCCCGGCTACACTATCCCAAAGCCCCGCTCGAACCCGAGCAACATGACTCGAAAGTCTAAATAAGAAGGAGAAAGAAAGCAATCATGGTTTCTCCTAAGTCAGATCCCAATATGATAGTGTAGCAATAAAATAGTGGCCTATCTAGATGTCCATACAAGCATGCAAAGGTCCTCATGCAAGAATAAAAGAGAGAATATCAAATAACAGTTCCACATGTGTAATGAATAACAAATCCACATAAACATAACCATCATGCTAAAGTCATCAGTCAACTACACATGATATAACCCCTGATCCATAATAAATCCCAAAGTGATACCCGAACATAGATTTGTCATCATGTCCCACTAATTCGTCCATTTAACCAACTTTTATGAGATCTATGTGCTAACATGGCATGTTAACTATCACAATGAAGCATGTCCTCGCAATCACGTTTCCACAATAATATTATCCCAATCAGATTCCCAACATGCTATGTCCAGAGATTATTCTCAAATGATGGGCTCGCATTTATATTAATCAAACATGCATGGCAATCAATCAATATGTCCAAAAGAGAGGTTCTCTAATAAACTTAGTGAGTAAGTCAGAAGTAGAGGCAAGCAACAACCACCCACCTGAACACGCGAAATCCTCAGCTGTGACACCTTCTCGCTGTCCAGTATACCTTTTCACGCCAAAAGCCCAAACAGATAAACCGCCGCGATCACTGTGCACAAATACCCCAAAAGATACCATTAAACATACAGTTACACACAAAATCTGTCCCCAAACACATCAGTCCACATTTTTGCCTTTTTCACTTTCTAGATCTGCTCGAAAAATTCCAGAAAAAATACTGTCACGATCCTCGCGACGAACCGGTCGAAACGAGTACCTGCACGTTCAAATCCGAGTTTCCTACGCAGAGATATAAATTCTTCAAGGGAACCACCCCGGAATCAACCAATCACAAAAACTGAATCATAAAGTTCTGTAAACAGGGACTTTTCACCTTCGGCGAAAATTCAGGAAATTCCGAGAAAATTTGGGGAGATTCCTCGTGATGTTTAGATGCAAAACGCCTTTTGAATCACCCAATCCGATGCTTGTGCGCGAAGATATCGCCAAAAGATCGAACCGCTGTCCAAAACTCAATCACAGCAAATGGTGTCACAGTAAAGTCAGAAAAACTCCTCGAAAAGCGCGAAACCAGGGGAAATAGAAAATACCAAGATTAAAGCTCTGTCAGTCGCCGTTCCAATGGCGCAAGAATCGCCGGAAAATGTGATCGGGGTAGGCCGTGAGAGCTCTTGCATCGAAATACGACGAAAGGGGTACACCGATGAAGGAACGTCGCGCCGCGCCGAAGAAATGGAGATATCGTAATCCGTGCCGCCGAAAAAAATCCGAAACTTCACAGGAACATTCTTCTCTTCTTGGAGAATATTTCATCTTCTCATCCCTCATGGAGAAGAAGCCTCGAAGGTGGTGAAAACACCCCTTGAATGCCTCTCGGATGCAATAAGGGAGCCAAAACCAGAAAAACAATTCGGGAAATTACCTCTGTGTCCCCCCGAACAGGAAACACCGAAATCCACCAATGAAAACGCTCCATGTGCCACCGACCGGCCTGACCGCGCGCCCAGACGCGCCACCTGCCCCCTGCCCGCACAGTTGACCGACCAATAGGGAGGCGCCACGTGTCAAGCCATCTGCCTAGTGCACCCGGTGCACGAAATCATGTGGACCGATCCAATAGTAACCTGCCACGTGTCCACTCCCGGTGCACCGTAGACCCTAAATTCTCCGTAGACCGCGTACAGTGAGCCAGCCAGAAAGAAGCTGCCACGTGTCACCCTTCCTGGTGCACGCCTGCCACGTGGACCGCGCCCCTGCCCGTGCGCCGCGCGGCTGCCCGCGCCCTGCCCGCGCGCGCGCCGCCTGCCCGCTGCCGCTGTGCCGCCTGCCCGAGGCCGCGCCGCCGTCCGCCGGCGCTGCCCGCTGCCGCCGCCGGCGCCGGCGATCACCGGAGTTACTGTTCCGGCAGTGAACAGTACCCGAGCACCAAAAATACAAGTGGGTAGTCCGTTTTGACCGTTTTCGCGCGCTGAATCCGAATTTGACGTCCGTTTCGCCAAATTCCCATCCGATAAAACGCCGGAGGCTCCTGGAAAGGTATTCTTAGCCCAAATTCCACGCCGAGTCCAATTTTAATATCCATTTTGCGCGAAAATACCTCTAAACATCCGATGGGGTCAACCGATCACCCATGTGATCCATTTAAGCTCGAAGTCCAACACTTGTGTCCAATTATGCCCCAACACCTCCAACACACCACGTAGGCCTCCGGTAGCCACCCCAACGCACCGCAACAGCTCTGCGGAGATCCAGGTCATCACATCCTCCCCCACTAAAAGAAAGTTTCGTCCTCGAAACTAAAGTCATTCCTCAACACGGAATCACAACCAAAATGAGGGGGTAAATATCCGATCATCCGCCACTCAAGCTCCCAAGGCTGTCTAATATCTCCTCCAAAGACGCGATGCAATCCTCGGGTCTCTAACTAGAGCAAAACAAAGGCGGGCACTCCAGAAAACCACGCCCCCTCAACCAAGTACAGCTGGGCTAACCGCTCGAGCTATCAAGTAGTCTGCATCGGTACAAGCATCTGCCCCTCCCAGGGCCTGAGATAATCCAACCACAAGTTCATCAGCACAAAAGCTCGATCCAAGTACCTCTGTACTCCCGAGGCATCCGATATAAGTTCCCCAGCAGATCACGTAGACTCTGATCTCTAATCCAAAAACCATCGGGGCGTAGAAACCATTCCCCCAACTCTCCGGCATCAACACACAGCCATAAGCAGTCGAGAGAACTAGATTGCAAATCAATCTTCGAGAAGATCCAGTACCCTGGCAGCTGGTAAATCCAATCCTCCAGACTCGACCAAAGGGTACTTGCTCCAGATGATCACTTCGCCAAATTTTCGGGGATCCACACAAAGCCGAAGTGAACCAACCTTCCACATCTCGAATAGCACCAGCACACCCAGAGGTGACACACTTGGCCTGCCAAAAATTCCCAAAACATCGCATCCGGGAGTTGTGTGCTCAACTCCCAAACTAGTGACATGCCGGACAACTCCAAAAGGAAAAGAGCCCTAACAAGGAGAGGTCCTCACCCGGTCACTCCCGAATCTTGGCCATCCGAGTGAACCACTCAGCCGTGGTCTATCATCCAAAGAATCCTCAGTGACATCACTGTAAGCCATGTTTGCCTTAACAGTCCACACAGCGCCAGCCGTGGCATCAACAACTCAACCCCAGAAAGCTTTCCTGCTCCAGGTATCCGCCATCACTGTGGCCCTGTCGGGGTAATCCAGAATGCTCAACAATAACCCAACGGTAAATCCACAGTCGCTAAGGAAGACATCACTAAAAACCCGCAGATCTCTCCCAGCACTGGAAATACTAGTATTGGCACTGGTATCAATTCTCATCATCCGATTGCCAAGCTCTCCTGACACTGCCCAGTCCAAGAGGCTCCTTACCTTGACCATAAATACTGATCTCGGCCAATCCCTAAATAATATCCAATTTGGCCGGATTCTCCGCCGCCGCCTCCGCGGCTAACACCATGTGACCCAAGAGTTAAGCTTCTGAAGCTAAAACTTATGTCTCAATAACTTGGCATATAGCTTCACCCACATAGGTATGGTAGCATGTCTAGAAATGCTCCTCGTGCTACAAGTCGCTTTGGAAGTAAATCAAAATATCCTCGGGGATCACCACTCCCAATCCGTCCAAGTACAATAGGGACACTCAATTCCTCAAATCTTGAGGACAACAGGACATTATTTATTCCATTTGGCCTCACTATGAGCTCATAATAATGCCCTTACCGGATCCTGAATGCCATTTAGGCAAAGTCCCTGGCTGTCTGATTCCAAGTAGGTACTCGCATCATACACGAACTGCCGGAGTGTAACTCCACCAAAAGGTCCTAAATAATGTCTGAACCTGCATGGGCTGAAGTCACAACGAACTCTCATCATCGTCTATCCAAGACGTGGCATCACCACCGTATCGACGGCGTGGCACTGGGTCCAACAGGACCCTCGATCCATCCGGTCCCTGCGACTGTGCCATCAGCTCTCTCAGCTCTACAGGCGGTATCCTATGAGGTGCTGTCGAGGGGGCGCGATTCCTCGAACCACGCCAAACACAATCTATATCTCCCTAATCGGCGGCATCATCAACATCTCAGGTGGAATCACGCCCGGGATCTCACGAGCTACAGGAATATCCTTGACTCCCGGCGCCGCCGTAGGCACCCCCCCCCCCCTCTGCACTGCACTTTCGCTGTGACCTGTGTGCTCTAACGGTCTCAACAAACAAGCCTCCCTTGCCTGCCTCGCGAAGGCCATAGCCTTCTCTCTCCGCAGTCAAACATCGTGTGGGGCTGTGCCAACCAATCCCAAGCACTGGGTCAAAACATCGAGCTGACACAAGTACCAATAAGTCTGCCGATATAACTCGAGGTCTCAACTGCACTGGACATGATCCACAAGCCTCTTCCACATGCACCACACCAACAGGAACCTGTACCTCTAGAGCACATGGTAACAAATCTGCCTCCAGTCCATACCAGACCGCAACATGCTCTAACTCTGACTGCCGTGATGAAATCACACCTGCGGCACTCGATCCACTATCATGGCGCCCTCCAACCGGGCGACACCGACTAATCCGCTTGACGCAAGTGGTCGCCGCATAGTTTGCCTGAAACTCAAGACTATCCATAAAGAGAGCACGATCTCTGCCTTTGCTCACACTGGGCGCCGAAAAGGTCCTCCGCAGATAACAAAGTCATGCTACCGCTGCGCTACTCTGATAAAGATGCCGATGGTGCCATCGGGGTCCACCCGACCCCCGACATCTCAGGAAATCCATTATTGCAACCATCATAGGACAAAGCACAATTAATCCATGCAATTCCTTATACAATTATCCTTACTAAGCTCACCCCTCAACCGCATATATCGTACCCCAAACATGCAGGTTATCAATCACAAAGGGTAACATTCCCGTGGGTAAGATTTACATAATCCGTCCGCAAGGGTATCCACCATCCGGGAAAGGAGAACGAAAATGCCTCTACCGGCCGATCAGTCCTCCAACATCTAGCGCCAAGCACCTCTATCCAAAACTCGCCTCTGGCGGCAGATCCCTATCCAAAGGAACTGCAACGCCACACTCCACACTAAATGCCTACTCCATCAAGGCATCCAAAATCCAAAATGGAGGAATCAAATAAACTGAAAGATACCCGAGCACAATCCACTCCCAGCCACACAAATCCTATGCGCCCCGCCCCTCGAAACCTGGAGCGCGTAGTCCAACCACTACACTAACTCTTAACCCCTCACCGAACAAGACCCTGCCTCCAAAGGCCCCATACTCAATCTCACAAATCGGGGTGACTCATCAGCCAAAATCGGCTCGCTCTCTCAATGCAATCCCACAGCTTATCAACTGTCAGCTATCCACTCCGCCTCGGTGCCTCACCCATTGGCACGGAGTGGCCACTCACTAGTCCGACAACGGTGCCACTGCGTTGATCAGACGACTGTGTCACCGCGCTGCTCCGACAACTGTGTCACTGCTCCGACAACTGTGTCACTGCGCTGCTCCGACAACTGTGCCAGCCAGACCAGCGGCTCACTCTGCCGCTGATATACCTCAAACAATCCTGCCATCGGGGCCTGGAGCTCTTTAACCTCAATCTGGGTATCCGGCCCCAAAACAATCCGCTCAAGCTCCACTGCTGCGGCGAGTGCCCAACAATCCGCACAAGGCGTCGGGGAGACACCGCTCACGCCGACCAACTGCACCACAGCACAAAACAAAGCTCGACCCAATCCGGCGAGAGTCTAAAGCATGTCAACCGTTCCACCGCATTATGTTGTCTGCAGCCAACATAATTGCTTAGGAGAATAAACATGCCAATCACCCATCCCATCACTTGGGAGAGGTATAAAACTCAATCAGGACTCTCGCTAAAAGTCACGACTCTCACGAAGTCATCCTAGGGTCCAACCACAAGCCTAGGGTTTCTACGGTCCCAACTGACCTATCCCTAAGCTCTGATACCAACCTAATCTGTCACGCCCCGGGGTCGATACCGCGACGCGGGCTCGCCAACAGATCCGCCACCTATGTAAAATCCCACATAGGCGAAGCGTCTAACCTGCAAAAGATAGTGCTATAGCTATGCAAATATCAGAGCGGAAAATAAGATGCTGTAAAATAAAAAAATCCAATCACTGCATAACCTGAAATAAAGTACAATATCCATCTCCTCAAATACAGATAATCACCATACAATGCCCTCAATACATCATCTCTCAACTAGGAAAGGGAGATAAACAAAACTATAGTACATCAGTCTCTCCAAATACAAAAGACCTCTCCCAAAGTAAATAGTAAAATCCAGCTGACAGCTATAAGGAACCTCCACCAGGGGATACAGCTACACACCTCGGGCGGTAAGGATCTAGCTCGTGACTCCCTCGCCTCGAACAACGACCGAACGATCAGCAACCCCCACAGAAGACTCTGCAAAACAGGAGGAAGAAAAGAGGGAAACAACAATGGGGGTGAGAACCACTAGTAAAACAGTAGCCTCCCCCTGTGGGTAAAGCCTCAGACTCCGGCGTACCCACTAAGTCTACCAGAGGCAAGGAAAGGGGTAAGTGGTAAAGCTGTAAACATGACTGTTGAAGAAAGGAAACTACCAATACGATGCCTCTAATGTGCCAAGCTAAAAGAATAGCTAAATATATGCATCAGGATGTAAATGCCTGCCTGCCTAGACCCAAACTAGACACCGGTGAACACCCGTACTGCCCACTATGCCTACTAACCAACAACTCAGCTACGGGATGCAGACCGGCTCCTGACCGACACGGTCCCATCCCAAGGGCAGCAGACCGGCTCCTGACCGGCACGGTCCTACCCCAGGGCAACAGACCGGCTCCTGACCGGCACGGTCCTACCCCAGGGCAACAGACCGGCTCCTGACCGGCACGGTCCTACCCCAGGGCAACAGACCGGCTCCTGACTGGCACGGTCACAAATATACACACTCCGGAGTAGCACTCGAGGGGAGCGACCCACACGAGTATAGTGCCTCAGTAACGAGTATCATAGACCAGCAGGACTGAATCATGACTCTGATCAAAGTGGGAAAAAACCCATCCACTAAAGGGAAACCCGATCCCAACCTGATGCAAGATAAACAAATAGTGGAAAACTCCATCCACTAGACCTTGATACCCAATCTGATACATAAGCAACATCCGGTCAACCGCCCAAGGTCCGCGGTTGCCGCAATACCCTGCCATCAAGCCTGCCTGTCCCAAAACCCAAGATCCACAATCGGGTAGAACAATCAATATCCGGTCAATCGCCTACTGTCCACGGTTGCCGCAATAGCCCACAAGTCCGACATCAAGTACACTCTGTCTCCGACCCCAAGGTCCCTGCTGCACTATCCCAAACACCCGCTCGAACCCGGAGCAACATGACTCGAAAGTCTAAATAAGAAGGAGAAAGAAAGCAATCATGGTTTCTCCTAAGTCAGATCCCAATATGGTAGTGTAGCATAAAATAGTTGGCCTATCTAGATGTCCATACAAGCATGCAAAGGTCCTCATGCAAGAATAAAAGAGAGAATATCAAATAACAGTTCCACATGTGTAATGAATAACAAATCCACATAAACATAACCATCATGCTAAAGTCATCAGTCAACTACACATGTATATATCCCCTGATCCATAATAAATCCCAAAGTGATACCCGCACATAGATGTGTCATCATGTCCCACTAATTCGTCCATTTAACCAACTTTTATGAGATCTATGTGCTAACATGGCATGTTAACTATCAAAATGAAGCATGTCCTCGCAATCACGTTTCCACAATAATATTATCCCAATCAGATTCCCAACATGCTATTCCAGAGATTATTCTCATATGATGGGCTACGCATTTATATTAATCAAACATGCATGGCAATCAATCAATATGTCCAAAAGAGGGGTTCTCTAATAAACTTAGTGAGTAAGTCAGAAGTAGAGGCAAAGCAACCACCACCCACCTGAACACGCGAAATCCTCAGCTGTGACACCTTCTCGCTGTCCAGTATACCTTTTCACGCCAAAAGCCCAAACAGATAAACCGCCGCGATCACTGTGCACAAATATCCCAAAAGATACCATAAAACATACAGTTACACCACAAAAATCTGTCCCCAAAACACATCAGTCCACAGTTTTGCCTTTTTCACCTTCGAGATCTGCTCGAAAAATTCCGGAAAAAATACTGTCACGATCCTCGGGACGAACCGGTCGAAACGAGTGCCTGCACGTTCAAATCCGAGTTTCCTACGCAGAGATATAAATTCTTCAAGGGAACCACCGCGGAATCAACCAATCACAAAAACTGAATCATAAAGTTCTGTAAACAGGGACTTTTCACCTTCGGGGAAAATTCAGGAAATTCCAAGAAAATTTGGGGAGATTCCTCGTGATGTGTAGATGCAAAACGCCTTTTGAATCACCCAATCCGATGCTTGTGCGCGAAGATATCGCCAAAAGATCGAACCGCTGTCCAAAACTCAATCACAGCAAATGGTGTCACAGTAAAGTCACAATAAACTCCTCAAAAAGCGCGAAACCAGGGGAAGTAGAAAATACCAAGATTAAAGCTCTGTCAGTCGCCGTTCCAATGCGCAAGAATCGCCGGAAAATGTGATCGGGGTAGGCCGTGAGAGCTCTTGCATCGAAATGCGACGAAAGGGGTACACCGATGAAGGAACGTCGCGCCGCGCCGAAGAAATGGAGATCTCATAATCCATGCCGCCGAAAAAAATCCGAAACTTCACAGGAACATTCTTCTCTTCTTGGAGAAGATTTCATCTTCTCATCCCTCATGGAGAAGAAGCCTCGAAGGTGGTGAAAACACCCCTTGAATGCCTCTCGGATGCAACAGGAGCCAAACCAGAAAAACAATTCGGGAAATTACCTCTGTGTCCCGCCGAACAGGAAACACCGAAATCCACCAATGAAAACGCTCCACGTGGCACCGACCGGCCTGACCGCGCACCCAGACGCGCCAGCTGCCCCCTGCCCGCACAGTTGACCGACCAATAGTGAGGCGCCACGTGTCAAGCCATCTGCCTAGTGCACCCGGTGCACGAAATCATGTGGACCGATCCAATAGTAACCTGCCACGTGTCCACTCCCGGTGCACCGTAGACCCTAAATTCTCCGTAGACCGCGTGCTGTGAGCCAGCCAGTAAGAAGCTGCCACGTGTCACCCTTCCTGGTGCATGCCTGCTGCGTGGACAGCGCCCCTGCCCGTGCGCCGCGCGGCTGCCCGCGCCCTGCCCGCGCCCGCGCCGCCTGCCCGAGGCCGCGTCGCCGTCCGCCGGCGCTGCCCGCTGCCGCCGCCGGTGCCGGCGATCGCCAGAGTTACTGTTCCGGCAGTGAACAGTACCCGAGCACCAAAAATACAAGTGGGTAGTCCGTTTTGACCGTTTTCGCGCGCTGAATCCGAATTTGACGTCCGTTTCGCCAAATTCCCATCCGATAAAACGCCGGAGGCTCCCGGAAAGGTATTCTTAGCCCAAATTCCACGCCGAGTCCAATTTTAATATCCATTTTGGGCGGTGCGCGAAAATACCTCTAAACATCCGATGGGGTCAACCGATCACCCATGTGATCCATTTAAGCTCGAAGTCCACACTTGTGTCCAATTATGCCCCAACACCTCCAACACACCACGTAGGCCTCCGGTAGCCACCCCAACGCACGCGCAACAGCTCTGCGGAGATCCAGGTCATCACATCCTCCCCCACTAAAAGAAGTTTCGTCCTCGAAACTAAAGTCATTCCTCAACACGGAATCACAACCAAAATGAGGGGGTAAATATCCGATCATCCGCCACTCAAGCTCCCAAGGCTGTCTAATATCTCCTCCAAAGACGCGATGCAATCCTCGGGTCTCTAACTAGAGCAAAACAAAGGCGGGCACTCCAGAAAACCACGCCCCCTCAACAAGTACAGCTGGGCTAACCGCTCGAGCTATCAAGTAGTCTGCATCGGTACAAGATCTGCCCCTCCCAGGGCCTCAGATAATCCAACCACAAGTTCATCGCACAAAAGCTCGATCCAAGTACCTCTGTACTCCCGAGGCATCCGATATAAGTCCCCAGCAGATCACGTAGACTCTGATCTCTAATCCAAAAACCATCGGGGCGTAGAAACCATTCCCCCAACTCTCCGGCATCAACACACAGCCATAAGCAGTCGAGAGAACTAGATTGCAAATCAATCTTCGAGAAGATCCAATACCCTGGCAGCTGGTAAATCCAATCCTCCAGACTCGACCAAAGGTACTTGCTCCAGATGATCACTTCGCCAAATTTTTGGGGATCCACACAAAGCCGAAGTGAACCACCTTCCACATCTCGAATAGCACCAGCACCACCAGAGGTGACCCACTTTGGCCTGCCAAAATTCCCAAACATCGCATCCGGGAGTTGTGTGCTCAACTCCCAAACTAGTGACATGCCGGACAACTCCAAAAGGAAAAGAGCCCTAACTAGGAGAGGTCCTCACCCGTCCTCCCGAATCTTGGCCATCCGAGTGAACCACTCAGCCGTGGTCTATCATCCAAAGAATCCTCAGTGACATCACTGTAAGCCATGTTTGCCTTAACAGTCCACACAGCGCCAGCCGTGGCATCAACAACTCAACCCCAGAAAGCTTTCCTGCTCCAGTATCCGCCATCACTGTGGCCCTGTCGGGGTAATCCAGAATGCTCAACAATAACCCAACGGTAAATCCACAGTCGCTAAGGAAGACATCACTAAAAACCCGCAGATCTCTCCCAGCACTGGAAATACTAGTATTGGCACTGGTATCAATTCTCATCATCCGATTGCCAAGCTCGCCTCCTGACACTGCCCAGTCCAAGAGGCTCCTTACCTTGACCATAAATACTGATCTCGGCCAATCCCTAAATAATATCCAATTTGGCCGGATTCTCCGCCGCCGCCTCCGCGGCTAACACCATGTGACCCAAAGAGTTAAGCTTCTGAAGCTAAAACTTATGTCTCAATAACTTGGCATATAGCTTCACCCCACATAGGTATGGTAGCATGTCTAAATGCTCCTCGTGCTACAAGTCGCTTTGGAAGTAAATCAAAATATCCTCGGGGATCACCACTCCCAATCCGTCCAAGTACATAGGGACCTCAATTCCTCAAATCTTGAGGACACAGACATTATTTATTCCATTTGGCCTCACTATGAGCTCATAATGCCCTTACCGCATCCTGAATGCCATTTAGGCAAGTCCCTTGCTGTCTGATTCCAGTAGGTACTCGCATCATACACGAACTGCCGGAGTGTAACTCCACCAAAAGGTCCTAAATAATGTCTGAACCTGCCTGGGCTGAAGTCACAACGAACTCTCTCATCGTCTATCCAAGACGTGGCATCAGCACCACGTATCTCGGCGTGGCACTGGTCCCAACAGGACCCTCGATCCATCCGTCCTGCGACTGTGCCATCAGCTCTCTCAGCTCTACAGGCGGTATCCTATGAGGTGCTGTCGAGGGGCGCGATTCCTCGAACCACGCCAAACACAATCTCTATCTCCCTAATCGGCGGCATCATCACCATCTCAGGTGGAATCACCCGGGATCTCATGAGCAACAGGAATATCCTTGACTCCCGGCGCCGCCGTAGGCACCCCCCCCCCCCCCCCTGCACGGCACTTTCGCTGTGACCTGTGTGCTCTAACGGCCTCAACAACAAGCCTCCCTTGCCTGCCTCGCTAAGCCATACCTCTCTCCCGCAGTCAACATCGTGTGGCTCTGTCCAAACCAATCCCAAGCACTGTCAAAACATCGAGCTGCGACACAAGGACCAATAATCCTGCCGCTATAAACCGAGGTCTCAACTGCACTGGACATGATCCACAAGCCTCTTCCACATGCAACACACCAACAGAACCTGTACCTCTAGAGCACATTGTACCAAACTCTGCCTCCATCCATACCACCGCAACAGCTCTAACTCTGACCTGGCCGTGAATGAAATCACACCTTCGGCACTCGAGCCACTATCATGGCGCCCCTCCAACCGGGCGACACCGACTAATCCGCTTGACAAGTGTCGCCGCATAGTTTGCCTGAAACTCAAGACTATCCATAAAGAGAGCACGATCTCTGCCTTTGCTCACACTGGCG
>CM055067.1:22153896-22203750 GCA_029204045.2 Tillandsia leiboldiana
TCCGACAACTGTGCCACTGCGCTGCTCCGACAACTGTGTCACTGCTCCGACAACTGTGTCACTGCGCTGCTCCCGACAACTGTGCCAGCCAGACCAGCGGCTCACTCTGCCGCTGATATACCTCAAACAATCCTGCCATCGGGCCTGGAGCTCTTTAACCTCAATCTGGGTATCCGGCCCCAAAACAATCCGCTCAAGCTCCACTGCTTGCGGCGAGTGCCCAACAATCCGCACAAGGCGTCGGGGAGACACCGCTCACAGCCGACCAACTGCACCACAGCACAAAACAAAGCTCGACCCAATCCGGCGAGAGTCTAAAGCATGTCAACCGTTCCACCGCATTATGTTGTCTGCAGCCAACATAATTGCTTAGGAGAATAAACATGCCAATCACCCATCCCATCACTTGGGAGAGGTATAAAACTCAATCAGGACTCTCGCTAAAAGTCACGACTCTCACGAAGTCATCCTAGGGTCCAACCACAAGCCCTAGGGTTTCTACGGTCCCAACTGACCTATCCCTAAGCTCTGATACCAACCTAATCTGTCACGCCCCGGGTCGATACCGCGACGCGGGCTCGCCAACAGATCCGCCACCTATGTAAAATCCCACATAGGCGAAGCGTCTAACCTGCAAAAGATAGTGCTATAGCTATGCAAATATCAGAGCGGAAAATAAGATGCTGTAAAATAAAAAATCCAATCACTGCATAACCTGAAATAAAGTACAATATCCATCTCCTCAAATACAGATAATCACCATACAATGCCCTCAATACATCATCTCTCAACTAGGAAAGGGAGATAAACAAAACTATAGTACATCAGTCTCTCCAAATACAAAAGACCTCTCCCAAAGTAAATAGTAAAATCCAGCTGACAGCTATAAGGAACCTCCACCAGGGGATACAGCTACACACCTCGGGCGGTAAGGATCTAGCTCGTGACTCCCTCGCCTCGAACAACGACCGAAACGATCAGCAACCCCCACAGAAGACTCTGCAAAACAGGAGGAAGAAAAGAGGGAAACAACAATGGGGGTGAGAACCACTAGTAAAACAGTAGCCTCCCCCTGTGGGTAAAGCCTCAGACTCCGGCGTACCCACTAAGTCTACCAGAGGCAAGGAAAGGGGTAAGTGGGTAAAGCTGTAAACATGACTGTTGAAGAAAGGAAACTACCAATACGATGCCTCTAATGTGCCAAGCTAAAAGAATAGCTAAATATATGCATCAGGATGTAATGCCTGCCTGCCTAGACCCAAACTAGACACCGGTGAACACCCGTACTGCCCACTATGCCTACTAACCAACAACTCAGCTACGGGATGCAGACCGGCTCCTGACCGACACGGTCCCATCCCAAGGGCAGCAGACCGGCTCCTGACCGGCACGGTCCTACCCCAGGGCAACAGACCGGCTCCTGACCGGCACGGTCCTACCCCAGGGCAACAGACCGGCTCCTGACCGGCACGGTCCTACCCCAGGGCAACAGACCGGCTCCTGACTGGCACGGTCACAAATATACACACTCCGGAGTAGCACTCGAGGGGAGCGACCCACACGAGTATAGTGCCTCAGTAACGAGTATCATAGACCAGCAGGACTGAATCATGACTCTGATCAAAGTGGGAAAAACCCATCCACTAAAGGGAAACCCGATCCCAACCTGATGCAAGATAAACAAATAGTGGAAAACTCCATCCACTAGAGACTTGATACCCAATCTGATACATAAGCAACATCCGGTCAACCGCCCAAGGTCCGCGGTTGCCGCAATACCCTGCCATCAAGCCTGCCTGTCCCAAAACCCAAGATCCACAATCGGGTAGAACAATCAATATCCGGTCAATCGCCTACTGTCCACGGTTGCCGCAATAGCCCACAAGTCCGACATCAAGTACACTCTGTCTCCGACCCCAAGGTCCCTGCTGCACTATCCCAAACACCCGCTCGAACCCGAGCAACATGACTCGAAAGTCTAAATAAGAAGGAGAAAGAAAGCAATCATGGTTTCTCCTAAGTCAGATCCCAATATGGTAGTGTAGCAATAAAATAGTGGCCTATCTAGATGTCCATACAAGCATGCAAAGGTCCTCATGCAAGAATAAAAGAGAGAATATCAAATAACAGTTCCACATGTGTAATGAATAACAAATCCACATAAACATAACCATCATGCTAAAGTCATCAGTCAACTACACATGTATATATCCCCTGATCCATAATAAATCCCAAAGTGATACCCGCACATAGATGTGTCATCATGTCCCACTAATTCGTCCATTTAACCAACTTTTATGAGATCTATGTGCTAACATGGCATGTTAACTATCAAAATGAAGCATGTCCTCGCAATCACGTTTCCACAATAATATTATCCCAATCAGATTCCCAACATGCTATGTCCAGAGATTATTCTCATATGATGGGCTCGCATTTATATTAATCAAACATGCATGGCAATCAATCAATATGTCCAAAAGAGGGGTTCTCTAATAAACTTAGTGAGTAAGTCAGAAGTAGAGGCAAGCAACAACCACCCACCTGAACACGCGAAATCCTCAGCTGTGACACCTTCTCGCTGTCCAGTATACCTTTTCACGCCAAAAGCCCAAACAGATAAACCGCCGCGATCACTGTGCACAAATATCCCAAAAGATACCATAAAACATACAGTTACACACAAAATCTGTCCCCAAACACATCAGTCCACAGTTTTGCCTTTTTCACCTTCGAGATCTGCTCGAAAAATTCCGGAAAAAATACTGTCACGATCCTCGGGACGAACCGGTCGAAACGAGTGCCTGCACGTTCAAATCCGAGTTTCCTACGCAGAGATATAAATTCTTCAAGGGAACCACCGCGGAATCAACCAATCACAAAAACTGAATCATAAAGTTCTGTAAACAGGGACTTTTCACCTTCGGGGAAAATTCAGGAAATTCCAAGAAAATTTGGGGAGATTCCTCGTGATGTGTAGATGCAAAACGCCTTTTGAATCACCCCAATCCGATGCTTGTGCGCGAAGATATCGCCAAAAGATCGAACCGCTGTCCAAAACTCAATCACAGCAAATGGTGTCACAGTAAAGTCACAAAAACTCCTCAAAAAGCGCGAAACCAGGGGAAGTAGAAAATACCAAGATTAAAGCTCTGTCAGTCGCCGTTCCAATGGCGCAAGAATCGCCGGAAAATGTGATCGGGGTAGGCCGTGAGAGCTCTTGCATCGAAATGCGACGAAAGGGGTACACCGATGAAGGAACGTCGCGCCGCGCCGAAGAAATGGAGATCTCATAATCCATGCCGCCGAAAAAAATCCGAAACTTCACAGGAACATTCTTCTCTTCTTGGAGAAGATTTCATCTTCTCATCCCTCATGGAGAAGAAGCCTCGAAGGTGGTGAAAACACCCCTTGAATGCCTCTCGGATGCAACAAGGGAGCCAAAACCAGAAAAACAATTCGGGAAATTACCTCTGTGTCCCGCCGAACAGGAAACACCGAAATCCACCAATGAAAACGCTCCACGTGGCACCGACCGGCCTGACCGCGCACCCAGACGCGCCAGCTGCCCCCTGCCCGCACAGTTGACCGACCAATAGGGAGGCGCCACGTGTCAAGCCATCTGCCTAGTGCACCCGGTGCACGAAATCATGTGGACCGATCCAATAGTAACCTGCCACGTGTCCACTCCCGGTGCACCGTAGACCCTAAATTCTCCGTAGACCGCGTGCTGTGAGCCAGCCAGTAAGAAGCTGCCACGTGTCACCCTTCCTGGTGCATGCCTGCTGCGTGGACAGCGCCCCTGCCCGTGCGCCGCGCGGCTGCCCGCGCCCTGCCCGCGCCCGCGCCGCCTGCCCGAGGCCGCGTCGCCGTCCGCCGGCGCTGCCCGCTGCCGCCGCCGGTGCCGGCGATCGCCAGAGTTACTGTTCCGGCAGTGAACAGTACCCGAGCACCAAAAATACAAGTGGGTAGTCCGTTTTGACCGTTTTCGCGCGCTGAATCCGAATTTGACGTCCGTTTCGCCAAATTCCCATCCGATAAAACGCCGGAGGCTCCCGGAAAGGTATTCTTAGCCCAAATTCCACGCCGAGTCCAATTTTAATATCCATTTTGCGCGAAAATACCTCTAAACATCCGATGGGGTCAACCGATCACCCATGTGATCCATTTAAGCTCGAAGTCCAACACTTGTGTCCAATTATGCCCCAACACCTCCAACACACCACGTAGGCCTCCGGTAGCCACCCCAACGCACCGCAACAGCTCTGCGGAGATCCAGGTCATCACATCCTCCCCCACTAAAAGAAAGTTTCGTCCTCGAAACTAAAGTCATTCCTCAACACGGAATCACAACCAAAATGAGGGGGTAAATATCCGATCATCCGCCACTCAAGCTCCCAAGGCTGTCTAATATCTCCTCCAAAGACGCGATGCAATCCTCGGGTCTCTAACTAGAGCAAAACAAAGGCGGGCACTCCAGAAAACCACGCCCCCTCAACCAAGTACAGCTGGGCTAACCGCTCGAGCTATCAAGTAGTCTGCATCGGTACAAGCATCTGCCCCTCCCAGGGCCTCAGATAATCCAACCACAAGTTCATCGGCACAAAAGCTCGATCCAAGTACCTCTGTACTCCCGAGGCATCCGATATAAGTTCCCCAGCAGATCACGTAGACTCTGATCTCTAATCCAAAAACCATCGGGGCGTAGAAACCATTCCCCCAACTCTCCGGCATCAACACACAGCCATAAGCAGTCGAGAGAACTAGATTGCAAATCAATCTTCGAGAAGATCCAGTACCCTGGCAGCTGGTAAATCCAATCCTCCAGACTCGACCAAAGGGTACTTGCTCCAGATGATCACTTCGCCAAATTTTCGGGGATCCACACAAAGCCGAAGTGAACCAACCTTCCACATCTCGAATAGCACCAGCACACCCAGAGGTGACACACTTGGCCTGCCAAAAATTCCCAAAACATCGCATCCGGGAGTTGTGTGCTCAACTCCCAAACTAGTGACATGCCGGACAACTCCAAAAGGAAAAGAGCCCTAACTAGGAGAGGTCCTCACCCGGTCACTCCCGAATCTTGGCCATCCGAGTGAACCACTCAGCCGTGGTCTATCATCCAAAGAATCCTCAGTGACATCACTGTAAGCCATGTTTGCCTTAACAGTCCACACAGCGCCAGCCGTGGCATCAACAACTCAACCCCAGAAAGCTTTCCTGCTCCAGGTATCCGCCATCACTGTGGCCCTGTCGGGGTAATCCAGAATGCTCAACAATAACCCAACGGTAAATCCACAGTCGCTAAGGAAGACATCACTAAAAACCCGCAGATCTCTCCCAGCACTGGAAATACTAGTATTGGCACTGGTATCAATTCTCATCATCCGATTGCCAAGCTCTCCTGACACTGCCCAGTCCAAGAGGCTCCTTACCTTGACCATAAATACTGATCTCGGCCAATCCCTAAATAATATCCAATTTGGCCGGATTCTCCGCCGCCGCCTCCGCGGCTAACACCATGTGACCCAAGAGTTAAGCTTCTGAAGCTAAAACTTATGTCTCAATAACTTGGCATATAGCTTCACCCACATAGGTATGGTAGCATGTCTAGAAATGCTCCTCGTGCTACAAGTCGCTTTGGAAGTAAATCAAAATATCCTCGGGGATCACCACTCCCAATCCGTCCAAGTATAATAGGGACACTCAATTCCTCAAATCTTGAGGACAACAGGACATTATTTATTCCATTTGGCCTCACTATGAGCTCATAATGCCCTTACCGCATCCTGAATGCCATTTAGGCAAAGTCCCTGGCTGTCTGATTCCAAGTAGGTACTCGCATCATACACGAACTGCCGGAGTGTAACTCCACCAAAAGGTCCTAAATAATGTCTGAACCTGCCTGGGCTGAAGTCACAACGAACTCTCATCATCGTCTATCCAAGACGTGGCATCACCACCGTATCGACGGCGTGGCACTGGGTCCAACAGGACCCTCGATCCATCCGGTCCCTGCGACTGTGCCATCAGCTCTCTCAGCTCTACAGGCGGTATCCTATGAGGTGCTGTCGAGGGGGCGCGATTCCTCGAACCACGCCAAACACAATCTCTATCTCCCTAATCGGCGGCATCATCAACATCTCAGGTGGAATCACGCCCGGGATCTCACGAGCTACAGGAATATCCTTGACTCCCGGCGCCGCCGTAGGCACCCCCCCCCCCCCCCCCCCCTGCACTGCACTTTCGCTGTGACCTGTGTGCTCTAACGGTCTCAACAAACAAGCCTCCCTTGCCTGCCTCGCGAAGGCCATAGCCTTCTCTCTCCGCAGTCAAACATCGTGTGGCGCTGTGCCAACCAATCCCAAGCACTGGGTCAAAACATCGAGCTGACACAAGTACCAATAAGTCTGCCGATATAACTCGAGGTCTCAACTGCACTGGACATGATCCACAAGCCTCTTCCACATGCACCACACCAACAGGAACCTGTACCTCTAGAGCACATGGTAACAAATCTGCCTCCAGTCCATACCAGACCGCAACATGCTCTAACTCTGACTGCCGTGATGAAATCACACCTGCGGCACTCGATCCACTATCATGGCGCCCTCCAACCGGGCGACACCGACTAATCCGCTTGACGCAAGTGGTCGCCGCATAGTTTGCCTGAAACTCAAGACTATCCATAAAGAGAGCACGATCTCTGCCTTTGCTCACACTGGGCGTCGAAAAGGTCCTCCGCAGATAACAAAGTCATGCTACCGCTGCGCTACTCTGATAAAGATGCCGATGGTGCCATCGGGGTCCACCCGACCCCCGACATCTCAGGAAATCCATTATTGCAACCATCATAGGACAAAGCACAATTAATCCATGCAATTCCTTATACAATTATCCTTACTAAGCTCACCCCTCAACCGCATATATCGTACCCCAAACATGCAGGTTATCAATCACAAAGGGTAACATTCCCGTGGGTAAGATTTACATAATCCGTCCGCAAGGGTATCCACCATCCGGGAAAGGAGAACGAAAATGCCTCTACCGGCCGATCAGTCCTCCAACATCTAGCGCCAAGCACCTCTATCCAAAACTCGCCTCTGGCGGCAGATCCCTATCCAAAGGAACTGCAACGCCACACTCCACACTAAATGCCTACTCCATCAAGGCATCCAAAATCCAAAATGGAGGAATCAAATAAACTGAAAGATACCCAAGCACAATCCACTCCCAGCCACACAAATCCTATGCGCCCCGCCCCTCGAAACCTGGAGCGCGTAGTCCAACCACTACACTAACTCTTAACCCCTCACCGAACAAGACCCTGCCTCCAAAGGCCCCATACTCAATCTCACAAATCGGGGTGACTCATCAGCCAAAATCGGCTCGCTCTCTCAATGCAATCCCACAGCTTATCAACTGTCAGCTATCCACTCCGCCTCGGTGCCTCACCCATTGGCACGGAGTGGCCACTCACTAGTCCGACAACGGTGCCACTGCGTTGATCAGACGACTGTGTCACCGCGCTGCTCCGACAACTGTGTCACTGCTCCGACAACTGTGTCACTGCGCTGCTCCGACAACTGTGTCACTGTCCTGCTCCGACAACTGTGCCACTGCGCTGCTCCGACAACTGTGTCACTGCTCCGACAACTGTGTCACTGCGCTGCTCCGACAACTGTGCCACTGCGCTGCTCCGACAACTGTGTCACTGCTCCGACAACTGTGTCACTGCGCTGCTCCGACAACTGTGTCACTGCGCTGCTCCGACAACTGTGTCACTGCTCCGACAACTGTGTCACTGCGCTGCTCTGACAACTGTGTCACTGCTCCGACAACTGTGTCACTGCGCTGCTCCGACAACTGTGCCACTGCGCTGCTCCGACAACTGTGTCACTGCTCCGACAACTGTGTCACTGCTCCGACAACTGTGTCACTGCTCCGACAACTGTGTCACTGCGCTGCTCCGACAACTGTGCCACTGCGCTGCTCCGACAACTGTGTCACTGCTCCGACAACTGTGTCACTGCGCTGCTCCGACAACTGTGCCAGCCAGACCCGCGGCTCACTCTGCCGCTGATATACCTCAAACAATCCTGCCATCGGGGCCTAGAGCTCTTTAACCTCAATCTGGGTATCCGGCCCCAAAACAATCCGCTCAAGCTCCACTGCTGCGACGAGTGCCCAACAATCCGCACAAGGCGTCGGGGAGATACCGCTCACGCCGACCAACTACACCACAGCACAAAACAAAGCTCGACCCAATCCGGCGAGAGTCTAAAGCATGTCAACCGTTCCACCGCATTATGTTGTCTGCAGCCAACATAATTGCTTAGGAGAATAAACATGCCAATCACCCATCCCATCACTTGGGAGAGGTATAAAACTCAATCAGGACTCTCGCTAAAAGTCACGACTCTCACGAAGTCATCCTAGGGTCCAACCACAAGCCTAGGGTTTCTACGGTCCCAACTGACCTATCCCTAAGCTCTGATACCAACCTAATCTGTCACGCCCCGGGGTCGATACCGCGACGCGGGCTCGCCAACAGATCCGCCACCTATGTAAAATCCCACATAGGCGAAGCGTCTAACCTGCAAAAGATAGTGCTATAGCTATGCAAATATCAGAGCGGAAAATAAGATGCTGTAAAATAAAAAAATCCAATCACTGCATAACCTGAAATAAAGTACAATATCCATCTCCTCAAATACAGATAATCACCATACAATGCCCTCAATACATCATCTCTCAACTAGGAAAGGGAGATAAACAAAACTATAGTACATCAGTCTCTCCAAATACAAAAGATCTCTCCCAAAGTAAATAGTAAAATCCAGCTGACAGCTATAAGGAACCTCCACCAGGGGATACAGCTACACACCTCGGGCGGAAAGGATCTAGCTCGTGACTCCCTCGCCTCGAACAACGACCGAACGATCAGCAACCCCCACAGAAGACTCTGCAAAACAGGAGGAAGAAAAGAGGGAAACAACAATGGGGGTGAGAACCACTAGTAAACCAGTAGCCTCCCCCTGTGGGTAAAGCCTCAGACTCCGGCGTACCCACTAAGTCTACCAGAGGCAAGGAAAGGGGTAAGTGGTAAAGCTGTAAACATGACTGCTGAAGAAAGGAAACTACCACTACGATGCCTCTAATGTGCCAAGCTAAAAGAATAGCTAAATATATGCATCAGGATGTAAATGCCTGCCTGCCTAGACCCAAACTAGACACCGGTGAACACCCGTACTGCCCACTATGCCTACTAACCAACAACTCAGCTACGGGATGCAGACCGTCTCCTGACCGACACGGTCCCATCCAAAGGGCAGCAGACCGGCTCCTGACCAGCACGGTCCT
The DNA here is from genome assembly GCA_029204045.2 of Tillandsia leiboldiana. Taxonomy (NCBI): domain Eukaryota; kingdom Viridiplantae; phylum Streptophyta; class Magnoliopsida; order Poales; family Bromeliaceae; genus Tillandsia; species Tillandsia leiboldiana. Next base: position 22,163,263 of record CM055067.1, read on the forward strand.
ACCCCAGGGCAACAGACCGGCTCCTGACCGGCACGGTCCTACCCCTGGGCAACAGACCGGCTCCTGACCGGCACGGTCACAAATATACACACTCCGGAGTGGCACTCGAGGGGAGCGACCCACACGAGTATAGTGCCTCAGTAACGAGTATCATAGATCAGCAGGACTGAATCATGACTCTGATCAAAGTGGGAAAAACCCATCCACTAAAGGGAGACCCGATCCCAACCTGATGCAAGATAAACAAATAGTGGAAAACTCCATCCACTAGAGACTTGATACCCAATCTGATACATAAGCAACATCCGGTCAACCGCCCAAGGTCCGCGGTTGCCGCAATACCCTGCCATCAAGCCTGCCTGTCCCAAAACCCAAGATCCACAATCGGGTAGAACAATCAATATCCGGTCAACCGCCTACTGTCCACGGTTGCCGCAATAGCCCACAAGTCCGACATCAAGTACACTCTGTCTCCGACCCCAAGGTCCCGGCTACACTATCCCAAACCCCCGCTCGAACCCGAGCAACATGACTTGAAAGTCTAAATAAGAAGGAAAAAGAAAGCAATCATGGTTTCTCCTAAGTCAGATCCCAATATGACAGTGTAGCAATAAAATAGTGGCCTATCTAGATGTCCATACAAGCATGCAAAGGTCCTCATGCAAGAATAAAAGAGAGAATATCAAATAACAGTTCCACATGTGTAATGAATAACAAATCCACATAAACATAACCATCATGCTAAAGTCATCAGTCAACTACACATGTATATAACCCCTGATCCATAATAAATCCCAAAGTGATACCCGCACATAGATGTGTCATCATGTCCCACTAATTCGTCCATTTAACCAACTTTTATGAGATCTATGTGCTAACATGGCATGTTAACTATCACAATGAAGCATGTCCTCGCATTCACGTTTCCACAATAATATTATCCCAATCAGATTCCCAACATGCTATGTCCACAGATTATTCTCAAATGATGGGCTCACATTTATATTAATCAAACATGCATGGCAATCAATCAATATGTCCAAAAAAGGGGTTCTCTAATAAACTTAGTGAGTAAGTCAGAAGTAGAGGCAAGCAACAACCACCCACCTGAACACGCGAAATCCTCAGCTGTGACACCTTCTCGCTGTCCAGTATACCTTTTCACGCCAAAAGCCCAAACAGATAAACCGCCGCGATCACTGTGCACAAATACCCCAAAAGATACCAGTAAACATACAGTTACACACAAAATCTATCCCCAAACACATCAGTCCACAGTTTTGCCTTTTTCACCTGCGAGATCTGCTCGAAAAATTCCAGAAAAAATACTGTCACGATCCTCGCGACGAACCGGTCGAAACGAGCACCTGCACGTTCAAATCCAAGTTCCCAACGCTGAGATATAAATTATGCAAGGGAACCACCCCGGAATCAACCAATCACAAAAACTGAATCATAAAGTTCTGTAAACAGGGACTTTTCACCTTCGGGGAAAATTCAGGAAATTCCAAGAAACTTTGGGGAGATTCCTCGTGATGTGTAGATGCAAAACGCCTTTTGAATCACCCCAATCCGATGCTTGTGCGCGAAGATATTGCCAAAAGATCGAACCGCTGTCCAAAACTCAATCACAGCAAATGGTGTCACAGTAAACTCAGAAAAACTCCTCGAAAAGCACGAAACCAGGGGAAGTAGAAAATTCCAAGATTAAAGCTCTGTCAGTCGCCGTTCCAATGGCGCAAGAATCGCCGGAAAATGTGATCGAGGTAGGCCGTGAGAGCTCTTGCATCGAAATGCGACGAAAGGGGTACACCGATGAAAGAACGTCGCGCCGCGCCGAAGAAATGGAGATCTCATAATCCGTGCCGCCGAAAAAAATCCGAAACTTCACAGGAGCATTCATCTCTTCTTGGAGAAGATTTCATCTTCTCATCCCTCATGGAGAAGAAGCCTCGAAGGTGGTGAAAACACCCCTTGAATGCCTCTCGGATGCAACAAGGGAGCCAAAACCAGAAAAACAATTCGGGAAATTACCTCTGTGTCCCGCCGAACAGGAAACACCGAAATCCACCAATGAAAACGCTCCACGTGGCACCGACCGGCCTGACCGCGCGCCCAGACACGCCAGCTGCCCCCTGCCCGCACAGTTGACCGACCAATAGGGACGCGCCACGTGTCAAGCCATCTGCCTAGTGCACCCGGTGCACGAAATCATGTGGACCGATCCAATAGTAACCTGCCACGTGTCCACTCCCGGTGCACCGTAGACCCTAAATTCTCCGTAGACCGCGTGCTGTGAGCCAGCCAGTAAGAAGCTGCCACGTGTCACCCTTCCTGGTGCACGCCTCCCGCGTGGACCGCGCCCCTGCCCGTGCGCCGCGCGGCTGCCCGCGCCCTGCCCGCGCCCGCGCCGCCTGCCCGCCGCCGCTGTGCCGCCTGCCCGAGGCCGCGCCGCCGTCCGCCGGCGCTGCCCGCTGCCGCCGCCGGCGCCGGCGATCGCCGGAGTTACTGTTCCGGCAGTGAACAGTACCCGAGCACCAAAAATACAAGTGGGTAGCCCGTTTTGACCGTTTTCGCGCGCTGAATTCGAATTTGACGTCCGTTTCGCCAAATTCCCATCCGATAAAACGCCGGAGGCTCCCGGAAAGGTATTCTTAGCCCAAATTCCACGCCGAGTCCAATTTTAATATCCATTTTGCGCGAAAATACCTCTAAACATCCGATGGGGTCAACCGATCACCCATGTGATCCATTTAAGCTCGAAGTCCAACACTTGTGTCCAATTATGCCCCAACACCTCCAACACACCACGTAGGCCTCCGGTAGCCACCCCAACGCACCGCAACAGCTCTGCGGAGATCCAGGTCATCACACCGGGTCAGTCGCGGGACGCGGCTCCAGGATTCAGCGGCGGCGTCGTCCCGGGTCGGGTACGCTGGTGCGAGTGACCCCGCGCGACGCCAAGCCCGCACGGCCGCGCTGCTCGCAGGCGCGGGCGGCCCCGCGCGGGCGCGCTGCCCGCAGGCGCGGGCGGCCCCGCGCGGCGCCAGGCCCCGCGCGGGCGCCCCACCTGCGGGCGGCTCCGCGCGGCGCAAGGCCCGCGCGGGCGCGCTGCCCGCAGGCGCGGGCGGCCCCGCGCGGCGCCAGGTCCCGCGCGGGCGCCCCACCCGCGGGCGGCCCCGCGCGGCGCCAGGCCCCGCGCGGGCGCCCCACCCGCGGGCGGCCCCGCGCGGCGCCAGTCCCCGCGCGGGCGCCCTACCCGCGGGCGGCCCCGCTCGGCGCCAGGCCCCGCTCGGGCGCCCCACCTGCGGGCGGCCCCGCGTGGCGCCAGGCCCGCGCAGGCGCCCTTCCTGCGGGTGGTTTCCCCGCGCGCGTTCGGTGCCCCGCAGCGGCGGCGTCGAGGGCGGCGGCCTAGGCACGGTTTTGCCTCCCTCCCCCGATGCGGCCAGACACGGAAACCCTCTCCCCACACCAAAAGGGTAAAACGAAGACCCGGGAAAAAAAACACAAACCACTCACCCAGATTTCGCCGGCAAGGGAAAAAGGAGGAGGATCGTCCCTCTTTCGCTCGCTGGATCCCGCAGAAAGCGCGATTGTCCTTCGTTCTCCCCGTCTCGTCGCCTCGGTTTTTTGCGCCAACAGTTGAGAGGAGGGAAAATAGTAATTGGGGTTTTTTTCCCCCCACGCACTCTAATAACCTAACGCACGAAAGGGAAACGGGAAAAACCCTAAATCCCCAAATCGCAACTATTACCAGTCGGGATGAAACGAGGGTCCAGATTACCTCGAAAAGCGTGCCGGTTGCCTGCACGGATTTCGATGCGCCCAATCTGCTAGCGGACTTCAAAAATTAATTTTGGGAGATGCCGGGGTCGGAATTCGAATCCGATCGCGCCACCGTTCACCGTTTTGCGAGCTCTAGCCCCTAAAAATACCTACAAACCCCGACGGTCAGCCCAGAAATTCTCAAACTTTTAACCCCCCAGCAGACCACTGAATTAAAAACTCAAAATAAAATAATATAAAATTACCACTTTAAGGCTGGTATTAGACGCACCCAAGGTGCTCAATCGACCCAATCGAAATGACTGCCTCCTTGGGCCAGTCAAGCCTGCGCCTACCTACTGCCGTTACATCCGAAGACCGGACTTACGTAGGGCGTCCGTGACTGCCAAAACTGGCCCAGCCAGAGGGACTGCGTCGACAAGTCGCGATACAAAGTAATAGATCCACTCCGAACGTGGCACTCGAGGGGCGCGACCCCACCGAGGAAAAGGTATCGCGCACTCTGTCAAGCTCCAAGTGGCTCCTACAGGCTATGATCCAAATCCACGCCCACTCTCAGAACGGAAAGACTCAAGATCCTCGAACGTCTCGTAATACGGTCGGAGCACTCTCAACGACACAGCTAAACAGCTCTCACGAATCACGAGGCACTAACAGACCCAACCAACTCGTGGCACTAAACTCACTGGCTGGAGATACTCCACAGCCGGGATCGACCCACAACTCAGGGCTAAAAAAACTGGTCGGACGACACTCGACGACCCGGGACCACCGTCAACCCTAAACCCGACAACACCAACACAGATCTAAACTCAGCTACCAGACTCCACTCGGCCCCCAGGCACGAGTGCAACACACGTCCCACTATAACCTGACCTCTCGGCCCACTACCCGGGCGAGGAACACTATGTCCAGGAAAATGCAAAGTGAGATGTCTAAAGCAGAAAGAAACCTAGCCCAAGTGAAGGTTCTCTACTAGTCTGGTTAATCATGCATCATATGACGGGGGTGCTAGGTCAAGTTCCAATAATAGCATGTACATAAATATAGCAAGAATAGAACATCACAATCCTAGAGATTGTACAATTAATCATGCATGCTATCTATCAGAGGTGCAATAATTCCTTAGGTAAGCTTCATTAATAATCATCATCATCTAGCAAGTTCTCAATCTCATAGAGGAACACTACAACCATATAAGCTTCCAATTATCAACATGGGTAAGAATATCATGCAGCTCTCATTTAACATATTAAGAATATCACACTAGCAGGTTCCAAAGGACATAACATGGATATCTTATCTTGCAATTCTCAACAGTTACTAACATCATGCTTAGATCTCAATCATCATCATGAATATACTAGCATGCATGCATTCTATCAAACATAGAATTAGAGAACCGTCCACCGGTTCTGGAGACAGGGAACCCACCTGAATCGCTTTCCGCAGGCAAAGCTGAAGTCGGTGAAGTGCACAGTCGCTCACAATCCAAAATCTGCCGAAACTGCACCATCGACACTCGGTCGCACGAACCTCTGTTCCAACAACAACAACACAGTCCACGATTAGACAACATCACAGCAAGTACCCGCTATTTTTTCCAAAACAACACAAAGAAGGCCCTTTTTCACCTGAATTATGTCCTCAGAAAAATCTAAAAAAATCACCATTGCGATCCTCGCGACGAGTAGATACAAATCGAGTATTTATACAACTCATTCCGACATCTGTAGACCAAGATACAATTAGAACACTGCGGCAAGTCAAAATGTACACTGTCCAAAATCTGTCAGAAATCAGTCCGAAAGAAGGTTAATTATCACCTGCAAGATAATCTCCAAAAATTCCAATAAAAATACGACGGCGATCCTGTCGAAACGTAGATATCAATCGAGTCTTTAAACGCCTCATTCCGATGCTCGAGCATAGAGATAAAAATCCGACAAGCCTCCGCTGTCCAAAAATCCACCAGAAAAATAGTGGCTCAGAGATGCCTCGTAAACCATGCCAAGAACTCAAATAGAGACGAAGTGATCAATAAAAAAATCGAAGACGTATCTCTCGTGAACGCGCTGCCACAAAAATCGGCTCAAAATACCATTGGAGTGATCCAGGGTGCCTCTCTGACCGAAAAGTGACGATGGAAGCCGAAATCCAAGAAACGTCGCAGTGTGCCGCGTCGCAGAAAGCGTGGATGTTGAGACCTCTAAAAAATCTGAAACTTTATCGAAGGGTGGAGGAGAGAGAGAGGAACATTTTTCCTTCAAGGCTCAGAGGAAGAAAAGCTCGGGAAAACCTTCAAATCGCAGGCCAAAGAGGGGATTTTATAGCCAAACCAAACAATTGAGTTAATACCCAACATGCCCCTTAAATCGGGCGCCCGGAAGAATCGGGCGCACACAGTGCGCCCGATCCGGGCCACTCATCGTGCGCCCGGAACGCCCCGGACGCGCCACGTAGCGCCGAACAGGGGAAAGGCAGATCCGTCCGCTCACCATGCGCCGCGTGGCCTGCCTCGGACGCCGACGCTTGGCGCGCCCGAGCGGGAACCGCGCGTCAACACGCGCCCGCGTGCGCGCACGCCGCGCTGTCGGGCACGCCGCGCCCCGAGGCACCTGCCACCAGCTCCGTGGACCGCGCTGCCTGCACCAGCTACCCAGCGGCCGCCACGTGTCCAACCTTCCGGTGCACGCCGGCCCCGTGGACCGCGCGCCTGCCCGCGCCCCCGCGCCTGCCCGCGGCCGCTCCGCCGCCTGCCCGAGCCTGCGCCGCCGCGCTCCGCCGCTGCCCGCCGGCGCAGGAATAGTGCCCATAGCCTCGAAAACCGTGTTTTCGCATCCGGGCTCCGAAAAATACAAATAAATAGCCCATTTCGATCGTTTTCGCGTGCTGAATCCAAATCCGCTGTCTGTTCTGTCAAATTCTACTTCTAAAATTTGTCAAAAATTCTCGAAAAAGTAAACTTGATCCATTTTTCGTGCCGGGTCAATTCCTTGGTTCCAATATGCGCGCAAAAACCTCAATCACCCAATATGGGCCTCCAAAAACTGCTGATCAGCCAGTAAACACATCGCGGGGATCCGGGTCCTCACAGAAAACATACCTTGGAAGGGTTTGATCCTGACGGAATTGAGGTAGACTTGTTAACGTTGGATGCGATGATTTTCGTCGGAGGAGGAGAAACCGACTGGGGCACAAAAACCGTTCCACTCGAACTTGGATCCTTGCTGGTTCGAGTGTATCCAAGACCCAACTGATTCGTTTGACCGAGACCAAGCAATTTATCCAACTTGCTCCTTCCTGAAGAGAATCGCTTCAAATTTTCCTTAAGTTGGAGTATGGTCTTCGTCATCTCCAATTTTTCTTGTTGAGCCTCGGAGTAGAGCTTTGAGAAGTGATTTACATTATCCACCAGTTTGGTATTTTCCTTCTCAAATTGCTCGTTCTTCTCTCGAAGGGAAACATTTATTTTGACCAAGTTATGAATAGTAAATCACTTAAGTTGTGGCCCCCAACTTAAGTTGTGAATAGTAATCCCTGATTTCGGTCCCCTCTCGACCAACGTCGGCCGATTCGCTGTCTGGACTCCGAACATATCAGTTCAGGTGGTCGATTTTAACCGCTAGTCCAACTCGCTCCAAATTGTCACCCTCGATACCAACTAATCCAAGACAACCTAGAAAGCACCCACACAACCATCCATGAAAGGAAAAGGCCCAACATCAGGAACATCAACAACCCCAACTCTCAACTTAGAAAACTTTATAAAAAGTTCGAAAATTTCGAAAGGCTGGTGCCTTCACCCCAATAAAACAAGAACAGGCTCCGGCACTGTCATGGCCCCGGGGTAGAAACTGCGACCCAGACTCACCAACAAATACGCCGCTCATATGGAAAATCCCCCATAGGCGAAGCGTCTAACTTGCAAAAGATAGTATCTAGCAACTACACAGATATCAGAGCTGAAAATAAAAGCTGCTAAAAAAAAGTACATCCAATCCACTGTACAACTAAAAATAAAGGTACAAAATCCATCTCCCAAAAATTATAATACATCATCCTTAGATACAATATCTATGAACCCAAAAAGGAAGATAAACTAAAACAATAATAAATCAGTGCACATGATTATAGTACAAGTCAGGTCCTCATAATACATCAGTCTCTCAAAATAAAGAAAAGCTCTCAAAAGAGTAAAATAAACAATAATCCAACTTACTGTACTAAAAATCTCCAATAAGGGGGGTACAGCTACTCTCCAAGGACAGGAAGGGATCTAGCTCGCGGCTCCCTCACCTCGATCAGAAGAAGCAGCAACAGCAAGGGTAGGAACCAGAGTAAATGCCTCTTCAAAACTGCCATCGATAGAGGGTGTGAGAACTACATCCAACAGTAGTTCTCAGTGGGTAACATTTTCAAAACCAACGGTCTGTGTGATGACCTAGATCTCTGCGAAGGTCATACGGAGTGAATTGTGGCTTCTGGAGGCCTATGATGTGTGTTGGAGATGATTGCGCGCAAATCGGACCTCAAGATCGAACCCAGCGCGAAATTTGGATTAAGAATACCTGTCCAGATGCCTTCGACAAATTTTGGAAGTGAAATTTAGCAAAACTGACATCGGATTTGGACTCAGCGCGCAAAAACGATGAAAATGGATTATTTACTTGTATTTTTTGGAGCCCGGATGCCAAAACACAGATTTTGAGGCATTTGTTATTGTTCCGGCAGGCTAGGGCAGCACCGGCGGCGGCGGGCAGGCAGCGGAGCACGGCGGCGCGGCCGCGGGCAGCGGCGCGGGCCGGCCGGTCCATGGGACATGGCGTGCACCGGGACCAGCGAATGCTGCGGTGTGCCACGTGGTGCGCGCGGATTGGGCGGTCAATGCACGTGCGACAGCGCGCCGGGCGCGGCGCACCATGGACCCTGCCAGGCCACGTGTCGCCCACTCATTGGCGGGCGCAGCGACCCGGCTGCCCCACCGTGAACCGCGGACCACGGTTTTCGCCATGGACCGTGCTGCCACGCGGTGCGCCGCGATTGGCGGGCGTGCGTGTGCAGCGTGCGCGGGGCGCAGAGCGGGCCACGTGGCGCGCTGTGGGCGTTTCTGGCGCGCACAGTGCCGGGCTGGGCCAGATTCGGGCGCCCGAATCTTGCGCCCGAATCCGGATCCCTCTTTTGTGTGGGCTGGGCTATAAATAGCCCCTTTGTGTCTTTCTTTGACGGCTTTTTCCGAGCCCTCTTGAGCCCATTTTCGGCAGGGAGGTTCTTCATCGGGTTTTCTTCGATTTTCGGCATCCCGGGAATTTTTGGAAGGCGTGCCATCAGCGTTCTTCTTGACATCGCAAGCTTCGACGCGCCTTCGATACCGAGCTATTTCGTCGACGTTTCTTCCGCGAGCTCCTCTAGACTGACGAGAGGGAGTTTTTGGCCGATTTTTGCGGCATCGGTTCCACGAGAGGTAGATCTTCGTTTTCCATGTTTACCGCTCCTCTCAATTTTGGGTTTTTATTGGGGTATTCGGAGCATCTTTGTACCCCTTTCTTGCTGTTGGTTTTCCTGGATAGTGGAGCTTGTTCGATTTTTCTCTCCACGCTCGGTTATCGTATTTCAATCTGTGATGACTTGATCGACATTTACGCTTTGCGAGGATCGCACCCATATTTTTATTGGAATTTTTGGAGATCATCTCACAGGTGATATTTTGGATTCTTTCGGACTGACCTTTCCGCAGATTTGTGATCATGGGGATTTTTGCTTACCGCGATGTTTGGACTTTATCTTTGTGCCCAGGAGGAGTTTTCTGGTATTTTTGGGCTCGTTGGAATCATGGCAATCTGAGGATTATCCCCGTTTAGTTTCAGTCCATTTGGACCTTAGATCAACGCGCACTTTCAGGTGGGTTGCTTCGTCTCCAAAACCGGTGGACGGTTCTCTAATTCTATGGAATAGCAAGCATGCATGATTGTGAGATGTGTTAGGAAGCATGTTAGGGAAAGAGATGATATTTTTCTTGTGTTGTTATTGAGATCATACCGCTTAATGCTTTCTATTTGTGTTAATAATTGTTATTAATGGAACTTGACCTAGCACCCTGTCATATGATGTATGTTCAACCAGACTAGTAGAAAACCCCCACTTGGGCTAGGTTCATTTATGCTTTAGATATCCACACTTTACATTCTATCCCTGGACATAGTGTTTTCCTCCCCCGGCTAGTGGGCCGAGTGGTCGGGATTTCTCTTAGTGTAGGATGCATGTTACACTCGTGCTTGGGGGGCGAGTGGAGTCTGGTAGATGTAGCTAGTCTTGTACCAGTGGCGGGAGCCGTTTGGGTAAACGGTGGTCCCGGGTTGTCGAGTTCTTCGATTTGTTTGTCGCCACTGTGTTCGTGGCAGTGATGTACCAGTGATAGCAGGACCTTGAATCCAGAATCTTTTTGGACATAAATGATTTCAGTAAACTAATATTTTTCTTCCAAATGTCAAAGGGTCGTCGGAGTCTGTTCTTGTCTGATTGGGCAAAGGCATTAGCCCTTCGGGGTTTGGGAATAAAACTTGTTTTCTAACTAATTTTCCTAAAATAGCTAAAATTCATTAAAATGGGTTTCCTTAAATCAAGATGGTTTTACAAAAAGGAACTACTTTTAGTCCTCACCCCGCGTGGGTTCGAGTGAAAATGGTTTTCGGTAATAAATATCACCTTTTCTGTAAACTTCTTCACCTGAGAGAGTTCGAGTGATCTGGATTCTAAGGACTGCCTTTTTTTTTGGGTCGAGAACAACGAGAGGCTATGCCTAGAGCCTGTTCTTGTTTGATTTGGGTTGTAGGTTCTAGTCTTTCGGGGTTTTCGGACCCTTCATTATTGTCGGCTGTGGAGTATACCCAGCTAGTGAGTTTACATGTTGAGTTGATGTCCTATTTGGGGAGCCGTTGGGTTGATGGCGGTCTTGGCTGTCGAGTATTTCCAGCCCGTGAGTTAGAGATGTGATGTTGGTTATTGTCGATTTTGTTGATCGTGGATTTGGATTATAGCCTGCATGAGCCATATTGAGCTTGATAGAGATACGCGGATACTTTCCTCGGTGGGGTCGCGCCCCACGAGTGCCGCTCCGGAGCTGGGCCTGTTACTTTGCTATCGCGACTTATCGACGTAGCCCTTTTGGCTGGGCCAGTTTTGGCAGTCACGGACGCCCTACGTAAGTCCAGTCCTCCGTTGTGTTACGGAATTTAAGTTGGCGTATTTCGTGAATTCGGTTAAGTCTTGAAGATTGAAGGTAAAGAAGGTTGGATCATATAACTCAATCTCAAGAAAGAAGAATTCAAAAGGATCAGGTATGTTTAACTTAATATCTTTGGTGATCCGAATACTTCTTATAGTGTAGAAACACTTGGATGGATTTGTAATTGCATAAATATTAAAAACTGGACATGGGACATGTTCAGGATTCGGATCAGACTTTGCAATCCAGATCCCGAAGGTTGTTCGTTCATACACCAGTTCAATCCGGATCGTAGCTTCCTTTGATCCGGATCCCGAACACTGGGTTTACCATTTTATTTGAACGATCCGGATCAGGCTTTTCAATCCGGATCCCAAACGTTGATGTTTGGTGAACTGTATGAACGATCCGGATCAAGCACTTCGATCCGGATCCCGAACCTTCGTTTTTCTGGAAACTGTTTTTCTCGCTACTGCAATCCGGATCGCCGAACTCCGATCCGGATCGTCGTCATGTAAAATTCCAGAAAAAGATAGTTTTTGATCCTTATCTTCTTCCAAGGGTTTCTAACCTATAAATAGACCCTATGATTCTTTTTCTAGGGTTAATCCAAAAAGAAGCCGCTAAACCTAAAAGTCGTCATCTTATATACGGCCTAAGATCCACATATAGAGAAGAAAGGAAATCATAGATTCTATCTTATGTTTCTTCATCTATATTGATTGATTTGATTCTAGGTTTTCATACTCACATTTTGAGTAGAATCAAATCAATGAATACTTAGATGGTATTTCCGATCTATTTCTAATCTAAGTATTCGGCGGATCATCACCACCCAAAAAACAACGATTTATCCCAAAATCGGCGCGTGGACTCGCGTGGCCTTGTGGATTCAAGGTGCTACTGCTCTCGTGGATTCGGAGCGAGGTACGTTCGTGGATTCGAAGCGTGCTACTGGGTGAAGACCGTGGATTCGGTCGGACGTCGTGGACTCGACGTTGGACGCCGTGGATTCGGCGTTGGACGCAAATCGTGGATTCGAGAAGCGTCGTGGAGCGAGCGGAGAAGATCAATTAGGAGCGTATGGAAAAGGTTGAGTCGTCTGTGAGTACGGTATATCACCTTGTACGTGTTTAATTCTAGTGGATTTCACCGTGTTATCGGTCCCGTGGTTTTTTACTCCGGTTTGGAGTTTTCCACGTAAAAATCTCTGCGTGTTATTTATCTTTCCGCATTGGGTTTTATATCGCAAAGATTTTTGAGTGTTTATTGTTTACACCTATTCACCCCCCTCTAGGTGTTTTTTCCCCTATTTAGATCCAATTATACATAACCCAACAAGTGGTATCAGAGCGAGAATAGGGTTGTAAACAATGGTTGAAGGTGGAAACATCAACAGACCTCCGTTCTTCGATGGAACAAATTATGCGTACTGGAAAGTACGGATGAAAGCCTTTTTAATTTCCATCGACGAACGGGTGTGGCAATCAATTGAATTAGGATGGACTAATCCAACTGAAATTATTGGTGATGTTCGCACCATCAAACCTAGGTCGAAATGGACCAAGGAAGAGATAGATTTTTCTTCTTACAATGGCAAGGGAATTAATGCTTTATTTAATGCCTTATCTCAAACAGAGTTCTCTCGCGTCTCGGCATGTGAGACTGCGAAAGAAATCTGGGATCTTCTTCAAGTTACGCATGAGGGAACTAACCTTGTGAAGATTCAGAAACTGCAAATGCTTACGAGCAAGTTTGACTCTATTTTCATGGCAGAAAATGAATCGTTCACAGACTATTACACACGATTGCAAGACATCGTAAACTCATGTGCTAACTTGGGAGAGAAGATTCCAGAATTTAAAGTTGTAAGAAAAATATTAAGAACTCTTCCTGAAAGATTTCGTTCCAAGGTTACAGCCATTGAAACTATTAAACACCCGGACGAAATCTGTGTAGAAGAATTAGTTGGTTCTTTACAAACATATGAAATGACATTTCCTACTAACTATTCTTCGGGAAAGGCATCCTCTTCTAAGTCTTCAGGTTATGCGTTGAAAACAACAAAAGAAGAAGACGCGGATTCATCCTCCTTAGGCGATGACGAAAACCTATCTATGGAGGACTTTGAGAAGCAGCTCGCTCTCTTGACAAGGAAGTTTCGCCAAAATTTTCGAAGGGGTAATTCAAGCAAAACTCCATCCTTCGGAAAGTGGAAGAAAGGCAAGGGTTCTTCAAGTTACAAGTCAAGAAAGCAAGAGGGTTTTTCTAAGGATAAGAAAAGCACAGAAGGACAAGTCCAATGCTTCAAGTGCCGAGGATACGACCATATCTCAACGGAATGTCCAAATAAGAATCCGTCCAAGAAGAAGGCGATGCAAGCTGTCACTTGGGATGACACCTCATCGTCAAATGAGTCATCGTCAAGTGATGAAGAAGATAACGCAACGGCATTCCACGCGTCCACATCTTCACCCTTTATGTGCTTAATGGCAAGTACATCCGAGTCATTGTCCAACTCCACTGTTGAAAAGAATGCAACGGACAATGAATCGGATGATTCGGAAGGTGAAGATTTTGCTCTAGCCTACCACAGACTTTTGAGGGATTCAAAGAAACTGGCTAAGCAAAACAAGGGGTTGAGAGGGAGATTGCAGGATCTCGAAGAAGAAGTAAAAAGGGTAACTTCTCTCTCGACCAATCTTGAAGTGGAAAGGGATAATCTGATAAAAGCAAATGTTTCCCTTCAAGAGTCCAATGAGCAACTCGAGAAGAATTATATAGATATGGTGAACAAAGCGAATTACTTCTTGAAGCTCAACGGCGAGGCTCGACAGGAAAAATTGGAAATGACAGAGACTATTCTCCAACTCAAGGATGACTTACAGCGATTTTCATCAGGAAGGAGTAAGTTGGATAAGCTTCTTGGTCTTGGTCAATCAAACAAGTTCGACCTCGGATACAATCGAACTGAAGACAATTTTAGTTCGGTTGGGACAGTTTTTGTGCCTCAGTCGGTATCTCCTCCTCCGACACCGGAATTCACGACAAGCAATGACAACAAGCCTACTTCACCCTCCTCGGAATCGTCAAGCACTAAGGTATGTTTTCGTTGTAATTTTGCAGGGCACATAAGGAGAAATTGCGAGATGGGAGCCAAACGCTCAACTCAAGCACATCTTGCAACGACTACCAAAAGGGTGATTCCTCGGAAATCAAATGCAAATTCTTTGAAGGAAAAGAGCCTCGGTAGTTCATCAAACAAGACGACGACGTCAAGGAAAAGCAATGGATCAAACAAGACGCTTTCACCAAAGGTATCAACTTCACAATCATTTTCGACGTACACCAAAACTCGAAAGGTTTGGGTACGCAAAGGTGAAATCTTCCCTTGTCTTGTTACAAATATTTCCTTGCATGCATATGATAATTCGTCTTGGTATCTGGATAGCGGCTGTTCCCGTCACATGACCGGTGACAAAAACTGTTTTCAAAATTTTGAGAAAATCTCCGGAGGACTTGTAGTTTTCGGAGACGGTCAGTCTTCCAAAATTGTTGGAAAAGGAACAGTAGCTATTCCAGATGGCCCGATTCTGAATAATGTGTTATTTGTTGATGGGCTTAAGACTAACCTCATTAGTATCAGTCAACTTTGTGACAATGGTTTTTCTGTTAATTTTTCATCTGTTGAATGCATTGTAACTGATAAGGATCATGTTTTCTTTTTAAAAGGGGTTAGATCTGAAAACAATTGTTATGTTGTTCCCAATAAAATTTCTGAAAATTGTAACTTAGCCTCTTTGAATAATGAAACACTTTGGCATGAAAGGCTAGGACACATAAATTTTAAGGAACTTGCTAGAATTTCAAAAAAAGACGTGGTCAAGGGGGTTCCTAAACTTTCACTTAATCAAAACATTGTGTGTGGTGGTTGTCAAAAGGGAAAACAATCTAGGACTGCACACAAGAACTTGAATCACGTCGGTACCAAACGGCCCTTGGAATTATTGCATATGGATCTTATGGGGCCGACACGTTAACCATCCTTGGGAGGTAAATGGTATATTTTCTTATTGGTTGATGATTTCTCTAGGTATTCTTGGGTAGCATTTTTAAAAGAGAAAGCTGATACTTTTGATTCTTTTCACGAGATTTGCCTTCGTATTATGATTGAAAAGAATGTAAAGATCATTCGTGTTAGAAGTGATAGAGGTGGAGAATTCATAAATTCTAAATTCATTGATTTTTGCACTTCCAACGGCATTAAGCATGAATTCTCAGCACCCTATACACCTCAACAGAATGGTGTTGTCGAGCGCAAAAATAGGGTTGTTCAAGAGATGGCACGTGTTATGCTTCATAGCCGGAATTTACCGCTACATTTTTGGGCTGAAGCTGTGAACACTGCAATCTATTTTATTAATCGAGTTTATTTGCGCCCGGGAACGTTAAATACACCATATGAACTATGGTGTTGTAGAAAACCCAACATCAAATATTTTCGTATCTTCGGGAGTCGGTGTTACATTTTGCGTGACCGCGAAAATCTAGGAAAGTTTGACTCTCGAAGTGACGAAGGGATTTTCTTGGGGTATTCTACAAATAGTAGAGCATATGGTGATGTAGAAAACCCAATATGAACTATGGTGTTGTAGAAAACCCAACATCAAATATTTTCGTATCTTCGGGAGTCGGTGTTACATTTTGCGTGACCGCGAAAATCTAGGAAAGTTTGACTCTCGAAGTGACGAAGGGATTTTCTTGGGGTATTCTACAAATAGTAGAGCATATCGGGTATTTAACTTGGAATCTAAGACGATCGTAGAATCTATAAATGTTAAAGTAGATGAAGCTTTCCACTTTGCATCTGATAAATCTACCCCTGATATCTCTCTTGATGATGATACTCCTGTAAGTGCATCTTCTCATGATAATACTTCCAATATTAATGATGCATCTAATGGTTCTTCAAGTTTATCTGATGTGCAGGAATCATCTCATGTACCTCCGAGTACTCCATTACAACAAACGTTACGCATCTCCAAGGATCATCCTGAATCAAACATCATTGGAGACCCACAAGAAGGAGTCAAAACTCGGAGACAGTTGGTTTGTGGATTCGCATGTTACGTTTCCATGATCGAACCAAAGAATGTCGATGAAGCTCTTCAGGATGACTACTGGATTGAAGCAATGCAGAAAGAGCTCCATCAGTTTGAACGCAACAAAGTCTGGGAATTAACGACGCCTCCGAAGCAACACAATGTGATCGGTACTAAATGGATTTTCAAGAACAAGAAAAATGAGGATGGTACCATCATCAGGAACAAAGCACGTTTAGTTGCTCAAGGCTACTCTCAAATAGAAGGTATAGACTTTGATGAAACGTTCGCCCCTGTAGCTAGACTCGAGTCCATTCGTATCTTATTCGCTATTGCTTGTCACTTTAAAATAAAACTCTTTCAAATGGACGTTAAGAGCGCATTTTTAAATGGGTTTTTAAATGAGGAAGTTTATGTGGCTCAACCGAAAGGTTTTGTAGACTGTAAACTACCTAACCATGTTTTTCGTTTGAAAAAGGCTCTTTACGGTTTAAAACAAGCACCGCGAGCGTGGTACGAAAGGTTGACAAAGCACCTTTTGGAGAAGGGCTATACTCGAGGGGGAGCAGACAGGACTCTCTTTGTGAAGCATTATCAAAATAACTCCATTGTTGCACAAATCTATGTCGATGACATTGTGTTTGGAGCAACAAAGGATAATGATGCTTCTAAATTCGCAGAAACCATGGAAAGCGAATTTGAGATGTCTATGATGGGGGAACTGACATACTTTCTTGGATTGCAAGTGAAACAAAATGGTGAAGGCATCCATCTGTGTCAATCCAAGTATGCAAAGGAGTCGGTAAAGAAATTCAGATTAGAAGATTCTAAAGATTTTCCTACTCCTATGGGAACTAGCAATAAGGGATTGGGAAGTGAATCTCTTAGTGAGAATGTAGACGAGAAACTTTATCGCAACATGATTGGAAGTCTACTTTACCTCACAGCTAGTCGCCCGGATATATCCTTTAGTGTTGGGATTTGCGCGAGATATCAATCAGCACCAAAGGAGGTTCACCTGAAAGCGGAGAAGCGGATCATCCGGTACATCAAAGGAACCATTAATTTCGGAATTTGGTATCCTATGGGAAAAAGTCTAGATATTATTGGATACTCAGATGCCGATTGGGCAGGATCTGTGGATGATCGGAAAAGTACGAGTGGTGCATGTTTTTATCTTGGCCATTGTCTTGTTGCATGGCATAGTAAAAAGCAAAACTGCATTGCACTCTCGACTGCCGAAGCGGAATACATCTCAGCGGGTAGTTGTTCAACTCAACTCATTTGGATGAAAAGCGTGTTGAGCGACTTCCGGATTTCAGCAACTTCGGTAACTGTTTTATGTGACAACACTAGTGCTATAAACATTTCAAAAAATCCTGTGTTGCACTCTAGAACAAAACACATTGAACTTAGATATCATTTTCTTAGAGAGCTAGTTGAATCAAATATTCTTCAAATTTCCTACATTTCAACTAAAGATCAATTAGCTGACTTTTTAACAAAACCTTTGGATCAAAAACGTTTTATTCATTTGCATAAAGCAATTGGAATGCTTTCCTTGAAATAACCTCTTTTTGAAACTTTTGTTTAGGTTAGGTTTTGTTTTTGTGTTTTTGTTCATTATCTATGTTTAGACATAGAACATTAATTGAGCATTAGTTTTGATTGACTTTAACTGCATCCTTTTATATGTTTAGAAATTTATTATGCTTTGGATATCATAATATTTCATTTGATGCAATGATCATTTATGTCAATTAACTCATCTTTGTTTTGATCAAAGTCAATTTCTCTCTCGATGATCTCTTGGTATAATTTTTATCTTATTTGACTGTTTAGTCGAGTATGAAATCGAGATCAATATTTGGCTGAATACTTTATATCTTAAATAATTGATAGCCAATTGAGGGGGAGTCAAAGAAAAAGTGTTATGCTCAAAAGATGTGGAAAGAGTTACATCCCAATGAGGAGTGTGAAAACTACCACCACATGGAGGAAAGAGCTACCACCTCGGTCGTCCGAGTACTGTGTGCAGCTACCATATGTATACCAAGCAAGGTTCTTCAAGTTTGATTAAATAAAATGCATGTTGAAATACTTGACTCTGTCAAAATTTCAAGGTTGGTATAAGGTGGAAATTTTAATGAAAGATGATCAAAGAGCCACTCTCTTCAATAAATTGACTAGATATATTATCTAACTTATCTGGGATTTCAGACATCTATTGTCACGCCCCGGGGTGGAAACTGCCACCCGGGCTCGCCAACAGATCCGCCATCTGTACGGAAACTGCCGTACAGACGAAGCGTCTAACCTGCAGAAAGAAAGCAACTACAGTAAACAGATATCAGAGCGCTGAAAGCAGACTACTAAAAACTGAAGTCCAAACACTGTACAACTGAAAATAATACAATATCCATCTCCCCAAATACTATCATAAACAAAGTCCTCTGATACCAAAAACTCAGAAGGGAGGTATCTCCAATGAATACATCAGTGTACAGACTCTCGATACAAGAATATCCTCACCACAACAGTCTCTCAAACTGTAAAATAAAGTACAACTCTATACCTCACAACAAAGGTCTCTCAACAGAGGAAAAAGAAGAAAACTAATCTACTGAAGCTCTCCTCTGAAGGGGTACCGCTACACTCCAATGACGGGTAGGGAACTAGCTCGTGACTCCCTCGCCTCGGTCCGAAGGATCAGCAACTGGAGCAACAGGAACAGGAGGAGAAGTTCCTGGGGAAAAAGACACCACGACGGGTGTGAGAACTACTTCCCACAGTAGTTCTCAGTGGGTACCGTCAACAAGCCCAACGGTCTGCCCACTAAGTCTACTAGAGGCAAAGATAACAGGCAAAGAAATCTGAAAGAAAAGCTGGAAGCTACTCTACAGCTACCATGCCTCTATCTAGTCACCGAAAAGTGGAACAGATGAAAGTAAAAGAGACCACTCGCACCCAAGGTGCTCAATCGATCCAAACGAACTGACTACCTCAAAGGTCCAGTCAAGCCTGCGCCCGTCGACTAGGAACGCTCCTGCCCACTACCACACATCCACATGAGGACGGGATTTACGTGGGGCGTCCTGTCCTACTAACTCATCCCTCGCGCAAAACTGCCTCAACAGGCCCATCGTTGCCTCAACTGCGGAAAACTGCCTCAACAGGCCAACCATTGTATCCACAGCGGCATCTCAGGACGCGACTCCAACTGAGTAGAACGGCGCGGCATAGAGTATCAAACATTGGCATATGCAGGCTAGCCAAAATCCACGCTCACTCTCAGAACGGTAGGGCTCAAGATCCCCAAATACCTCGCACAACAGTCGGAGCACTCTCGACGACTCAGCTGCTCGGCTAACTCGAAACACGAGACACTAGCCTCTCCAACGGCTCGCAGCACAAGGCTCACTGGCTGGAGATACTCCACAGCCAAGAACGACCCACAACTCAGGGTAACAAAGCAGGTCGGACAACACTCAACGACCTGGGACCACCATCAACCCCAACGGTTCCCAACAAGACGGACCGGAAGATACTCGACGGCCCGGGACTGCCGTCTGCGCAAAAGGCTCCCTCCACGACGGCACAACAGGGAAACAAGACCTCCCGGGACCACCGTTTACCCAAACGGCTCCCGGCACAGATAAGCAACCCAGTACAACTACCAGACTCCACTCTGCTCCCAGGCAAGAGTGTAAAAGCATCCCATACTAAAAGCAAGTCCCGACCTCTCGGCCCACTACCCGGGCGAGAAAACACTATGTCCAGGGATGAAGGAACAGTGTGGATGTCTAAGTATAAATAACCCTAGCCCAAGTGAGGGTTTTCTATTAGTCTGGTTACACATACAACATATGACGGGGGTGCTAGGTCAAGTTCCAAGATAACTACTTTAACAGATAATAAAGGGATAGCCATTCCAACAATCTAGCATGCCACACAAGGAAATAAACTATCATGCATAGTCCTACATCAATAGAATTAATGTACATTCCATCAAACTTGGAGATAAGGCCACCCACCTCGATTTGCCACCAATTGCTCGTAGACACTTGCAATTGGCCTCCACGCGATCCGCACGCAAAACGATGTCCGCTGCCGGAGTCCGCACGCAAAACGAAGCACGGTGCCGGAATCCGCACACCAAACGGAGTCCTCACGCAAAACGATGTCCGCTGCCGGAGTCCGCACGCAAAACGGTGCACGGTGCCAGGATCCGCACGCCAAACGGAGTCCGCACGCAAAACGATGTCCGCTGCCGGAGTCCGCACGCAAAACGGTGCACGGTGCCAGGATCCGCACGCAAAACAGAGTCCGCACGCAGAACGGTGCACGGTGCCGGAGTCCGCACGCAAAACGGTGCACGGTGCCAGGATCCGCACGCAAAACAGAATCCGCACGCAAAACGGTGCACGGTGCCGGAGTCCGCACGCAAAACGGTGCACGGTGCCAGGATCCGCACGCAAAACGGAGTCCGCACGCAGAACGGTGCACGGTGCCGGAGTCCGCACGCAAAACGGTGCACGGTGCCAAGATCCGCACGCAAAACGGAATCCGCACGCAAAACGGTGCACGGTGCCGGAGTCCGCACGCAAAACGGTGCACGGTGCCAAACACAGAAAGGAGCAAGAGGGTCAGTTACAGTCTAAAAGATCGCCCCAAAACTGTATAAAAATACAGTAAAACTAACACACGGGACCTACCCGACTGCGCCGCCGTCGCCGCAACACCCCCATCGGAAGCCTCGCGCGCTCCACGAGGCCCGCGACCCGAAACGCCATCTCCCACAACCTCCTCCCTCACTCTCCCTCACTCTCGGTTGAAGGAGAAAACGAAAGAGGGCAAGAAAAACGCTTGCGGGGAGGAAGAAGAAGAAGAAAAGGAGGGAGAGGGAAGAGGTGGTCCACGGGGCCGGTCCACGGCCCCGGTCCACGGCACGGGCCAACCAGGGAGCCCCAAACCGTCGGTCCACTGCCGGGCGCGTGCGCCGGGTTCACGCACGCGCCCGGGCGCCACGTGGCGTGCGGCAACGCGCCCGCCACACGGGCGCGTTGCACCGCTGTAGAGTACCGGAGCTTCGGGCAGTGTGCCGACTCCACGTGGCAGCCTGGTATTGTGGAAATACCTTTAGCAGTTTCTGTTTGTATTTACAGAGAGGTTCGGGTGGTCCCGGAGCGACGCGGAAGTATTCTTGTAGAAAAGTGAGTTGGCGTCGGATTGAGAGCTTGCGGGTCAAGCATTGGTTTCATGGATGGGTTTGTTGTGAGTTGATCCCTTGGGACATGTGTATTATGATTTTACAGAGGTGTTCGGTTGGTTTCGGGGTGATGCGGAGGTCCCGGGGCGAGGAAGTGAGTTATCGGCGCGATTCGGGAAGGTTCTGGCAGGATTCTGGAGGTTCTGGGTGGCTGGGTTCCGGAACCAAGCAGTTGGTTCCGGAACTGGCCCCTTGGTTCCGGAACCAGCTGCCTGGTACCGGAACCAGAGGTGGTGTTCCGGTACCCAAATGCTGGTACCCGAACACAGACTCTGGAAATGCCCGAAAAGAGCTCGGATTGGTGCACAGTACTTGGAGGTATGGGCTTCTTCTGTTCCAACCACTCCCGTCATGTTTTATACCCAGACTCTTGCTCCCTCTCCACCCTTCATTCCTTATCATCTCCTCCTCCCTTTCTTGCTGCCAGAGAAGAAGAAGAAGATGAAGTAGTAGAAGGAGAAGCAGGCTCGTGCATTGTGGGAGTTGACCGAGTCAACGTGCGCTCGCGAGGAGCAATTGAGGTAAATTAATTGTTGGAGATTGTGGATTTGGATTTGATAGTTCTCCTCTTGGGTTTTATTGATGGAATTGATTGGGATTTTGAGTTAATTTCCATCCTTTCTCTCCCTCTCTCCCTGTGCTCTCGGGTGCAAGCAGGGAGGTTACTGCGCAAATCTGAGGATTTGTCTGCTTCTTGCGCACGTGTGGGGGACCCTCTTGAGCTGAGCAGAGGCATGCTGAGACCTTGGGGAGTGTGATAGAGGATTGATCGGAGCTTCGTGGATTTCTTCCGAGACGCGCGACGGCGCGCGTGCGCGTGAGAGGCACAGTGCAGTTTTTCGTCTGTTTTCGCCCGTTTCTTCTCCGTTTTCGGCGCGGCCTTCGGAAAGCATTTGAGGTGGGTTGGAATTTCTTCAAGATGTATGGAATGCCCGTTAAAGCTATTGAATGCATGTTGATCATGTTTAGCTTAATTATTTGCATAGCTGGTAAATCTGATAGTTGCCTAGAAAATTGTAGGAATACAATTGCAAGCCCCAGATATTTTTAGCATGATCTAGAAGTGATTGGACACTAGACTGCATGTTTAGTTGGCTTTATATTGGCATCTGAACCGTTTTAAAAATCGTCGGAACTGTTTTAAGGAAAACTGGGTTTTGAAAATAGTTTTAAAACATTGAGATCTTCCCGAGGGGTTGAGTAGGTTCAGGATGCATGTGTTCTCGTGCCAGAGGGCCGAGTGGATTTTTAGAGCATTATGAGATGACTTTCTAGTGTCATGAGAGAGTTTTGAGATACTTGAGTTCGCGGGGTATTGAGGATGTATTCCCTGATTGGGTTACTCTAGATCATGGGTGGTGCTCTGATTTAGTGGTGGAGATGGTTCTCCCACTTAGCCGTGAGAGTTTTGGGGGCTCTGGCAGATCGAGTCGTGGAGGTTTCCCGACTCAGCCACGGGTTGTGCATTATCAGATTGAGTCGTTGAGGGTTCTCCGACATAGCTGTGAGAGCGTTTGGGCTTTTTCTGTTCGAGTCGTGGAGTCTTTCTCCGACTGAGTTATGCTAGTTGAGCATTGAGTTCCGATCTGTTTGATCGTGGATTATAGCCTGCTGAGCCTGGCATTCTATGCCAGTTATGAGATACTTGAGATACTTGAGTTCGGTGGGGTCGCTCCCCTCGAGCTACGCCCCGGGTGCGATGATGATACCGAGCCTGACGAGGCTGCGATGTGATTACTGAGATGGTCCTAGAGGGACACCCTACGTAAGTCCGTTCCTCCGGGATGTGCGGCAGTGGATGCCTACGTAAGTCCGTTCCTACGGGATGCGCGGCAGTAGATAAGCGCAGGCTTGATTGACTGGTCCAAAGAGGGACAGTCATTGGGATTGGGTGATATGTGTGAGTGAGTTTCATAGCATGTTCATAGATGAGTTTTCCTTTGAGCATGATACTTGAGGCATGTTAGCAGTAGCGAGTGTATGCACATCTTCATCATTGTAGAGTTTCTTGAGCATGATGATTGAGACATGATAGCTATAGTTTCTTTCAGCTTTTATCTATCTATCTATCTGCATACCTATCTGTTGTGCCTCCAGTAGACTTAGTGGGCATACCGTGGATATTGAGACGGTACCCACTGGGAACTACCTTTGCAGTAGTTCTCACACCCGCTGCGGTGACAGGTTCCTGTGGTAGCAGTTCCGGCTTGGTTCGCGCGGAGGCGGCTGATCGAGGTGAGGACGTGGCTGAGTAGTTCCTTACCAGTTTTGAGAGTCAGAGGTAGATGTACCCTGTATTTTATATTTCCACTTTTGTACTGGACAGTCTGAGTGATTTTGAGACTGTGTATATTGAGGATTTGTGTTTTAGTGGAGATTACTTTATATCAGATGTTCAGTGGATTTCTGTAGCTACTGGTTCTTTTTTTCAGCTCTGATACATTATAGTTATAGATCTGACTTGCAGGGTAGACGCTTCGTCTGTACGGCAGTTTCCGTACAGATGGCGGATCTGTTGGCGAGCCCGGGTCGCAGTTTCGACCCCGGGGCGTGACAACCGCACCACGCGCAGGCGCGGGACACGCGCCCGTTACACGGGCGCGCGTGCCCCCGCGCCCGCGCGGGCGCCAACGGGGGGCCGCCACGTGGCGGCCCCTGCGCATTCCGCGCTGCGCGCCCGCGTGGCCCCTATCGCGACCGTACGCCTGCCATGCCCTCGGGATCCGTGCCGCCAAAAGCTGCTTCGGGATCCACACGCCACCTCGAAAAACGTGCCGCGATGCCTCGAAAAACGCGCACGTCTACCGGACTCCAAATCCAACAAATAAATAGTCCATCCTTAGCGATTTCGCGCGCTGAATCCAAAAACGATGTCCATTTCTCCAAATTCTCACCCGAAAATTTGCCGAATGCCCACTCGATCCGATTTTCGCGCCGGGTCCATTTTTAAAGTCCGATTTGCCAAATTCCAACTCTAAAAATTCCCGAAGGCGACCGGAGAGGTAAACTTTTATCCGGACTTCACCCGGAGTCTAATTTTGACATCTGAATCGCGCGAAATCACTTCTGAACACCCGACGGGTCCTCCAACTTCCCACGGGGTCTCAATTAAAGCCCGAAGTC
The DNA here is from genome assembly GCA_029204045.2 of Tillandsia leiboldiana. Lineage (NCBI taxonomy): Eukaryota > Viridiplantae > Streptophyta > Magnoliopsida > Poales > Bromeliaceae > Tillandsia > Tillandsia leiboldiana. Next base: position 22,187,768 of record CM055067.1, read on the forward strand.
CACCACTTGTGTCCAAATTGCGCGCAACCCACGCAGGCCTCCAGTGATGCAAGCAAATCCCAAATTGCATCACAAATCCATTTCTGGGCCCCCAACACGCGCACCAACACCCCCAACGGCGACCGAAAGCTGCCCAACAACCAGCAACCCTGCGCGGGGGATTCCGGGACCTCACATCTATTGATCTTTGTATTTCATTTTCTTTACCGAATTGATGATTTGATAAAGGCATTACTCATAAGATCAAGTTAGATGTAATTGAAGTTGTTCAACTTTAAGGGATTTAATTTTTATAAATTTTCGTTTTATTTGTTGGATGTTATTGATAGATTTGGCATAATCTATTTCTTGTTGTATGAAATGATGATTTTCATTTAAAGTTGATACACAAAAGTGCTTACAATCTTTTTCTGGTTTTTCTAGAATTTCTCTGAAATTTTCTAAAGAAAAAGTTGGAGCCGATCCGGATTGGACCTGCCGATCCGGATCCCGAACGCAGATATTCTTCTGCGGGCAGACGATCCGGATTGGACTTGCCGATCCGGATCCCGAACGCAGATTTTCTCCGCGGGTAGCCGATCCGGATCGTAATCACGAACTGATCCGGATCGCGGCTAGGGTTTTATATAGAACAAAAGGGTTTTGGTTCTTTTTACTCCAATCTTTTGTTCAAAAGTCTCCAGAGCTTCTCTCTCTAGAATTCATCCATCTTGGAAGCTTTCAAACTCAAGTTCTTCGATTCCAAGTAAGTTTTATTGATCAAAATCTCGGTATTTCACAGTTTTTCCTATTCTTCCTCAAAACGTGATGAAATTCTTGTATCTATTTCGTTTGTGGATGGTTTTTGATCAAATTTCTTTTGAAATAAGAACTCTGGGTAGATTAGTTTTGATTATATGCTAGGTATTCTGTAGTGATCCGGCCTTTCGGGGTATTTTTGACTTACGTGTAGTCATTTAAGCCCTTAAGTGAAATAAAATTATTCAATTCTTAAAAGTTGGCCATTGTGGGGTGCTAGTATTTTTCTGCGATAGAGCACAGAAAAAGAAAGCCGACGGTGCGATCGGATCTGAAATCCGATATCGGGATCCCCCGGAACGGGATTCAAAGTGATACGGTGATTAGTCATGCATCGGAATCCGTGCAAAATATATTGCACCCGTTAGAGATAAGGTGGGTTATCTCGTAGGGGATAATTAATTAGTTAATTAATTATCCATGTGGAAAAATAGAATTCTCTTACGTACAAATTAAAAGGGGAATTAATTAAAGGGAATTAATTAAAGATTTAATACGAGCTATATAAGGGATCCCGATTAAAGAAAAGAAAAGAAAAGAAATAAATAAAAACCCTAATCGGTGAGAAGAGAAAAAGAAAAGAAAAGACGGAACCCTAACCGGAGGAGAAAAGAGGAAAAGAAGGAGGAAGCGGAGGAACCCGATCGCCCTGATTCACGTGCCGGAGATCGGAGAACGAGACGCCATCGTCTACGGGGAGCGGATCCGGGTCTCCAACGCCGAAAGGAAACAAGATCGGTTCTTTAATTCCGATAGATTGAGGTTAGTGGTCGTTAATCTTTTTGTAGAATTAATCGGGGGTTTTCCGTGTTCTCGTAAGGTCGTTTTAATTAGTACATCGATCGCGGATTTTCGTCGGGTTTTGATCCATGTTTTATTCTCGTTCTTGATCGAGGGTGATCGATGGTTTTTATCGAGTTTAATCGATGATTTTTAGTCGGTTTCTTTTTATCGGACTTGGTCGAAAATTCGATCGGGGTTCCGATTTATGTTTTGGTTGTTCGTGGAACAACGGTTTAGCCGTTAGATTTACCGCAGATTTATTCGGAGATTTTTGGGGATGTTTCGTTGGAACATAGTGGGTTAACAGGAGGCCGCCGCCGCCGTTGTTAAATGGGAGGCCGCCGCCGTCGTTACCATGGTCGCGGGGTCTTCGCCGGAGTCGCGCGGGAGCGAAAACGGAGAAGAAATCGCGAAACGGGAGCGAAAACGGCGAAGAAAACCGCGAAATTAGGGTTTACTGTGCTTGTCCGTACATCACGGTCCACGGGTCCAGGCGTGCACCCGGTGCATGCCCGCAGCGTCGGAAGCACCAGACCCGGTGCACGGTTTCGTGCACCGGCCCGGCCCAAGGCGCGCGGTGCACGCCTCATGCGTGAACCCGGCGCACGCGCTTGCGGCCGAAGGGCAAGGACCCGGTGTACGCTCGGGTCGTGCACCGGCCCGGCCCGAGATGCGCGGTGCACGCCTCCTGCGTGCACCCGGTGCATGCCGCCGCCGCCTGACGCCGTGAACCCGGTGCACGGTTGCCCCCGTGCACCAACCGACAGCCCGAAGTTCATTTGCTCCGTTTTTGCCCGTTTTTCCACCGTTTTGAGCGCCGTTTTCGCCGTTGGGATCGTTATTTCCGTGGCTTTCTTGGCATGGCCACTTGGGACCTTCTTGGTCATTATTTTATTATGTTGGGTGCCGATTTCGCTGACACTCCGTGCCTCGACAAAATCGTCGGGGGCGCGCCGTGGGGTCCCTTTTTCTCATCGTCTTCGTCGTCGGGGCTTCTCGGCTGGACCGTTGACGTCCCGAGTGGGCTACCGGCTGAGGATTGAGTTTGTTGGATTTCCGGCTTTCGTCAACCCGGACGGTGTTGGACTTTTCCGTCGAAAAGAGTAAATTGGGTCTTGTGTTTTCGGATGTTAGTACACGCTTTTAACTATAGTTATCCGTGCGGACTTTCTTTAGGTCCAGACGCGCAGCGGGGGTGCGCAAAGGCTTCGGGTGTTCCGATCTCTCTTCAAATAGGTGGGTACGGTTGCGTTAAGTGCAACAAGTGCAGTAAGTGCATCTATCGTCATTAAAGTGCTCTTAATTTATCTAACAAAGTAGATGGACAGTTTAACCTTTCGCATAATTGTGTTTTTATCTAACAATTGAAGGTGCTCATGACACGCCGATCTCGGCAAATCCGTTTTCGGATGCTGCACATACACAGGCGGATTGGCCTCCGCATGGGTGTACTTTTCCGGAAGAGTGGTCTCTTATGACCCGTGTTCCTCACAAAAGTGTGGGTGCCGTGAGGATCTCTTCGCGCCCGCTGAAAATAGCACACCAGCACCGCGAAGAGGTTAAAAGTATCAAAGTAGGTGTTTGCGCACGAGGGGAGATTTTAGTCTCTCCGACAAATATTCTGGAGTCGGTGCCCAATTTAATTGATAATTCTGGGGTTGGTGCCCAATTTAATTGATAAATCTGGGGTTGGGGCCCAGCTTAATATGTGTAGGGTTTTAGCGAAATGGTTCCGGTGTATTCGGTTTGCTCCTTATTTCCTTATTGATATTAGACATCTACTTTGTTTGTCACTGACATTACCCACTCCGTGACAGGTGTTACGAGGTGCGTTAGCCGGGAGGGCGGCGAGACTGCGTCGCGAGAGCCGTAGTCAGAACACTTGGTTTTTATTATCTCATTCCTCTTACTCTTAATTTAGTTAATTTGCTTGTGGGTCATAATATTTGTGGACATGTATTACTTAGCGCTGTGGATGAGGTGTACTTTTATATTCGTTTCTTTTGGTGATGTTTTCTTATGCGACACGTTTTCATGATAAACCAAATGATTTCGAAAAGGTTTCTCGAAACGAAGTGCCGTGTGGGCACGGGTTTTGCAACCGCTGGCTTTATCCTTTCTAAACACTGATGCCGCTTTAATATTCCGCTTGATGATGTATGTCTATTGTATGGTTGATGGTTGGTGTTTGATGTATGTTGTTGTAAATGAGACGCCGTGCATATACAAAGGAGACTCTGTCCGCGGGCAGGGAGAATTTGTGTATGTGGCGGTCTGGCACGCACCGGGGATGAGGTTTAAAATACCTTGTTAAGAAAGAAAAAAAAAAGATACACGCAATTTTCCGCTTTGATAGACTCAAAAACCCCCGGGGGCGTGACAGATTAAATGGTATCAGAGAAAAACAACCATAACCATAGTAGACGTGATCCACATCCACAGTGTAGGGTACCACAAGCAAATTAGACATGAGATAACCAAGGTATAGGTGCGTAGTACGTGAGAGTACGGGGAAAAGGGGAACGTAATGTAGGTGTAATCGTAAGACAGGGTGTTAGGGTTATAACCTTAGGGTTAACGTGGTTTCTTTGTCTATAGCGGACAATGGCCCGGACTAGATCGTCCACCGAGAATGCGGACGCGGACATAGTGACCCCGACCACCGCAGAGAACCAGCTCCTCCGACAACAACTGCGGGAAATGGCCGGGCAATTAGCGACGCTGACGGAGCAGGTTCGTCACCTGACGCAGCGATAGGCAACCGCGCCAGCCGAGCGCGAACCAACCCCTCCGCCCGAAACCACCGCACCCACTACGGGACCGCAAGGGACGGGTGGTACGACGACGGAACAGCCCCCATCCCCAAGGGACGTACCCACTCCGACGACCACGGGGCCCGTGATGGGAGCGACAACAGGGGAGGCAGGAACGACCCCTACTCTCGGGGGGTCCGCCGCTGTAGGAGGGATCACGGAGCAACGAACGACGCGAGAAAGGGTCAAGACGAATTTGACTAGGTTCAAGAAGCATGACCCTCCCACTTTTGAGGGAGAGACGACCGATCCATGGGTCGTCGAGAAATGGGTAGATACCATGGAAAAACTCTTCGAGGACCTACTGATGGAGGAACACGAGCGGGTTCCACTAGCCGTCCACTTTCTCGAAGGGAATGCACGCATCTGGTGGAAGACGGTACACCCGGACCCATCTACAAACGACCCGCTACCGACATGGTCGGCCTTTAGAGAGGAACTTTTTGGCGCTTTCTTCTCCGATAGCGTCAAGCGGCAATTGGAAGATGACCTGAAGAACATTAGACAAGGGAACCGGTCGGTCATGGAATATCAAAGGGAGTTTGTAAGATTTGTGGTTTCTCTTTTTCCTCTTAGATTAGGAGCACCGGTCACACCTTAACCTGCTACCCCTGTTAGACTCTCTCTCTCGCTCTCTCTCTGTAGAATCCTTAAGTACTAGGCGAAGCCTCCCCCGGCCGATGTGCGCGGGCGAGCTTCGAAGCATAGGAGAACCCTGTGTACTCGGGGCCCGTTAAGGGCCATGCAAGGAATAAATAGGCTCCACCCTATGCCTTGCAGCCGAGAACCCAATGGGCAGATAGGTAGTTCAGGGCCGCTCCTGTAGTGTCCCAGGTTTCCCGGTGGTTTTGCCCCTGTTTCGGGGTGTAGAACACCTATTATTGGTGTGTGGGGCCCCAACATGTCAAAGTGATATGTTGTTTGGAACCTGAGAGGATTTGGGAGCAAGCCTGAACTTCGGCTGCCTTTGCCGAATTTTAGGAGTGGAATCAGGCTAATCGGAGGCCGTATTTGAATTCAGCGCGGAAAAACGCTTGAAAACGGCTATTTACTTATTTATTTTGGAGTCCGGATGCCCAAAAACGGACCCCCGGAAGTTTTCTGCGCAAATTGGTGCATGGGGGGAGCCGTGGACCATCCCGGGACACGTGGCAGCCTATTATTGGGCCGGCGCACCACTCTCGGTCCACGGAGTGGACCGCCGGTGCACGGTGGACCGGCGGGCCACGTGGCAGGCGCTGGTTGGGCCGGTGCAGCGCGCGCGGCGCATGGGAGCGTGCGCGGGCAGCGCGGGCAGGCCGGGCAGTGGCGGGGCTGTGCGCGGTGCACGGTGGACCGGGGCGCGCCACGTGGCGGCCCCGGGTTGGACGGCGCAGGTGCGCGCGGTGCACCCGCGGGCGCGCGCCTGCGGCCGTACGCGCACGTGGGCGGCGCGTTGACTGACCGGCACCCGTGTCGGGTGGCGGCGCCGCCCCACGTGGCGTCACGCCAGTGGCGGGCGCCGCACGCGTGCTGACCCAGGGAGGGGGGCACGTGGCGCTTCCCCGCTGGGCCCGCACGGCTGCCGCCTGTTTGGCGGACACGTGTCGGGCCCTGGGGGCGGGTCAGACGGGCGAAGGGTGCGGCCGATCCGCTATGCGAGCGGGGCTTGGGCCAGGCCGCACTGTGCGCGCCCGAAAATAGCTGGGCCGGGCCGCACTGTGCGCGCCCGAAATGGGCGGGCCGCACTGTTTGCGCCCGAATTCCGGGACATATTGGGAATTATTCCAATTGTTTTTGTGGGCCTATTTAAAGGCCTCCCCTCCCTTCTTTTTCTCTGTTTTCCGAGAGATAGAGAGGGAACCTGTGGGAGGGGCCTTAGGAGAAGTTTTTCATCTTCTTATTTTCTACCTCGTGGTGCGTTCCCAGATTTTCTGGAAGTTCGACAGCGGCGATCCGGATTTTACAGTGTGCCCCATTTTTCCCCAATCTTGGCCCGTTATCGTCGCATTTCAGTCCGAGGAGTCCCCTGCGCAGTACAGGAGTCCTCTTTCGACGATTTCTTCGCCGGTATGTTCCTAAGAGGTAGGGCTTCGTTTTCCGTGTTGGTGGTTTCTCTGGATTCCGATTCCTTGGCACGATTCCCGAGGTGTTTTGACCCCCTCTTTTGCTGTTTGGGTTTTTGGACAGCGACGACTTCGACGAATTATTTCTCAGCGTAGGAATATCAGATCGAGGCGATTCAAGAGTCGATTTTGGGCTACTTTTCGCGAGGAACGCAACCGTGATTTTTTTGAGATTTTAGGAGCTCGAGACAGAGGTGAAATTTGTCGTTTTGCGTGCTGATTGTAAAAACAGCAATTATGTGTTTGGAACTTGTAGTTTTTACACCGTGTACACTTATGTGATGTTGTAGGATACTGTTTCAGCAGACGGTGTGATTAGAGGACAGCGGGTATTTTTTGGGGTATTGTGCACGCTTTTCGAAGTGGGTGGTTGCGTTTCCCTCTTTGTTGACTTGCACACTAGGAATAGTAGAGTTTCCCAATATTAAATGTGATAGTTAACTTGTGGTATATGAACCTATTGCATTGGCCCCCCTAAATTAAGTGATAGCTTTTATATGATAAATCTGGGACAATAAAGTTGGAAAATTGCTATATCTTAATCCGCATGCAAATAAATAACCCTATAATATTTTAAATTGATTCTTTACAAGAAACCTTAGTCACCTTTCAAATGCTTTTAAAAGAGAACACTAGCATGCTTATTTGGACAACTAGTTAAGCCACTATTTTACTGCAGCACTTTATTATGGGATTTGACTTAGGAGAAAACATGCATTATTGTTATTATTCTCTATCGATGCATGATGATCGAGTAGGAGCGGGATCTTGAGATGGTGTAGTTGGATCTTGAGTCTGGGACAGTTTAGACTCGTTTTGGGGATTATGGGGCATAGTGGCAACCGCGGATATTAGGCGGTTGACCAGATATTCTTACCTTATCAGATTAGGGTCTATGGGTTCAGCGGTGATCACGGATTTTGGGCGGTTGACCGGATGTTATTATCACATCAGATTGGGGATCGGGGTTGCATTAGTGGATGGAGTATTCCCACTTTGATCATGGTCATGATCCAGTCCTGCTATTGTGAGACATTGGTTACAGAGATGCTTGATGCAGAGATACTTTACTCGTGTGGGTCGCTCCCCCTCGAGTGCCACTCCGGAGTAGGCTTTACATCGTGCCGAGCGCCGGGCACAGTTGGTGAGTTGTGAGTGATGACAGAGCAGGCAGTGCCAGTATTTCCTGGCCCTCTGATTGGGTTTCTTTGGGCAGTCAGCTTTATAGTTGCATTTATACAGTTATCTTTTGGCACTGCATTTAGAGGCATAGTAGTGTTAGTTCCTTTTTCAGCAGTCTATACTGCATACCACTGTTCTTTCCTTTTGCCTTTTTATTCCTAGTGGGTGTGTCAGCATTAGAGGTTTTACCCACTAGGGGAGGCTACTGGTTTATCTAGTAGTTCTCACCCCATTGTTGTTTTCTGTCTTCTTCCCTTTGTTTTGCAGAGTCATCTGCGCGGGCTGCTGGGCCTTCAGCGGCAGATCGAGGCAAGAGAATCGCCGACTAGCTAGATCATCTACCCCGAGCGAGAGACTAGCGAGGTTTTATTATACCCCCTTTTGTATCTCAGACTTCAGTAGTTTACTTTTGGGTCTGGCTTTGGCCAGCTGTTTGTATCTTTTTGGGAGTTGGGAGTATATTGTACTTTTTTTTCAGTTTGTAGTTTATTTCAGTCTGAGATTACTTTAGTTCTATTAGTTCAGCTCTGTTTATGCTCTTTTATTATATATTATCTATCTGAGCAGGTTACCAACGCTTCGTGTACATGAAAAATTCCGTGTGCACGGCGGATCTGTTGGCGGGCCCGGGTTCTGGTTTACACCCGGGGCGTGACAGATTAAGTTGGTATCAGAGCTTAGGGATAGGTCAGTTGGGACTTAGGAAACCCTAGGCTTTTGGCAGACCCTAGGATGATAGGGCGCGAGAGGCGTGACACTTCGCGAAAGTCGTTGATTTATTTATTGGACTCTTCCAGTGAGTGAAGAGGGATCGACATACCCAATTTCTGGTGGACCGTTATGTTGGCTGCAGACAACATAAAGTCGCAGAAATTGGGGGATGTCTTTGACTTTCGCTAGATTGGGTCGTGTGGGGTTATGTTACTTATTCGTAATTTCTTGTGGCAGGATGCCTCCCCGACGTCGGATCCCTACTCGGGGTGTCCCATTACCCCCTGATGAGCCAGGGCAGCCTACACCCCCCGAGCTTACTGAGTTGAGGGCCTTGGTGGCCCAATTGGCGGAGGGGCAGCGCCGCCAGGAGTAGAGGTTTGAGCAGCTCCTTGCCCAGAGAGAGGCACCATCCCCAGCTGTTCCTGAGGCCCTTGTGCCTCCTGTTGCACCTTTTGTGCCATCAGCGCCATCTTCGAGTAGCGGGGCTCCTGGAGCTATTCAGCCTTTGACTACGGAGGAGGAGCAGGATATCGCTAACAAACTCTCCAAGTTTGTTCAGCGGGGACCCCCTAGATTCTCAGGGCGGGATGCGCAGCCCTGGGCTGTTGGGAGATGGCTTTCTGCGATGGAGAAGCTTTTTCGGGACTTCTTCATCGACCCGAGGTATCGAGTGCACATGGCGGTGCACTGTTTGGACGGAGATGCTGATTTTTGGTGGCAGCGGGTAGAGCCCCTGGAGTTCCGGATTACTCGGCAGCTGCCTTGGGAGGAGTTCCGACGGATGGTGCTGGACACCTATTTTTCGACCAGTGTGAAGAAGAAGTTGGAGGACGACTTGAAGAACCTGCAGCAGGGCGATCGATCGGCTCATGCCTATTTCCAGGAGTTCACGGAGTTGCTGAACTGTGTGCCCTTCGTCGCTCGTGACGGTCCGCACCAGGTTGAGTTGTTCGAGGGAGGCCTCCGTCCAGAGATTTATACACTGGTGCATGCTCAGAGATTTCAGACTCTGGAGGCAGCCGCAGAGCATGCACAGTGGGTGGAGAGAGGTGATCAGGTGGTGGCCAGACAGAGGGCCGCGGTCGCTCAGAGCTCCGACAGAAAGCGACCAGCCCAGGACGAGGGGGGACAGGCCAATACTTGGAGGCCGCCCCGACCGCCACCGCCTCAGTTCCCAGGCCGTGGGCGTTCGGAGCGGCGAGGGCCTAGTGGGTCCCAGAGGCCCCCGCAGCAGCAGTAGCAGAGATCGCAGTCGTCGCAGCGCGGGTCTCAGCGGCAGCCACAGCGACAGCGACAGCCTCAGCAGCAGCAGTCCCGACAGTCACGGGCTCCCAGCAGTTGTATCTTCTGTGGAGGTCCGCACTTCCCCGGCACTTGCGACCAGCGGTGGGGTCGCTGCTACGGATGTGGACAGCCAGGGCACATTCGAGCTGCGTGCCCCTTTTCGACTTCAGCCGCCTCTTCTTCAGCATCTGCCCCAGCATCATCGCAGCAGCGGTCGACGGCTCAGCGGCCTTTTGCTCTAGCAAGCAAGCCATCTTCTTCCCATCCCACCGATTATCGCCCTCCAGCTCAGAGTGGGCGAGTGTATGCAGCACAGGTAGAGGATTTTTCAGCATCGGACCATATGGTGGCAGGTATCACCTTACTCTCTGGCATTAGGACACGTACCTTATTTGATACTGGAGCATCGCATTCTTTCATTAGTAGATCTTTTGCATCATTACATGGGTTAGAGATAGGATTTTTGCCACGTGCACGAGAGGTTCAGATTCCCGATCACACTTTGCACGTGGAGGAGTGTTGTTGGTCCTGCCCGATGCAGATCGAGTCCTGGATTATGCCAGCAGACCTGTTGGTCTTGAGACAGCTGAGGGACTTTGATGTGATTCTTGGGATGGACTGGCTGGCTCGGTATTTCGCGACTATTGACTGTGCCGCGAGGACTGTCACTTTTAGAGAGCCAGGCCAGGAGATGTTTGTATATCGGGGATGTCAGAGTGCTTTCTTTGCCTCTGTGGTTTCGACTTCCCGAGCGAGGCGGATGATTCATCGAGGATGTTTAGCCTTTTTGGCTAGTGTTGTTGAGGGGTCTACGGCGACACCGGGACTCGGGGATATTCCTATTGCCCGCGAGTTTCCGGATGTTTTTCCACCTGAGATGACTAGTATGCCGCCAGACAGAGAGATTGAGTTTGTGATTGACGTAGTTCCAGGAACTGCGCCAATCTCTAAGGCTCCTTATCGGATAGAACCGGCTGAGCTGCGAGAGCTTAAAGCATAGCTGCAAGATCTAATGGATAAGGGCTTTATTAGACCAAGTGTGTCGCCATGGGGAGCACCGGTGCTATTCGTGAAAAAGAAGGATGGGTCACTTCGGTTGTGTGTGGACTATAGGGAATTGAACAAAGTGACCATTAAGAACAAGTACCCTTTGCCGCGCATCGATGATCTCTTTGATCAGCTGCAAGGGTCTTGTGTATTTTCCAAGATTGATCTACAGTCTGGTTACCACCAACTGAAGGTGAAGGCCGAGGATATTCCTAAGACTGCTTTCAGATCACGGTACGGACATTATGAGTTTACAGTTATGCCGTTTGGATTGACTAATGCCCCTGCCGCCTTTATGGACTTGATGAACAGGATATTTCGGCCATTTCTAGATCGCTTCGTGGTGGTGTTCATTGATGATATCCTTGTTTACTCCCGAAGCGAGGCCGAGCACGAGGAGCACTTGAGGACTGTGCTACAACTTCTACGAGATAAGAAGTTGTATGCCAAGCTGTCAAAGTGCGAGTTTTGGCTTCGGGAGGTAGCTTTCTTGGGCCATGTGATTTCCGCCGCCGGTGTAGCAGTGGACCCGGCGAAGATTGAGGCAGTTCGAGATTGGCCCCGACCGACGACTGTATCTGAGGTGCACAGCTTCATGGGGTTAGCTGGTTATTATCGTCGGTTTGTGGAAGGCTTTACGAAGCTTTCCACACCCCTCACTCGGTTGACGCGTAAAGGAGTTAAGTTTATCTGGAGTGAGGACTGCCAGAGGAGCTTTGAGGAGCTAAAGGATAGATTGATGACCGCTCCTATCCTTTCCCTCCCTGTTATGGGGAAAGGATATGTGATCTACAGTGATGCATCGCACAGTGGACTTGGATGCGTGCTGATGCAGGAAGGGAGGGTAATTGCTTATGCATCAAGACAGCTTAAGGATTACGAAAAGAATTACCCTACCCATGACTTGGAACTTGCTGCCGTGGTGTTTGCACTGAAGCTTTGGCGCCATTACCTATATGGGGAGCACTGTGAGATCTACACCGACCACAAGAGCCTAAAGTACCTGTTCACGCAGAAGGAACTGAATTTGAGGCAGTGCAGATGGTTAGAGTTACTGAAGGATTACGATGTGGATATCCTTTACCATCCAGGAAAGGCCAACGTGGTTGCAGATGCTTTGAGTAGGAGAGCGGTGCAGAGTTTGTCCATGTTGATTACAGATCAGGCGCCACTATTAGAGGAGTTGAGACGGCTCGAGATAGAGGTTGTATCCCCTGGGGTCTCTGCTAGACTGATGTCTTTGGTCGTGCAGCCCACTTTGCTGGAGAGGATCCGGGAGAAACAGAGCGAGGACCCCCATTTGACCAAGATTCGAGATCAGATTCCGAGTGATCGATCAGGGGATTTTTTCAGTTGATACTGCGGGAGTACTGAGGTACAGGGATCGAGCCTGTGTGCCAGTGGATTCTGAGATCAGAGAGCAGATATTGAGAGAGGCCCATTATACACCTTACACCCTTCATCCTGGGGGGACTAAGATGTATAAGGACCTCAAGACACACTTCTGGTGGAATGGCATGAAAAGGGATATTGGGAGGTTTGTGTCTCAGTGTTTAACTTGTCAGCAGGTAAAAGCTGAGCATCGTGTGCCAGCTGGCAAGTTACAAAGTCTTCCAATTCCCGAGTGGAAGTGGGACCACATCACGATGGATTTTGTGGTCGGATTACCGAGGGCACAAGGAGGTGCAGATGCTATCTGGGTAGTGGTGGATCGACTTACCAAGTCAGCGCACTTTTTGCCTATACAGACTACTTGGCCACTTGAACGACTAGCCCAATTATACTTGGATGAGATAGTGAGGTTACATGGGGTGCCAGCTTCCATAGTGTCAGATAGAGACCCGAGGTTTGTTTCGCGATTCTGGGGGAGTTTACAGACTACCTTGGGGACTCAGCTCAGATTTAGTACAGCTTTCCACCCACAGACTGATGGACAGTCAGAGCGGACGATTCAGATCCTTGAGGATATGCTGAGGGCTTGTATCCTAGAGTTTGGCGGTGGATGGATTCGACACTTATCACTGGCTGAGTTTGCGCACAACAACAACTTTCAAGCGAGCATCCAAATGGCTCCGTTTGAAGCGTTGTACGGACGCAAATGTCGATCACCGCTATATTGGAGTGATGTGGGGGAGAGGACTCTGGGACCAGATTTGTTGCTAGAGGCAGAAGAAAAGGTCAGAGTGATCCGACAGCACCTTCAGATCGCTCAGAGTCGACAGAGGAGCTATGCTAATGTTCGGCAACGAGACTTAGAGTTTCAGGTGGGAGATCATGTATTTCTGAAAGTCTCGCCGTCCAAAGGGATAAGGAGGTTTGGTATTCGCGGGAAACTCAGTCCCCGATACATTGGACCCTTTGAGGTATTGGAGCGTATCGGGCCAGTTGCTTACCGACTTGCACTTCCCCCGAGACTGGCTGGTGTCCACGATGTTTTTCATGTTTCCACTCTGAGGAGGTACGTCTTCGACCCATCGCACGTCATCGACTTCACGCCGCTTGAGATCAGCGAGGATTTGAGGTATGAGGAGCGCCCACTACGGATTCTGAATCGAGAGGTGAGAGAATTGCGTAATCGGGTCATTCCCTATGTGAAGATCCTCTGGAGCAACCATGATGAGCGCGAGGCGACGTGGGAGCTCGAGTCAGCAATGATGGACGCCTACCCCTACCTGTTCGAGGCTCAGGATTGAGGTATGATTTTTGTTTCGAGGACGAAACTTTTGTTAGTGGGGGAGGATGTAGTGTCCCAGGTTTCCCGGTGGTTTTGCCCCTGTTTCGGGGTGTAGAACACCTATTATTGGTGTGTGGGGCCCCAACATGTCAAAGTGATATGTTGTTTGGAACCTGAGAGGATTTGGGAGCAAGCCTGACCTTCGGCTACCTTTGCCGAATTTTAGGAGTGGAATCAGGCTAATCGGAGGCCGTATTTGAATTCAGCGCGGAAAAACGCTTGAAAACGGCTATTTACTTATTTATTTTGGAGTCCGGATGCCCAAAAACGGACCCCCGGAAGTTTTCTGCGCAAATTGGTGCATGGGGGGAGCCGTGGACCATCCCGGGACACGTGGCAGCCTATTATTGGGCCGGCGCACCACTCTCGGTCCACGGAGTGGACCGCCGGTGCACGGTGGACCGGCGGGCCACGTGGCAGGCGCTGGTTGGGCCGGTGCAGCGCGCGCGGCGCACGGGAGCGTGCGCGGGCAGCGCGGGCAGGCCGGGCAATGGCGGGGCTGTGCGCGGTGCACGGTGGACCGAGGCGCGCCACGTGGCGGCCCCGGGTTGGACGGCGCAGGTGCGCGCGGTGCACCCGCGGGCGCGCGCCTGCGGCCGTACGCGCACGTGGGCGGCGCGTTGACTGACCGGCACCCGTGTCGGGTGGCGGCGCCGCCCCACGTGGCGTCACGCCAGTGGCGGGCGCCGCACGCGTGCTGACCCAGGGAGGGGGGCACGTGGCGCTTCCCCCGCTGGGCCCGCACGGCTGCCGCCTGTTTGGCGGACACGTGTCGGGCCCTGGGGGCGGGTCGGACGGGCGAAGGGTGCGGCCGATCCGCTGTGCGAGCGGGGCTTGGGCCAGGCCGCACTGTGCGCGCCCGGAAATAGCTGGGCCGGGCCGCACTGTGCGCGCCCGAAATGGGCGGGCCGCACTGTTTGCGCCCGAATTCCGGGACATATTGGGAATTATTCCAATTGTTTTTGTGGGCCTATTTAAAGGCCTCCCCTCCCTTCTTTTTCTCTGTTTTCCGAGAGATAGAGAGGGAACCTGTGAGAGGGGCCTTAGGAGAAGTTTTTCATCTTCTTATTTTCTACCTCGTGGTGCGTTCCTAGATTTTCTGGAAGTTCGACAGCGGCGATCCGGATTTTACAGTGTGCCCCATTTTTCCCCAATCTTGGCCCGTTATCGTCGCATTTCAGTCCGAGGAGTCCCCTGCGCAGTACAGGAGTCCTCTTTCGACGATTTCTTCGCCGGTGTGTTCCTAAGAGGTAGGGCTTCGTTTTCCGTGTTGGTGGTTTCTCTGGATTCCGATTCCTTGGCACGATTCCCGAGGTGTTTTAACCCCCTCTTTTGCTGTTTGGGTTTTTGGACAGCGACGACTTCGATGAATTATTTCTCAGCGTAGGAATATCAGATCGAGGCGATTCAAGAGTCGATTTTGGGCTACTTTTCGCGAGGAACGCAACCGTGATTTTTTTGAGATTTTAGGAGCTCGAGACAGAGGTGAAATTCCTCGTTTTGCGTGCTGATTGTAAAAATAGCAATTATGTGTTTGGAACTTGTAGTTTTTACACCGTGTACACTTATGTGATGTTGTAGGATACTGTTTCAGCAGACGGTGTGATTAGAGGACAGCGGGTATTTTTTGGGGTATTGTGCACGCTTTTTGAAGTGGGTGGTTGCGTTTCCCTCTTTGTTGACTTGCACACTAGGAATAGTAGAGTTTCCCAATATTAAATGTGATAGTTAACTTGTGGTATATGAACCTATTGCATTGGCCCCCCTAAATTAAGTGATAGCTTTTATGTGATAAATCTGGGACAATAAAGTTGGAAAATTGTTATATCTTAATCCGCATGCAAATAAATAACCCTATAATATTTTAAATTGATTCTTTACAAGAAACCTTAGTCACCTTTCAAATGCTTTTAAAAGAGAACACTAGCATGCTTATTTGGACAACTAGTTAAGCCACTATTTTACTGCAGCACTTTATTATGGGATTTGACTTAGGAGAAAACATGCATTATTGTTATTATTCTCTATCGATGCATGATGATCGAGTAGGAGCGGGATCTTGAGATGGTGTAGTTGGATCTTGAGTCTGGGACAGTTTAGACTCGTTTTGGGGATTATGGGGCATAGTGGCAACCGCGGATATTAGGCGGTTGACCAGATATTCTTACCTTATCAGATTAGGGTCTATGGGTTCAGCGGTGACCGCGGATTTTGGGCGGTTGACCGGATGTTATTATCACATCAGATTGGGGATCGGGGTTGCATTAGTGGATGGAGTATTCCCACTTTGATCATGGTCATGATCCAGT
This sequence comes from Tillandsia leiboldiana, assembly GCA_029204045.2. NCBI lineage: Eukaryota > Viridiplantae > Streptophyta > Magnoliopsida > Poales > Bromeliaceae > Tillandsia > Tillandsia leiboldiana. The sequence continues at coordinate 22,203,537 of CM055067.1, forward strand.
CCTGCTATTGTGAGACATTGGTTACGGAGATGCTTGATACAGAGATACTTTACTCGTGTGGGTCGCTCCCCCTCGAGTGCCACTCCGGAGTAGGCTTTACATCGTGCCGAGCGCCGGGCACAGTTGGTGAGTTGTGAGTGATGACAGAGCAGGCAGTGCCAGTATTTCCTGGCCCTCTGATTGGGTTTCTTTGGGCAGTCAGCTTTATAGTTGC
>CM055067.1:22203850-22250302 GCA_029204045.2 Tillandsia leiboldiana
GGATCCACACACAAGCCGAAGTGAACCAACACCACAACTCGAATAGCACCGGGCCCCCCAAGGCGACACACTTGGTCCGACAAACTTTCCAAAACATCGAATCCTGGAAGTTGTGTCCTCAACTCCCAACATAGTGACATACAAGACACCCATCCGATAGAGAACAGCCGGGAACGTCGCAACCAAAGGGGGTAGCCCCGAGTCCCACGCCGCCGTAGGTCCCTCAACCATAACCGAGCCAAAGGCTACTCATCCACTGCGAAACATCTGCCTCGCTCACGAAGTCAAAACCATAGAGGCGAAGATAACCTTCAAGCAACCCAAGTGGCACCAACACCTCCGGGCCTGGCTCCCCAAGAAAACTGTCCTCGCGGCATAATCATCCGCCGCGAAAGGAACTGAACCAGCCGGCCCAACAAGTACCAAAACAACATCCCTCCTGGCCAAGACCATCAGGTCTACCGGTAAATCCTGGACTCAAGCTGCACCGTGCAGGACCAACACTCTCCTCCACATGCTAAGCGCGATCGGGAAAATAAGCCTCCCGTGCGCGAGGTGACCATCCTGCCCCCTAACCCAAGCAATGAAGCAAGAGCACTACCCACCAAGAAGGGAATTCTCCCGTATCAAGAGATACAACCCAAAAGTCTGGAACAACTCAAAACCTACCACACACACCGACCGCTGTAACATATGTGCTCCGACAGTCTCAAAAACCACTATCCTGGAAAAAGGAGTCGGGAATGCCTCCTCCGACTGATCTGTCCTCCATCACCGGCGCCAAGCGCCTTAATCAGAACTCGCCTCAGGCGGTAGATCCCAATCCAAAGGAACCACAATGCCACGCTCCATTACTCAATCCCACAAATCGGGGTGACTCATCTGCCAAAACTGGCTCACTATCGATCGTCGCAATCCCACAGCTTACCCTCTGTCTGCTATCCACCCTGTCTCGGTGCCCGCAACACTAAACGGTCGGCACGGAGGGGGCTACTCGCTACTCCGACCACTGTGCCACTGCGCTGCTTCCGACAACTGTGCCACTGCGCTGATCCGACAACTGTGTCACCGCGCTGATCCACAACTGTGTCACCGCTCCGCTGATCTGCCTCCAACCCACCTACCCTTCGGGTCCGGAGCTCTCAGACTCCAATCTGGGTATCCGGCCCGAAACAACCAGCTCAGCCCAACTGCCGCCACCAAGGTGCACCCGGTCAGGGCCCAACGTCGGGGAGACACCGCTCACCACGACAAAAACCGCAATCAGCACACCCCAAACACTCGACCCAATCTAGCTAAGCGAAATCAAAGACATCCCCTCTATTTTTGTAACTTTATGTTGTCTGCAGCCAACATAACTGTCCCACAAAAATAGGATATGTCGATCCCTCTTCACTCACAGGAAGAGTCAAACAATAAATCACTGACTTTCGCAAAATGTCGCGTCTCTCACGCACTAACATCCTAGGGTCCGCCGAAAGCCTAGGTTTCCTAAGTCCCAAATGACCTATCCCTAAGCTCTGATACCACCTAATCTGTCACGCCCCGGGTGTAAACCAGAACCCGGGCCCGTCTACAGATCCGCCGTGCACACGGTATTTCCCGCGTACACGAGCGCCAAACCTGCTCAGAATATAAGAGATAATAATAAAGAGCAATAAAATAAGCTGAACTAAAATCTAATACCTCCAACTGAAGCTGGAAATAAAATACAATACATCTGTATAAATGATACATCTGTCTCTCCCAGCTCACCAAAATAAATACAACCTGCTGGCAAAAGCCAGTCCCAAATGTAAGGTACAACCGTCTGAGGAAACATGGGTACATCAACAGTCCAGCTAACCCGCTCATCCTGCCTCGAGATCCTCTACTCTGCCGTCCTCTCTCCTCGACCCGCCGCTGAAAGCCCAGCAGCACCCGCAGAAGACATTGCAAACAAGGGAGAAGAAAAAGAAGAAAGAAGAATGGGGGTGAGAACTACTAGTAAACCAGTAGCCTCCCTAGTGGGTAAAACCTCAAATTTTGACCACCCACTAGGTCTACCAAGGTAAAAAGGAAAGAAGAGTGGTAAGAAATGAAACCGCTGAAAAAGGGAATCTACCACTACTATGCCTCTAAAATACAGTCCTAGATTGGAATAACCGTAAGCACCAATAACCAACCGTCCCAGATGCCCAATCTGTACCGACCCTCATCTCGGAAAGTAAGCCACGCCGATGTGAAGCAAATTCCTGCTGCCAGCCCTGCACCGGGCCCTCATATCGGGCAAATAGCCGATCGCGTGTGAACAACCGTCCATAACTGTTGGCCCCGGCCTCCGGAGGGGATCTCGAGGGGAACGACCCACACGAGTAAAGCATCACCGGGCAATAACCGCGCCGGTGTGATAAAAGCATCACCGGGCAATAACCGCGCCGTGGTGTTATAAAAGCAGTTGGATGACAACTATAAAGCCCCAGTGGAACACAACCCTCCACTAAAAGAACTGATTCCCAATCAGATGCAAGAGTAACCCTCCGGTCAATCGCCCAATATCCGCGATTGCCGCAATACCCCACAATCCACGACCATCTACAACCGACCTCCGGTCAACACGCCCAATATCCGCGGTCGCCGAATAACCCACAATCACAAACATGTCCCCACATCCGACATCTGGGTCAAACCGCCTACTATCCGCGTTGCCACAAAACCCTCTATGTTGGGTCGTAAATAATACGGATCTAAATAGGGGAAGAAACACCTAGAGGGGGGTGAATAGGTGTAAACGTATAAACACTCAAAAATCGTTGCGATAAAAAACCCAATGCGGAATGAAATAACTCGCAAGATTTTTACGTGGAAAACTCCATCACCGGAGTAAAAAAAACCACGACCGATAACACGGCAGAAATCCACTAGAATTAAAACACGTACAAGGTGATTTACCGTACACACTTACGACTCAACCTTTTCCATACGCTCCTAGAGGATCTTCTCCGCTCGCTCCAGACGCTTCTCGAATCCACGATCTGCGCCCAACGCCGAATCCACGGCGTCCAACGTCGAATCCACGACGTCCGACCGAATCCACGGTCTTCACCCAATAGCACCCTTCGAATCCACGAACGTGCCTCGCTCCGAATCCACGAGAGCGATTGAACCTTGAATCCACAAGGACACGCGAATCCACGCGCCGATTTTGGGGTAATCGTTGTTTTTGGGTGGTGATGATCCGCCGAATACTTAGATCAAAGATAGATCGGAAATACCATCTAAGTATTCATTAGTTTGATTCAACTCAAGATGTGAGTATGAAAACCTAGAATCAAACTAATCAATATAGATGAAGAAACATAGAGTATTCTCTAATGATTTCCTTTCTTCTCTATATGTGGATCTATAGCCGTATAAGATGATATATGAAAATGACGGCTATGTGGATTGACCCCTAGAAAGAAAGACATAGGGTCTATTTATAGGTTAGAAACCCTAGGAAGGTGATAAGAATCAAAAAACCTGCCATTTCTGGAATTTTACGGACGGCGATCCGGATCGTGATAACTGAGATCCGGATCGTCATAACGAAAAAGCCAATTCCAGAAAAAACGAAGGTTCGGGATCCGGATCATGTGACTACGATCCGGATCGTTCATACAGTTCACCAAACATCAACGTTCGGGATCCGGATTGCGAAGCAAGATCCGGATCGTTCAAGGTAGATGGTAAACTCAACGTTCGGGATCCGGATCAAGAGACTACGATCCGGATTGCGACGATGTATGAACGAACCACCTTCGGGATCCGGATCGAACAGCCTGATCCGGATCCTGAACATGTCCCAAGTCCAGTTTTTATTTTTATGCAATGAAAGATTCTTCCAAGTGTTTCTACACTACAAGAAGTATTCGGATCACACAAATTCTTTAGTTAAACATACCTGATCCTTTTGAATTCTTCTTTCTTGAGATTGAGTTAATGATCCAACTTTCTTCACCTTCAATCTTCAGGACTTGAAACTTTCACGAAACTACGCCAACTCAAATTCCGTAACAATCTCCCCCTTTGGCGGTTTCGTGACAAAACACAGATCCACTAAAGAAAATTCAAAAAGATATTTTTGTTGCTATCACCATACAACAAAAATTTACAATGGAGATTCAAAAAACAATACATGAGTTAAACTCCTAAAACAGACTCTAGACTTAGACATCTGTACTCTCTGCAAAAAGAAATCATTCTTGACAAAAGAAATCGTTAGATACCTCAAGAATTTTGTATCATTCAAAAACCACAAACAGAGATGAAGTTTAAACTCATTTATACTTACCATGACATTTATATTCAGATATGTAAACTGATCATAGTTAAAAAAAAAAACACCAACATATCTTCTTTGCACGTAAAAACCAAATGTCATGAACATGTTTGTGACAAACTTATATATATATAGATATGTAATTGATCAGAGTTAAGAACCAACATATCTTCTATGCAATCAAAAACCAAGTGTCACAAACTTGTTAGTGAACATCAACTTGTTAGTTATATTACATGCCCAAATAGTTAGCAAATAGTTAGTCGAGGCATGCATTCATACAGCTGAAAAACCTCAAGTTGAGAATGGAAGTTGGAGTAATACTTACCTTGATGTTCATCCAGTTTTCATATCAAACATTGTTCACTTACCTTGATGTTCATGCAGTCAACATTGTTCAAAGTTCTCTCTAACTCTCTCCCCCTTTTTGTCACAAAACAAAGCAAGACTACGAAATGTGAGGAGAGTAAAAAGTTCCAATAAAATGTAAAACCTGAGAACTAAGCTAACGTAAGTATAAAACTAAATCCTAAAATCATAATCCTGCACAAAAGGAAAGGAAAAGAAAATGAGTCAAAAGTAATCAGTTGTCAGAATCTGAGTCTTCAGAGCTTGTGCAACCCATCTTAGAGAGTATCTTTCGCATCCGTTTGTCCATTGAATTGATCTTCTTCGTTATGGTAATGTGAGCTGCCGTTGTAATCTCAAGCTCTTTGGTAATTCGTTGTTGCTCCGTCAAAATTTGTTCTTGCTTAACAGATAGTCGCTGTTGTTCCTTGATAATCGATGTTATTGATGCTTCATCATCTGTGCCAGTTGCTTGTCGAGATGGTGATGCGGCAGTGCTTGTACTGTGCTTTGTTCCAGATGCAGGAACTGGAGTGACATGCGGCAACTTATGGAGGGATTTGACAATAGTAGACTCATTTATCATGCTCAGACATTGATGATAAGTTGTTGAAGTAATGTCAACCTGAAATTTCTGTAAAATCCTCATTATAATCAAGGGAAATGGAATTCTCTCAGTGGGGTGAGGATGCTCAACATATCGCGCCATTCTATTCCAGATAATGTATGGAATGTTGATATTCAATGCCGTTGCCTCTGATCGATGTCCTATGAGATACAAAAACAGCAACCGGTCCCATCTCACAACCTTTGTCTGCATATTTGGAAGTATATTGTAGCATGTGATGAAGTTTAAGAAGCGATATTCAAGACGAAGTTCTTTAGATCGAACAGATTTTTCGGTTGATTGTGTTCCCTCGAGACAAATTCCCTCTATTACTTTTTGCCATAATGTGTTTGTCAAATTTACCCCCTTCAAGTAGTGAACTCCTTTCTTGCTGGCTTCCATTCCCAAAACCTCGCCAATCAATTGTGGAGTAATCTTAAACCTTGTGCCTTGGATGTTCGTGTAGAACTCCATAGGACCGTTCTCAACCTCTCGAAGATGTCGTGCATTAGTGTAGAAGGTCCTCACATGATGCAAACAGTAGCCAAGAGTTTCTGGGAAACGACATACTTGAATAAGGTTTGCTTGTTCAATCAGAAGGCCAAAGGCAGGGGAGTGACCTTGCAGAGCCTCAATGTTAACATGCCTTTCACCAATGCATTCGCGATGTGCAAAGGCTCGAAGACGATCAGTGTTAACGAATACTTCTTCCAAGCGATGTGGGGAGTCAGGAGCTATCGGCGTGTCAACATTAATGTCCTGTCGTAGCCCACAGCGTCTAGTTATTCTCTTTCTTTTCATGGAGATGATTGGTGCTGCCATTGATGCTTTTCCTGGTCCTTTATTTGCCTTTTCTTTTGATTTAACAGACGCCTTTCTCCTTGAATCATCAGACGGTTCTTGTTCATACATTGAGTCATCATCATCCGTCAATGCTGCCCAGTCAACCTCATGACAATCTACCTCTGTGTCACTGACCTCGACAAAATCACCTTTTTGTTGGAGGTTCTTGGCTCTCTTTAGTTTATTTGTAGGGCGAGTGTGTACCATTGAGACCAGGAGAAGGATTAACCAAGAGAAACACATTGAATTAAGTGCCAATGAACAAAGTGCTTGAGTTAAGAAGGTGTCCTGTGAAAACCAACTCAAGAACACAAAAATTCTTAGTTTTCAAAAATTGAAAAATTGTACCCAAACAATCATAATCATGTAGAGAGACTAAGAATCAAATTAGTTTTGCAAAAGGACTTTTAAAGATAGATCAATTGCATGATTTTCAAAAATCCTTATTATATGCCCTAAAACCGAATTTTTAGAAATCGAAGCCTAAAAATCCGTTAATCAGGAGAAAACCTAGCATATAATCAAAACTAAACAACCCAGAGTTCTTATTTCAAAAGAAATTTGATCAAAAACCATCCACAAACAAAATCGATCCAAGAATTTCGTACGTTTGAGGAGGAAAAGAGAAAAACGGTGAAAAACCGAGATTTTGATCAATAAAACTTACTTGGAACTGAAGAACTTGAGTTAGAAAGCTTCCAAGGAGGATGAAATCTAGAGAGAAGCGCTCTGGAAACTTTTGAACAAAAGATTGGAGTAAAAGAAATCAAAACCCTTTTGTTCTTTATAAAAACCTAGCCGCGATCCGGATCCTCCCGAGCTTGCGATCCGGATCGGCTACCCGCAGTGAAAAAAACTGCGTTCGGGATCCGGATCGGCAGGTCCAATCCGGATCGTCAGCCCGCAGGAGAAAACCTGCGTTCGGGATCCGGATCACCTTGCCCGATCCGGATCGGCCCCAACTTTTTCTTTAGAAAAATTTCAGAGAAATTCAAGAAAAACCAGAAAAAGATTGTAAGCACAAAGGTGTATCAACTTTAAACAAAACGCATCGTTTCACACAACAAGAATTAGATTATGCCAAATCTATCAGTAATATCCAAAAATGAAACGAAAATTTACAAGAATTAAATCCCTTAAAGTTGAACACCTTCAATTACATCTAACTTGATCTTATGAGTAATGCCTTTATCAAATAATCAATTCGGTAAAGAAAATAAAATACAAAGATCAATAGATGTTTGAAATCCCAAATATGGTAGATAATATTTCTAGACAATCTGTTGAAGAGAGTGGCTCTTTGAGCATCTTTCTTTAAAATCCCACCTTATACCAACCTTGAAATTTGACAGAGTCAAGTATTTCAACATGCATTTTACTTAATTAAAAATTTGAACAACCATGCTTGGTATACATGTGGTAGCTGCACACAATACTCGGACGACCGAGGTGGTAGCTCTTTCCTCCATGTGGTGGTAGTTTTCACACTCCTCATTGGGATGTAACTCTTTCCACATCTTTTGAGCATTTTACATTATCTTTGACTCCCCCTCAATTGGCTATCAATTATTTAAGATATAAAGTATTCAACCAAAAATTGATCTCGATTTCATACTCGACTAAACAGTCAAATAAGATAATGACTATACCAAGAGATCATTGAGAGAGAAATTGACTTTGATCACTTTAGAAGATGATTTAATTAACATAAACGATCATTGCAACAAAGAAATATTATGATGGCAAAAGCATAATAAATTTCTAAATGTGTGAACAGATGCAATTAAAGTCAATTAAGATCTATGCTCAATTACTATCCTATGTATAAACATAGATATTGAATAGAACAAAACAAATACAAAACCTATTTTAAGCAAAGGTTTCAAAAAGAAGTTTATTTCAAAGAAAGCATACCAATTGCTTTTCGCAAATGAATAAAACGTTTTTGATCCAAAGGTTTTGTTAAAAAGTCAGCTAATTGATCTTCAGTTGAAATATATGAAAGTTGAAGAGTATTTGATTCAACTAGCTCTCTAAGAAAATGATATCTAAGTTCAATATGTTTTGTTCTAGAGTGCAACACAGGGTTTTTAGAAATGTTAATTGCACTTGTGTTGTCACAAAGAATTGTTACCGAAGATGCTGAAATGCGGAAGTCACTCAATACGCTTTTCATCCAAATGAGTTGAGTTGAGCAACTTCCAGCTGAAATGTATTCCGCTTCGGCAGTCGAGAGTGCTATGCAATTCTGCTTTTTACTGTGCCATGCAACAAGGCAATGGCCAAGATAGAAGCATGCACCACTCGTGCTTTTCCGATCATCCACTGATCCTGCCCAATCGGCATCTGAGTATCCAACAATGTCCAGACTTGTTCCCATAGGATACCAAATTCCGAAATTAATTGATCCTTTGATGTACCGGATGATCCGTTTCACCGCTTTCAGGTGAACCTCCTTTGGTGCTGATTGATATCTCGCGCAAATCCCAACACTAAAGGATATATCCGGGCGACTAGCCGTGAGGTAAAGTAGACTTCCAATCATACTTCTATACAGTTTCTCGTCTACATTCTCACTATGTGATTCACTTCCAAGTCCCTTGTGGCTAGTTCCCATTGGAGTTGAAAAATCTTTACAATTTTCTAGATCAAACTTTTTGACCAACTCCAGTGCATACTTGGATTGACTCAAGTGAATACCTTCATTATTTTGTTTAATTTGCAATCCAAGAAAATAAGACAGTTCGCCCATCATGGACATCTCAAATTCGCTTTCCATGGTCTCCGCGAATTTAGAAGCATCATTATCTTTTGTTGCACCAAATACAATGTCATCGACATAGATTTGTGCTACAATGAAATTATTTTGATAATGCTTCACAAAGAGAGTCCTGTCAGCTCCCCCTCGAGTATAGCCCTTCTCCAAAAGGTGCTTTGTTAACCTTTCGTACCATGCTCGCGGTGCTTGTTTCAGACCGTAAAGAGCCTTTTTTCAAACGAAAAACATGGTTAGGTTGTTTATGATCTACAAAACCTTTCGGTTGAGCTACATAAACTTCCTCATTTAAAAACCCATTTAGAAATGCGCTCTTGACGTCCATTTGAAATAATTTGATTTTAAAATGACAAGCAATAGCAAACAATATACGAATGGACTCGAGTCTAGCTACAGGGGCGAAAGTTTCGTCAAAGTCTATACCTTCTACTTGAGAGTAGCCTTGAGCAACTAGTCGTGCCTTGTTCCTGATGATAGTACCATCTTCATCTTTCTTGTTCTTGAAGATCCATTTGGTACCTATCACATTATGTTGCTTTGGAGGCTTCGTTAATTCCCAGACTTTGTTTCGCTCAAATTGATGAAGCTCTTCCTGCATTGCTTTAATCCAGTAGTCATCCTGAAGAGCTTCATCTATTGTCTTTGGTTCGATTAAAGATACGTAGCAAGCAAATCCGCAAACCAACTGCCTTCGAGTTCTAACTCCTTCTTGTGGATCTCCAATGATGTTCGATTCCGGATGATCCTTGGAGATTCGTAGCGTTTGTTGAAACGGAGTACTCGGAGGTACACGAGATGATTCCTGCACATCAGATAAACTAGAAGAACCATTAGATGCATCATTAATATTGGAAGTATTATTATGAGCAGATGCATTAGCAGGAGAATCATCATCTAGAGAGATATCGAGGGTAGATTTTTCAGATTCAAAATGAGAAGCTTCATCTACTTTAACATTTATAGATTCTACGATCGTCTTAGATTCAATGTTAAATACTCGATATGCTCTGCTATTCGTAGAATAACCCAAAAAGATCCCTTCATCACTTCGAGAGTCGAACTTTCCAAGATTTTCACGGTCACGTAAGATGTAACATCGACTCCCGAAGATACGAAAGTACTTGACATCCGGTTTTCTACTAAACCACAGCTCATATGGTGTATTCAAGGTTCCTGGGCGCAAATACACTCTGTTAATGACATAGACAGCGGTGTTCACAGCTTCAGCCCAAAAATGTAGCGATAATTTCCGGCTATGAAGCATCACACGCGCCATCTCTTGAACAACCCTGTTTTTGCGCTCAACAACACCATTCTGCTGAGGTGTATAGGGTGCCGAGAATTCATGTTTAATGCCATTTGAAGTACAAAAGTCAATGAATTTTGAATTTATGAATTCTCCACCCCTATCACTTCTAACACGAATGATCTTTTCATTCTTTTCAATCATAATACGATGGCAAATCTCATGAAAAGAATCAAACGTATCAGCTTTCTCTCTCAAAAATGCTACCCAAGAAAACCGAGAGAAAACATCAACCAATAAGAAAAAAAAAAAAAAAAAAAAAAAAAAATATACAATTTACCTTGCAAGGATGGTTGACGAGTTGGCCAAAAGAAAAGAAGAAAAGAAAATAGTCTACATAAACTATACAAGATTTAATCGTAGAACGATTAAAGACAAGGAGGGGTTTCACCTTTGCATACCCAAACCTTTTGAGTTTTGGAGTATGTTGGTAAAGGTTGAGAGATTCTCCTTGAAGACGACGTCTTGTATGATTGATCTTTTTCTTTTGTCATCGTCTTGTTTGAGGTGCTACCAATGTTCTTTTCTTTTGAAAAATCCTTCCTTGAATTCCGGGAAGTGAGCTTATTGGTAGCAATTGCAAGATGTGGTTGATTTGTTCTTTGAGCTCCAATCTCGCAATTTCTTTCGATGTGCCCTGCAAAATTACAACGAAAACATACCTTTGAGCTTGACGATTCCGAAGAGGATGAGGTAGGTTTGTTGTCGTTGTTTGTCTTGAATTCCGGTGTCGGAGGAGGAGATACCGACTGAGGCACAAAGACTGTCCCACTCGAACTTGGACTGTTTCCAGTTTGAGTGTACCCGAGGCCGAACCGATTTGTTTGACCAAGACCAAGGAGTTTATCCAACTTACTCCTTCCTAAAGAGAATTGCTGTAAGTCATCCTTGAGTTGGAGAATGGTCTCTGTCATTTCCCGTCTTTCCTGTCGGCCCTCGCCATAGAGCTTCAAGAAGTAGTTTGCTTTGTTCACCATATCTATATAGTTCTTCTCGAGCTGCTCATTGGACTCTTGAAGGGAAACATTTGCTTTTATCAAACTATCCCTTTCCACTTCAAGATCGGTCGAGAGAGAAGTTACCCTTTTTACTTCTTCTTCGAGATCCTGCAATCTCCCTCTCAACCCCTTGTTTTGCTTAGCCGGTTTCTTTAAATCCTGTAAAGATCTGTGATAGGCTAGAGCAAACTCTTCACCTTCCGAATCATCCGATTCATTGTCCATTGCATTCTTTTCAACAGTGGAGTTGGACAATGATTCAGACGTACTTGCCATAAAGCACATGAATGGTGAAGATGTGGACGCGTGGAATGCCGTGGAGCTCTTTTCTTCATCACTTGAAGACGACTCATTTGACGTTGAGTTGTCATCCCAAGTGACGACTTGCATCGCCTTCTTCTTTGCCGGATACTTGTTAGGACACTCCGTTGCAATGTGGCCGTAGCCTCGACATTTGAAGCATTGCAGTTGTCCTTCTGAACTTTTCTTATCCTTTGAGAAGTTCTCCTGCTTTCTTGACTTGTGACTTGGAGTACCCTTGCCTTTGTTCCACTTTCCGAAGGATGGAGATTTGCTTGAATTACCCCTTCGAAAGTTGCGGCGAAAATTCCTTGTCAAGAGAGCGAGATGCTTCTCAAATTCCTCCATAGAAAGGTTCTCGTCATCGTCCGAGGAGGATGTATCCGCGTCTTCTTCCTTAGTTGTTTTCAACGCATAACCTGAAGACTTAGAAGTGGATGCTTTTCCAGAAGAATTGTTAGTATTAAAAGTCATTTCATAAGTTTGTAATGAACCAACTAATTCCTCTACACGTATTTCGTCCGGGTGTTTAATAGTTTCAATGGCAGTAACCTTTGGGCGAAATCGTTCAGGAAGAGTTCTTAAGATTTTTCTTACAATCTTAAATTCTGGAATCTTCTCTCCCAGATTAGCACATGAGTTTACGATGTCTTGCAATCGTGTATAGTAGTCCGTGAAAGATTCATTTTCTGCCATCAAGATAGAGTCAAACTTGCTCGTAAGCATCTGCAGTTTCTGAATCTTCACGAGGTTAGTTCCCTCATGTGTAACCTGGAGAACATCCCAGATTTCTTTCGCAGTCTCACATGCCGAGACGCGAGAGAATTCAGTTTGAGATAAGGCATTAAAAATAGCATTAATTCCCTTGCCATTGTAAGAAGATAACTCAAACTCTTCCTTGGTCCATTTCGACCTAGGTTTTAAGGTGTGAACATCAGAGATAAGTTCAGTTGGATTAGTCCATCCTGATTCAATTGAATGCCACACCCTTTCGTCGATGGAAGATAAAAAGGCTTTCATCCGTACTTTCCAGTACGCATAATTTGTTCCATCAAAGAAAGGGGGTCGATTGATGTTTCCACCTTCAACCATTGTTCACAACCCTATTCCCGCTCTGATACCACTTGTTGGGTCGTAAATAATACGGATCTAAATAGGGGAAGAAACACCTAGAGGGGGGTGAATAGGTGTAAACGTATAAACACTCAAAAATCGTTGCGATAAAAAACCCAATGCGGAAATGAAAATAACTCGCAAGATTTTTACGTGGAAAACTCCATCACCGGAGTAAAAAAACCACGGGACCGATAACACGGCAGAAATCCACTAGAATTAAAACACGTACAAGGTGATTTACCGTACACACTTACGACTCAACCTTTTCCATACGCTCCTAGAGGATCTTCTCCGCTCGCTCCAGACGCTTCTCGAATCCACGATCTGCGCCCAACGCCGAATCCACGGCGTCCAACGTCGAATCCACGACGTCCGACCGAATCCACGGTCTTCACCCAATAGCACCCTTCGAATCCACGAACGTGCCTCGCTCCGAATCCACGAGAGCGATTGAACCTTGAATCCACAAGGACACGCGAATCCACGCGCCGATTTTGGGGTAATCGTTGTTTTTGGGTGGTGATGATCCGCCGAATACTTAGATCAAAGATAGATCGGAAATACCATCTAAGTATTCATTAGTTTGATTCAACTCAAGATGTGAGTATGAAAACCTAGAATCAAACTAATCAATATAGATGAAGAAACATAGAGTATTCTCTAATGATTTCCTTTCTTCTCTATATGTGGATCTATAGCCGTATAAGATGATATATGAAAATGACGGCTATGTGGATTGACCCTAGAAAGAAAGACATAGGGTCTATTTATAGGTTAGAAACCCTAGGAAGGTGATAAGAATCAAAAAACCTGCCATTTCTGGAATTTTACGGACGGCGATCCGGATCGTGATAACTGAGATCCGGATCGTCATAACGAAAAAGCCAATTCCAGAAAAACGAAGGTTCGGGATCCGGATCATGTGACTACGATCCGGATCGTTCATACAGTTCACCAAACATCAACGTTCGGGATCCGGATTGCGAAGCAAGATCCGGATCGTTCAAGGTAGATGGTAAACTCAACGTTCGGGATCCGGATCAAGAGACTACGATCCGGATTGCGACGATGTATGAACGAACCACCTTCGGGATCCGGATCGAACAGCCTGATCCGGATCCTGAACATGTCCCAAGTCCAGTTTTTGATTTTTATGCAATGAAAGATTCTTCCAAGTGTTTCTACACTACAAGAAGTATTCGGATCACACAAATTCTTTAGTTAAACATACCTGATCCTTTTGAATTCTTCTTTCTTGAGATTGAGTTAAATGATCCAACTTTCTTCACCTTCAATCTTCAGGACTTGAAACTTTCACGAAACTACGCCAACTCAAATTCCGTAACACTCTAGTCCATAATCATGCCCTATCACCGATGTCCTATAACCGACATCCGGTCAACCGCCCAATATCCGCGGTCGCCGCCAAAACCCATAATCCACAATCCAGGCCCCGGCTACACTATCCCAAACCCCTGCTCAAACCCGAGCAACAAGAACCACCTAACTAACGAAAAGGAGAAAAGAAGCAAACAAGGTTTCTCCTAAGTCAAGTTCCAGCATGAAAGTGTAGCGATAAAAGATGGCCTATCTAGATGTCCATACAAGCATGCATATGTCCTCATGAAAGATAAAGATAGTGTGACAAATAATGGCTCCACATGTGTATCAATCAATAGCTCCGCATAGATATAACCATCATGCTAAATCGTTGTCCAACCACACATGTTTAAAATTCACAATTTTTCCTCACCTAAATCATCCACCTATGCATGTCATCTATCCTCAAGTAATACCACTAACAGGATAAATCATATAGTCCCAATTAAATGTTCCATTCCACATGCAAGGTTAAGTGCTAACATAGCAATCCATATAATCATGTATAAGTCCCAACCACTATCAGATTCCCACAAGCATGCAAGTCCTAATTATAATTATCAATCATGGATGTCCAAGAAGGATCTCTCTAATACTCCTAGTGGGTAAGTCAGAAAAGAGGGATAAAGCAACCACCCACCTGGACACGCGCAATCCTCAGCTGTAAAACCTTCTTGCTGTCCAATATCCCCTTTTCACGCCAAATGCTCAAACAGGTCAACCGCCGCGATCGCTGTTCACAATTCCCAAAAGAACATACATAATTAATCATACAATGCCCCAATAAAATCTGTCCAAATACCACAGTCCAGTGTTTCCCTGTTTTTACCTACGAGAAGTGCCCGGAAAATTCCAAGAAAAATACTGTCACGATCCTCGCGACGAACCCGTCGAAACGACTACCTGCATGCTCAAATCTGAGTTTCCTACACTGAGAAACAAATCCGACAAGAGAACCACCCCGAAATAAACAAATCGCCAAATCTGAATCACAAGGTTCTGCTAACAGGGACTTTCACCTTCGGGGAAAAACTCATAAAATTCCAAGGAAATTTGCGGATATTTTTCGTGATTTGTAGATGCAAAACGCCTTTTGAATCACCCCAATCTGATGCCTGTGCGCGAAGATATGGCCGAAATACCGCACCGCTGTCCAAAACTCCGCCCAAGAAAAAGGGTCAAATGGAAGCTCGGGGAACACCAAGATAAACTCGAAATGAGGAGGAGCTCAAAACACGAAGATCAAAGCCCTACCTGTCTTGAGTCCAACGGCGCAAGAATCGCCTCAATCGGAGGTCGGCGTAAGCCGGGGGAGTCATCGCACCAAAATGCGACGAAGAAGATCACAAACGAACGAGCGTCGTGCCGCGCCGTAAAAATGCAAACCTCGATAAGCGTGCCACCAAAAATCTCCAAACTCTGCAGATGGATGCAGCATAGGGTGTGGATCAACTTTGCAGAAGGCCACAAGTTGGTTTGAAGCTCGGAAATGGTGGAAAAAGGGGAAAGAAGAAGGCTCGGATCGCTATTTATAGGCTCCAGAAACAAATGAAGAAATGACGGTTGTATCCCCACTTCCGGGCGCTCAGATTTTTCGGGCTACTACAGTGTTGGGTCCGGCCCAACACTGTGCGCGCCCGAAACGCTCCTGGGCCTCCACGTTGCCCCGCGAACAGGCAACAGCCGAACCCCCCGCTCACGCCCCGCCGCGTGGCCCACGCGGAAGGTCGACACGTGGCGGCCCACGCGCGGGAACTACGCGTCAACGCGCCCACGTGCGCTTGCGCCCCCTGCCAGGCGCGAATCCCGAGGCCGGCACTCCAGCTCCGTGGACCGGGCACACGTGGACCGGCCAACCACCGGTCGCCACGTGGCCCCGCCCGGTCCACCGCACACCCCGCGTCACCCGTGAACCGCGCCCACAGCTCCACCCAACCACGCGATGCCACGTGTCCCCATCCTCTGGTGCATGCCAGCCGTGGACCGCGCGCCTGCCCGCGCGCTGCCCGCGGCCGCTCCGCCGCCTGCCCGAGCCCGTCCACCGTGCTCCGCCGCTGCCCGCCGCCACCGCCGCTGCCCGCCGGCGGCCGGAAACACTGTTCCGGCATGAACAGCGACCGGTTGTCCAAAACATCAAGTAGGTAGTCCATTTTGACCGTTTTCGCGCGCTGAATCCGAATTTGATGTCCATTTTGCCAAATTCCAACCCCAAAATTTGCCGAAGGCATCCGGAAAGGTGTTCCTTGGTCCAAACTTTGCGCTGAGTCCATTTTTAATATCCGCTTCGCGCGAAACCACTTCTAAAGATCCGACGGAGTCCACTGATCACCCACGTGATCCATTAAGCCCGAAGTCCGCCACTTGTGTCCAATTGGTGCACAAACACCTCCAACACACAGTACAGGCCCCCCAGATGTCACCAATGACTCTACCACAGCTCTGCAGAGATCCAAGTCATCACATGTGGAGTTGCATGCTACGTCTCCATTGTAGAACCAAGGAATATTGATGTAGCTCTTCAGGACGACTACTGGATAGAAGCTATGCAAGAAGAGCTTAATCAGTTTGAAAAAAACAAAGTCTGGGAATTAACGAAGCCCCCGAAGCAACAAAACATAATCGGCACAAAATGGATTTTCAAAAACAAGAAAAATGAAGTTGGTACCGTTGTACGGAACAAAGCACGTTTAGTTGCTCAGGGCTATTCACAAGTTGAAGGTATAGATTTTGATGAGACTTTCGCCCCGGTAGCCTGTCTCGAGTCAATTCGTATCCTATTCGCTATCGCTTGCCATTTTAAAATTAAACTTTTTCAAATGGACGTAAAGAGCGTGTTTTTAAATGGTTTTCTAAATGAAGAAGTTTATGTGGCTCAACTGAAAGGTTTCATTGATCATAAACTTCCAAACAATGTTTTTCGATTGAAAAAGGCTCTTTACGGTCTAAAACAAGCACCGCGAGCATGGTACGAAAGATTGACAAAGCACCTTTTGAAAAAGGGCTATACTCGAGGCGGAGCCGATCGGACACTCTTTGTGAAGCATTTTCAAGACAATTTCATTGTAGCACAAATATATGTGGATGACATTGTGTTTGGTGCTACAAGGAATAATAATGCTTCAAAATTCGCCGAAATAATGGAAAGCGAATTTGAGATGTCCATGATGGGTGAGCTTACATATTTTCTTGGATTGCAAGTTAAGCAAAGTGATGATGGCATTCATTTATGTCAATCCAAGTATGCAATGGAGTTGGTCAAGAAATTCGGATTAGAGAATTCTAAAGACTTTCCGACTCCCATGGGAACTAGCAATAAGGGACTTGGATGTGAATCTCAAGGAGAAAAAGTAGACGAGAAGCTTTACCGAAGCATGATTGGAAGTCTACTTTACCTTACGGCTAGTCGCCCGGACATTGCCTTCAGTGTTGGGATTTGCGCAAGATATCAGTCATCACCGAAGGAAATTCACCTGAAAGCGGTGAAAAGGATCATCCGGTACGTCAAAGGTACAACAAATTTCAAAATTTGGTATCCTATGGGCACATCTCTCGACATAATAGGATATTCGGATGTCGATTGGGCTGGATCAGTGGATGATCGGAAGAGCACGAGTGGTGGATGCTTTTACTTTGGCCATTGTCTTGTTGCCTGGCATAGTAAGAAGCAAAACTGCATTGCTCTCTCTACTGCCGAAGCATAATACATTTCAGCGGGAGCAACTCAATTGATTTGGATGAAGAGTGTATTGAGTGACTTCCGCATCCCAGCGACTTCGGTAACAATACTTTGTGACAACACTAGTGCAATTAACATTTCAAAAAACCCTGTGTTGCACTTAAGAACAAAACACATAGAACTTAGATATCATTTTCTTAGAGAGCTAGTTGAATCAAGTACTTTGCAAATTTCCTATGTTTCAACTGAAGATCAATTAGCTGATATCTTGACAAAACCTTTCGATCAAAAACGTTTTATTCATTTACGAAAAGCAATTGGTATGCTTTCTTTGAAATAACCATGTTTTTGAACCCTTGCTTAGGTTAGGTTTTGTTTTGTGTTTTGTGTTCTTTTTGTTGATAATTAGAACATTAAATGAGCATTTGTTAAATTGACTTTAATTGCATCTTTTCATGTTTTGAGAATTTATTATCGTTGGGATATCATGATAACTCATTTGATGCATTGATCATTTATATCAATTATTTCATCTTTATTTGATCAAAGTCAATTCCTCTCTCAGTGATCTCTTGGTATAGTTTTTATCTTATTTGATAATTGAGTTAAGTATGAACATGAGATCAATAGTTGGTTGAATACTTAATATTTTACATAATTGATAGCCAATTGAGGGGGAGTATTATTTAAAGGTTCATGCTTAAAAGATGTGGAAAGAGTTACATCCTTAGTGGAGTGCGAAAACTACCACCACATGGAGGAAAGAGCTACCACCTCGGTCGTCCGAGTACTGTGTGCAGCTACCACATGTTTTACCAAGCATGGTGATTTCTTATTTATTTGATAAAATGTTTTTTGGAATACTTGACTTTGTCGAATTCCAAGATTGGTATAAGGTGGGATTTCAAATTGAAAGATGCTCAAAGAGCCACTTCCCTAGATATATTGACTAGATATATTATCTAATTTATTTGGGATTTCAAACATCTATCGATCTTTGTGCGTCATTTTCTTCGCTTAATTGATGATTTGATAAATTCATTACTCATAAGATCGTGATTGATGTTTAGAACTTGCTCAACTTTAGAGGATATAATTTTTATAAATTTTCATTTTATTATTTGGGTATTAATGATAGATTTAGCATAATCTATTTATTTTGATGTGAAACGATACTTTTTGTTTAAAGTTGATATGCAAGAATGCTTACATACTTTTTGTGGATTTTCTGAAATTTTTACAAATTTTTCTGAAGAAAAAGTTGCAGGCAGTCCGGACTGAAGGAAGCCAGTCCGGATCCCGAACGATGGGAATTTCTCTGCGGGTAGCCGATCCGGACTGAACTCCCGACCCGATCCGGACCGCAGCTAGGGTTTATTAAAAACGAAAGGTTTTTTTTTCCCAATTCATTACAAGCTTTAGATTTTGGTTTCTACTCTTTCTCTCTCTAGAATCCAAGAGCTTCTGGATCTTGCTTCACTTTAATTGTGAAGACCGAAATCTTTGTGGGTTGGGTTACTAGTGGATTGGTAGCTCGTCGGCACATTTTGGGAGTGTTAGAGTTGTCGGTGCGCGAAAAGGACACGAAACTCAGATCCAGTGCGAAGAACTGCATTAAGTAGATGTACTGAAGTGCGGTGGTTGTACAGTTATGGTTTGGAGAGCTTTGAGTATACTTTTTTGGTATGTCGGGACCCTCGATTCGCCAAATGGACGAGAAAAATGGACTCAGGGCGAAAAACTGTGCGAAATACACTATTTCTGGATATTTTTGAGTTAAAATATAGTTTGGGTGCATACTGTAGCTGTGAACCGGGCTCATGGGGGTCGGCGTACGGGCTGTACACCGGCAGGTGCAGCGCTGGTGCAGGGGGCGGCGCGTGCACCAGGTCCACGGCAGGCGGGCGCACGGGCATGCGCCAGAGCGGTGCGCCGCGGGGGAGCACGCGGCGCTGGACCGGGCTCGCGGCGCAGGCTGGGGCGACTGGTGCACCGCGCGTGCACAGGAGGCCGCAGCGCGCGCCAGCGCTGCGCGCACGTGGCATGCGCTGCGAGCGGGTCCTTCCGGGCGTGTTGCAGCGTGGGCGCCCGGTCGGACGCATGGTCCGACCCTCCTTGCGCGGGATTCGGTGCAAGGGAAGTGTGGAGTGTGTGTGTGTTTGTGTTTGGATGGGCCTTTGGTGCATTTTAAGGGGATTTTGAGGCTATAAATTGCACCATTGGACAGCAAATTGGTTCTTTTACATTCCTAGCCTATCTCCACTCTGTTGTGAAGGAAATTAAGGGGTTTTCCATCATCTTCTTCACCCAAGAACTCCATGAATGGAAACTTGAAGTTCACTATTGGAGTTGACCATTTCGTCGCATTTTCTTCCCGGAGATCTCCAGAACTGTAGAAGTGGAATTTCAGGGTGATTCTTGCTGGGTTCTCTTCAAAACTTCAAGATCTACAACTTTTGTATAGAAGATGGGACCTAATTGGAGCTCTAAACCAGGTAAATATAGCAATCTTTGAGACACTTGTTTTCTGTGGAGGATTCTGAGCAGAGGTTAGTGTATTTACTCCCCTGGGATGTACAAATGGAATTTTAAGTTGGTTTTTGTTGGGAAATTTCCAGGACTTAAAGAGAATCAATTTTTGTATTTTCTGGAACTTCAAATTTGGACTCTAAAATAGGTAAATTGAGCCATTTATGAGACTTTGGTGCACAGCTGAGATTCTGGATGTGGTTTTGAGCAATGTTCAGTGTTTTTGCTCCCTAGGACTGAAGGAGTGGATTTTTGGGCTCATTTTTGTATGGATTTCACCAAGACTCAGAGACCTACATCTTTCGTGTTGAAAAGGAAGGGGTATTCTTGCTTCTATCAAGGTAAATTTTACCATCTTTGAGCTTCTATGTGCAGAGTGTAGTTTTGGACAGCATGTAGTAATATTGAGATATCTTCTTCTCCTCTTTATGAAATGATGAATTTCAAGTTGTGTTATCTTCTATACTTAAAGAGGAACAATTTGATACCTTACTCTCGAAATTTGGATAAGAATTGATATGTCATCTTTAGTCCTATTTGCAGTACATTGTTGCTGAAAATCTGCATGCAAGTTGGTAATGGCTTAGATGGTAAATTGAGGGTTTTATATGATTTCGTGGTTAAGTGTACTTGAGGTGTAACATCCCCAGAATTTGGATTAGTCATATATATAAATGATATAATAGGACTAAATCTCTTAACCCGGCTATAGCATTTTGGATGGTAGCAAGATCCAAGAGGTTATGAGAGTTAAGCGTGCTAGAGCTAGAGTAGTTCTAGGATGGGTGACCCCCTAGGAAGTAGGGCGTCACAGTTGGTATCAGAGACATTCACCAGCCGGAAATGTGAGATGAGTCTCGGCTGAGCCAGGGTTATATAGCGGGTAGAGCGAGGCTCCCCGGCTAATGACCGTTGTGGGTGGAGTGCAGCTCCCCACAAGGTCGGCTAAGGCTAGCGAGACGAGTCTCACATCGCCTGGTGCTTGTGAGTGTGCTTGAGCCTGACGTGGACGTCAGGGCTTAAAGGGGGGAAGAATGTAACATCCCCGGAATTTGGATTAGTCATATATATAAATGATATAATAGGACTAAATCTCTTAACCCGGCTATAGCATTTTGGAGGGTAGCAAGATCCAAGAGGTTATGAGAGTTAGGCGTGCTAGAGCTAGAGTAGTTCTAGGATGGGTGACCCCCTAGGAAGTGGGGCGTCACATGAGGTGGTTAATTTTAAGGGATGAGTATAATCTTAGGTGCAAGATGAACAAGTTTACTTTTGGGTTCAACATGTAAAGGTGTTTCCATTGGAAGTTATTGCAAGTTGAACCTAAACTTATATTTCCACATCGAAAATTGGGGGTAGTAAGGTGTTCTTTTCTTGGACTTATGAAAAGAGTGAGTTTAGCTGTTGTAAACTCTTTGGTAATTTGACATTAATTGGAAACCTAAGGAAACAAATGTGGGGCTGTGGTAATAGAGTTACTAGATATATATATATATATATATATATTAGATCATGAGTTTTCTCTATTGATGCAAGTCTATGGAACCCGGGCAAGTTGTAATGTCTTTATAGTAATTTTTTCCAACAGGAAGCTCAAGGCATACTACGAGTTGTTGGAGAAGCATCGAACAACATACCTTGGTCGCTGAAAGTTTTTGCAACTAGATTCCAGTTTACTGAGCTAGCAGGTGGGTTGTTGAGCACATCGAAATTGCAGCCTACAAGTCGACTCAACCAAAAGTGCAACCTTGTGTGATGCTTACTATCTATATGGGTTTAATCATGCTTATATTTAATTTTCTTGTTGAAAACTATATTGATCATGTGTGAGAACTATTCCTTGATATCTAGACATATAGATAGGCCATATCTCTTTTATTCATGCTATACTATTCATGTTGGAATCGAACTTAGGAGAAAACCCTTTTCTTTCCTCTTATGCTATTATTGCTCGGGTTAGAGAGCGGGGATGGGAATAGTATAGCTATATTGTTGAGTCGGGTGGGATAGCACCAGATTATCGACTCGAGTTATTGTTTCGGCAACCGCGAACTGTGGGCGGTTGGACCGATTAGTGTTATGCATAAGTTGGGGCTGGGTTTTGCATCGTGGATTGAGTGAGTCTCCACTTTGAGCATAGTGTCGACTTTTGCCTGATTAACTGAGATACTTGACAGAGCTGTTGGACATGGGTTACTTATTGACTCGAGCGGGTCGCTCCCCTCGAGTGCCACTCCGGAGTAGGCTTTAGACCGTGTTGGGTGCCGGTCAGACCGTGTTGGATTCCGGTCATTTGGACAGTGGAGATACTGAGTTCGTGAGATTGAGCTCTATACCGGGTTGGTGTACCGGTTGTTGAGATTGATTTATACAGGCAAGTATGGCCCTATCCAGGACCATCTGATTGGGTTATACATTGACAGTTACCTTTTGTGATGCATACATATGTAGTTATACATTTGACATCACATATATGTTGATATTATATAGCTCAGTAGTTATTTCTATGAGGTATGCATGTGTCTATTTGAGATCATACAGTTGGAAACATTATTGGTACACGAGGGTCGTGATACATTCATTCATGCATACTCTTGACATTATTCAGTTGGTTTTGGGCATAGTAGAGTAGTTTCCTTTTCAGCTATTACTGTTATTCTTCTTACTATCACCTACTTTGCCCTTATGGTAGACTCGGTGGGTAGGTCGGAGGTTCGATGATTTACCCACTGAGGACTGCTGTTAGTAGTTCTCACACCCGTTGTTGCTCCCCAGTGATCTCTTCTGGAGCAGCGATACAGGCAGAGAGCGGCAAGGGAGTCGCGGACTAGATAGAGCTCCACCCCGATGGTTCTGATAGAGGTCGCCCTATAGTTTATTTATTTCTTTCAGTTTTTTTTTATGTACCCCGACTACTGTATATTTGGTCTGGCTGGAGCCAGCTTTATGTATTTATGTCAGCCCCAGAATTGTATTCTTTTGGTGTTGTTGTTAGAGATGTTTTGGAGTTGCTCTTATTATATTTGTTGGAGAGTTGGTTGGAGTGGTGTACTGGTCATTTGTTGTAGTAGTATTGTTATTTTGAGACTTGTATATGTGATATTCTTGGGGTTGTACATTGTGGAGCAGTATGTTTGGGATTATATTAGTATAGTAGAGTTGTACTTTGTTGTTGGGTTTGGTGTTATGTTGTTTATGTTTGGGAAAGCCTTGTGGTTGTATGTCTATAGTTCATTTCAGTTGAGTTGTTGTATCTTTCATCATGGATTGGATTTTGTAGTCTTGATTGGAGTTTATTCTTAGTGGTGGAGGCTTGTTTGGTGGTGGTTATTTAGTAGTTTTGTCTGCTTGTGGTGTTTGTTTATACAGTAGTTTATGTTCATTCCTCGCTCTGAGCCACTTTTTGTGGCTATATATTCTCTTGTACACTACACCTAGTTGCTTGAGTTACTGTATCGCTTCGTATATGTGGAAAATACTACATATACGGCGGATCTGTTGTCGAATTCGGGTTCTGGTTTACACCCGGATCGTGACAGATTAAGTTGGTATCAGAGCTTAGGGAATAGGTCATTTGGGACTCAGGAAACCCTAGGCTATTGGCTGACCCTAGGATAATAGCACGTGAGAGACGTGATTATGCGAAAGTCAGTGATTTGGTTTATTAACTCTCTGATGGAGTAGAGAGAGGAATTTGACATACCCTTCTTTTGCTGGGCAATTATGTTGGCTGCAGACGACATAAGGCTACAGAAGTGGGGCGATGTCTTGGGCTTTCGCTAGATTGGGTCGAGCGGTGGTTTGATTTTGAGTGTAGTGTTAGCTGTATTTTTGTGTGTTGTTTTGCGTGATCTGTTCCTACGCATATCACCCCGTTATCCTGTGAGGGTTGGGCATGAGAGATCTGTCGAGATGGACGAGTTGAGAGTTCAGATGATCCATTGGGAAAAGAAGAACTGTAGACAGGAAGAGCAGGTGGCGCAGCTGTCAACTCAGTAGGTGAGCCAGCACAGCAAGTCCTGGAGCCCTCGGCAACATTGTTGAATAGTGTCAGAGCAGGGGGTTCGGTTTGATTTTGACCTCTGTGGAGTAGGGGCAGATGTTGGGCGGTTGGCCCAGTGTTGCAGGCTGGATGTTTTTCGACTAGCAGGTCGGGATAAGATAGTCAAGGAAAGCATTTTCGGAGTTATTTTGTAGGATGGCTGAATGATTTTGATGTTGAGTTTGTGATAACAGGACCTTGAACCCAGGATGTTTCTTTTAGACATACATGATTTTGGGTATGCCAATGTTTTCTTCCAAATTTCGAAGGATTGCCAGGACCTGCTCTTGCTTGATAAGGTGAAGTTGTTAACCCTTCGAGGTTTGGAAAAGTAAAACTGGTTTTAACAGATTATCCTAAGAAATAAAGTTTACTAAAATGTGTTTCCCCCAATCAATTTTTTTTTTTTGGAATAAGTATCATCTTTATTTGTTCCTCGACCGGAATGGGTTCGAGTGATCTGGGGTCCAAGGGCTATTTTCACATTCGAGTTTGAAAGATTTGGCAAGCCGATAGAGTTTGAGAAAAGCGCCCGGCATAATCTGATGAAGGACAGACCAGTCGATCAAAATCTCCGAGGCTATAGTGATATTAGTTTCAGGGTCACGAATCTCAGAGAGGACGGAGATTAGGAGAATTTCGAATGTCAAGACGGCCACAGCAGCAGAGATAGCCACGCAGCAGGGACAATAGCAATAGGAGAGATGTTCTGACAGGTGTGTTATTTGAGGCAGATTTCATGCACCCTATCAGTGCGAGTAGTGACAGAACTGGTGCTACGGATGCAGCCATTTGGGACCTTTGCATCGTCGTTGGCATCGACTCCTCCGATGCCATTGCAGATTGCGGGGCCTTCTCGGAGTAAGTAAGTGCTGTAGATCCTGCTAGGTGCAGTTAGGATCTTGGATTTTACCCATTGAGTTATTGGTCCTACATTAGCTCCAGGTTTTCGATGTGGTATTTGGTATGGATTGGTTATCTCGATACTATGCCACGATCCATTACAGAGAGAGGACAGTGACTCTGTGAGAGCCGGGTCAGGAGGAATATATTTACAGAGGATGCCACAGCATGTTGTTCGCAGCGACTATATCTTCGGCTAGGGCATGACATATGATGAGTAGAGGATGAGTTGCATTGTTAGCGTCGGTGGTAGAGGTGCCTACGACGGCACTGGGGATCGAGGACATTTCTGTTGTTCGCGAGTACCCAGCGGTTTTCTCTAGTGAGCTTTCATTGATGCCGCCGGATAGGGAGGTTGAGTTTGTAATTGATGTAGTTCTAGGGGAACTGCACCAATTCTAAGGCACCCTCTAGGATGACTTCTACCGTGTTAAGAGAACTAATGGAGCATCTGTAAGACTTGTTGAATAAAGATGTTATCAGCCCAGTGCGTCACCTTGAGGAGTGCAATTACTGTTTGTGATGTAAAAGGATGGCTCACTTAGACCTTGTGTGAATTAAAGAGAATGGAATAAAGTGGTCACCATGAATAGATATTCGTTGCCTTGAATCGATGATTTGTTTGATCAGTTGCAGTGGGCTCCAGCATTTTCGAAGATAGATCCCCAGTCGTGTTACCACTAGTTGAGAGTGAGGACCGAAGGCTTATTGAGGATCGCACGCCAGACTCGGTATGGGCATTATGAGTTCTCGGTGAT
Source organism: Tillandsia leiboldiana (assembly GCA_029204045.2). Lineage (NCBI taxonomy): Eukaryota > Viridiplantae > Streptophyta > Magnoliopsida > Poales > Bromeliaceae > Tillandsia > Tillandsia leiboldiana. Next base: position 22,229,733 of record CM055067.1, read on the forward strand.
GCATTTTGGATTAACAAATGCCCTGCCACCTATATGGATATGAAGAATAGAATTTTTCCAACCTTATTGGATCGGTTCGTATTGATTTTCATTGTTGATATTTCTGATATACTTCCGAAGCGATATAAGAACGAGGAGCACTTGAGGATAGTACGGCAACTTTTCCAAGAAAAGAAATTGTATGCCAAGTTAAGAAGTGTGAATTTTGGCTTCAGGAGGTTGCATTTCTAGCCATGTGATTTCAGCCACAGGTGTGGCAGTAGACCTGACGAAGATTGATGCAGTTCAGATTTGGCCTAGACCAACGACGGTCACTGAGGTTGGTAGTTTTTGGGTTTGGCTGGCTACTACTGTCATTTTGTGATGGGCTTTGCGAAGTTCTCCACTCCTCTCACCGGATGGACTAGAAAGGAGATCATATTTTGTAGTATGCCGGTTTTTAGTTTGAGCCTACCGACTCTTCTGATGAGCTTTTTGGGTGAGGAAAGCTGCGAGCATGTGTATTTTCAGTTTACAGCGGAGCTCGGGAGGTTCCGGGCTGCGGCGGAAAGCCCGGGGTCGAAAAGTGAGTTGCTGGGGCCCTTTGGTCTATTTTATTTAATTATTTTATTTATTTGAAAAAGGGGGTTTTATTGAGTTGGTTTCTTTTTTTTGTGTTTTGCTGTTGCTGTGAGGAGCTGGCAGAGGTTTGGGAGGGGCCTTAAGTGTGGTAGGTGGCTTATTTAATTAAGGTTAGTTAAAAAGCTTACCTTGCTGCCTTGTTTATTTAAGTGCCTCCACCTCACCCACTCTTCTCCATCAAGCAAGCAGCAGCAGGAGGGCTTTTCCTTTTGGCTTGGTGAAACAGAGAGGAAGGGAAGGAGAGGGAAGAGGCTGGAGCTTTCAAGGAGGCCTTTTGGAGTGAACCGTCTGTTGGTCGCCGGGGAGCGCCGAGCGAGGTGCGCGCGACGGCAACGACGAGGTTGGTGTTTACTTTGCTTATTTTTATTTCGTGGGTTTTTTGGAGTTCCCTTCTTCTTCTTCTTTCTTTTCTTTCCCCGTGGTTGCGGCTGTGCGGACTAGTTGTCCGGGGTGGCTGTTTCTGTGCAAGCCGCGCGCGCGCGATTTTGGCGGCGCGTGGCTGCGAGGGCTGCCGCTGCGCGGGCGCGCATGAGCGCCGCGCGCAGCATGCGCCCTGCTGCCATTTGTGTGCAGTAGGGCGCCGGTCGGCTCGGGAGCTGCGGCATGGGGCCGCGCGGCCCTGCAGGCCGCGCGCTTGGCGCGCGGCACTGCAGGGGTGCCGCGCGGGCGGCCCCTGGGCGCGCGGCACTGCGAGGGTGCCGCGCGGGCGCCCTTGGGGCCCCGCGGCCCTGCAGGCCGCGCGCTGGGCGCGCGGCCCTGCAGGGTGCCGCGCGGGCGGCCCATGGGGCCCCGCGGCCCTGCAGGGCGCCGCGCGGGCGGCCCATGGGGCCGCGCGGCCCTGCAGGCCGCGCGCTGGGCGCGCGGCCCTGCAGGGCACCGCGCGGGCGGCCCATGGGGCCGCGCGGCCCTGTAGGCCGCGCGTTGGGCGCGCGGCACTACAGGGTGCCGCGCGGGCAGCCCATGGGGCCGCGCGGCCCTGCAGGCTGCGCGCTGGGCGCGCGGCACTGCAGGGCGCCGCGCGGGCAACCCTTGGGCCGCGCGGCGCTGCCGGCCGCGCGGGTGCCGCCGCCACGCGGGGCCGGGTTCTTTGGGCTGTTCGGCCGTGGGCGGCTCTGTGCCGTTGTCTTCGGCTCGACGGTGCGCCGCGGCGGGTGCGCGAGGGGTTTTCCGCGCAACGCGCGGCGTTCTTCGTCGGCGGTTGGGTTTGTACCGCCGTTTTGAGCGCAGTTTGGGGCCGCGGGTTTTTCTGACCTTTGTTTTCACCGTTTCCGCAGTGGTGACTTGGTGCTAGCTTTCTACGTGACCGGTGGTGCACGCTTTGCCGCGAGGAGCTGCAGGATCACTTCGGGGCCTTCGCTTGGCACGCGATTTTCGTAGTTGTGCTCAGGTGGGTTGCTTTATTTAAAAGTCTAAGATTGCTCTACATTGCTTCGAAATGCAAAGGTATCGTGTTCCTTTCCATTATTACTCTTATCTGGTAACCGTCGGGATATTGTTCTAAATCGTTGGAAACCCCTTGTGTGTGTTAATCTCGTGCCGGGGGCCGAGAAAGGGGGATTCCTAGATTTTCTAGCTATACTCCAGAGTCTCAGGATGTTAGTAGCATTACCAGATTTAGTCGAGGGTGGATTTTCCGACTTGACGGTGAGTAGAGTCATTCGAGTTTTCCGATCTATTTGATCGAGGATTATAGCCTGCAGATGCCGCTTGCTGAGACAGATGTGACTTGATCCATACCCGGTGGGGTCGCACCCCTCGGGTCACGCTCCGGACGCGTTGAGATATTGATACCCCTGGCCGTGCTACCAGGTGGGTACTCGCCCCTGGCCGTGCTACCAGGCGGCTACTTGAGAGAGATAGAGACAGTCGGACAGGACGCCCCACGTAAATCCCGTCCTCAAGTGGATGTGTGGTGGTGGGCAGGTGCGCTCCTAGTCGACAGGCGCAGGCTTGACTGGCCCCTATGGGCAGTAGTTGAGATTTGGTGACATGAGCGGGTGGTTGTGGCATATGTTCTTAGATGGTTTTCCTTCGAGCATAGTATTGAGGCATATAGTGGTAGATTCATTTCCTGCATGCATATCTATCTATCTATCTATCTATCTATCTATCTATCTATCTGTTTTTGCCTCCAGCGGACTTGGTGGGCGCACCGTGAGTTCTGACAGCGGTACCCACTGAGATCTGCTTTTGCAGTTGATCTCACACCCGCTGCGTGTGACAGGTGTTCCTGAGGCGTCTTTTCCAGGCTCAGCTCGTGCGGAGTCCTCTGACCGAGGTAAGGGCGTCGCCGACTAGTTCCTACCCGAGTTGGTCGAGTCAGAGATAGAGTGACCTGTACCTTTTTGGTTTCCTCTTTTGTACTAGACAGTGGTACTGTACTTATGTTTTGTGAGATAGTGGACTCTTGTACTTGGACTCTTTTATTTAGTGATTTCTGTTATTCCGTTTCCTTCTTACTACATAGCTCCTTTTCCGCTCTGATGCTTGTGTAGCGATAGATCTCTTTGCAGGTTGAACGCTTCGTCTGTACGGCAGTTTCCGTACAGACGGCGGGTCTGTTGGCGAGCCCGGGGCGTGGTTCGACCCCCGGGGCGTGACAGATTTATGTGGTATCAGAGCCTAGGTGTATAGGTCATCGGGGACTTAGAGACCCTAGGCTTTTGGTTGGACGGTAGGATAACTGTCGTGAGAGACGAGATTGTAGCGAGAGTCCTGATTGAGTTGCAACTCCCCCAGGGGATTGGGGCGAGTGACCTTGCGTGTTTACTCGCTAAAAGTGGTTGTGTTGGCTGCAGACAGCATACTGCTTTAGAGCGGGTAACATGTTTAGACTTTCGCTTGATTGGGTCGTGAGAGTTCTTTCTCTGACACTTGTTTTCCTTTTTGCAGTTGCCTGAGATGCCTCCGAGACGTCGCGCAACGACGAGGGCACTTTCTACGGCTGATGACGAGCCCGAGCAACAGGAGGCCGCTCAGGGCGAGGTCCAGGAGCTACGGGCCCAGGTGGCCCAGATGTCTGAGGCGTTGCGACGCCAGGAGGAGGCGGCCAAGCGCCAAGAGGAAAGTATGGAGCGGATGATGAGGTTACTTGAGCAGAGGACGTCACCAGCTGCGCCTCCTATGGCGACTTCGTCGACCTCGTCTCCGATCGCCCCGTTGTCGGAGGCAGAGCAAAAGGAGCTCACGGATCGACTGTCCTACATCTCCAAGTTTCACCCTCCGCTATTTGCAGGGCAGAGCTCAGAGCCTTGGGAGGCGAAAAACTGGATCTCAGCGATGGAGAAGTTGTTTGAAAACCTGTTCATCAAGGAAAAGCATCAAGTGCACCTAGCCACACACTTCTTGGAGAAGGACGCCGAGACCTGGTGGCGTCGTGTTCGGCCTGCGGGACCGCCGGGTGTACCTTTGTTGTCTTGGGCTGAGTTTCGGGCCTTGCTGCTCGGGGTCTACTTTCCCGACAGCGCAAAGCAGAAGCTAGAGGGGGATTTGAGACGGCTGCAACAGGGGGATCGGCCCCTCGCGATGTATGTTCTGGAGTTTCAGCGGCTTTTGGGTAGCGTGCCCCACGTCGCCCGGGATGAGGCCCAGAGGGTGGAGCTGTTTGAGAGAGGTCTGCACAGGGATATTTATCCACATGTTCACTCATTTAGAGCCCAGACTTTGGATGCGGCGATTGATCACGCGCAATGGGTTGACAGAGGATCAGTAGTTATGTCGGAGCAGGGGCTGGCTCCTGGGGCTAGTTCGGGGGAGAAGCGCCCGGCGCCAGCGGAGTTTGGACAGTCTAGCAGACCGAGGCCCCCGAGACCGCCACCGTTCCAGCCTCGGGGCCGCGGGTCGCAGAGGAGGCAGGGATCGGGGGGCCCTCGACCCCCTAGGCAGCAGCAGCAGTAGCAGCAGCAGCGGAGGCGCGCTGACAGATGTGTGATATGCGGCGGCCCCCACGCGCCTTCGCAGTGTGACCAGCGGCAGAGCCGGTGCTTCCAGTGTGGGCAGGCAGGGCACAGGGCATGGTCTTGCCCTAGAGCGGGTTCAGTAGCGGCATCGACGGCTTCGGCTCCTCCCCCGCCCTTTTCGACGGGCGGGGCTTCGGCAGGGTTTGGCCAGGGAGATAGGGCCACTTCGTCGCGGCAGCCGGACAGGCGACCACCCCCGAGCGGGAGAGTCTATGCAGCTCAGGCCGAGGACTCAGGGACGGCTAGCCACGTGGTGGCAGGTATTATCCTTATCTCTTCTACTCGCACTAGAGCTTTATTTGATACCGGAGCATCGCATTCATTTGTCAGTAGGACTTTTGCATCCATGCATGGGCTAGAGATAGGGCCGTTAGAGTGTGCTCGGGACGTTCAGATACCTGAGCACGTGTTACTCGTGGATGAGTGTTGTTGGTCCTGCCCAGTGCAGTTGGGGCCTTGGTTGTTGCCTGTTGACCTTTTGGTCCTAGGTCAGCTCCGGGATTTCGATGTAGTGCTAGGGATGGACTGGTTGACTCAGTACTATGCTACCATCGATTGTAGAGAGAGGACTGTGACCCTTCGTGAGCCAGGGCAGCAGGAGTTCGTTTTTAGGGGTTGTCAGAGCACTCTTTTTGCTGCGACGATCTCTTCTGCTAGAGCACGTCAGATGATGAGCCGTGGATGTATCGCTTTCTTAGCTACTGTTGTAGAGGTGCCTACGGCGATGCCTGGGCTCGAGGACATTCCTATCGTCCGAGAGTATCCAGATGTGTTCCCTCCTGAGTTATCGTCCATGCCGCCGGATCGAGAGATTGAGTTCGTGATTGATGTAGTTCCCGGAACTACACCAATCTCTAAGGCACCCTACAGGATGGCCCCGGCGGAATTGAGGGAGTTAAAGGCTCAGCTGCAGGATCTTTTGGATCGCGGGTTTGTGCGACCTAGTGTTTCTCCTTGGGGAGCCCCGATTCTGTTCGTAAAGAAGAAGGACGGGTCACTTAGGCTTTGTGTGGACTATCGGGAATTGAATAAAGTGACCGTCAAGAACAAGTATCCACTTCCTCGGATTGATGATTTATTTGATCAGCTTCAGGGAGCTACGGTCTTCTCGAAGATAGATTTTCAACCCGGTTACCACCAGCTGAGGGTGAGGGCCGAGGATGTATCCAAGACGGCGTTTAGGACTCGGTATGGGCATTACGAGTTCACAGTGTTACCTTTTGGTTTGACGAATGCCCCGGCTGCGTTTATGGATCTGATGAACCGAGTGTTCCAGCCGTACTTGGACCGTTTCGTGGTGGTTTTCATAGATGACATTTTAGTATATTCCCGTAGCGATTTTGAGCACGAGGAGCACTTGCGGATAGTGCTACAGCTTCTGAGAGAGAAGGAGTTGTATGCCAAGTTAAAAAAGTGCGCCTTCTGGCTTCGGGAAGTTTCTTTTCTGGGCCATGTGGTATCAGCCGCAGGAGTGGCAATGGACCCGACGAAGATCGACGCAGTTCGGGATTGGCCTAGACCGACGACGGTGACTGAGATACGAAGTTTTTTGGGCCTTGCAGGCTACTGCCGTCGGTTTGTAGAGGGCTTTGCGAAGCTCTCTACTCCCCTCACCAGATTGACCAGGAAAGGGGTAAGGTTTGATTGGTCAGAGCAATGCCAGCAGAGCTTCGAGGAGTTGAAGCAGAGGTTGACTACAGCACCAGTCCTTGCACTACCTGTCATGGGAGAGGGGTACGTGATTTACAGTGACGCCTCCCACAGCGGCCTTGGATGCGTATTGATGCAGCATGGTAGGGTAATTGCCTTTGCTTCGCGCCAGTTAAAGGATTATGAGAGAAATTACCCTACGCATGACCTTGAGCTAGCTGCCGTTGTTTATGCCTTGAAGCTCTGGCGTCATTATTTGTACGGTGAGCACTGCGAGATCTTCACCGATCATCAGAGTTTGAAATATCTGTTCACTCAAAGAGAACTCAACTTAAGGCAGCGCCGGTGGCTTGAGCTGCTGAAGGATTATGACTTGAGTATTCTGTATCATCCCGGCAAGGCCAACGTAGTCGCGGATGCTTTGAGCCGGCGAGCAGGGCAGACCTTGAGCATGCTTATTACCCAGCAGGGACCACTGAGAGAGCAGCTGAGGAGTTTGGGTTTGGAGGTTGTGGCCCCTTGTAGTGTACCGGTTTTCCCATGCAACTTTCCGGTGAATCCATTGTGTAGAACACCTAGTGTTGGTGTCTGGCCCATGGTGCATCAAAGGGGTGCCACAGATGGACCTCGTGAGACTTGGATAGATGATTTGGCCTTCGGCTGTGATTGCCGAATTTTAGAAAAGGTTTTGGGCCAATCTGAGGTTGGATTTGGATTCAGCGCGGAAAAACGCTTGAAAACGGCTATTTGCTTGTTGAATTTGGAGTCCGGATGACCAAATGCGGGCTTCCGGAAGATTTGGGGGATTTTCGGTGCATGGGGGAGCCTCGTGGACCGGCCTGAGCCACGTGGCGGCCTATTATTGGCCGGCTCACACAGCTCGGTCCACGGGGTAGCGCGGCGGTGCATGGACCGCAGGCGGGTGGCACGTGGCGTGCCCGGATAGGCCGGCGCACGCGGCACGGCTCATTGGATTTGCGGGATTGCGGTGGACCGGGCGCACGGCACGTGGCGGCGTCGGATTCGTCGGCCCACGTGGGCGCGGTCCACGGGTGCGCGGGGGGGGGCGCCTCGGTACTGTGCACGCACGTGCGCGCACAGTGGCGCAGGCGGGGCGGTCGGCCGCACTCGAGTGCGACACGCGTCGCCTCGAGATTGGGCGGCCGTACCTACCCCGCTGACCGCGAGGGGGACACGCGGCGTGTCGTGGGCCCGGGGATCCGCTGTCCCCTGTTCGGGGCTACGTGGCGCTCCCTGGCGCTTCCGGGCGCGTCGGACGGAAGGGTGCAACCCGGGTTTCCGGGCGCAGTGCGCCCGGAAACCGCGCCCGAAAACCCGGCCCGTTATGCTTGTGGGCTGGGCCTATAAATAGGACCCCCCTTTCGTTTCTTTGTCTTTTTTGGACCTTTTTCACTGGGCTCCCTTCACAGAAGTTCCTCATCTCTCAGTGCTCTACCCTTTGGAGAAGTTTGAAGATTTTTGGAGGCACGCTTCCCGAGGTTCACCATTTTACGGCGCGGCGCGACGCTTGTTCTCCGGCGATCCTCTTCGCCCCTTCTCAGTGTTTGGACTCCTCCGACTCACCCCGACCTCGGAATCCGCCGATTCTTGCGCCGTTGGACTCACGACAGGTAGGGATTCAACTCCTGTGTTTTATGGTTCCTCGATTTCCGTGCTGATCTTGGAGTTTTCTTAGCACCCATTTGACCCTTTTTCTTCGCGGACTTTTGGGACAGCACCGCAGTGTTCTTGCCATATCTTTTCGCTCAGGTGTCGGAACGAGGCGATTCAAAAGGCAATTTTCATCTACGCTTCGCAATGAGTCTCCTGGATTTTTCTCAGAATTTTCTGAGTTTTACTCGAGGGTGAGAATCTTCTTCCTCTGTGGTTCCTTGTTACAGGAATTTAGTGCAGTTTGGATTCGGGGTGTACCCCTTGTCGGATTTTTATCTCAGCGTAGGAAACTCCAAATTGGGCGTGCAGGTACTTGTTTCGACGGGCTCGTCGCAAGGATCGCGATAGTATTTTTCTTGGATTTTTCTGGACATTATTCGCAGGTGAAAATTAGTGAATTGTGGACTGCTGGTTTGGGGGGACAGATTCTGGAATTGTGGATGTTTAGCTTATGTATTTTCCTTTGGGGTACTTTGTACAGATTGGTGGTGTATTTGGACTGGTCTTGGACTTCGCCTTTGGATAATTGGAATAGCGCTTCAGGTGGGTGATGTTGTGAACCTCCTACTTGTGAATGTCACTAGGCCTATTAGAATGCCATGATTATATGTAATTAATGGTGAATGTATCTAGCATGCTTGTATGAGATTAAGGTTCCTTTGCTATTACTTGCATTGTTAGCAAGCTACAAGTTAGTAAGTGGTGTTTCCATGTTTAGATATGCAATTTAATTAGTTGGAAAGAATGCTATAGCCATATCATATTGTATGTTGAGGGAAGGTTTGGGCATGTGATTAGAATGAATGTTGTAAAAGGGGTACTTGCTAGTAGATTGTGCATCTAAAATGTATTAAGTATCATATATCTTACCACATGTACATCGGGATTTGCCCAAACACTTAATGTTGCATATGTTTGAATAATTGGAATAATTATGGCAAATAAAGGACTTTGCATGCTTGAATGGTCATCTAGGTAGGCCACCTTTTTCTGCTACACCAACTTATTGGAATTGACTTAGGAGAAACCATGCTTTTGTTTATTCTCCTGTCGTCTAGCCTAAAGGGATTGTGTAGTCAGATGTTCAGAGTTGGGACAGTCGGGGATTGAGTTTTGGGGGTTGCGGCGACCGCGGACTGTGGGCGGTTGACCGGATTATTATTATTACTTTTGCACCAGATTGGGGGTAGGGGATCGAGTTTCCCTTTTAGTGGATGGGTTTTCCCACTTTGATCAGGGTCGTGACCCCGTCCTGCTATTTATGGTACTGATGATACTAGTGACAGTGATGCTATGCTCGTGTGGGGTCGCTCCCCTCGAGTGCCACTCCGGAGTAGGATTTCGACCGTGTTGGGTGCCGGTCGGGCCGTGTTGGGTGCCGGTCAGGCCGTGTTGGGTTCCGGTCTATTTGGACAGGGGAGATACTCAGTTGTGAGGTTGACAGCAGAGCAGGCAGTACCAGTGTTTACTGGTGTTTTGATTGTGTTGGTCTGTCAGTCCTTACGTTCTGGTGCTTGCCTTTAGCCATTCTCTAGCAGACATTGTAGAGGCATGTTAGTGGTAGCTTTGCATCAGTAGTGTACTTGTAGCTTACCACCTTTGTTTCATTTTCTTCGCCTCTGATAGTCCTAGTGGGCATGTCTGAGTTTGAGGTCTACCCACTAGGGGAGGCTACTGTTTTTATAGTAGTTCTCACCCCCCCCACTGTTTTCTTTTTTCTGTTCCCCTTTGTTTTGCAGAGTTCTCTGCGGGAGTTGCGGGACCCTCTTCCCTGGACTGAGGTAAGAGGATCGCTGACTAGATAGCCACTGCCCCCGAGTTCGAGTTTTTGATAGTTTTGATGTATCCCCAGTACACTCAGACGGTTGTATTTTCCTTTTATTTTGGGTCTGGCTGCGGCCAGCTGGTTGTATATATTTCGTGAGCTGGGAGAGACACTTGTATATTTTTGAGAGCTTACTGTACTTTATTTCCAGCATTTGTCTGAGTTGTATTAGTTTTAGTTAGCTCTGTTTTATGCTCCTTTATTACTTGTTTTATATCTGAGCAGGTTATCAGCGCTTCGTGTACACGGAAAATTCCGTATGCACGGCGGATCTGTGGACGGGCCCCGGGTTCTGGTTTACACCCGGGGCGTGACAGATTAGTTGGTATCAGAGCTTAGGGATAGGTCAGACGGGACTTAGGAAACCCTAGGCTTTTGGCAGACCCTAGGAAGGCTGAGCGCGAGTGACGTGATATTGTGCGAAAGTCGGTAATTGGTTGTTAACTCTTCCTGTGAGTGAAGAGGGATTGGCATAGCCTATTTCTGGGGGACTATTATGTTGGCTGCAGACAACATAAGGTTACAGAAATAGGGGAATGCCCATGACTTTCGCTTGATTGGGTCGAGAGTGGTTTGGTTTACTGACCCGTGGATTTTGTGTGGCAGGATGCCTCCTAGGCGGCAGATTCCTACTCGGGGTACTCCTACACCCCCAGAGGAGCCGGAGCAGTCCGGGCCTTCTGAGATCAGTGAGCTAAGGGCCATGATGGCCCAGTTGGCGGAGAGCCACCGCCGACAGGAGCAGAGGTTTGAGCAGTTACTTGCCCAGGTTGCGGCACCTCCCCCTACTGCTGCAGAGGCCCCAGTACCACCTGTTGTACCACCGACTATTCCACTTGCCCCTACAGCGCCGTCGTCGAGCAGCGGGGCTCAGGGGATGTTCAGGCCTTTGACCCCAGAGGAGGAGCGGGAGTTTTCTGATAAACTCACGCAGTTCTGCAAGCGGGGACCCCCTAAGTTCTCGGGGCGGAGCACTCACCCGTGGGAGATTGGATCGTGGCTAGCGTCGATGGAGAAGATGTTTCGGGACTTCTTCATCGACCAGAGGTTCAGAGCACATTTGGCAGTACACTGTCTGGAGGGGGATGCAGATGCTTGGTGGCGTCGGGTCGAGCCCCTAGAGTTTCAGGTCACCCGGCAGCTACCCTGGTCAGAGTTCAGGAGGATGACCCTTGACACTTACTTCTCCACGAGTGTGAAGAAGAAGATAGAAGATGACTTGAAGAACCTGCAGCAAGGTGATCGCCCGGTGTGGGACTATTATCAGGAGTTACGCAGTTGCTCAACTGCGTGCCCTACGTTGCCAGGGATGGGCTGCACCAGGTGGAGCTGTTTGAGACAGGCTTGCGCCCCGAGATCTTTACCATGGTACACGCCCAGAGGCTTCAGACTTTATCAGAGGCAGTGGACCATGCCCAGTGGGTCGAGAGGGGAGATCAGGTTGTTTCTAGACGCGGAGGTCCGGTCGCTCAGAGTTCTGAGAAGAAGCGACCAGCATCAGATGAGGGGGGACAGGCCAGTTCCTGGAGGCCGCCCCGACCGCCACCGCCTCAGTTTACGGGCCGGGGGCGTTCGGAGCGGCGAGGGCCTGGGGGATCCCAGAGGCCCCCACAGCATCAGCAGCCCCAGCGACAGCAGCAGCACTCGCAGCAGCAGAGGTCGCAGTCGCGACAGCAGGGATCTCAGCGGCAGTCGCACAGGCAGCAGCAGCAGCAGTCACGGCAGTTTCGGGCCCCAGGCAGTTGTATCTTCTGCGGGGGTCCGCATTTCCCCGGCACTTGTGATCAGAGGTGGGGGCGTTGTTATGGCTGCGGGCAGGCAGGGCACATACGATCTTCATGCCCTTTTTCGGCATCAGTGGCGCCTTCTTCGGCCTCAGTTTCTCCTCCATCTCAGCAGCGACCGCCAGCTCAGCGGCCTATGCTTCTGCGAGCAGGGCTCCTTCCTCCCACCCTGCAGACCACCGACCACCAGCTCAGAGCGGGCGAGTCTACGCCGCTCAGGTAGGGGACTCCGCGGCAGCCGACCACGTGGTGGCAGGTATCACTTTACTTTTTGGTATTAGAGCTCGCACTTTATTTGATACCGGTGCATCACATTCTATTATTAGTAGAGCATTTGCATCATCTCATGGACTAGAGTTAGGTCGGTTGCCACATGCCTTAGAGGTACAGATTCCTGGTCACATATTGTTTGTAGAGGAGTGTTGCTGGTCGTGCCCGGTACAGATTGAGTCTTGGATTTTGCCAGCGGACCTGATGGTCCTTAGTCAGCTGCGAGATTTTGACATTGTACTGGGGATGGATTGGCTGGCTCGCTATTTCGCGACGATTGATTGCGCCGCGAGGTCTGTTACTTTTAGCGAGCCAGGCCAGGAGGTGTTCGTTTTCGGGGGGTGCCAGAGTGCTTTCTTTGCCTCTATGGTTTCGACTTCTCGTGCGAGGCAGATGATGCGCAGTGGATGCGTAGCCTTTATGGCATCTGTGGTTAAGGAGCCTACGGCGGCTCCGGGACTCGTGGATATCCCGATTGCCCGTGAGTTCCCGGATGTGTTTCCTCCAGAGCTGTTTAGCATGCCGCCGGATAGGGAGGTCGAGTTTTTGATTGACGTGGTCCCAGGAACCGCGCCAATCTCTAAGGCTCCTTACCGAATGGCACCGGCTGAGCTGCGAGAATTAAAGGCGCAACTCCAGGATTTAATGGATAAGGGTTTTGTGAGACCGAGTGTATCGCCTTGGGGAGCGCCGGTGCTATTTGTGAAGAAGAAAGATGGTTCGCTTCGACTGTGCGTTGATTATCAGGAGCTGAATAAAGCGACCATCAAGAACAAGTACCCTTTGCCGCGCATTGATGATTTATTTGATCAGCTGCAAGGGACTTGTGTCTTCTCCAAGATCGGCTTACAGTCTGGTTACCACCAATTGAAGGTGAAGGCCGAGGACATCCCAAAGACGGCATTCAGGTCGCGGTACGGGCATTATGAGTTCACCGTCATGCCTTTTGGACTGACAAATGCCCCTGCAGCTTTTATGGATTTAATGAACAGGATTTTTCGACCATACCTGGATCGGTTCGTCGTTGTTTTTATTGATGACATCCTAGTTTATTCCCGAAGCGATGCGGAGCACGAGGAGCATCTGAGGATTGTGCTACAACTTCTGAGAGAGAGGAAGTTGTATGCCAAGTTATCTAAGTGTGAATTTTGGCTTCGGGAGGTTGTCTTTTTGGGCCACGTGATTTCAGCCGCTGGAGTGGCAGTAGACCCGGCGAAGATCGAGGCAGTCCGGGATTGGCCCCGACCGACGACGGTATCAGAGGTTCGCAGTTTCATGGGCTTAGCAGGATATTACCGTCGGTTTGTGGAAGGTTTTGCGAAACTTTCCACACCCCTCACTCGTTTGACGCGAAAAGGGATTAAGTTTATTTGGAGTGAGGATTGTCAGAGGAGCTTTGAGGAATTAAAGAACAGATTGATGTCGGCTCCTGTCCTTTCCCTCCCTGTTATGGGGAAAGGATACGTGGTATACAGCGACGCATCGCACAGTGGACTTGGTTGCGTGCTGATGCAGGAGGGAAGGGTGATCGCTTATGCCTCCCGGCAACTGAAGGATTATGAAAAGAATTACCCTACCCACGATTTGGAGCTAGCTGCGGTGATTTTTGCACTAAAGTTGTGGCGCCATTATCTGTATGGGGAGCATTGCGAGATTTATACCGACCACAAGAGCTTGAAATACCTGTTCACGCAGAAGGAGCTCAACTTGAGGCAGCGTAGATGGTTGGAATTGTTGAAAGATTATGATGTAGACATATTATACCATCCTGGCAAGGCCAACGTGGTTGCTGATGCCCTGAGCAGGAGAGCAGTACAGAGTCTATCTTTGAGGATCACCGATCAGGCGCCATTACTTGAGCAGATGAGGCGGTTAGAGCTCGAGGTTGTGTCCCCTGGGGTCTCTGCTAGACTTATGTCTCTAGTCGCACGCCCACTCTATTGGACAGGATTCGGGAGAGACAGAGTGAGGACCCCCACCTGGTGAGGATTCGAGAGCAGATGCAGACTGGTTTGATAGGGGACTTCTCAGTCGATGCTGCGGGAGTACTACGGTACAGGGACCGCGCGTGTGTGCCTATGGACGCAGAGATCCGAGAGCAGATCTTGAGGGAGGCCCACTATACACCTTACACCATCCATCCTGGTGGGACTAAGATGTATAGGGATCTTAAGGCACAGTTTTGGTGGAATGGGATGAAAAGAGACATTGGGAGATTTGTAGCACACTGTCTAACTTGTCAGCAAGTAAAGGCGGAGCATCGTGTACCTGCTGGCAAGTTGCAGAGTCTCCCAATCCCTGAATGGAAATGGGAACATGTTACGATGGATTTTGTCACTAGTTTGCCGAGAGCACAGACGGGAGCGGATGCTATCTGGGTAGTCGTGGACAGGCTTACCAAATCCGCTCACTTTCTGCGGTTCAGATGACTTGGCCGATGGAGCGACTCGCACAGGTGTACTTGCTGAGGTGGTTAGATTACACGGAGTACCTGTTCCATCGTATCAGATAGAGACCCGAGGTTCGTCTCGCATTTCTGGAGGAGTTTACAGACAGCCCTTGGGGACGCAGCTCCGATTCAGTACAGCATTCCACCCACAGACCGATGGGCAGTCAGAGCGCACTATTCAGACCCTCGAGGATATGTTGAGAGCATGCATTCTAGACTTTGGAGGAGGATGGTACCGACACTTGGGATTAGTTGAGTTTGCGTACAACAACAGCTATCAAGTCGAGCATTCAGATGGCTCCGTTTGAAGCGTTGTATGGACGCAAGTGTCGGTCACCCCTTTATTGGAGTGACGTGGGTGAGAAGAAGACCTTGGGTCCTGATCTACTGTTAGAGGCAGAGGAAGAAAAGGTCAGATTGATACGACGACACCTCGAGACCGCCCGAGTCGACAGAGGAGTTATGCTGATACTCGACGGCGAGACTTAGAGTTCCAGGTGGGTGACCATGTTTTTCTGAAAGTCTCGCCTTCGAAGGGGATTCGGAGATTCGGTATTCGTGGGAAACTGAGCCCTCGTTATATTAGACCTTTTGAGGTGTTGGAGCGCTTAGGGCCAGTTGCCTACAGGCTTGCGCTTCCTCCCAGACTTTCGGGTGTTCACAATGTTTTTCATGTTTCGACACTGAGGAGGTATGTTCATGACCCGTCTCATATTATCGATTTCACTCCATTGGAGGTTGCTGAGGACCTGAGTTATGTTGAGCGGCCGTTGAGGATCTTGGATCGTGAGGTTAGGAGTTGCGCAGTCGGGCCATCCCCTATGTGAAGGTTCTCTGGAGCAGTCATGATGAGCGCGAGGCTACCTGGGAGTTGGAGTCAGCGATGATGGATGCTCACCCCCACTTGTTTGAGGCCGCTACCTGAGGTATGACTTTTGTTTCGAGGACGAAACTTTTTCTTGTAGGGGAGGATGTAGTGTACCGGTTTTCCCATGCAACTTTCCGGTGAATCCATTGTGTAGAACACCTAGTGTTGGTGTCTGGCCCATGGTGCATCGAAGGGGTGCCACAGATGGACCTCGTGAGACTTGGATAGATGATTTGGCCTTCGGCTGTGATTGCCGAATTTTAGAAAAGGTTTTGGGCCAATCTGAGGTTGGATTTGGATTCAGCGCGGAAAAACGCTTGAAAACGGCTATTTGCTTGTTGAATTTGGAGTCCGGATGACCAAATGCGGGCTTCCGGAAGATTTGGGGGATTTTCGGTGCATGGGGGAGCCTCGTGGACGGCCTGAGCCACGTGGCGGCCTATTATTGGCCGGCTTACGCAGCTCGGTCCACGGGGTAGCGCGGCGGTGCATGGACCGCAGGCGGGTGGCACGTGGCGTGCCCGGATAGGCCGGCGCACGCGGCACGGCTCATTGGATTTGCGGGATGCGGTGGACCGGGCGCACGGCACGTGGCGGCGTCGGATCGTCGGCCCACGTGGGCGCGGTCCACTGGTGGCAGGGGGGGCGCCTCGGTACTGTGCACGCCACGTGCGCGCACAGTGGCGCAGGCGGGGCGGTCGGCCGCACTCGAGTGCGACCACGCGTCGCCTCGAGATATGGGCGGCCGTACAGTACCCCGCTGACCGCGAGGGGGACACGCGGCGTGTCGTGGGCGCGGGGATCCGCTGTCCCCTGTTCGGGGCTACGTGGCGCTCCCTGGCGGCTTCCGGGCGCGTCGGACGGAAGGGTGCAACCCGGGTTTTCGGGCGCAGTGCGCCCGGGAAACCGCGCCCGAAAACCCGGCCCGTTATGCTTGTGGGCTGGGCCTATAAATAGGACCCCCCTTTCGTTTCTTTGTCTTTTTTGGACCTTTTTCACTGGGCTCCCTTCACAGAAGTTCCTCCTCTCTCAGTGCTCTACCCTTTGGAGAAGTTTGAAGATTTTTGGAGGCACGCTTCCCGAGGTTCACCATTTACGGCGCGGCGCGACGCTTGTTCTCCGGCGATCCTCTTCGCCCTTCTCAGTGTTTGGACTCCTCCGACTCACCCCGACCTCAGAATCCGCCGATTCTTGCGCGTTGGACTCACGACAGGTAGGGCTTCAACTCCTGTGTTTTATGGTTCCTCGATTTCCGTGCTGATCTTGGAGTTTTCTTAGCACCCATTTGACCCTTTTTCTTCGCGGACTTTTGGGACAGCACCGCAGTGTTCTTGCCATATCTTTTCGCTCAGGTGTCGGAACGAGGCGATTCAAAAGGCAATTTTCATCTACGCTTCGCAAGGAGTCTCCTGGATTTTTCTCAGAATTTTCTGAGTTTTACTCGAGGGTGAGAATCTTCTTCCTCTGTGGTCCTTGTTACTGGAATTTAGTGCAGTTTGGATTCGGGGTGTACCCCTTGTCGGATTTTTATCTCAGCGTAGGAAACTCCAAATTGGGCGTGCAGGTACCTGTTTCGACGGGCTCGTCGCAAGGATCGCGATAGTATTTTTCTTGGATTTTTTCTGGACATTATTCGCAGGTGAAAATTAGTGAATTGTGGACTGCTGGTTTGGGGGGACAGATTCTGGAATTGTGGATGTTTAGCTTATGTATTTTCCTTTGGGGTACTTTGTACAGATTGGTGGTGTATTTGGACTGGTCTTGGACTTCGCCTTTGGATAATTGGAATAGCGCTTCAGGTGGGTGATGTTGTGAACCTCCTACTTGTGAATGTCACTAGGCCTATTAGAATGCCATGATTATATGTAATTAATGGTGAATGTATCTAGCATGCTTGTATGAGATTAAGGTTCCTTTGCTATTACTTGCATTGTTAGCAAGCTACAAGTTAGTAAGTGGTGTTTCCATGTTTAGATATGCAATTTATTAGTTGGAAAGAATGCTATAGCCATATCATATTGTATGTTGAGGGAAGGTTTGGGCATGTGATTAGAATGAATGTTGTAAAAGGGGTACTTGCTAGTAGATTGTGCATCTAAAATGTATTAAGTATCATATATCTTACCACATGTACATCGGGATTTGCCCAAACACTTAATGTTGCATATGTTTGAATAATTGGAATAATTATGGCAAATAAAGGACTTTGCATGCTTGAATGGTCATCTAGGTAGGCCACCTTTTTCTGCTACACCAACTTATTGGAATTGACTTAGGAGAAACCATGCTTTTGTTTATTCTCCTGTCGTCTAGCCTAACGGGATTGTGTAGTCAGATGTTCAGAGTTGGGACAGTCGGGGATTGAGTTTTGGGGGTTGCGGCGACCGCGGACTGTGGGCGGTTGACCGGATTATTATTATTACTTTTGCACCAGATTGGGGGTAGGGGATCGAGTTCCCTTTTAGTGGATGGGTTTTCCCACTTTGATCAGGGTCGTGACCCCGTCCTGCTATTATGGTACTGATGATACTAGTGACAGTGATGCTATGCTCGTGTGGGGTCGCTCCCCTCGAGTGCCACTCCGGAGTAGGATTTCGAACGTGTTGGGTGCCGGTCAGGCCGTGTTGGGTGCCGGTCAGGCCGTGTTGGGTTCCGGTCTATTTGGACAGGGGAGATACTCAGTTGTGAGGTTGACAGCAGAGCAGGCTCAAGTACCAGTGTTTACTGGTGTTTTGATTGTGTTTGGTCTGTCAGTCCTTACGTTCTGGTGCTTGCCTTTAGCCATTCTCTAGCAGACATCGTAGAGGCATGTTAGTGGTAGCTTTGCATCAGTAGTGTACTTGTAGCTTACCACCTTTGTTTCATTTTCTTCGCCTCTGATAGTCCTAGTGGGCATGTCTGAGTTTGAGGTCTACCCACTAGGGGAGGCTACTGTTTTTATAGTAGTTCTCACCCCCCACTGTTTTCTCTTTTCTGTTCCCCTTTGTTTTGCAGAGTTCTCTGCGGGAGTTGCGGGACCCTCTTCCCTGGACCGAGGTAAGAGGATCGCTGACTAGATAGCCACTGCCCCCGAGTTCGAGTTTTGATAGTTTTGATGTATCCCCAGTACACTCAGACGGTTGTATTTTCCTTTTATTTTGGGTCTGGCTGCGGCCAGCTGGTTGTATATATTTCGTGAGCTGGGAGAGACACTTGTATATTTTTGAGAGCTTACTGTACTTTCATTTCCAGCATTTGTCTGAGTTGTATTAGTTTTAGTTAGCTCTGTTTTATGCTCCTTTATTACTTGTTTTATATCTGAGCAGGTTATCAGCGCTTCGTGTACACGGAAAATTCCGTATGCACGGCGGATCTGTGGACGGGCCCGGGTTCTGGTTTACACCCGGGGCGTGACACCCCTGGGGTTTCCGCAAGACGATTTCTATGGCTTGCGCCCACTCTGCTGGACAGGATTAGAGAGAACATAGTGTAGACCCCTATCTTGAGGGCTAGGATCAGGTGCAGCGTGGCCATGATGGGGATTTCGGTGATGCATGCGGGAGTACTTAGGTAAATGGACCGCTACTGTGTGCCCGTGGATTCTGAGAGTAGAAAGTTGATCCTTAGGGAGGCCCACTATACACCTTACACCCCCACCCCGGGGGGACAAAGATGTATAAGATTTGAGGTCTCAGTTCTGGTGGCCAGCATGAAGAGGACGTCGGTAGTTTTGGTAGCTCATTTCTACTTGCCAGCAGGTTAAGCAGAGCATCAGGTTCCGCGGGCAAGTTGTCAAAGCCTACGATCCCTGAGTGGAAGTGGGATTGCATCACTTATGGATTTTATTGTTTGGACTACCGAGGACTCAGAGTGGGGCTGACGCCATTTGGTGATAGTAGATCGCTTGACCAAATCAGCCCACTTTCTGCCGAATTCAGTCAGGTTGGGACTTTGGAGATGTTGCGCAGTTTGTCCTTGACGAGATTGTGAGGCTTCATGGGATCCAGCTTCTATTGTATCAGACAGGGGAACACTAGGTTCACTTCGCAGTTTCTGGAGGAGCTTACAGAGGGTCTTGGGGGACCCAGCTTCAGTTTAGCACGCGCCTTCCACCCACAGACCGACGGGCAGTCGAGCGGACTATTCAGACTCTGGAGGACATGTTGAGGGCTTGTGTCTGAGCTTCAGTGGCATTTGGTATCGACATCTGAGGTTAGCGAGTTTGCCTACAACAATAGCTTCCAGGCGAGTATCCAGATGCGCCCTATGCAAGCATTGTATGGTGGAAATGTCGATCGCCTTTGTGTTGGAATGACGTGTGAAAGGAAAACTTGGGGCCTGATTAACTTTTGGATGCAGAGGATAAAGTAAAGATTATTCGGCGTCATCTGGTGACTGCGAGAGCCGACAGAGGAGCTCGCGACAGGAGGCGGCGGACTTTGAGTGTCAGGTTGGAGATCAGGTGTTTCTGAAAGTCTCGCCCGCTCGAGGGATACGGCGTTTTGGAGTGGCTCGGGAAGCTTAGTCCGCGTTTTATTGGACCCTTCGAGATTTTAGAGCGCATCGGACCGTCGACCTATCGGGTTGCTCTACCGCCGCGATTGTCGGGTACTCACGATGTATTCCATGTTTCCGTTTTGAGGAAGTATGTGTACTGATCCCTCCACGTACTGGATTTCACTTCCCTGGAGATGGATGAGGAGCTGCACTTTCAGGAGCGCCCGATGCGAATTCTTGCTCTTGAGACGAGGGAATTGCGCAATCGGGGGTTTTACCTTATGTAAAGGTACTTTGTAGCCCCACGATGAGAGAGAGGCTACTTGGGAGCCGAGGATCAGCTAGGATTGCCTATCCTGATCTATTTGAGACCCCTTCGTGAGTTTGGAACTTTTGGGTTTCGAGGAACGAAACCGTTGAAGGGGGGGGCGAGTGTAGAGCTGGTTTTTAGTTTGACCTACCGACTCTTCTGATGAGCTTTTTGGGTGGGAAAGCTGCGAGCATGTGTATTTCAGTTTACAGCGGAGCTCGGGAGGTTCCGTGCTGCGGCGGAAAGCCCGGGGTCGAAAAAGTGAGTTGCTGGGGCCCTTTGGTCTATTTTATTTAATTATTTTATTTATTTGAAAATGGGGTTTTATTGAGTTGGTTTCTTTTTTTTTGTGTTTTGCTGTTCTGTGAGGAGCTGGCAGAGGTTGGGAGGGGCCTTAAGTGTGGTAGGTGGCTTTATTTAATAAGGTTAGTTAAAAAGCTTACCTTGCTGCCTGTTTATTTAAGTGCCCCACCTCACCCTCTCTCTCCCTCAAGCAGCAGCAGCAGGATGGCTTTTCCTTTTGGCTTGGTGAAACAGAGAGGAAGGAAGGAGAGGAAGAGGCTGTAGCTTTCAAGGAGGCCTTTTGGAGTGAACCGTCTGTTCGTCGCCGGGGAGCGCCGAGCGAGGTGCGCGCGACGGCAACGACGAGGTTTGGTGTGCACTTTGGCTTATTTTATTTCGTGG
>CM055067.1:22250402-22287491 GCA_029204045.2 Tillandsia leiboldiana
CGCGCGGCCCCTGCCGCGCGCGCCTGCGCGCGCAGGAGGCCCCGCGCACACGCGCGCGGCCCCTGCCGCTCGCCCCTGCGCGCGGCCCTGCGCTGCCACCCGCGCGCGGCCAGGAGGTGCCGCGCGCACCTGCGCGCGCCCTGCCCCGCGCGCCCCTGCGCGCGGCCAGGCAGCGCCGCGTGGCAGCACTTTGCTGCACGCGGGCCGCGCCCAGCGGCACCGCCACAGGGTGCTGCCAACAGCACACCCTGGCGCCGCGCCGTTGCGCCGTGCGCGCGCGTCGCGGTCCGCCTGCGACGAAACCCAAAAAAACCCAAAAAAATCCAAAAATCCCAAAAATCCAAGAATCCCATTTTTAGCACTTAAAATTCAATTATAAAAATCCCTAAAGCTCAAAAAACTCCAGAAAACCTCAAAAAGGAGAAATTGCTTACCTCGTTGTCGCACGCCGCACGCCCACGAGCTTCGCACGGCCTCCAACGGCGAGTCCAAAAATCCAAAAAGCTCCAATCCTTTTCCTTCTTTTTCTTCTTCTTCCTTCTCCTCTCTTTTCTTATTCCTTTCTTTCTCTTTTCCTTTCTTTCTCTTTTTCCTGCTGCAGAGAGTGGGCTGGGGAAGCTTTTATAAAGCAAAAGCTTATTAATGTAAATCCGTTAATTAATTAATTCCAATAATCCAACTCCAACTCACTTTTTGCCTTCGGGCTCTCCGCCGCTGCCCGGAACCTCCCGAACTCCGCTGTAAATCAAAATACACGCGCTCCACAGCTTTTTCTCTCCAAAAAGCTCATCCGTTGAGGCGGGGTGCTCAAATCACTTAACCGGCTCCAAAATTGCCAGTTCCAACTCACTTTTTGCCTCCGGGTCCTCCGCGTCAGTCCGGAACTCCCGAACCTCGCTGTAAATCAAAAGTACACGTGTCCACAGCTTTTTCTCTTCAAAAGCTCGTCCGTTGAGTCGGGGTGCTCAAATCAATTACCGGCTCCAAAATTGCCAGTTCGACTCACTTTTTGCCTCCGGGCCCTCTGCGTCAGTCCGGAACCTCCCGAACCTCGCTGTAAATCAAAGTACACGTGTCCACAGCTTTTTCTCTTCAAAAAGCTCGTCCGTTGAGTCGGGGTGCTCAAATCAATTACCGGCTCCAAAATTGCCAGGTTCCGACTCACTTTTTGCCTCGGGCCCTCTGCGTCAGTCCGGAACCTCCCGAACCTCGCTGTAATCTGAAAGTACACCTGTTCCAAGTGTTCCTGAATTTCCGGCGCTCCACGGTGAAGTCTGAAATTCCCAATCTCATCCTCAATCGGCCTACAAAGCCCGGAAAAAACCCCGAATCGAGCTGGAGCTTCCGCGTGATCCGAATCAACCCGGGCATCAACTGTAACCTCAGATACAACATGCTCAAGGCAACTCTCCGCTCCAAGTCATCTGTGTGGTCGGCGCGCTATCCAATGCCCCGGTACTTTACATTCTTCTCCCCTCCTTCAAAAGGTTTCGTCCTCGAAACCAAGACACACACCCTACCCCAAGAAACAAACATCGGGAAAAACATCAACTCCAACTCTCTCTCAAAAGAAAAGCAGCCGAAAATAGCGAAAAGTCCAAAATTTCCAACGGACCGATGCCTTCGCCCCGATCAAAACAGAACAGGTTCCCGCATCGCCTCCATTTCTGGAGTAGTCCTCCGAAATTTTTCATTCCGCTGCTATTTTCGGCGTTTAAAACGGAAAAACCAGGAGAGAGAGATGTTGAAGCTGTCCCAGCTGTGGCCGCAACCCAAAACCACAGTCCACCAACTCAACACAGTAGGGGTGCAAAACTCTGATCTCAACCACAAGGAAAGGAAGTCATACCAAGTACCAAGCGATCCGCTAACCTGGCGCCCACCAATCGGCAACCCAAACTCATCCTCTCGGCTCTCAGGTGGTCGCTCAACCCACCAAACAGGCATCGCCGAACCTTCACTGGGTAAACTCAACCGTAAATTCCATAACTTCACAAGTAAGAATTTCTTCGGTTGCTTCAGATAGCTCAAATCCTTGTTCGACTTCAACGAAGAAAAGCCGATAAAGTGCGCGGGTTCAATTACACTTCTTCCTACCAGACGAAAATCACGGTCCAAACTCCCCGCGTAAACTCAAGTCTATAAACATAAACCTCTGCGGCTGGTGGCTTCCAAAAGATCGAAGTCTCTAAAAGGCAAAAACTCCTCCGTTGCTCCTTAGCAACCAAAACAATCAAGTCTCGCAGGTACATCCCTCGATTAGGCAACCAACAATTCCCCCCCTTGGAGTTGCTGCCCTAACCTCCAGTGATCTTGAAGCTCTAAGCCACTTCGGAAACAAATCCAAATGTCCACGACGGGTCTGGCTGCTAACCCGTTCCAACACAGCTGGAGAACTCGATTCTTCAAATACTAACAAACGCAGGCCTCAGTCCATGCACTTGACCGCAGGGCAAGCTCAAAAAGCCTCTACCGGGTTCTGAACACTAACCGGGCACGGCCCCCGGCTGCAAGGTTCCATAACCATGTCGACCACTATCACGGTCCCCAATCCAGTATCCTGGCGCCTCAACTGCCGAGAACCTCCAGGTCTCTGTCTCCTCTGAGACACACGACCCTGAGGCTGGCACCAAGGCAACCTCGATCCACTCCACTATCCCGAAATCAGGCAATACTGGAAGACTCTCTCTCTGGAGCTGGTCCCTCAATCTCCGTCCCTCCTGGACGTGATCAGTGATCCCCGGTCAATCCATCGCACATGCCCAATCGCTGCATCTACGGTCGGCACTCGCCGAGAATACACAATGAGATAAATATCCAGGTGCAGTCCCCTCTCAACATAAACAACCCGAAGCCTCAACCTGGGTGACAAGGGGCCCACTGCTCAACCCTCGCGGAAACTCGCTCCCGGTGGTCCAACAGGACGAACCCGACGCCACCAACTCTCGGCGTCCCAAACGAAAGGCGCAAGATCCCGCGCCCTGAAGCTTCTCCAGGATGAACAAATCCTTGAACAGCTTTCCCATAGCAGCGATCCAGTTCTCGGCCTCCCAAGGCCCCAACTTAAAACCCAAAATCTGCAGGGGATGGGACTGGATGAAGTAGAATAACCGGTTGGCAACCTCTCGCTGCTCCTGCACCATCAGTGGTGCGACCAGGGTCGAAATCGACGATGTCGCGACTGGAGTACTACTGGCGATACCTCGGGAGATGCTCTCAGCTCAAACATGCGCAACACACGCTCCATGTTCTTCTCCTGGCGCCGCAACGCCTCCGACATCTGGGCCCCCTGAGCCCGCAGATCCTGTGCCTCACCCTGCCTAGCCTGCTCGGCAGCCCGCCGTCCGGGCTCCTCAGCTGAGGTCAAACGCCCGCTCGTCGCTGCACGACGTCTCGGCGGCATCACAGGTAGCTGAAACAAAACAAACATCAGGACACGACAACCATACGACCCAATCCAGCGAGAGTCTAAAATTTGTTATCCTTCCTAAAGTATTATGTTGTCTGCAGCCAACATAATCACTTTGAGAGAATAACATATCAAATCTCTCATCCCAACCCGAGGGAGAGGTAAAAACTCAATCTGGACTCTCGCTAAAAGTCACGACTCTCACGTAGTCATCCTAATGTCCAACCACAAGCCTAGGGTTTCTAAGTCCTCAATGACCTATAACCTAGGCTCTGATACCACTCTAATCTGTCACGCCCCGGGGTCGAAACTGCGACCCGGGCTCGCTAACAGATCCGCCATCTGTACGGAAACTGCCGTACAGACGAAGCGTCTAGCCTGCAAAAGACAAAAACTACAGCTACACAGATATCAGAGCGGATAAAAAGCTGTACTATAAATTTTTTTCTCAACTACAAAGCTGCTACAACACATAGCCTATCTCCCAAAATCAGATGATACAAAAAGAAGTGCACCTATACAACATCTACAAAACCAAGAGGAGATAGCTAAACAGGAAACATAACCAACTCCCACAATCCGGGATGGTACATCTACCTCTCTCTAAAGTAACAATGCTGGTAGGGAACTATCACGCGACTCCCTGTCCTCGGTCCGTCCAGTCAAGCACAGCAGGAACGGAAGAAAGCCTCAGCAACCTGTCACCGACAGAGGGTGTGAGAACTACATCCTACAGTAGTTCTCAGTGGGTACCGTCTCCAAGAACCACGGTCTGCCCACTAAGTCTACCAGAGGCATAAGATAGAGAAAAGACTGATGATAAATATAATAAGCTGGAAAAGAATCTACAGCCATCATGCCTCTATCTACTATGCTCAATAAGAAGAGACTATGGATGATGGAATGCAGTCACTCACTGCTGACAATATGCCACAAGTACAAAGCCCAAGACGCTCTACTATGACACATGCTACACCATCACTCTCTCAGTACATCTCAAATCTCGGCGACTGCCCACCCGGGTCCAGTCGAGTCAAGCCTGCGCCCCCTGGTGTATCAACCAGGGTGTCCCAACGGACAAACTCGATATCTCACACAGTGACCCCATGGTAGCACGGCCAGGGGTATCAAGCGACCACTAGTACATGAACTAGGCGCATCATCGCGGCCTCGTCAGGCTCGGTATCATCATCGCAGCCTCATCAGGCTCGGAATCATCAACGCACCCGGGGCGTGGTTCGAGGGGTGCGACCCCACCGAACTCAAGTATCTCATCAGTATCACTGTCTCACAAGTGGCTCCTGCAGGCTGTGGTCCTCGATCAAACAGATCGGTATCTCGATGCTCAAGCACAAACTCAGTCGGAGAACCCTCCACGACTCAATCTCACAACACAGACCCACTCAACGAAGGTACTAAACAGCTAGGACCACCGTCTCACCCACGGCTCCCACAACACAACACCACTGAACTCAACACTCAACTCACGGCCGGAGCTACTCCACGGCCAGATCTACGAAGGGTCCGAAACCCAGGGAGACTAACATCTACGTCCCCAAGAGAGAAAGCAGCCCTTTGAACCCAGATCACTCGAATCCACTCGGGTGGATAAGTTTATAAGAAACCATGTCATTTATTTCAGAAAACCATTCGATCTGAGAGAAATCCATCTTTAGAATGATTTTTAGTCTCTTTTAGGAAAACCCTTTGAAATCAAGTTTTATGCCCAAACCTCGAAGAGCTGATGCCTTCGTCCCAACAGACGAGAACAGACTCAAACAACCTTGCGAGGCTTGGAAGAAACACTGGCTGACTAAAATCATGTATTTATCCAAAAAGGTTCTGGGTTCAAGGTCCTGCTAACACACGTGCACCACGACCCCAACCTGGTGGTGACGAGAAGAACAGTGGAAAGGAAAAACCACCGGGACCACCGTTTACCTGAAACGGCTCCCCAAAATGCTAACACTGGCCTAACCCAGCCACCAGACCCCACTCGGCCCCCCGGGCCCGAGTGCAACACCCGTCCCACAACACTCTGACCACTCGGCCCACTACCCGGGCGAGGAAACTCTAAGTCCCGAAGGATATGAAAAGTGCGGGATGTCTAAAGCATAAGGAACCTAGCCCAAAATAAGGTTCACAAATGGTCTGGTCAAAATCATGCACATATGACGGGGGTGCTAGTTAAGTTCCAAGAAAAATACTTAAACTAGCATGCAATCCTAAAACATTAGAATTAGAAGGAAGTCCGTAGACTTGGAGAGAAAACCAACCCACCTCAGAAAGCCACCAATTGCTCGTCGACACTTGCAATTGGCACAGCGGCTTACCTGGCCTCCAAGGGGTCTGCACGCAACCCGAAGCCCGATGCCAGAAACCGCACGCAAAACGGAGCACGCGGCGACCAACCACACGACCGCGCGCTCCGCGGAAGCAAAAACCGCACCGCAAGCTGTCAGAAGCGAAGAAATCGCAAAATCAATCAAAAAGGTCAAAACCGAGCATCCGACGGCGAAAAACAGCTTCCATCGGCGGAAAACAGCCTCCGTCAGCGAAAAATCAGCGCCCGACGGCGAAAAACAGCCCGTCGGCGAAAACCAGCGCCCGACGGCGAAAACAGCTCCGTCGGCGCGAAAACTGCTCAAAAACAGCTTGCGAAAAACCAACGAAAACTGCACAAACCGCTCGCGAAAACCCTGCGAAAACTGCGCAAAACTGCTCGCAACCTGCTCGCGAAAAACGACGAAAACCTGCGCGAAATCAGCGAGCGAAAACAGCGAAACCGCTTGCGAAACTGCTCGCAACCTGCTCGCGAAAAACGACGAAAACCTGCGCGAAATCAGCGAGCGAAAACAGCGAAACCGCTTGCGAAACTGCTCGAAACCTGCTCGCGAAAAACGGCGAAAAACTGCGCAAAAACAGCGAGCGAAACAGCGGAACCGCTTGCGAAACTGCTCGCAACCTGCTCGCGAAAAACGGCGAAAAAACTGCGCAAAACAGCGAGCGAAAACAGCGGCCGACGGCGGCCCACGGCTCCGACGGCGAAAACACGGCGAAAACCCGCGAAAGACAGCGGCCGACGGGGGAAAACAACGGTTGACGGCGAAAAACGGTGCCGGCACGCAAACCGAGGCGCCACCGCTGTCCCGGGAGCACGCCGAGCGGCGAAAAACCAGCCGCGCGACGAGGGAGGCCCGCCGCACGCCGCCCAACCAAGCGGCGCCGCGCAGCGGCCCGCTGCGCGGTGCCGGAGCGCACCGCGCTGCGCCCAGCGGCGCCGCGCGCGGCGCCCAGCGGCGCCGCGCGCGGCGCCCAGAGGCGCTGCGCGCGGGCCCGCGCGCAGCCCACTGCGCTGCGCGCGGTCGCGCGCCTGCGCAGGCCCGCGCGCGGCCCGCGCGGCCCGCGCAGGCCCGCGCGCGGCCCTGCCGCGCGCCCCTGCGCGCGGCCAGGAGGGCCCGCGCGCACACGCGCGGCCCTGCCGCGCGCCCCTGCGCGCGGCCCTGCCGCGCGCGCCTGCGCGCGGCCAGGAGGGCCCGCGCGCAGCGCGCGGCCAGGAGGGCCCGCGCGCACACGCGCGGCCCTGCCGCGCGCCCCTGCGCGCGGCCCTGCCGCGCGCGCCTGCGCGCGGCCAGGAGGGCCCGCGCGCACGCGCGCGGCCCTGCCGCGCGCCCCTGCGCGCGGCCAGGAGGGCCCGCGCGCACGCGCGCGGCCCTGCCGCGCGCCCCTGCGCGCGGCCCTGCCGCGCGCACCCGCGCGCGGCCAGGAGGTGCCGCGCGCACCTGCGCGCGGCCCTGCCGCGCGCCCCTGCGCGCGGCCAGGCAGCGCCGCGTGCAGCACTTTGCTGCACGCGGCGCCGCGCCCAGCGGCACCGCCACAGGGTGCTGCCAACAGCAGCACCCTGGCGCCGCGCGTGCGCCGTTGCGCGCGCGCGCGGCCGCCGGCGACGGCAAAACCCAGAAAAACCCAAAAAAAATCCAAAAATCCCAAAAATCCCAGAATCCCATTTTTAGCACTTAAAATTCAATTATAAAAATCCCTAAAGCTCAAAAACTCCAAGAAACCTCAAAAAGGAGAAATTGCTTACCTCGTTGTCGCACGCCGCACGCCCACGAGCTTCGCACGGCCTCCAACGGCGAGTCCAAAAATCCAAAAAGCTCCAATCCCTTTTCCTTCTTTTTCTTCTTCTTCCTTCTCCTCTCTTTTCTTTTCCTTTCTTTCTCTTTTCCTTTCTTTCTCTTTTTCCTGCTGCAGAGAGTGGGCTGGGGAAGCTTTTATAAAGCAAAAGCTTTATTAATTAAATCCGTTAATTAATTAATTCCAATAATCCAACTCCAACTCACTTTTTGCCTTCGGGCTCTCCGCCGCTGCCCGGAACCTCCCGAACTCCGCTGTAAATCGAAAATACACGCGCTCACAGCTTTTTCTCTCCAAAAAGCTCATCCGTTGAGGCGGGGTGCTCAAATCACTTACCGGCTCCAAAATTGCCAGTTCCAACTCACTTTTTGCCTCCGGGTCCTCCGCGTCAGTCCGGAACCTCCCGAACCTCGCTGTAAATCAAAAGTACACGTGTCCACAGCTTTTTCTCTTCAAAAAGCTCGTCCGTTGAGTCGGGGTGCTCAAATCAATTACCGGCTCCAAAATTGCCAGTTCCGACTCACTTTTTGCCTCCGGGCCCTCTGCGTCAGTCCGGAACCTCCCGAACCTCGCTGTAAATCAAAAGTACACGTGTCCACAGCTTTTTCTCTTCAAAAAGCTCGTCCGTTGAGTCGGGGTGCTCAAATCAATTACCGGCTCCAAAATTGCCAGTTCCGACTCACTTTTTGCCTCCGGGCCCTCTGCGTCAGTCCGGAACCTCCCGAACCTCGCTGTAATCTGAAAGTACACCTGTTCCAAGTGTTCCTGAATTTCCGGCGCTCCACGGTGAAGTCTGAAATTCCCAATCTCATCCTCAATCGGCCTACAAAGCCCGGAAAAACCCCGAATCGAGCTGGAGCTTCCGCGTTGATCCGAATCAACCCGGCATCAACTGTAACCTCAGATACAACATGCTCAAGGCAACTCTCCGCTCCAAGTCATCTGTGTGGTCGGCGCGCTATCCAATGCCCCGGTACTTTACAACAGGTGTGCGACAAATGAGGTCCCCCGCAGAATATACATCTGTCTCTGTCGCGAAGCCGTGGTTGTCCCGGCTGATGCTGTCCCTGTGTCTGATGCTGAGACTCCGGCTGCTGCTGCGATGGCCTCTGAGATCCACTAGGCCCTTGCTGATCCGCACGCCCACGGCTAGGTAATTGAGACCGCGGCGGTCTCCACACGCTAGCCTGTCCCTCGTCCTCGGGAACTGGTCGTTTCCTAACGGAACTCTGTGCGACCATCCCGCCTCGCCTCGCCACCACTGTGTCGCCTCTCTCCACCCATTCGGCATGCTCGACGGCCTCCTTAAGAGTCTGGAGTCGCTGTGCATGCACTAGGGTATAAATCTCGCTGCGGAGGCCTGCCTCGAATAACTCGACCTGGTGTGGCCCATCACGGGCGACAAAGGGCACGCAGTTAAGCAACTATATGAACTCCTGATAGTAATCCTGAACCGGCCGATCGCCCTGCTGAAGGTTCTTCAAATCATCCTCCAGTTTTCTTTTCACGCTCGTCGGAAAATAGGTATCCAATACCATTTGCCGAAACTCAGACCAGGGTAACTGTCGAGAAATCTGAAAATCCCGTGGCTCCACTCGATGCCACCAAATATCAGCATCTCCATCTAGGCAGTGTACCGCCATATGAACTCTGTACCTCGGGTCGATGAAGAAATCCCTGAAAATCTTCTCCATCGCTGACAGCCATGTTCCAACCTCCCACGGCTACATGTCCCGCCCCGAGAATCTAGGCGGTCCGTGCCGACAAAACTTAACAAGTTTGTCAGCAATATCCTGCTCCTCGGCCGGGGTCAAAGGCTGGGCAACTCCCCGAGCCCCGCTACTCGATGATGGTGCCGACGGCACAAGTGGTACCACAGGTGATGTCGGGGCCTCAAAAACTGTCGGAGGAGGCGCCTCTCTCTGCGCCAGTAGCTGCTCAATCCGCTGCTCCTGCCGGCGGTTGTTCTCAGCCAGTTGGGCCACCAAGGCCCTCAACTCAGCAATCTCAGAAGGTCCAGCCTGTCCTGGCTCAACAGGGGGTGTAGGGGCACCCCCGGTAGGAATCCGACGTCGGGGAGGCATCTGCCACAAGAAACCACAAGTCAGCCACACAACCACACACGACCCAATCTAGCGAAAGTCAAGGACATCCCCCTATTTCTGTAACTTTATGTTGTCTGCAGCCAACATAACTGTCCCACAGAAACAGGGTATGTCGATCCCTCTTCACTCTCTGGAAGAGTCAAAAACTAAATCACCGACTTTCGTAAAATGTCACGTCCCTCACGCCCTATCATCCTAGGGCTAACCAAAAGCCTAGGGTTTCCTAAGTCCCAACTGACCTATCCCTAAGCTCCGATACCAACTAATCTGTCACGCCCCGAGTGTAAACCAGAACTCGGGCTCGTCTACAGATCCGCCGTGCTCACGAAATTTTTCGCATACACGAAGCGCCGGTAACCTGCTCAAATAAAACAGATACAATAATAGAGCAATAAAATAGAGCTGAACTGAAAATACTACATCTCAGACTGAACTGGAAGTAAGAATACAAAATGACTGTAAAATAAAGTACAAGTCTCTCTCCCAGCTCACCACAAATATACAACCAGCTGGCTAAAGCCAGACCTCAAAAGTAAAAATACAACCGTTTGAGATAGGATACATAAGAGGTACCAGTCTAGCTACTCACTGTCAGGCCCACTGTCTGGCTACTCAGCCGTCCTCTCTCCTCGACCCGCCGCTGTATGTCCAGCAGCACCCGCAGAAGGCTCTGCAAAACAAAGGAGAAGAAAAGAAAAAGAAGAATGGGGGTGAGAACTACTAGTGAACCAGTAGCCTCCCCTAGTGGGTAAAGCCTCACGCCCAGAACACACCCACTAGGTCTACCAGAGGCAAAAAGGGAAGAAGAGTGGTAAGTAAAAAGACTACTGCAAAGGAAAAACTACCACTACTATGCCTCTAAAAATGCAGTCCTAGACTGGAACAACCGTATGCAACAGTAACCAACCGTCCCAAATGAACCCAATCTGTACCGCCCTCATCATCGGGCAAGTAAGCCGCGCCGATGTGATAGCAAAACTCCTGCTGCCGCCCTCATCATCGGGCAAATAAGCCGCGCCGATGTGATAGCAAAACTGTCAATAACTGTCTGGCCCCGGCCTCCGGAGGGGATCTCGAGGGGAGCGACCCACACGAGGAAAGCATCACCGGGCAATAACCGCGCCGGTGTGATAAGTAAAAGCAGGACTGGATCACAACTATAAAGCCCCAGTGGAACACAACCCTCCACTAAAAGAAAACTGATTCCCAATCAGATGCAAAAGTAACCATCCGGTCAATCGCCCAATATCCGCGATTGCCGCAATACCCCACAATCACGACCATGCCCCACATCCGACATCTGGTCAACCGCCTACTAATCCATAATCATGCCCTATCACCGATGTCCTATAACCGACATCCGGTCAACCGCCCAATATCCGCGGTCGCCGCCAAAACCCATAATCCATAATCCAGGCCCTGGCTACACTATCCCAAACCCCTGCTCAAACCCGAGCAACAAATACTACCTGACTAACGAAAGGAGAAAAGAAACAAACAAGGTTTCTCCTAAGTGAAGTTCCAGCATGAAAGTGTAGCAATAAAAGATGACCTACCCAGATGTCCAGACAAGCATGCATATGTCCTCATGAAAGATAAAGAAAGTGCGACAATTAAAGTCTCCACATGTGTATCAATTAATAGCTCCGCATAGATATAACCATCATGCTAAATCATTGTCCAACCACACATGTTTAAAATCCACAACTTTCCCTCACCTAACTCATCCACCTATGCATGTCCCAAAAGATCCTCAAGTGGTACCCTCCCACAAGATATTTCATTTTATCCCAGCATAAAAGTAAATTCCACATGCAAGGTTAGGTGCCAAAACTATATCCATACAAACATGTATAACCCCCAACCACTATCAGAGTTCCACAATAGTAATTTTCATTTGATAGGCTCACAATTATTTACTTTAAGCATGCATGTCCATAATTGAGCATTCTATATAACCAATGGGAAGATCTCTCCAATATTCCTAGGGGTATGTCAGAAAATGAGGAGTATAACAACCACCCACTTCGATCGCTAATTCCTGTCCAAAAGCGAAACTCACGCTCGGTCCAAAAAGTCACAGCAACACTGCACAATATCCCAAAGGAACAAACATAATTTAAACATACAAAGTTCCCAAATTCTGCCCATAATTACCACAGTCCAGAATTTCTCAATTTTCACCTGCGGAGAACGCCCGGAAAAATCCAAGATAAATACTGCCGCGATCCTCGCGACGAACCCGTCGAAACGAGTACCCGCACATTCAAATCCGATTTTTCTACGCTGAGTTACAAATTCTGTAAGTGGAACACCCCAAGCCAAACAGTCCAGGAAATATGTGTCAAAGAACCTCAGTGAAAGGAGATTTTCACCTTTGAAAGAAATCTATAAAAATCTAAGAAAAATCCAGGAGACTCCTTGTGGACTGTAGATGAAAAATGCCTTTTGAATCGCCTCGATCCGACGTCCGAGCGAAAAGATACGGCTAGAACACGGCGGTGCTGTCCAAAAATCCGTGAAGGAAAAAGGGTCAAATGGGTGCTCAGAAAACTCCAAGGTCAGCACGGAAATCGAGGAACCTTGAAACACATAAGTTGAAGTCCTACCTCTCGGGAGTCCAACGGCGCAAGAATCGGTGAAATCGGAAGTCGGGGTGAGTCGGGGGAGCCCAAACACTAAGAAGGGGCGAAGCGGGTCGAGCGTCGCATCGCGCCGTAAAATCGCCAACCTCGGGATGCGTGCCTCCGAAAAATCTCCGGGATCCACCAAAGTGTAGGGCACTGAGAGAGGGAGAATCCTTCTGAAGAACTCTCTGAGAAATGGAGTCAAAAAAGCCCAAAAAGAAAACAAGGTAGCCTATTTATAGGCCCAGCCCAAACAGTATTGGGCCGGGTTTTCGGGAGCAGGATTCGGGCGCACTGCGCCCGGAAACCCGGTCGGACGGTTCCCATCCGACGCGCCCGGAATGCCCAGGTGCTGCCACGTGTGCACGAAACAGGGGACAGCAATGCAAGTGGCCCCGCCGCGCGCCACGTGCCCCCCCCGCGGTCAGCGGGGTAGGTACGGCCCGCCACTCGCGTCGCGACGCGTGGCGCACTCGAGTACGGCCGACCGCCGCGCCAGGCGCCCTTGTGCGCGCACCGTCCCGAGGCGGGCCTCCACGCTTCCGCTGCGCCGCACCTCGTGAGCCCGCCAATGGCCTGCCGCCACGTGTCCCTGCGCCGGGTACATGCACCCGCGCGGCGAACTCCGTGGACCGCGCACCCAGCGCCCGCCAACCAGGGATCGAAACGTGTCTCCCGCCCAAAACCCTGCACCGCCATTCAAAACCCTGCACCGCCGCACGAACTCCGTGGACCGCGCCCACTGAACCGACCCTACCGCACGCCGCCACGTGTCCAACGCGCTCCCGTGCACCGCGCACCTGCCCGTGCGCCCGCACGCCTGCCCGCGCCCGTCCGCCGTTCTCCGCCGCTGCCCGCCGCCGCCGCCGCTGCCCGCCGGCTGCCGGAGTTACTATTCCGGCGTGAACAGTAACCAGTTGCGCAAAACGTCAAGCAGGTAGTCCATTTTAACCGTTTTCGCGCGCTGAATCCGAATTTGCTGTCCGATTTGCCAAATTCTAACTCCAAAATTTGCCGAAGGCACCCGGAAAGGTATTCTTTTGTCCAAACTTCGCGCCGAGCCCATTTTAATATCCATTTTGCGCGAAACCACTTCCGAAGATCCGACGGAGTCCACTGGTCACCTACGTGATCCATTTAAGTCTAAAGTCCAACACTCGTGTCCAAATTGTGCACAAAACCTCCGACACACAAAACAGGCTCCCATAAGCCACCAATGACTCCACCACAGCTCTGCAGAGATCCAGGTCATCACATCGGCACTACTCGTCGGCACGGAGGGGGCTGCTCGCTCCATCGGTGCCGCTGGTACAACTGAATATGCCGCTGCCTAGGAAGAAAGTGCTGGAGGACACTCAAGCGGTACTGCAACTAGCTGTGCTCTCCGCTCCAACAAGTGCATCAAACGTTCCATGGCTTCCTCCTGGCTTCGGACAGCCTCCGACCTCTGTGCCATCTGGATCCATAACTCCTGGGTCTCACTCTGCTCTGACAGTTCTGCCTCCCGCTGCTCGGGTTACTCATCAGATATGGAAAGTGCCCTCTTCACTACACGACGTCTTAGGGGCATCGTAGTCCACTGCACAATAACAAACATCAGGACACAACAACCAATCGACCCAATCCAGCGAGAGTCTAAGACATGTCATCCCTTCCATAGCATTATGTTGTCTGCAGCCAACATAATCGCTTAGGAGAATAAACATGCCAATCACTCATCCCGTCTTTAGGGAGAGGTATAAAACTTGATCAGGACTCTCGCTAAAAGTCACGACTCTCACGTAGTCATCCTAATGTCCAACCACAAGCCTAGGGTTCCTAAGTCCACAATGACCTACAACCTAGGCTCTTATACCACTCTAATCTGTCACGCCCCGGGGTCGAAACTGCGACCCGGGCTCGCCAACAGATCCGCCACCCATACGGGAAGCCCCGTATGGACGTAGCGACTACCTGCAAAAGATCATCTACACTAACAAATATCAGAGCTGAAAAGTAAAAGCTGAATTAAAATAAATACAACTCCCAATAATATACAATAAGTCCTCACCAAAAGTACATAAGTCTCTCAAAGGTGGAAGAAAAGTACAACTCTAATCCTCACTACAAAGGTCTCTCAACAAGAAACTCTCAAAAATATAAAAAGGGTACATCTACTCTCTGGATGACGACTGGTAGGGATCTAGCTCGAGACTCCCTCGCCTCGGTCAGAAGGATCAGCAACTGGATCAACAGGAACAGGAGTAGAAGTCCCTGGGGAAAAAGACACCACGACGGGTGTGAGAACTACTTCCCACAGTAGTTCTCAGTGGGTGCCGCCAACAAGCCCGACGGTCTACCCACTAAGTCTACTAGAGGCATAAAGTAATAACGTAACACTGAATGAAAGAGCTGGAAAGGAAAAACTCTACAACTACTATGCCCCTATCTAGATGCTCAAAAAGTGGAACAGATGGAAACATGATGCATCTACTAACATATCAATATAGTCACCCAATCTGAACTGACTGCCTCCTCGGGTCCAGTCAAACCTGCGCCTACCTACTGTCGTTACATCCCGGAGGACCGGACTGACGTAGGGCGTCCGTAGCTGCCAAAACTGGGCCAGCCAGAGGGACTGTGTCGACAAGTCGCGATACAAAAGTAACAAATCCATCCCGGGCGTGGCTCTCGAGGGGCACGACCCCACCGAGGAAAAGGTATCCGCGCACTCTGTCGCTCAGGTGGCACTGCAGGCTATAGTCCAAAATCCACGCTCACGCTCTGAACGGAAGGACTCAGAATCCTCAATCATCTCGCACAACGGTCGGAGTACTCTCGACGACTCAGCTGATCAGCTCTCACGAACACGAGACACTAGCCTCTCCAATAACTCACAGCACAAAACACACTGGCTGGAGATACTCCACAGCCAGGATCGACCCACAACTCAGGGCTAACAAAACTGGTCGGACAACACTCAACGACCCGGGACCACCGTCAACCCCAACGGTTCCCCCCGACAGAACATCAAACTCACAGAAGACACCAACCAGGGCCCGAAAGTTCCGGGAGACCAACACCTACAACCCTATCAACAAGAACAGGTTCCAGGCTCGGCCCCCGTGGCTTTCGTCCCGACAAAGGAACGGCCCCTAGAACCCAGACCACTCGAATCCTTCCGAGTGGGGAGAATTACAGGAAAAAGGTGACATTTGTTACTGAAACCCATTTTCACTCAACCCACGCAGGGCGAGGACTAAAAGTAGTTCCCTTTTAAAAAAAAACCATCTTGATTTAAGGAGAAACCCATTTTTAATGATTTTAGTTCTTTTAGGAAAAACAGTTAGAAAACAACTATTTTATACCCAAACCCCGAAGGGCTGATGCTTTTGTCCAATCAAACAAGAACAGACCTCAGCGGCCCTTCGATGCTTGGAAGAAAACATCGATAGACTAAAATCATGTGTATGTCAAAAAGGTTCTGGGTTCTAGGTCCAGCTAACACAAGCACACAACTGCCACTAACACAGTGGCGACAGCACAAACAGGGATACAAGACCTCCCGGGACCACCGTTTACCCCAAACGGTTCCCGGTACAGACAAGCGATCCACTACATCTACCAGACTCCACTCTGCTCCCAAGCACGAGTGCAAATGCATCCCACACTAAAAAGAAGTCCCGACCTCTCGGCCCACTACCCGGGCAAGGATAACACTATGTCCAGGAATGAAAGAACAGTGTGGATGTCTAAACATAAATAACCCTAGCCCAAGTGAGGGTTTTCTACTGGTCTGGTTACACATGCAACATATGACGGGGGTGCTAGGTCAAGTTCCAAGATAACCATAATTTAACAGGTGGTAGGAAGCAAAAGGGATCATAAGATCCTCAGATAAATACAAGGAATAACAATTCCTACATTGTAGCATGCTACTCAATAAATTCACTATCATGCATGGTCCTACTAAAGCAGATATAATGTCCAGCTCATCAAACTTGGAGACAAGGCCACCCACCTGAAGGCGCTATCAGTCCAAAGTCCCAAAGCGGAAAATACCCCAAAATCACTATCTCTAAATCCAACAGGTCCAGCAATGCCCGCAAACTCTCCTGGGTACAACACAAGGCTTACAATTACACTTTATTCCAAAATTAAACCAAGTAATCACAGTCTGAAATTCAGTCCCAAAGATGTCAATTATTCACCTGCAGAAACGGCTCCAAAAAATCCAATAAAAATACTGTCGCGATCCTCGCGTCGAGACCTTCGAAACGGGTACCTGTACGCCCAATTCTGAGCACCGTAGGCCACGTTACAAATTCCACAACACAGGGTGCGCAAAACCACACAGCAACATAACTGTAATTCCATGCACAGATAAGGGGGAAAACATATACCTTCGGGCAAACCTCAGAAAAATCCAAGAAACATACTATGATAATCCTCACGTCGAGTTGATGAAAAAAGTGTATAGGAGTGTCTCAATCCGATGCCCGGTTGCGGAGATATCGCCGAAAAACCACGCCGCTGTCCAAAACTCCACCACAAAAACCAAGTCACAGTAAACTCGAAAAAACACCTCGAAAAGCGTGAAACTAGGGGATTCTGAAAGTACCTAGATCGTAGCTATGTCCGTCGCGAATCCAGCG
This sequence comes from Tillandsia leiboldiana, assembly GCA_029204045.2. Classification (NCBI taxonomy): domain Eukaryota; kingdom Viridiplantae; phylum Streptophyta; class Magnoliopsida; order Poales; family Bromeliaceae; genus Tillandsia; species Tillandsia leiboldiana. The sequence continues at coordinate 22,267,315 of CM055067.1, forward strand.
GCGAAGAAATTGCTCGAAAAGGTGGTCGGAGTAGGCCGGGAGAGCTCGCGCACCGAAACGCGACAAAGGAGAACACAAAAGGACGAGCGTCGCGCCGCGCCGTAAAAAAGGAAACCTCGGGATGCATGCCACGAAAAAACTCCTAACTCTGCAGATGGATGTAGCACTGCGCGAGGAAGAAAGTTGCTGAAGGCGCCGAGGTGAAGGGAGGCTCGGAAACGCGGCAAAAGGGGAGAAGAAGGCGGCTCGGACCTTTAAATAGGCTGCTCGAAACAATTCGGAAAGTACCGAACGTGTACCAAGTTCCGGGCGCCCGGAAGATCCGGGCTGCTACAGTGTTGGGCCCGGCCCAACACTGTGCAGGCCCGAATCCCCCGCGGGCCTCCACGTAGCCCGCCGAACACGCAACAGCTGTGATAACCGCGGTTTTATCTTACCTTTCCGGGCTTCCTATTAATTTTATTGAACCGTTCTGCTGACAATAGGGGTCCGAGGGTAACTTTTCCTTGTTTTCTGGACAGATGATCGGGGCTCGCGGGTATTTTTGGTTAATAAAGCTCGCGAAACGGAGACCGGTGGTGCGATCGGTTTGGGATTCCGACCCCCGGATCTCCCAGAATAAATTCCGGAAGTTGGTACCGCAGCCCAGGTGACATACACAATTACCGGGGGCAGACCGAACTCTGGTCCGCAATCAGATCGATTCTGGTCGATCAGTTGAGGTATGGGATTTAAACACCCCTTTTCCCAGTCGCTCGAGTGGTTAATCTTAATTTGGGGTCCAAAATCCACTACGCCCAAACGACTAAATAGTCGGCCTTGGGAATTAGGTTTTCATATACCTCGCCTCCCCTCACCTTGGCGTAGGATATCCGAGCGTGGACGAGGAGCGGTTCCCCAAAACCCTCGCCTTTCCCATCGGCCGGCGTGGAAGAGAAGAGATTGATCGCCTCCCCGCAAAGATCCGACGAACGCTACAAGGACGATCCCTCTCCTTCGCCCGGTACCGACGAAAACAAGGTGAGCCGTGCTTCATTTTCTTTCCTTGTCGTTTCTCGTTACGAACGAGGGGGAGGGGGGGGGGGCTTTCTTGATTCGTCGGAGATGGAAGGAGAGGGGCGAGCCACCCGCACGCGGAGCGCCGCGCGGGGCAACCCGCGCATGCGGGGGCGCCGCGCGGGGCACCCGCATGCGGGGCGCCGCGCGGGGCAGCCCGCGCATGCGGGGGCACCGCGCGGGGCCGCCCGCGCATGCGGGGGCGCCGCGCGGGGCACCCGCATGCGGGGCGCCGCGCGGGGCAGCCCGCGCATGCGGGGGCACCGCACGGGCAGCCCGCGCATGCGGGGGCGCCGCGCGGGGCACCCGCATGCGGGGCGCCGCGCGGGGCAGCCCGCGCATGCGGGGGCGCCGCGCGGGGCACCCGCATGCGGGGCGCCGCGCGGGGCACCCGCATGCGGGGCGCCGCGCGGGGCAGCCCGCGCATGCGGGGGGCACCGCGCGGGCAGCCCGCGCATGCGGGGGCGCCGCGCGGGGCACCCGCATGCGGGGCGCCGCGCGGGGCAGCCCGCGCATGCGGGGGCACCGCGCGGGGCCGCCCGCGCATACGGGGGCACCACGCGGGCAGCACGGCAGCGCGGGGGGGGTTTTGTCGCTGCCGTCAGAGGCCGGTTGGCGTTGGGGCTTTCCTTTACTTCGCATTTAAAGGTTCTTGATCTCCCCGCCCGGGGATCCCGTTTTTGCAACTTCGGGGAGCGCGCGGGACGCGGGGAGCCGAGCGTGGTTTTCTACTAGCGACAGGTGGGTTGAATGTGTTAATTAGCATCGATTTCCGACGACCGTTTATTCTAGATATTACATGTTATCGTTTCACTTTACCTGCCGCCTATTATCGTATCTTAGATGCTACATGTAATCTCCGCACTTTAGTAGTTAGGTGTATTATGCTCCTGATGTTACATGTTGTTGCTTTATCTTCGATTATACTTGTTAGTAGAGTACCTTGATTACACATGTTATTATCTTACTCTTGTTCATGCATTGTGGCTACTGTGCTCGAGGCTGCAACACGCGCACCCGCGGTTTGGCCACCGCGAAGGGTGCGCTTTTCCGAAAAAAGTGGTCTATGACCCGTGTATACCCACGAGGTGACGTAGTGGGGCCCCTTATTAGTTGTGGGGTTTGAGGCGCCGAGGTGCGAGCGGTGCGACCCGTCGGTTTAGTTGTCCGACGTGGTCGGGTTTCTGCAGGTACGGTATGGGCCGTCGGTTTAGTTGTCCGACGTGGCCGGGTATTACAGGATACAGGTGTACAGGTTACCTCTCCACCTTGAGAGGGTGGTTGCTCCGGTTGTCTGCACGGTTTGTTTTATTATGTTCTCCTACTCTACTATTTTTACGTCACTGACTTCCCACTTCGTGACAGGGTTCGGTCGGGGGGAGAGGTAGGCGGCGGTGAGGACGGGACAGGAGCAGCTGGGTCGCTGGGGGCCCTGGACTGTATTTCCCCTTTCATTCTTGCATTTCATTTACATTGTAGTTATGTGAGAGGTTCGCGATACCCTCGTGGGGTCGGCGTGGATGTCGGTGTGGGTGGCATTTAGTTACCCTCTTATGCATTACTCTTCCTTGTATTTCTGTTGGCCATTTGAAAACGAAAAAGGCAAAAGCCAAAGAAAAGATTGCGAAAACCAGTTTTAAAATCTAAGTGTCGTGTAGGCACTGGTTTCAAAACCCTGTGGATTTATGGATTGCGAAAGGGATTTCAAAACTTGGGTGTCGGGTGGGCACCGTTTTCAAAACCTTGTGGATTTATGCTGATTTCGAAACTCGCTTTCAAACGTAAGCGCCGGGTAGGCGCTCTCTTCAACTGTGGATTTATCCTTTCCAAACTGATCGGCCATACGTTTTAAATAGATTAGAATGCTGGTTGTATGTTAATAATTGTTGTGATTGAATGGTTGTGTATGATTGGAACATGTACTGAATGCCACGCCGTGCATATAGACTCTGTCCGTTTACAGAGTGATCCTGTATGTGTGGCGGGTCTGGGCATGCGCCGGGGAAGAGGGGTTCTCTTTTACAAAAAAAAATTAGTACGTCAAATGTTTGACTTTTGTGAATCGTTTCCGCTAAAACAAACCCCCGGGGCGTGACAACAGCGAACGCCACCACACACATCGCGCCACGTGGCCGCCCCCAGACGCCGACACGTGAACTGGCAGCCAGTCAACGCGCGCCAGCGCCGCCTGGGGACCCTGCCAGGCACGCGCCCCGAGGCCGGTGCAGCGGTTCCGTAGACCGAGCGTACAACACCTCGCCAACCACACACCGCCACGTGTCACCTCCGGTCCACCGTACACCCGCGACTTTTTCCGTGGACCGCGCCGGCTGCGCCGGCCAACCGGGAGCCGCCACGTGTCCCGCCCCGGGTGCACGCCTCCGCGGTGGACCGCGCACCTGCTCGCGCGCCTGCCCGCGCCCGCGCGCCTGCCCGCGGTTGCTCCGCCGCCTGCCCGAGCCCGCGCCGCCGCGCTCCGCCGCTGCCCGCCGGCCTCCGGAACAGTACCAAGCCGCCTCGAAATTCATGCGCGACGTTCGAGCTCCGAAAAATCCAAGTAAATAGTCCATTTTCATCATTTTCGCGCGCTGAATCCAAATCCGATGTCCATTTTGCCAAATTCCAACTCTAAAAATTGCCAAAAGCATCTGGAAAGGTGATCTTTTATCCAAACTTCGCCCTGAGTCCAAATTGGCATCCGAGTCGCGCGAAACCACTTCTGAGCACTCGACGGGTCCTCCAATTACCCACGTGATCCCTTTTTGAGCCCGAAGTCCAACACCTGCATCCAAATTGCGCACAAACTCCAACGAGACACCACGCAGGCCACCAAAAGCTGCCAAACAACCAGAAAACTCAACGCGGGGATCCGGGTCCTCACACACAGTTCGGGGTCCGGACTGAAATAGGGGAGGTCCGGACTAGATCATGCGATAATAAAAATAAAAACAATGTTCGGGGTCCGGAATGAAACAGGGGAGGTCCGGACTGGAAAATTGCATTAACCAAAACATGTTCGGGGTCCGGACTGGACGTGGCTGGTCCGGATCCTGAACTTCCAAAAAGTCCAGTTTTTTTATTTTTATGCATCAAAACAAATTCCAAGTGTTTCTAAACTACTCAAATGTATTCGGATCACCAAAATTATTTAGTTAAACGTACATGATCCTTTTGAATCCATTTTTCTTGAGATTGATGTATATGATCCCCAATTCTTCATCTTCAATCTTCAAGACTCAAAATACTTCACGAAATACGCCAATACAAATTCCTTAACAATCTCCCCCTTTGGCAGTTTCGTGACAAAACAAAAATTCACTTAAAAATTCAAAAAGATATTTTTGTTGATATCACCATACAACAAAAATTTACATGAATGATCCAAATAAACATGAATACAAGAGATAAACTCCTAATACAAACTCTAGACTTAGACGCTTGTACTCTCTGCAAAACAAATAATTCTTGACAAAAGAAATCGTTAGATACCTCAAGAATTTAAATATTCAATAAGCAATCAGAGAGATAGAGTTTATACTCACCATGACATTAATTATCAGATATGTAAGAAGATAAACACTCAGAGAGAAACATACCTTCTAAAATCATTCAAGTTCCATGTCACAAGTTTCAAAAGTCAAAAGTCATCACTTGTTAGCAAATATTACATGCCCAAATAGTCAGTCGTAGTTAGCTTAGCTTGGCATATTACTTACTTACCTCTTACCTTCCCTAAGTTCTTAACTCTTCTCCCCCTTTTTGTCAACAAACACGCCAAAATGAAAAACATGAGGGAAAATCGTAATGTTCAAAAAGTTCAAGAACTAAAACTGGCAAAAGAAAGTAGAGAAACCTGCAAAACAAGGTTAGAAAACACATAGAAAGAACTTTCTTCTATCATTGTTCGAAGTTAGAATCATCGGAGCTGCTGCAACTCATTTTCGCAAAAATATTCTTCACCAACTTCGTTAGTGAGTTATATTTCTTTGTCAAGGTAACTTGAGCTGCAGTTATCAGTTCTAATTCATGAGAAATACGCCCTTGCTCTCTTGAGATGCGCTCCTGTTCAGAAGATAGTCTTTGCTGTTCTCGATAAATGGAAGTTACAGATGCGTCATCATCTGATGTCTCAAACATTATAGGTCCTTGTTTTGTAGTTGCTACTGTTGCTGGTGCTGTTGCCTGTTCTTGTCGAGGAGTAGAGGTCAAAGGTTTCTTGCTCCGTGGAGGAGTAGGTGTGTCGTCAGGTTGCCTTGGTAAAGACTTCACAACTGTCGAATCATTAATTGTTCCCAAACTATGTTGATAGCTTGAAGAGCAAGTATCAGCTTTGAACTTCTTAAAAATTCACATTATAATCAGTGGGAACGGAAGTCTCTCCGTTTGATGAGGGTGATCCACATAACGCGCCATTCTATTCCAAATGATGTATGGAATGTTAATGTTCAATCCCTCTGCCTCGGATGGGTGACCCAAGAGATATAAAAACAGCATGCGATCCCATCTCAGGACTTTTGTCTGCATGTTCGGAAGAATATTGTAACATACAATGAAATTCAAAAACCTATACTCAGGTCGAAGCTCCTTTGAGTATACAGAGTTCCCTCCTGACTGAGTATCCGGCATGCATATCCCATCAACGACTGTTCTCCACGTAGAAGTTGTCAAACTCTTGCCTTTCAAGAAATGAGTCCCTGTCATTTTGGATTTCATCCCTAAAACTTCTCCGATCAATTGAGGTGTTATCTTGAGTTTGGTGCCTCGGACCGTAGTATGAAACTCCATGGGTCCACCTTCGTTCTCCTGAAGGTTATTTGCACACAAATAGAATGTTCGCACAAGATGAACACAATATCCCAAAGTCTCTGGAAACTTACAGATTTGAGATAGTCCAATCTGGTCAAAAAGATGACCAAATGCCATTGAGCGATCACGCAAATTTCCGACATTGACATGTCGCTCGCCAATGCATTCTCTATCTTTAAAAGCTTTCATCCGATCTGAGTCGATGTGAACAACGTCTTCTTCAGCTGGAGGTGGTTCACATGCCAATGGTTCTTCGATCTCAATCCCACGAGATCATCCTCTCTTTAGAGCAACAGTTTTCCTCTTCATCGACATCTGCTCCATATGAGCTTTTCCTTTCTCAAGAGCAGTAGGAGGAGTCTTCACTTTTTCAGAAACTGGGGCTTTTCCCTTCTCTGCCGCTGCAGCCTTTGCTGCGGTTTCTTCCATGATTTTGTCCCAGTCCTCCGATTCAGTTTCTGAGTCATCCACAGGGACATACTCTCCTTCCTCTTGAGTTTTCTTCGCTCTCTTGAGCTTATTTGTTATCCTAGTGCTCACTAGTGCTGAGATGAATACTACTATCCATTCAAATGCCATCTTGTCAGAGTTTGAAAGGAGTGCCCTGTGATCAAGAACTCAAGAACATGAAAATTGTTTAATTTCAAAAATTTCAAGAAACTTCCTAAACAATTCTTAACATGTGTAGAGACTAGGAATCAAGACAATTTTGCAAAAAGAATTTTATAAATTGATCAATTCCATAATTTTCGAAAAATCCCAAAAATTGCCCTAAAACCGAAATTTCTGAAAGCGTAGCCCAAAAATCTGTTTAAACAATGAATAACGATAAAGGAATTAATTTTTAGGCATCCAGAGTTCTTATTTCAAAAGAAAACTAATCAAAAACCGTTCAAAATTGAAATTTCAGTAACAAAACCCATGATCACATGATTCTATTTCCATTCAGGCATTGGAAGGCTCGGTCACTTGCCAGCGAGAACCTGATGTTCAACATTAACTTGCTGTCAAGTTTTGACCATAAGAAAGGAACATCCTAAAATCTCTATTCATTCCAGACCACCAGAATTGTGCCCGGAGGCCTCTATACATCTTAGTACCACCTGAGGGAAAGTTATAAGGTGTATAGTGAGCCTCCCTCAGCATCTGTTCTCCAATCCTTAAATCCATAGGCACACAAATGCGGTCCCTGTACCTAAGTACTCCCGCTATACCAATGGCAAAATCCCCAACTTGACCCTGCTATGTCTGATCTCTAATCCTCGCCAAATAGGGGTCCCCACTCTGTTTTTCCTTGATCCTATCTAACAGAGTTGGCTGCAAGACTAGAGACATAAGTCTTACAGAAACCCCAGGGAATACAACCTCAATGTGCAAACGCCTCAGCTGCTCTAATAGTGGCATCTGCTGGGTAATCAACAAACTCAATGAATACACTGCTTGTCTACTCAAGATATCTGCATCCATAATCACTATCCCAGGGTACTATAAACCCAAATCATAATCTTTTACCAATTCCAGCCATCGGTGTTGTCTCAAGTTGAGCTTCTTCTGAGTGGCAAGTATTTCAGCTCTTGTGATCAACGAAAATTTCACAATCCTCCCCATACAGATAGTGGCGCTACAGCTTTAGTGCGAAACCACAGCGGCCAACTCCCACTCATGGGTAGGGTAATTCTTTTCATAATCCTTCAGTTGACGAATCTTGATTTCAGCTCTTCAAGGCTCTATTAACACTGTTCATCCTAAGCAAATAAGTGACGCCCCACTTCCCAGGGGGGTCACCCATCCTAGAACTACTCTAGCTCTAGCACGCTTAACTCTCATGTTCCTCTTGGATCTTGCTACCATCCAAAATGCTATAGCCGGGTTAGAGATTTAGTCCTATTATATCATTTATATATAGGACTAATCCAAATTCCGGGGGTGTCACATTCTTCCCCCCTTTAAGCCCTGACGTCACGCCCTGGGGGTCGAACCACGCCCCGGGCTCGCCAACAGACCCGCCGTCTGTACGGAAACTGCCGTACAGACGAAGCGTTCAACCTGCAAAGAGATCTATCGCTACACAAGCATCAGAGCGGAAAAGGAGCTATGCAGTAAGAAGGAAACGGAATAACAGAAATCACTAAATAAAAGAGTCCAAGTACAAGAGTCCACTATCTCACAAAACATAAGTACAGTACCACTGTCTAGTACAAAAGAGGAAACCAAAAAGGTACAGGTCACTCTATCTCTGACTCGACCAACTCGGGTAGGAACTAGTCGGCGACGCCCTTACCTCGGTCAGAGGACTCCGCACGAGCTGAGCCTGGAAAAGACGCCTCAGGAACACCTGTCACACGCAGCGGGTGTGAGATCAACTGCAAAAGCAGATCTCAGTGGGTACCGCTGTCAGAACTCACGGTGCGCCCACCAAGTCCGCTGGAGGCAAAAACAGATAGATAGATAGATAGATAGATAGATAGATATGCATGCAGGAAATGAATCTACCACTATATGCCTCAATACTATGCTCGAAGGAAAACCATCTAAGAACATATGCCACAACCACCCGCTCATGTCACCAAATCTCAACTACTGCCCATAGGGGCCAGTCAAGCCTGCGCCTGTCGACTAGGAGCGCACCTGCCCACCACCACACATCCACTTGAGGACGATTTACGTGGGGCGTCCTGTCCGACTGTCTCTATCTCTCTCAAGTAGCCGCCTGGTAGCACGGCCAGGGGCGAGTACCCACCTGGTAGCACGGCCAGGGGTATCAATATCTCAACGCGTCCAGAGCGTGACCCGAGGGGTGCAACCCCACCGGGTATGGATCAAGTCACATCTGTCTCAGCAAGCGGCATCTGCAGGCTATAATCCTCGATCAAATAGATCGGAAAACTCGAATGACTCTACTCACCGTCAAGTCGGAAAATCCACCCTCGACTAAATCTGGTAATGCTACTAACATCCTGAGACTCTGGAGTATAGCTAGAAAATCTAGGAATCCCCCTTTCTCGGCCCCCGGCACGAGATCAACACACACAAGGGGTTTCCAACGATTTAGAACAATATCCCGACGGTTACCAGATAAGAGTAATAATGGAAAGGAACACGATACCTTTGCATTTCGAAGCAATGTAGAGCAATCTTAGACTTTTAAATAAAGCAACCCACCTGAGCACAACTACGAAAATCGCGTGCCAAGCGAAGGCCCCGAAGTGATCCTGCAGCTCCTCGCGGCAAAGCGTGCACCACCGGTCACGTAGAAAGCTAGCACCAAGTCACCACTGCGGAAACGGTGAAAACAAAGGTCAGAAAAACCCGCGGCCCCAAACCGCGCTCAAAACGGCGGTACAAACCCAACCGCCGACGAAGAACGCCGCGCGTTGCGCGGAAAACCCCTCGCGCACCCGCCGCGGCGCACCGTCGAGCCGAAGACAACGGCACAGAGCCGCCCACGGCCGAACAGCCCAAAGAACCCGGCCCCGCGTGGCGGCGGCACCCGCGCGGCCGGCAGCGCCGCGCGGCCCAAGGGTTGCCCGCGCGGCGCCATGCAGTGCCGCGCACCGAGCGCGCGGCCTGCAGTGCCGCGCGCCCAGCGCGCGGCCTGCAGGGCCGCGCGGCCCCATGGGCCGCCCGCGCGGCACCCTGCAGTGCCGCGCGCCCAACGCGCGGCCTGCAGGGCCGCGCGGCCCCATGGGCCGCCCGCGCGGCGCCCTGCAGGGCCGCGCGCCCAGCGCGCGGCCTGCAGGGCCGCACGGCCCCATGGGCCGCCCGCGCGGCGCCCTGCAGGGCCGTGGGGCCCCATGGGCCGCCCGCGCGGCACCCTGCAGGGCCGCGCGCCCAGTGCGCGGCCTGCAGGGCCGCGGGGCCCCAAGGGCGCCCGCGCGGCACCCTCGCAGTGCCGCGCGCCCAGCGCGCGGCCTGCAGGGCCGCGGGGCCCCAAGGGCGCCCGCACGGCACCCTCGCAGTGCCGCGCGCCTGCAATGCCGCGCGGCACAGGGGCCGCCCGCGCGGCACCCCCCGCAGTGCCGCGCGCCCCGCGCGCGGCCTGCAATGCCACGCGGCACAGGGGCCGCCCGCGCGGCACCCTGCAGTGCCGTGCGGCACCCCAGCACTGCCGCGCGGCACCCCTGAAGTGCCGCGCGCCAAGCACGCGGCCTGCAGTGCCGCGCGGCACAGGGGCCGCCCGCGCGGCACCCCTGCAGTGCCGCGCGCCAAGCGCGTGGCCTGCAGGGCCGCGCGGCCCCATGCCGCAGCTCCCGAGCCGACCGGCGCCCTGCTGCACACAAATGGCAGCAGGGCGCATGCTGCGTGCGGCGCTCATGCGCGCCCGCACAGCGGCAGCCCTCGCAGCCACGCGCCGCCAAAATCGCGCGCGCGCGGCTTGCACAGAAACAGCCACCCCGGACAACTAGTCCGCACAACCGCAACCACGGGGAAAGAAAAGAAAGAAGAAGAAGAAGGGAACTCCAAAAAACCCACGAAATAAAAATAAGCAAAGTGAACACCAACCTCGTCGTTGCCGTCGCGCGCACCTCGCTCGGCGCTCCCCGGCGACGAACAGACGGTTCACTCCAAAAGGCCTCCTTGAAAGCTCCAGCCTCTTCCCTCTCCTTCCCTTCCTCTCTGTTTCACCAAGCCAAAAGGAAAAGCCCTCCTGCTGCTGCTTGCTTGATGGAGAAGAGAGGGTGAGGTGGAGGCACTTAAATAAACAAGGCAGCAAGGTAAGCTTTTTAACTAACCTTAATTAAATAAGCCACCTACCACACTTAAGGCCCCTCCCAAACCTCTGCCAGCTCCTCACAGCAACAGCAAAACACAAAAAAAAAGAAACCAACTCAATAAAACCCCCTTTTTCAAATAAATAAAATAATTAAATAAAATAGACCAAAGGGCCCCAGCAACTCACTTTTCGACCCCGGGCTTTCCGCCGCAGCACGGAACCTCCCGAGCTCCGCTGTAAACTGAAAATACACATGCTCGCAGCTTTCCTCACCCAAAAAGCTCATCAGAAGAGTCGGTAGGCTCAAACTAAAAACCAGCATACTACACTCTCCCCCCCTTCAAACGGTTTCGTCCTCGAAACCCAAAAAGTTCCAAACTCACGAAGGGGTCTCAAATAGATCAGGATAGGCAATCCTCAGCTGATCCTCGGGCTCCCAAGTAGCCTCTCTCTCATCGTGGTGGCTCCAAAGTACCTTTACATAAGGTATAACCCGATTGCGCAATTCCCTCGTCTCACGAGCAAGAATTCGCATCGGGCGCTCCTGAAAGTGCAGCTCCTCATCCATCTCCAGGGAAGTGAAATCCAGTACGTGTGAGGGATCATACACATACTTCCTCAAAACGGAAACATGGAATACATCGTGAGTACCCGACAATCGCGGCGGTAGAGCAACCCGATAGGCGACCGGTCCGATGCGCTCTAAAATCTCGAAGGGTCCAATAAAACGCGGGCTCAGCTTCCCGCGCACTCCAAAACGCCGTATCCCTCGAGCGGGCGAGACTTTCAGAAACACATGATCTCCCACCTGAAACTCCAAGTCTCGCCGCCTCCTGTCGGCGTAGCTCCTCTGTCGGCTCTGCGCAGTCACCAGATGACGCCGAATAATCTTTACTTTATCCTCTGCATCCAAAAGTAAATCAGGCCCCAAAGTTTTCCTTTCACCCACGTCATTCCAACACAAAGGCGATCGACATTTCCTACCATACAATGCTTCATAGGGCGCCATCTGGATACTCGCCTGGAAGCTATTGTTGTAGGCAAACTCTGCTAACCTCAGATGTCGATCCCAACTGCCACTGAAGCTCAAGACACAAGCCCTCAACATGTCCTCCAGAGTCTGAATAGTCCGCTCGGACTGCCCGTCGGTCTGTGGGTGGAAGGCGGTGCTAAACTGAAGCTGGGTCCCCAAGACCCTCTGTAAGCTCCTCCAGAACTGCGAAGTGAACCTCGGGTCCCTGTCTGATACAATAGAAGCTGGTATCCCATGAAGCCTCACAATCTCGTCAAGGTACAACTGCGCTAACCTCTCCAAAGTCCAACCTGACTGAATCGGCAGAAAGTGGGCTGATTTGGTCAAGCGATCTACTATCACCCAAATGGCGTCAGCCCCACTCTGAGTCCTCGGTAGTCCAACAATAAAATCCATAGTGATGCAATCCCACTTCCACTCAGGGATCGGTAGGCTTTGCAACTTGCCCGCTGGAACCTGATGCTCTGCTTTAACCTGCTGGCAAGTTAGACAATGAGCTACAAACCTACCGACGTCCCTCTTCATGCCTGGCCACCAGAACTGAGCCCTCAAATCTCTATACATCTTTGTCCCCCCGGGGTGGAGGGTGTAAGGTGTATAGTGGGCCTCCCTAAGGATCAACTCTCTAATCTCAGAATCCACGGGCACACAGTAGCGGTCCCTGTACCTAAGTACTCCCGCTGCATCCACAGAAAAGTCCCCATCCTGGCCACGCTGCACCTGATCTCTGATCCCCTCAAGATAGGGGTCTCCACTCTGCTTCTCTCTAATCCTGTCCAGCAGAGTGGGCCGCAAGACCATAGACATCAGTCTTGCGGAAACCCCAGGGGTGTCACGCCCCGGGTGTAAACCAGAACCCGGGGCCCGTCCACAGATCCGCCGTGCATACGGAATTTTCCGTGTACACGAAGCGCTGATAACCTGCTCAGATATAAAACAAGTAATAAAGGAGCATAAAACAGAGCTAACTAAAACTAATACAACTCAGACAAATGCTGGAAATAAAGTATAGTAAGCTCTCAAAAATATACAAGTGTCTCTCCCAGCTCACGAAATATATACAACCAGCTGGCCGCAGCCAGACCCAAAATAAAAGGAAAATACAACCGTCTGAGTGTACTGGGGATACATCAAAACTATCAAAAACTCGAACTCGGGGGCAGTGGCTATCTAGTCAGCGATCCTCTTACCTCGGTCCAGGGAAGAGGGTCCCGCAACTCCCGCAGAGAACTCTACAAAACAAAGGGGAACAGAAAAGAGAAAACAGTGGGGGGGGGTGAGAACTACTATAAAAACAGTAGCCTCCCCTAGTGGGTAGACCTCAAACTCAGACATGCCCACTAGGACTATCAGAGGCGAAGAAAATGAAACAAAGGTGGTAAGCTACAAGTACACTACTGATGCAAAGCTACCACTAACATGCCTCTACGATGTCTGCTAGAGAATGGCTAAAGGCAAGCACCAGAACGTAAGGACTGACAGACCAACACAATCAAAACACCAGTAAACACTGGTACTGCCTGCTCTGCTGTCAACCTCACAACTGAGTATCTCCCCTGTCCAAATAGACCGGAACCCAACACGGCCTGACCGGCACCCAACACGGCCTGACCGGCACCCAACACGGTCGAAATCCTACTCCGGAGTGGCACTCGAGGGAGCGACCCCACACGAGCATAGCATCACTGTCACTAGTATCATCAGTACCATAAATAGCAGGACGGGGTCACGACCCTGATCAAAGTGGGAAAACCCATCCACTAAAAGGGAAACTCGATCCCCTACCCCCAATCTGGTGCAAAAGTAATAATAATAATCCGGTCAACCGCCCACAGTCCGCGGTCGCCGCAACCCCCAAAACTCAATCCCCGACTGTCCCAACTCTGAACATCTGACTACACAATCCCTTTAGGCTAGACGACAGGAGAATAAACAAAAGCATGGTTTCTCCTAAGTCAATTCCAATAAGTTGGTGTAGCAGAAAAAGGTGGCCTACCTAGATGACCATTCAAGCATGCAAAGTCCTTTATTTGCCATAATTATTCCAATTATTCAAACATATGCAACATTAAGTGTTTGGGCAAATCCCGATGTACATGTGGTAAGATATATGATACTTAATACATTTTAGATGCACAATCTACTAGCAAGTACCCCTTTTACAACATTCATTCTAATCACATGCCCAAACCTTCCCTCAACATACAATATGATATGGCTATAGCATTCTTTCCAACTAATTAAATTGCATATCTAAACATGGAAACACCACTTACTAACTTGTAGCTTGCTAACAATGCAAGTAATAGCAAAGGAACCTTAATCTCATACAAGCATGCTAGATACATTCACCATTAATTACATATAATCATGGCATTCTAATAGGCCTAGTGACATTCACAAGTAGGAGGTTCACAACATCACCCACCTGAAGCGCTATTCCAATTATCCAAAGGCGAAGTCCAAGACCAGTCCAAATACACCACCAATCTGTACAAAGTACCCCAAAGGAAAATACATAAGCTAAACATCCACAATTCCAGAATCTGTCCCCCCAAACCAGCAGTCCACAATTCACTAATTTTCACCTGCGAATAATGTCCAGAAAAATCCAAGAAAAATACTATCGCGATCCTTGCGACGAGCCCGTCGAAACAGGTACCTGCACGCCCAATTTGGAGTTTCCTACGCTGAGATAAAAATCCGACAAGGGGTACACCCCGAATCCAAACTGCACTAAATTCCAGTAACAAGGAACCACAGAGGAAGAAGATTCTCACCCTCGAGTAAAACTCAGAAAATTCTGAGAAAAATCCAGGAGACTCCTTGCGAAGCGTAGATGAAAATTGCCTTTTGAATCGCCTCGTTCCGACACCTGAGCGAAAAGATATGGCAAGAACACTGCGGTGCTGTCCCAAAAGTCCGCGAAGAAAAAGGGTCAAATGGGTGCTAAGAAAACTCCAAGATCAGCACGGAAATCGAGGAACCATAAAACACAGGAGTTGAAGCCCTACCTGTCGTGAGTCCAACGGCGCAAGAATCGGCGGATTCTGAGGTCGGGGTGAGTCGGAGGAGTCCAAACACTGAGAAGGGGCGAAGAGGATCGCCGGAGAACAAGCGTCGCGCCGCGCCGTAAAATGGTGAACCTCGGGAAGCGTGCCTCCAAAAATCTTCAAACTTCTCCAAAGGGTAGAGCACTGAGAGAGGAGGAACTTCTGTGAAGGGAGCCCAGTGAAAAAGGTCCAAAAAAGACAAAGAAACGAAAGGGGGGTCCTATTTATAGGCCCAGCCCACAAGCATAACGGGCCGGGTTTTCGGGCGCGGTTTCCGGGCGCACTGCGCCCGAAAACCCGGGTTGCACCCTTCCGTCCGACGCGCCCGGAAGCGCCAGGGAGCGCCACGTAGCCCCGAACAGGGGACAGCGGATCCCCGCGCCCACGACACGCCGCGTGTCCCCCTCGCGGTCAGCGGGGTAGGTACGGCCGCCCAATCTCGAGGCGACGCGTGTCGCACTCGAGTGCGGCCGACCGCCCCGCCTGCGCCACTGTGCGCGCACGTGCGTGCACAGTACCGAGGCGCCCCCCCTGCGCACCCGTGGACCGCGCCCACGTGGGCCGACGAATCCGACGCCGCCACGTGCCGTGCGCCCGGTCCACCGCAATCCCGCAAATCCAATGAGCCGTGCCGCGTGCGCCGGCCTATCCGGGCACGCCACGTGCCACCCGCCTGCGGTCCATGCACCGCCGCGCTACCCCGTGGACCGAGCTGCGTAAGCCGGCCAATAATAGGCCGCCACGTGGCTCAGGCCGGTCCACGAGGCTCCCCCATGCACCGAAAATCCCCCAAATCTTCCGGAAGCCCGCATTTGGTCATCCGGACTCCAAATTCAACAAGCAAATAGCCGTTTCAAGCGTTTTTCCGCGCTGAATCCAAATCCAACCTCAGATTGGCCCAAAACCTTTTCTAAAATTCGGCAATCACAGCCGAAGGCCAAATCATCTATCCAAGTCTCACGAGGTCCATCTGTGGCACCCCTTCGATGCACCATGGGCCAGACACCAACACTAGGTGTTCTACACAATGGATTCACCGGAAAGTTGCATGGGAAAACCGGTACACTACATCCTCCCCTACAAGAAAAAGTTTCGTCCTCGAAACAAAAGTCATACCTCAGGTAGCGGCCTCAAACAAGTGGGGGTGAGCATCCATCATCGCTGACTCCAACTCCCAGGTAGCCTCGCGCTCATCATGACTGCTCCAGAGAACCTTCACATAGGGGATGGCCCGACTGCGCAACTCCCTAACCTCACGATCCAAGATCCTCAACGGCCGCTCAACATAACTCAGGTCCTCAGCAACCTCCAATGGAGTGAAATCGATAATATGAGACGGGTCATGAACATACCTCCTCAGTGTCGAAACATGAAAAACATTGTGAACACCCGAAAGTCTGGGAGGAAGCGCAAGCCTGTAGGCAACTGGCCCTAAGCGCTCCAACACCTCAAAAGGTCTAATATAACGAGGGCTCAGTTTCCCACGAATACCGAATCTCCGAATCCCCTTCGAAGGCGAGACTTTCAGAAAAACATGGTCACCCACCTGGAACTCTAAGTCTCGCCGTCGAGTATCAGCATAACTCCTCTGTCGACTCTGGGCGGTCTCGAGGTGTCGTCGTATCAATCTGACCTTTTCCTCTGCCTCTAACAGTAGATCAGGACCCAAGGTCTTCTTCTCACCCACGTCACTCCAATAAAGGGGTGACCGACACTTGCGTCCATACAACGCTTCAAACGGAGCCATCTGAATGCTCGCTTGATAGCTGTTGTTGTACGCAAACTCAACTAATCCCAAGTGTCGGTACCATCCTCCTCCAAAGTCTAGAATGCATGCTCTCAACATATCCTCGAGGGTCTGAATAGTGCGCTCTGACTGCCCATCGGTCTGTGGGTGGAATGCTGTACTGAATCGGAGCTGCGTCCCCAAGGCTGTCTGTAAACTCCTCCAGAAATGCGAGACGAACCTCGGGTCTCTATCTGATACGATGGAAACAGGTACTCCGTGTAATCTAACCACCTCAGCCAAGTACACCTGTGCGAGTCGCTCCATCGGCCAAGTCATCTGAACCGGCAGAAAGTGAGCGGATTTGGTAAGCCTGTCCACGACTACCCAGATAGCATCCGCTCCCGTCTGTGCTCTCGGCAAACTAGTGACAAAATCCATCGTAACATGTTCCCATTTCCATTCAGGGATTGGGAGACTCTGCAACTTGCCAGCAGGTACACGATGCTCCGCCTTTACTTGCTGACAAGTTAGACAGTGTGCTACAAATCTCCCAATGTCTCTTTTCATCCCATTCCACCAAAACTGTGCCTTAAGATCCCTATACATCTTAGTCCCACCAGGATGGATGGTGTAAGGTGTATAGTGGGCCTCCCTCAAGATCTGCTCTCGGATCTCTGCGTCCATAGGCACACACGCGCGGTCCCTGTACCGTAGTACTCCCGCAGCATCGACTGAGAAGTCCCCTATCAAACCAGTCTGCATCTGCTCTCGAATCCTCACCAGGTGGGGGTCCTCACTCTGTCTCTCCCGAATCCTGTCCAATAGAGTGGGCGTGCGACTAGAGACATAAGTCTAGCAGAGACCCCAGGGGACACAACCTCGAGCTCTAACCGCCTCATCTGCTCAAGTAATGGCGCCTGATCGGTGATCCTCAAAGATAGACTCTGTACTGCTCTCCTGCTCAGGGCATCAGCAACCACGTTGGCCTTGCCAGGATGGTATAATATGTCTACATCATAATCTTTCAACAATTCCAACCATCTACGCTGCCTCAAGTTGAGCTCCTTCTGCGTGAACAGGTATTTCAAGCTCTTGTGGTCGGTATAAATCTCGCAATGCTCCCCATACAGATAATGGCGCCACAACTTTAGTGCAAAAATCACCGCAGCTAGCTCCAAATCGTGGGTAGGGTAATTCTTTTCATAATCCTTCAGTTGCCGGGAGGCATAAGCGATCACCCTTCCCTCCTGCATCAGCACGCAACCAAGTCCACTGTGCGATGCGTCGCTGTATACCACGTATCCTTTCCCCATAACAGGGAGGGAAAGGACAGGAGCCGACATCAATCTGTTCTTTAATTCCTCAAAGCTCCTCTGACAATCCTCACTCCAAATAAACTTAATCCCTTTTCCGCGTCAAACGAGTGAGGGGTGTGGAAAGTTTCGCAAAACCTTCCACAAACCGACGGTAATATCCTGCTAAGCCCATGAAACTGCGACCTCTGATACCGTCGTCGGTCGGGGCCAATCCCGACTGCCTCGATCTTCGCCGGGTCTACTGCCACTTACCAGCGGCTGAAATCACGTGGCCCAAAAAGACAACCTCCCGAAGCCAAAATTCACACTTAGATAACTTGGCATACAACTTCCTCTCTCTCAGAAGTTGTAGCACAATCCTCAGATGCTCCTCGTGCTCCGCATCGCTTCGGGAATAAACTAGGATGTCATCAATAAAAACAACGACGAACCGATCCAGGTATGGTCGAAAAATCCTGTTCATTAAATCCATAAAAGCTGCAGGGGCATTTGTCAGTCCAAAAGGCATGACGGTGAACTCATAATGCCCGTACCGCGACCTGAATGCCGTCTTTGGGATGTCCTCGGCCTTCACCTTCAATTGGTGGTAACCAGACTGTAAGCCGATCTTGGAGAAGACACAAGTCCCTTGCAGCTGATCAAATAAATCATCAATGCGCGGCAAAGGGTACTTGTTCTTGATGGTCGCTTTATTCAGCTCCTGATAATCAACGCACAGGTCGAAGCGAACCATCTTTCTTCTTCTTCACAAATAGCACCGGCGCTCCCCAAGGCGATACACTCGGTCTCACAAAACCCTTATCCATTAAATCCTGGAGTTGCGCCTTTAATTCTCGCAGCTCAGCCGGTGCCATTCGGTAAGGAGCCTTAGAGATTGGCGCGGTTCCTGGGACAACGTCAATCAAAAACTCGACCTCCCTATCCGGCGGCATGCTAACACAGCTCTGGAGGAAACACATCCGGGAAACTCACGGGCAAGTCGGGATATCCACGAGTCCCGGAGCCGCCGTAGGCTCCTTAACCACAGATGCCATAAAGGCTACGCATCCACTGCGCATCATCTTGCCTCGCACGAGAAGTCGAACCATAGAGGCAAAGAAAGCACATCTGGCACCGCCCCCTGAAAACGAACACCTCCTGGCCTGGCTCGCTAAAAGTAACAGACCTCGCGGCGCAATCAATCGTCGCGAAATAGCGAGCCAGCCAATCCATCCCCAGTACAATTCCAAAATCTCGCAGCTGACTAAGGACCATCAGTCCGCTGGCAAAATCCAAGACTCAATCTGTACCCGGGCACGACCATGCAACACTCCTCTACAACAATATGTGACCAGGAATCTGTACCTCTAAGCATGTGGCAACCGACCTAACTCTAGTCCATGGATATGATGCAAATGCTCTACTAATAATAGAATGTGATGCACCGGTATCAAATAAAGTGCGAGCTCTAATACCAAAAAGTAAAGTGATTACCTGCCACCGACGGGGTCGGCTGCACGCGGAGTCCCCTACCTGAGCGGCGTAGACCTCGCCCCGCTACTGAGCTGGTGGTCGTGGTCTGCAGGGTGGGAGGAAGAGCCCTGCTCGCAGAAGCATAGGTCCGCTGAGCTGGCGGTCGCTGCTGAGGTGGAGAGAACTGAGGCCGAAGAAGGCGCCACTGATGCCGAAAAAGGGCATGAAGATCGTATGTGCCCTGCCTGCCCGCAGCCATACAACGCCCCCACCTCTGATCACAAGTGCCGGGGAAATGCGGACCCCCGCAGAAGATACAACTGCCTGGGGCCGAACTGCCGTGATGCTGCTGCTGCTGCCTGTGCGACTGCCGCTGAGATCCCTGCTGTCGCGACTGCGACCTCTGCTGCTGCGAGTGCTGCTGCTGTCGCTGGGGCTGCTGATGCTGTGGGGCCTCTGGGATCCCCCAGGCCCTCGCCGCTCCGAACGCCCCCGGGCCCGTAAACTGCGGCGGTGGGCGGTCGGGGCGGCCTCCAGGTAACTGCCCTGTCCCCCCTCATCGATGCTGGTCGCTTCTTCTCAGAACTCTGAGCGAACCGGACCTCCGCTTCTAGAAACAACCTGATCTCCCCCTCGTCGACCCCTGGGCATGATCCACTGCCTCTGATAAAAGTCTGAAGCTCTGGGCGTGTACCATGGTAAAGATCTCGGGCGCAAGCCTGTCTCAACAGCTCCACCTGGTGCAGCCCATCCCTGGCAACATAGGGCACCAGTTGACACTGCGTAACTCCGTGAAATAGTCCACACACTGGGCGATCACATTGCTGCAGGTTTCTCAAGTCATCTTCTATCTTCTTCTTCCACACTCGTGGAGAAGTCAGTGTCAAGGGTCATCCTCCTGAACTCTGCCAGGGTAGCTGCCGGGTGACCTGAAACACTAGGGGCTCGCCCTACGCCACCAACTTCGGCATCATCTGCATCCCCCCTCCAGACAGTGTACTGCCCAAATGTCTCTGAA
>CM055067.1:22287591-22468733 GCA_029204045.2 Tillandsia leiboldiana
GTTTTTACTTACCACTCTTCTTCCCTTTTTGGCCTCGGTGACCTATGGGTGTGTTCCTGGGCGTGAGGCTTACCCATAGGGAGGCCTATACTGGTCAATAGGTAGGTTCTCACGCCCCATTCTTCTTTTCTTTCTTCTCCTTTGTTTTTGCAGAGCCTTCTGCGGGTGCTTGCTGACCAACAGCGGCGGGTCGACAGCAGGCCGGCTGAGTAGCCCAGACAGTGGGCCTGACAGTGAGTAGCTAGACTGGTACCTCTTATGTATCCTATCTCGCAACGTTGTATTTTTACTTTTGAGGTCTGGCTTTAGGCCACTGGTTGTATATTTGTGGTGAGCTGGGAGAGAGACTTGTACTTTATTTTACCAGTCATTTTTGTATTCTTACTTCCAGTTCAGTCTGAGATGTGTATTTTCAGGTCAGCTCTATTGTTTGCTCTATGATTGTATCTGTTTTATTTGAGCAGGTTACCGTGCGCTCGTGTATGCGAAAAATTCGTGAGCACGGGCGGATCTGTAGACGAGCCCGATTCTGGTTTACACTCGGGGCGTGACAGATTAGTTGTATCGGAGCTTAGGGATAGGTCAGTTGGACTTAGGAAACCCTAGGCTTTTGGTTAGCCCTAATGATGATAGGGCGTGAGGGACGTGACATTTTACGAAAGTCGTGATTTAGTTTTTGACTCTTCCAGAGAGTGAAGAGGGATCGACATACCCTGTTTCTGTGGGACAGTTATGTTGGCTGCAGACCAACATAAAGTTACAGAAATAGGTGAGGTCCTTGACTTTCCGCTAGATTGGTCGTGTGTGGTTGTGTGGCTGACTTGTGGTTTCTTGTGGCAGTATGCCTCCCCGACGTCGATTCCTACCGTGGGTGCCCCTACACCCCCTGTTGAGCCAGGACAGGCTGGACCTTCTGAGATTGCTGAGTTGGAGGGCCTTGGTGGCCCAACTGGCTGAGAACAACCGCCGGCAGGAGCAGCGGATTGACAGCTACTTGCGCAGAGAGAGGCGCCTCCTCCCGACCAGTTTTTGAGGCCCCGACTCACCTGTTGTACCACTTGTGCCGTCGCACCATCATCGATAGCGGGGCGCGGGGAGTTGCCCAGCCTTTGACCCCGCCGAGAGCAGGATATTGCTGACAAACTTGTTAAGTTGGTCGGCACGGACCGCCTAGATTCTCGGGGCGGGACATGTAGCCGTGGGAGTTGGAACATGGCTGTCAGCGATGGAGAAGATTTTTCAGGGATTTCTTCATCGACCCGAGGTACAGAGTTCATATGCGGTACACTGCCTAGATGGAGATGCTGATATTTGGTGGCATCGAGTGGAGCCACGGGATTTTTCAGATTCTCGACAGTTACCCTGGTCTGACGTTTCGGCAAATGGTATTGGATACCTATTTTTCCGACGAGCGTGAAAAGAAAACTGGAGGATGGTTTGAAGAACCTTCAGCAGGGCGATCGGCCGGTTCAGGATTACTATCAGGAGTTCATAAGTTGCTTAACTGCGTGCCTTTGTCGCCCGTGATGGCCACAACCAGGTCGAGTTTTCGAGGCAGGCCTCCGCAGCGAGATTATACCTAGTGCATGCACATCGACTCCAGACTCTTAAGGAGGCCGTCGAGCATGCCGATGGGTGGAGAGAGGCGACACAGTGGGCGAGGCGAGGCGGGATGGTCGCACAGAGTTCCGTTAGGAACGACCAGTTCCCGAGGACGAGGGACAGGCTAGCGTGTGGAGACCGCCGCGGTCTCCAATTACCTAGCCGTGGGCGTGCGGATCAGCAAGGGCCTAGTGGATCTCAGAGGCCATCGCAGCAGCAGCCGGAGTCTCAGCATCAGACACAGGGACAGCATCAGCCGGGACAACCACGGCTGTCGCGACAGAGACAGATGTATATTCTGCGGGGACCTCATTTGTCGCACACCTGTTGTAAAGTACCGGGGCATTGGATAGCGCGCCGACCACACAGATGACTTGGAGCGGAGAGTTCCTTGAGCATTTGTATCTGAGGTTACAGTTGATGCCGGTTGATTCGGATCAACGCGGAAGCTCCAGCTCGATTCGGGTTTTTTCCGGGCTTTGTAGGCCGATTGGGAGGAATTGGGAATTTCAGACTTCACCGTGGAGCGCCGGAAATCAGGAACACTTGGAACAGGTGTACTTTCAGATTACAGCGAGGTTCGGGAGGTTTCCGGACTGACGCAGAGGGCCCGAGGCAAAAAAGTGAGTCGGAACTGGCAATTTTGGAGCCTAATTGATTTGAGCACCCCGACTCAACGGACGAGCTTTTTGAAGAGAAAAAGCTGTGGACACGTGTACTTTTGATTACAGCGAGGTTCGGGAGGTTCCGGACTGACGCAGAGGGCCCGAGGCAAAAAGTGAGTCGGAACTGGCAATTTTGGAGCCGGTAATTGATTTGAGCACCCCGACTCAACGGACGAGCTTTTTGAAGAGAAAAAGCTGTGGACACGTGTACTTTTGATTTACAGCGAGGTTCGGGAGGTTCCGGACTGACGCGGAGGACCCGGAGGCAAAAATGTGAGTTGGAACTGGCAATTTTGGAGCCGTTAAGTGATTTGAGCACCCCGCCTCAACGGATGAGCTTTTTGGAGAGAAAAAGCTGTGAGCGCGTGTATTTTCGATTTACAGCGGAGTTCGGGAGGTTCCGGGCAGCGGCGGAGAGCCCGAAGGCAAAAAGTGAGGTTGGAGTTGGATTATTGGAATTAATTAATTAACGGATTTAATAATAAAGCTTTTGCTTTATAAAAGCTTCCCCAGCCCACTCTCTGCAGCAGGAAAAAGAGAAGAAAAGGAAAAGAGAAAGAAAGGAAAAGAAAAGAGAGGGAGAAGAGAAGAAGAAGAAAAAGAAGGAAAGGGATTGGAGCTTTTTGGATTTTTGGACTCGCCGTTGGAGGCCGTGCGAAGCTCGTGGGCGTGCGGCGTGCGACAACGAGGTAAGCAATTTCTCCTTTTTGAGGTTTCTTGGAGTTTTTGAGCTTTAGGGATTTTTATAATTGAATTTTAAGTGCTAAAAATGGGATTCTGGATTTTTGGGATTTTTGGATTTTTTTTGGTTTTTCTGGGTTTTGCCGTCGCCGGCGGCGCGCGCGAGCAGGAGCGCAACGGCGCAACGCGCGGCGCCAGGGTGCTGCTGTTGGCAGCACCCTGTGGCGGTGTCCGCTGGGCGCGGGCCGCTTGCAGCAAAGTGCTGCACGCGGCGCTGCCTGTCCGCGCGCAGGGGCGCGCGGCAGGGCCGCGCGCAGGTTCGCGCGGCACCTCCTGGCCGCGCGCGGGTGGCGCGCGGCAGGGCTCGCGCGCAGGGGCGCGCGGCAGGGCCGCGCGCATTGCGCGCGGCGCCCTCCTGGCCGCGCGCAGGGGCGCGGCAGGGCCGCGCGCAGTGCGCGGCGGCCCTCCTGGCCGCGCGCAGGCGCGCGCGCGGCAGGGCCGCGCGCAGGGGCGCGCGGCAGGGCCGCGCTGTGGCGCGCGGGGCCCTCCTGCCGCGCGCTGCGCGCGGGCCCTCCTGGCCGCGCGCATGCGCGCGCGGCAGGCCGCGCGCAGGGCGCGCGGCAGGGCCGCGCGTGTGCGCGCGGGCCCTCCTGGCCGCGCGCAGGGGCGCGCGGCAGGGCCGCGCGGGCCTGCGCGGGCCGCGCGGGGCCGCGCGCGGGCCTGCGCAGGCCGCACGAACCGCGCGCAGCGCAGTGGGCTGCGCGGCGGCCCGCGCGCAGGCCCTGGGCGCCGCGCGCGGCGCCGCTTGGGCGCCGCGCGCGGCCGCTGGGCGCAGCGCGGTGCGCTCCGGCACCGCGCAGCGGGCCGCTGCGCGGCGCCGCTTGGTTGGGCGGCGTGCGGAGGGCCTCCCTCGTCGCGCGGCTGGTTTTTCGCCGCTCGGCGTGCTCCCGGGACAGCGGTGGCGCCTCGGTTTCGTGCCGGCACCGTTTTTTTCCCGCGTCAACCGTTGTTTTCCCCCCCGTCGGCCGCTGTCTTTCGCGGGTTTTCGCCGTGTTTTCGCCGTCGGAGCCGTGGGCCGCCGTCGGCACGCTGTTTTCGCTCGCTGTTTTTGAGCAAGTTTTTTCGCCGTTTTTTCGCAGAGCAGGTTGCGAGCAGTTTCGCAAGCGGTTCCGCTGTTTCGCTCGCTGTTTTTGCGCAGTTTTTTCGCCGTTTTTCGCGAGCAGGTTTCGAAGCAGTTTCGCAAGCGGTTTCGCTGTTTTCGCTCGCTGATTTCGCGCAGGTTTTCGTCGTTTTTCGCGAGCAGGTTGCGAGCAGTTTCGCAAGCGGTTTCGCTGTTTTCGCTCGCTGATTTCGCGCAGGTTTTCGTCGTTTTTTTCGCCGAGCAGGTTGCGAGCAGTTTTTGCGCAGTTTTCGCAGGGTTTTCGCGAGCGGTTTGTGCAGTTTTCGTTGGTTTTTCGCAAGCTGTTTTTGAGCAGTTTTCGCGCCGACGGAGCTGTTTTCGCCGTCGGGCGCTGGTTTTCGCCGACGGGCTGTTTTTTCGCCGTCGGGCGCTGATTTTTCGCTGACGGAGGCTGTTTTCGCCGATGGAAGCTGTTTTTCGCCGTCGGATGCTCGGTTTTGACCTTTTTGATTGATTTTGCGATTTCTTCGCTTCTGACAGCTTGCGGTGCGGTTTTTGCTTCCGCGGAGCGCGCGGTCGTGTGGTTGGGTCGCCGCGTGCTCCGTTTTGCGTGCGGTTTCTGGCATCGGGCTTCGGGTTGCGTGCAGACCCCTTGGAGGCCAGGTAAGCCGCTGTGCCAATTGCAAGTGTCGACGAGCAATTGGTGGCTTTCTGAGGTGGGTTGGTTTTCCTCTCCAAGTCTACGGACTTCCTTCTAATTCTAATGTTTTAGGATTGCATGCTAGTTTAAGTATTTTTCTTGGAACTTAACTAGCACCCCCGTCATATGTGCATGATTTTGACCAGACCATTTGTGAACCTTATTTTGGGCTAGGTTCCTTATGCTTTAGACATCCCGCACTTTTCATATCCTTCGGGACTTAGAGTTTCCTCGCCCGGGTAGTGGGCCGAGTGGTCAGAGTGTTGTGGGACGGGTGTTGCACTCGGGCCCGGGGGGCCGAGTGGGGGTCTGGTGGCTGGGTTAGGCCAGTGTTAGCATTTTGGGGAGCCGTTTCAGGTAAACGGTGGTCCCGGTGGTTTTTCCTTTCCACTGTTCTTCTCGTCACCACCAGGTTGGGGTCGTGGTGCACGTGTGTTAGCAGGACCTTGAACCCAGAACCTTTTTGGATAAATACATGATTTTAGTCAGCCAGTGTTTCTTCCAAGCCTCGCAAGGTTGTTTGAGTCTGTTCTCGTCTGTTGGGACGAAGGCATCAGCTCTTCGAGGTTTGGGCATAAAACTTGATTTCAAAGGGTTTTCCTAAAAGAGACTAAAAATCATTCTAAAGATGGATTTCTCTCAGATCGAATGGTTTTCTGAAATAAATGACATGGTTTCTTATAAACTTATCCACCCGAGTGGATTCGAGTGATCTGGGTTCAAAGGGCTGCTTTCCTCTCTTGGGGACGTAGATGTTAGTCTCCCTGGGTTTCGGACCCTTCGTAGATCTGGCCGTGGAGTAGCTCCGGCCGTGAGTTGAGTGTTGAGTTCAGTGGTGTTGTGTTGTGGAGCCGTGGGTGAGACGGTGGTCCTAGCTGTTTAGTACCTTCGTTGAGTGGGTCTGTGTTGTGAGATTGAGTCGTGGAGGGTTCTCCGACTGAGTTTGTGCTTGAGCATCGAGATACCGATCTGTTTGATCGAGGACCACAGCCTGCAGGAGCCACTTGTGAGACAGTGATACTGATGAGATACTTGAGTTCGGTGGGGTCGCACCCCTCGAACCACGCCCCGGGTGCGTTGATGATTCCGAGCCTGATGAGGCTGCGATGATGATACCGAGCCTGACGAGGCCGCGATGATGCGCCTAGTTCATGTACTAGTGGTCGCTTGATACCCCTGGCCGTGCTACCATGGGGTCACTGTGTGAGATATCGAGTTTGTCCGTTGGGACACCCTGGTTGATACACCAGGGGGCGCAGGCTTGACTCGACTGGACCCGGGTGGGCAGTCGCCGAGATTTGAGATGTACTGAGAGAGTGATGGTGTAGCATGTGTCATAGTAGAGCGTCTTGGGCTTTGTACTTGTGGCATATTGTCAGCAGTGAGTGACTGCATTCCATCATCCATAGTCTCTTCTTATTGAGCATAGTAGATAGAGGCATGATGGCTGTAGATTCTTTTCCAGCTTATTATATTTATCATCAGTCTTTTCTCTATCTTATGCCTCTGGTAGACTTAGTGGGCAGACCGTGGTTCTTGGAGACGGTACCCACTGAGAACTACTGTAGGATGTAGTTCTCACACCCTCTGTCGGTGACAGGTTGCTGAGGCTTTCTTCCGTTCCTTCCTGCTGTGCTTGACTGGACGGACCGAGGACAGGGAGTCGCGTGATAGTTCCCTACCAGCATTGTTACTTTAGAGAGAGGTAGATGTACCATCCCGGATTGTGGGAGTTGGTTATGTTTCCTGTTTAGCTATCTCCTCTTGGTTTTGTAGATGTTGTATAGGTGCACTTCTTTTTGTATCATCTGATTTTGGGAGATAGGCTATGTGTTGTAGCAGCTTTGTAGTTGAGAAAAAAATTTATAGTACAGCTTTTTATCCGCTCTGATATCTGTGTAGCTGTAGTTTTTGTCTTTTGCAGGCTAGACGCTTCGTCTGTACGGCAGTTTCCGTACAGATGGCGGATCTGTTAGCGAGCCCGGGTCGCAGTTTCGACCCCGGGGCGTGACAGATTAGAGTGGTATCAGAGCCTAGGTTATAGGTCATTGAGGACTTAGAAACCCTAGGCTTGTGGTTGGACATTAGGATGACTACGTGAGAGTCGTGACTTTTAGCGAGAGTCCAGATTGAGTTTTTACCTCTCCCTCGGGTTGGGATGAGAGATTTGATATGTTATTCTCTCAAAGTGATTATGTTGGCTGCAGACAACATAATACTTTAGGAAGGATAACAAATTTTAGACTCTCGCTGGATTGGGTCGTATGGTTGTCGTGTCCTGATGTTTGTTTTGTTTCAGCTACCTGTGATGCCGCCGAGACGTCGTGCAGCGACGAGCGGGCGTTTGACCTCAGCTGAGGAGCCCGGACGGCGGGCTGCCGAGCAGGCTAGGCAGGGTGAGGCACAGGATCTGCGGGCTCAGGGGGCCCAGATGTCGGAGGCGTTGCGGCGCCAGGAGAAGAACATGGAGCGTGTGTTGCGCATGTTTGAGCTGAGAGCATCTCCCGAGGTATCGCCAGTAGTACTCCAGTCGCGACATCGTCGATTTCGACCCTGGTCGCACCACTGATGGTGCAGGAGCAGCGAGAGGTTGCCAACCGGTTATTCTACTTCATCCAGTCCCATCCCCTGCAGATTTTGGGTTTTAAGTTGGGGCCTTGGGAGGCCGAGAACTGGATCGCTGCTATGGGAAAGCTGTTCAAGGATTTGTTCATCCTGGAGAAGCTTCAGGGCGCGGGATCTTGCGCCTTTCGTTTGGGACGCCGAGAGTTGGTGGCGTCGGGTTCGTCCTGTTGGACCACCGGGAGCGAGTTTCCGCGAGGGTTGAGCAGTGGGCCCCTTGTCACCCAGGTTGAGGCTTCGGGGTTGTTTATGTTGAGAGGGGACTGCACCTGGATATTTATCTCATTGTGTATTCTCGGCGAGTGCCGACCGTAGATGCAGCGATTGGGCATGTGCGATGGATTGACCGGGGATCACTGATCACGTCCAGGAGGGACGGAGATTGAGGGACCAGCTCCAGAGAGAGAGTCTTCCAGTATTGCCTGATTTCGGGATAGTGGAGTGGATCGAGGTTGCCTTGGTGCCAGCCTCAGGGTCGTGTGTCTCAGAGGAGACAGAGACCTGGAGGTTCTCGGCAGTTGAGGCGCCAGGATACTGGATTGGGGACCGTGATAGTGGTCGACATGGTTATGGAACCTTGCAGCCGGGGGCCGTGCCCGGTTAGTGTTCAGAACCCGGTAGAGGCTTTTTGAGCTTGCCCTGCGGTCAAGTGCATGGACTGAGGCCTGCGTTTGTTAGTATTTGAAGAATCGAGTTCTCCAGCTGTGTTGGAACGGGTTAGCAGCCAGACCCGTCGTGGACATTTGGATTTGTTTCCGAAGTGGCTTAGAGCTTCAAGATCACTGGAGGTTAGGGCAGCAACTCCAAGGGGGGGAATTGTTGGTTGCCTAATCGAGGGATGTACCTGCGAGACTTGATTGTTTTGGTTGCTAAGGAGCAACGGAGGAGTTTTTGCCTTTTAGAGACTTCGATCTTTTGGAAGCCACCAGCCGCAGAGGTTTATGTTTATAGACTTGAGTTTACGCGGGGAGTTTGGACCGTGATTTTCGTCTGGTAGGAAGAAGTGTAATTGAACCCGCGCACTTTATCGGCTTTTCTTCGTTGAAGTCGAACAAGGATTTGAGCTATCTGAAGCAACCGAAGAAATTCTTACTTGTGAAGTTATGGAATTTACGGTTGAGTTTACCCAGTGAAGGTTCGGCGATGCCTGTTTGTTGGGTTGAGCGACCACCTGAGAGCCGAGAGGATGAGTTTGGGTTGCCGATTGGTGGGCGCCAGGTTAGCGGATCGCTTGGTACTTGGTATGACTTCCTTTCCTTGTGGTTGAGATCAGAGTTTTGCACCCCTACTTGGTTGAGTTGGTGGACTGTGGTTTTGGGTTGCGGCCACAGCTGGGACAGCTTCAACATCTCTCTCTCCTGGTTTTTCCGTTTTAACGCCGAAAATAGCAGCGGAATGAAAAATTTCGGAGGACTACTCCAGAAATGGAGGCGATGCGGGAACCTGTTCTGTTTTGATCGGGGCGAAGGCATCGGTCCGTTGGAAATTTTGGACTTTTCGCTATTTTCGGCTGCTTTTCTTTTGAGAGAGAGTTGGAGTTGATGTTTTTCCCGATGTTTGTTTCTTGGGGTAGGGTGTGTGTCTTGGTTTCGAGGACGAAACCTTTTGAAGGAGGGGAGAATGTAAAGTACCGGGGCATTGGATAGCGCGCCGACCACACAGATGACTTGGAGCGGAGAGTTGCCTTGAGCATGTTGTATCTGAGGTTACAGTTGATGCCGGGTTGATTCGGATCAACGCGGAAGCTCCAGCTCGATTCGGGGTTTTTCCGGGCTTTGTAGGCCGATTGAGGATGAGATTGGGAATTTCAGACTTCACCGTGGAGCGCCGGAAATTCAGGAACACTTGGAACAGGTGTACTTTCAGATTACAGCGAGGTTCGGGAGGTTCCGGACTGACGCAGAGGGCCCGGAGGCAAAAAGTGAGTCGGAACTGGCAATTTTGGAGCCGGTAATTGATTTGAGCACCCCGACTCAACGGACGAGCTTTTTGAAGAGAAAAAGCTGTGGACACGTGTACTTTTGATTTACAGCGAGGTTCGGGAGGTTCCGGACTGACGCAGAGGGCCCGGAGGCAAAAAGTGAGTCGGAACTGGCAATTTTGGAGCCGGTAATTGATTTGAGCACCCCGACTCAACGGACGAGCTTTTTGAAGAGAAAAAGCTGTGGACACGTGTACTTTTGATTTACAGCGAGGTTCGGGAGGTTCCGGACTGACGCGGAGGACCCGGAGGCAAAAAGTGAGTTGGAACTGGCAATTTTGGAGCCGGTAAGTGATTTGAGCACCCCGCCTCAACGGATGAGCTTTTTGGAGAGAAAAAGCTGTGAGCGCGTGTATTTTTGATTTACAGCGGAGTTCGGGAGGTTCCGGGCAGCGGCGGAGAGCCCGAAGGCAAAAAGTGAGTTGGAGTTGGATTATTGGAATTAATTAATTAACGGATTTAATTAATAAAGCTTTTGCTTTATAAAAGCTTCCCCAGCCCACTCTCTGCAGCAGGAAAAAGAGAAAGAAAGGAAAAGAGAAAGAAAGGAAAAGAAAAGAGAGGAGAAGGAAGAAGAAGAAAAAGAAGGAAAAGGGATTGGAGCTTTTTGGATTTTTGGACTCGCCGTTGGAGGCCGTGCGAAGCTCGTGGGCGTGCGGCGTGCGACAACGAGGTAAGCAATTTCTCCTTTTTGAGGTTTCTTGGAGTTTTTGAGCTTTAGGGATTTTTATAATTGAATTTTAAGTGCTAAAAATGGGATTCTTGGATTTTTGGGATTTTTGGATTTTTTTTGGGTTTTTCTGGGTTTTGCCGTCGCAGGCGGCCGCGCGCGCGCGCAACGGCGCACGCGCGGCGCCAGGGTGCTGCTGTTGGCAGCACCCTGTGGCGGTGCCGCTGGGCGCGGCGCCGCGTGCAGCAAAGTGCTGCACGCGGCGCTGCCTGGCCGCGCGCAGGGGCGCGCGGCAGGGCCGCGCGCAGGTGCGCGCGGCACCTCCTGGCCGCGCGCGGGTGCGCGCGGCAGGGCCGCGCGCAGGGGCGCGCGGCAGGGCCGCGCGCGTGCGCGCGGGCCCTCCTGGCCGCGCGCAGGCGCGCGCGGCAGGGCCGCGCGCAGGGGCGCGCGGCAGGGCCGCGCGTGTGCGCGCGGGCCCTCCTGGCCGCGCGCAGGCGCGCGTGGCAGGGCCGCGCGCAGGGGCGCGCGGCAGGGCCGCGCGTGTGCGCGCGGGCCCTCCTGGCCGCGCGCAGGGGCGCGCGGCAGGGCCGCGCGCGGGCCTGCGCGGGCCGCGCGGGCCGCGCGCGGGCCTGCGCAGGCGCGCGACCGCGCGCAGCGCAGTGGGCTGCGCGCGGGCCCGCGCGCAGCGCCGCTGGGCGCCGCGCGCAGCGCCGCTGGGCGCAGCGCGGTGCGCTCCGGCACCGCGCAGCGGGCCGCTGCGCGGCGCCGCTTGGTTGGGCGGCGTGCGGCGGGCCTCCCTCGTCGCGCGGCTGGTTTTTTCGCCGCTCGGCGTGCTCCCGGGATAGCGGTGGCGCCTCGGTTTGCGTGCCGGCACCGTTTTTTCGCCGTCAACCGTTGTTTTCCCCCGTCGGCCGCTGTCTTTCGCGGGTTTTCGCCGTGTTTTCGCCGTCGGAGCCGTGGGCCGCCGTCGGCCGCTGTTTTCGCTCGCTGTTTTGCGCAGTTTTTTCGCCGTTTTTCGCGAGCAGGTTGCGAGCAGTTTCGCAAGCGGTTCCGCTGTTTCGCTCGCTGTTTTTGCGCAGTTTTTCGCCGTTTTTCGCGAGCAGGTTGCGAGCAGTTTCGCAAGCGGTTTCGCTGTTTTCGCTCGCTGATTTCGCGCAGGTTTTCGTCGTTTTTCGCGAGCAGGTTGCGAGCAGTTTCGCAAGCGGTTTCGCTGTTTTCGCTCGCTGATTTCGCGCAGGTTTTCGTCGTTTTTCGCGAGCAGGTTGCGAGCAGTTTTGCGCAGTTTTCGCAGGGTTTTCGCGAGCGGTTTGTGCAGTTTTCGCTGGTTTTTCGCAAGCTGTTTTTGAGCAGTTTTCGCGCCGACGGAGCTGTTTTCGCCGTCGGGCGCTGGTTTTCGCCGACGGGCTGTTTTTCGCCGTCGGGCGCTGATTTTTCGCTGACGGAGGCTGTTTTCGCCGATGGAAGCTGTTTTTCGCCGTCGGATGCTCGGTTTTGACCTTTTTGATTGATTTTGCGATTTCTTCGCTTCTGACAGCTTGCGGTGCGGTTTTTGCTTCCACGGAGCGCGCGGTCGTGTGGTTGGTCGCCGCGTGCTCCGTTTTGCATGCGGTTTCTGGCATCGGGCTTCGGGTTGCGTGCAGACCCCTTGGAGGCCAGGTAAGCCGCTGTGCCAATTGCAAGTGTCGACGAGCAATTGGTGGCTTTCTGAGGTGGGTTGGTTTTCTCTCCAAGTCTACGGACTTCCTTCTAATTCTAATGTTTTAGGATTGCATGCTAGTTTAAGTATTTTTCTTGGAACTTAACTAGCACCCCCGTCATATGTGCATGATTTTGACCAGACCATTTGTGAACCTTATTTTGGGCTAGGTTCCTTATGCTTTAGACATCCCGCACTTTTCATATCCTTCGGGACTTAGAGTTTCCTCGCCCGGGTAGTGGGCCGAGTGGTCAGAGTGTTGTGGGACGGGTGTTGCACTCGGGCCCGGGGGGCCGAGTGGGGTCTGGTGGCTGGGTTAGGCCAGTGTTAGCATTTTGGGGAGCCGTTTCAGGTAAACGGTGGTCCCGGGGGTTTTTCCTTTCCACTGTTCTTCTCGTCACCACCAGGTTGGGGTCGTGGTGCACGTGTGTTAGCAGGACCTTGAACCCAGAACCTTTTTGGATAAATACATGATTTTAGTCAGCCAATGTTTCTTCCAAGCCTCGCAAGGTTGTTTGAGTCTGTTCTCGTCTGTTGGGACGAAGGCATCAGCTCTTCGAGGTTTGGGCATAAAACTTGATTTCAAAGGGTTTTCCTAAAAGAGACTAAAAATCATTCTAAAGATGGATTTCTCTCAGATCGAATGGTTTTCTGAAATAAATGACATGGTTTCTTATAAACTTATCCACCCGAGTGGATTCGAGTGATCTGGGTTCAAAGGGCTGCTTTCTCTCTTGGGGACGTAGATGTTAGTCTCCCTGGGTTTCGGACCCTTCGTAGATCTGGCCGTGGAGTAGCTCCGGCCGTGAGTTGAGTGTTGAGTTCAGTGGTGTTGTGTTGTGGGAGCCGTGGGTGAGACGGTGGTCCTAGCTGTTTAGTACCTTCGTTGAGTGGGTCTGTGTTGTGAGATTGAGTCGTGGAGGGTTCTCCGACTGAGTTTGTGCTTGAGCATCGAGATACCGATCTGTTTGATCGAGGACCACAGCCTGCAGGAGCCACTTGTGAGACAGTGATACTGATGAGATACTTGAGTTCGGTGGGGTCGCACCCCTCGAACCACGCCCCGGGTGCGTTGATGATTCCGAGCCTGATGAGGCTGCGATGATGATACCGAGCCTGACGAGGCCGCGATGATGCGCCTAGTTCATGTACTAGTGGTCGCTTGATACCCCTGGCCGTGCTACCATGGGGTCACTGTGTGAGATATCGAGTTTGTCCGTTGGGACACCCTGGTTGATACACCAGGGGGCGCAGGCTTGACTCGACTGGACCCGGGTGGGCAGTCGCCGAGATTTGAGATGTACTGAGAGAGTGATGGTGTAGCATGTGTCATAGTAGAGCGTCTTGGGCTTTGTACTTGTGGCATATTGTCAGCAGTGAGTGACTGCATTCCATCATCCATAGTCTCTTCTTATTGAGCATAGTAGATAGAGGCATGATGGCTGTAGATTCTTTTCCAGCTTATTATATTTATCATCAGTCTTTTCTCTATCTTATGCCTCTGGTAGACTTAGTGGGCAGACCGTGGTTCTTGGAGACGGTACCCACTGAGAACTACTGTAGGATGTAGTTCTCACACCCTCTGTCGGTGACAGGTTGCTGAGGCTTTCTTCCGTTCCTGCTGTGCTTGACTGGACGGACCGAGGACAGGGAGTCGCGTGATAGTTCCCTACCAGCATTGTTACTTTAGAGAGAGGTAGATGTACCATCCCGGATTGTGGGAGTTGGTTATGTTTCCTGTTTAGCTATCTCCTCTTGGTTTTGTAGATGTTGTATAGGTGCACTTCTTTTTGTATCATCTGATTTTGGGAGATAGGCTATGTGTTGTAGCAGCTTTGTAGTTGAGAAAAAAATTTATAGTACAGCTTTTTATCCGCTCTGATATCTGTGTAGCTGTAGTTTTTGTCTTTTGCAGGCTAGACGCTTCGTCTGTACGGCAGTTTCCGTACAGATGGCGGATCTGTTAGCGAGCCCGGGTCGCAGTTTCGACCCCGGGGCGTGACACCTGTGATCAGAGGTTGGGTCGTTGTTACAGGTGTGGACAGCCAGGCCACATTCGGGCTTCGTGCCCTTTTTCGACTTCAGCGGCACCTTCATCAGCATCGGCTCCTTTTCTGCCTCAGCAGCAGTTGTCAGCTCAGCGGCTTTATACTCCAGCGAGCGGATCACCTTCTTTTTACCCGGCGGATCACCGACCGCCGGCTCAGAGCGGTCGGGTCTACGCCGCTCAGGTGGAGGACTTTACAGCAGCCGACCTTGTGGTGGTAGGTATTATTTTTTTGTTATTTTATTTTATTTACCGGCATTGGTTTTGCATTGTCTAGCACTTGCGCATCCTAGTCATTGGTTAGGGGTGCATGTACTTCTTCGCATGGGTTAGGGGTAGGACGGTTACCTGGTGTTCGGGAGGTTTATATTCTCGATCCTCGGCACGTAGGGAAGTGTTGTTGGATTATCGGGGCCCTGGGAGGAGCGGATGCTTGCACCGATGCAGACTACTTGGTAGCTCGAGCGGTTAGCCCAGCTGTACTTGGATGAGGTGGTGCGGTTTTCTAGAATGCCCGCCTCTACTTTGTTCTAGTTAGAGACCCGTGGGTTGTATCGCGTCTTTGGAGGAGGTATTAGACAGCCTTGGGAGCTTGAGTGGTGGATGATTGGATATTTACCCCCTCTATTTGGTTGAGGTTCCGGGTTGAGGATTGATTTTAGTTTCGAGGACGAAACTTTCTTTTAGTGGGGGAGGATGTGATGACCTGGATCTCTGCAGAGCTGTGGTGGAGTCATTGGTGGCTTCTGGGAGCCTGTTTTGTGTGTCGGAGGTTTTGTTCACAATTTGGACACGAGTGTTGGACTTTGGACTTAAATGGATCACGTAGGTGATCAGTGGACTCCGTCGGATCTTCGAAAGTGGTTTCGCGCAAAATGGATATTAAAATGGGCTCGGCGCGAAGTTTGGACAAAAGAACACCTTTCCGGGTGACTTCGGCAAATTTTGGAGTTAGAATTTGGCAAATCGGACAGCAAATTCGGATTCAGCGCGTGAAAACGGTTAAAATGGACTTCCTGCTTGACGTTTTGCGCAACTGGTTACTGTTCACGCCGGAACAGTAACTCCGGCAGCTGGCGGGCAGCAGCGGCGGCGGCGGGCAGCGGCGGAGCACGGCGGACGGGCGCGGGCAGGCGCGCGGGCGCACGGGCAGGTGCGCGGTGCACGGGAGCGCGTTGGACACGTGGCGGCGTGCGGTAGGGTCGGTTCAGTGGGCGCGGTCCACGGAGTTCGTGCGGCGGTGCAGGGTTTCGGGCGGGAGACACGTTTCGATCCCTGGTTGGCGGGCGTGGGTGCGCGGTCCACGGAGTTCGCCGCGCGGGTGCATGGACCCGGCGCAGGGACACGTGGCGGCAGGCCATTGGCGGGCTCACGAGGTGCGGCGCAGCGGAAGCGTGGAGGCCCGCCTCGGGACGGTGCGCGCACAGGGGAGCCTGGCGCGGCGGTCGGTCGTACTCCAGTGTGCCACGCGTCGCGACGCGAGTGGCGGGCCGTACCTACCCCGCTGACCGCGGGGGGGGCACGTGGCGCGCGGCGGGGCCACTTGCATTGCTGTCCCCTGTTTCGTGCACACGTGGCAGCACCTGGGCATTCCGGGCGCGTCGGATGGGAACCGTCCGACCGGGTTTCCGGGCGCAGTGCGCCCGAATCCTGCGCCCGAAAACCCGGCCCAATACTATTTGGGCTGGGCCTATAAATAGGCTACCTTGTTTTCTTTTTGGGCTTTTTGGACTCCATTTCTCAGAGAGTTCTTCAGAAGGATTCTCCCTCTCTCAGTGCCCTACACTTTGGTGGATCCCGGAGATTTTTCGGAGGCACGCATCCTGAGGTTGGCGATTTTACGGCGCGGCGCGACGCTTGTTCTCCGGCGACCCGCTTCGCCCCTTCTCAGTGTTTGGGCTCCCCCGACTCACCCCGACTTCCGATTTCGCCGATTCTTACGCCGTTGGACTCCCGACAGGTAGGACTTCAACTTCTTTGTTTTGAGGTTCCTCAATTTCCGTGCTGACCTTGGAGTTTTCTGAGCACCCATTTGACCCTTTTTCCTTCGCGGATTTTTGGACAGCACCGCGGTGTTCTAGCCGTATCTTTTCGCTCGGATGTCGGATCGAGGCGATTCAAAAGGCATTTTTCATCTACAGTCCCCAAGGAGTCTCCTGGATTTTTCTCAGATTTTTCTGGATTTCTTTCGAAGGTGAAAATCTCCTTTCACTGAGGTCCTTTGACACAGATTTCCTGGACTGTTTGGCTTGGGGTGTTCCACTTACAGAATTTGTAACTCATCGTAGAAAAATCTGATTTGTACGTGCAGGTACTCATTTCGACGGGTTCGTCGCGAGGATCGCGGCAGTATTTATCTTGGATTTTTACGGGCGTTCTCCGCAGGTGAAAATTGAGAAATTCTGGACTGTGGTAATTATGGGCAGAATTTGGGAACTTTGTATGTTTAAATTATGTTTGTTCCTTTGGGATATTGTGCAGTGTTGCTGTGACTTTTTGGACCGAGCGTGAGTTTCGCTTTTGGACAGGAATTAGCGATCGAGGTGGGTGGTTGTTATACTCCTCATTTTCTGACATACCCCTAGGAATATTGGAGAGATCTTCCTATTGGTTATATAGAATGCTCAATTATGGACATGCATGCTTAAAGTAAATAATTGTGAGCCTATCAAATGAAAATTACTATTGTGGAACTCTGATAGTGGTTGGGGGTTATACATGTTTGTATGGATATAGTTTTGGCACTTAACCTTGCATGTGGAATTTACTTTTATGCTGGGATAAAATGAAATATCTTGTGGGAGGGTACCACTTGAGGATCTTTTGGGACATGCATAGGTGGATGATTTAGGTGAGGGAAAGTTGTGGATTTTAAACATGTGTGGTTGGACAATGATTTAGCATGATGGTTATATCTATGCGGAGCTATTAATTGATACACATGTGGAGCCTTTAATTGTCGCACTTTCTTTATCTTTCATGAGGACATATGCATGCTTGTCTGGACATCTAGGTAGGCCATCTTTTATTGCTACACTTTCATGCTGGAACATCACTTAGGAGAAACCTTGTTTGTTTCTTTTCTCCTTTCGTTAGTCAGGTAGTATTTGCTGCTCGGGTTTGAGCAGGGGTTTGGGATAGTGTAGCCAGGGCCTGGATTATGGATTATGGGTTTTGGCGGCGACCGCGGATATTGGGCGGTTGACCGGATGTCGGTTATAGGACATCGGTGATAGGGCATGATTATGGATTAGTAGGCGGTTGACCAGATGTCGGATGTGGGGCATGGTCGTGATTGTGGGGTATTGCGGCAATCGCGGATATTGGGCGATTGACCGGATGGTTACTTTTGCATCTGATTGGGAATCAGTTTTCTTTTAGTGGAGGGTTGTGTTCCATTGGGGCTTTATAGTTGTGATCCAGTCCTGCTTTTACTTATCACACCGGCGCGGTTATTGCCCGGTGATGCTTTCCTCGTGTGGGTCGCTCCCCTCGAGATCCCCTCCGGAGGCCGGGGCCAGACAGTTATTGACAGTTTTGCTATCACATCGGCACGGCTTATTTGCCCGATGATGAGGGCGGCAGCAGGAGTTTTGCTATCACATCGGCGCGGCTTACTTGCCCGATGATGAGGGCGGTACAGATTGGGTTCATTTTGGGACGGTTGGTTACTGTTGCATACGGTTGTTCCAGTCTAGGACTGCATTTTTAGAGGCATAGTAGTGGTAGTTTTTCCTTTGTAGTAGTCTTTTTACTTACCACTCTTCTTCCCTTTTTGCCTCTGGTAGACCTAGTGGGTGTGTTCTGGGCGTGAGGCTTTACCCACTAGGGGAGGCTACTGGTTCACTAGTAGTTCTCACCCCCATTCTTCTTTTTCTTTTCTTCTCCTTTGTTTTGCAGAGCCTTCTGCGGGTGCTGCTGGACATACAGCGGCGGGTCGAGGAGAGAGGACGGCTGAGTAGCCAGACAGTGGGCCTGACAGTGAGTAGCTAGACTGGTACCTCTTATGTATCCTATCTCAGACGGTTGTATTTTTACTTTTGAGGTCTGGCTTTAGCCAGCTGGTTGTATATTTGTGGTGAGCTGGGAGAGAGACTTGTACTTTATTTTACAGTCATTTTGTATTCTTACTTCCAATTCAGTCTGAGATGTAGTATTTTCAGTTCAGCTCTGTTTTATTGCTCTATTATTGTATCTGTTTTATTTGAGCAGGTTACCGGCGCTTCGTGTATGCGGAAAATTCCGTGTGCACGGCGGATCTGTAGACGAGCCCGAGTTCTGGTTTACACTCGGGGAGTGACAGCCGAAGCACCGAGGTAGGGTGGATAGCGGTTTGTAGATGAGCTTTGGGACATCATTGATTGATGGAGCCAGTCTCGGCAGATGAACCACCCCGACTCGTAAGATTGAGTTTGGAGCCTTTGGAGCCAGAGTCGTGGTTGGTGGTGATGGAGTAATCAATTGAGAGCCTCTCTGTGCTAGAGAGTTTTGCAGTTGTTGAACTGCACGCTCCATGTTAGAGGGACGAGGCGCACAAGATATGTATGACTGGGAGTGGATTGCGCCAGGATACCTTTCAGTTTAGTTGGTCCCTCCGTTATGGATTATTGACGCCTCGATGGAGTAGGCGTTGCGTATGGAGCATGGCGCTGCAGTTCCTTTGGATAGGGATCTGCCGCCAGAGGTGAGTTCTGGATATTGGTGCTTGGCGCCGGGTGATGGAGGACAGATCGGCCGGCAGAGGCATTTTTGATTTATTTTTCCAGGGTAGTGGATTTCTAAGACGCCAGAGATCGGGTGCACCCCGATGGCAGTATCAGCATCTACATCAGAGTGGCGCGGCGGTAGCATGGATTGGTTGTCTACGGAGGACCGCATTTGTCACCCCAGTGTGAGCAGAGACATAGGTCGTGCTCCCTTGTGGATAGTCTTGATTTTCAGGCAGATTGAGCAACGACCATGTGTATTGAGCGGATGAATCTGTGCCGCCCGGTTGGAGGGCGCCACAGCAGTGGATCGGGTTGTCGCAGGTGTGATTTCATCACAGCAGTCTGAATTGGTGTATTTGGCCTTCCTGTCTAGACTAGAGGCAGATTTGTTACCACGTGCACTAGAGGTATAGGTTCCTGATGGTGTGGTGCATGTGGGGGAGGCTTTTGGATCATGTCCAATGCAGTTGAGGCCGCGAGTTATACCGGCAGACTTATTGGTAATTGTGGCAGTCGGTATTTTGACCTTGTGCATGAGAATGATTGGCACAATGCCACAGGATGTTTTGACTGAGGAGAGAGAGGACATTGATTTTCTACGAGGCAGACGAGAGGAGGTTTGGTTGTTGAGATTGTTAGAGCACACAGGTTTTAGCGACAGTGTGAGAGGTGCTTACGGCGGCACCGGGACTCAAGAATATCTCTATTGCCACGAGATCCCGGGTATGATTTTACCTGAGCTGTTGATGATGCCGCCGGTTAGGGAGATAGAGATTGCGTTTGACGTGGTTCGGGGAACCGCGCCACCCTCGGCAGCACCTCATTGGATATCGCCTATAGAGCTGAGAGAGCTGATGGCGCTGTGACAGGATCTGATGGATAGAGGGTTTGTTTGACCTAGTGCCACGCCGATGATGCACGATGGTGATGCCACGTCGTTGATACACGACTGTGAGGGTCCTTTTATGGTTCGAGTGTAGACAGGTCCGGGTGGTATCTAGGACCTTTTGATGGAGTCATACTCCGGCAGTTGTTCGTCTTTGATGCCTGTACCCAATAGGAATCTTTCAGCTAAGTATTTTGCCAAGTCGGCGTTCAGGACACGGTAGGGCATTATGAGCTCACAGTGAGGCCAATTGGTTTGATTAATGCCCTGCCGCTTTAATGATTTGAGGAATTGTGTGTCCCAGTTGTACTTGGACGGATTGGGAGCGGTGTTTCCCGAGGATATTACGATTTACTCCCAGAGCGACTTGGAGTACGTGGAGCACTTATAGATGTGCTACCTGCCTGTGTGGATGAAGCGGTATGCCCAGTGATTGAGATACAAGTTGTAGCTTCATAAGCATACCTTCTTGGGTCACATTGTTTTAGCCGTTGGGGGCGGTTGTAGAAACCCGGCCAAAAATGGATGCCATTCGAGATTGGCCGAGACCGACAATTATTGTCGAGGTGAGGAGCTTCTTGGACTGGGCAGTGCCAGGGAGCTTGGCAATCGGATGATGAGACTGATATCAACGCCAATGCTAGTGTTTCCAGCGTTAGGAGAGAGATCCGCGAGTTTTAGTGATGCCTCCTATAGTGACTGTGGAATTACCGTTGGGTTATTGTTGAGCATTTTGGATTACCCCGATAGGGCCACTGTGTTGGCAGATACCTGGAGTAGGAGTGCTGTCTGGGGTTGAGTTTGATGACTCCACAGCTGGCGCTGTGTGGACCGTTGAGGTAATCAGGGCTTGTGGTTGTGTCCTTGAGGGTCCCTTTTGATGGTAGACCGTGGTTGAGCAGTCCACTCGGGAGTGACCGAGTAAGGACCCTAGTTTGTGAAGGCTTCTTTCCTTCTTGGATAATGGTGTGGGTATGTTTCGGTTTGCCTTGGTTGAATTGACACGGGATGTGGTTTGGTGCGTGTGGCACTAGTGGTTATTTTGTTTTTCCCCCCAGCTTTTGATGGAGTCCCTGAGGTTTTTCCCACGTTTCAGCGCGGAGTGATGTGCTTTTGGATCCCTCGCCCGTGATTTACTCGCTCTATTTGAGATCTGTGAGTGTTTGGAGTATGAGGGACGCCCGTTGCGAGTTCTGGCTCGTGAGATGAGAGGATTGCGCAACCAGGCCATGCCGTACTGGCTGTTGTTGTTGTTGTTGTCGAGGAGTAATCACGGGGAGTGAGAGGTGACGTGAGGAGCTAGAGACGGTGATTTTGAGTCCCTACCCTTCATTTTGAGACTCCTGTTTGGGTTGTTTTAGTTTCGGGGACGAAACTTTCTTTTAGTGGGGGAGGATGTGAGGACCCGGATCCCCGCGTCGAGTTTTTTGGTTGTTTGGCAGCTTTTGGTGGCCTACGTGGTGTCTCATTGGAGTTTGTGCGCAATTTGGATGCAGGTGTTGGACTTCGGGCTCAAAAAGGGATCACGTGGGTAATTGGAGGACCCGTCGAGTGCTCAGAAGTGGTTTCGCGTGACTTGGATGTCAATTTGGACTCAGGGCGAAGTTTGGATAAAAGATCACCTCTCCGGATGCTTTCAGCAATTTTTAGAGTTGGAATTTGGCAAAATGGACATTGGATTTGGATTCAGCGCGCGAAAATGATGAAAATGGACTATTTACTTGGATTTTTCGGAGCCCGGACGTCGCGCACGGATTTCGAGGCGGCTTGGTACTGTTCCGGCGGCCGGCGGGCAGTGGCGGCGGCGGCGCGGGCTCGGGCAAGCGGCGGAGCAACCGCGGGCAGGCGTGCGGGCGCGGGCAGGCGGGCGCAGGCGCGCGGGCAGGTGCGCGGTCCACCGCCGAGGCGTGCACCCGGGGTGGGACACGTGGCGGCTCCCGGTTGGCCGGCGCAGCCGGCGCGGTCCACGGAAAAAGTCGGGGGTGTACTGTGGACCGGAGGTGACACGTGGCGGTGTTTGGTTGGCGCGGTGTTGTGCGCTCGGTCCACGGAACCGCTGCACCGGCCTCAGGGCGCGTGCCTGGCAGGGTGCGCAGGCGGCGCTGGCGCGCGAACGTGGGTGCGCCAGTCGCGCGTTGACTGGCTGCCGGGCCACGTGTCGGCGTCTGGGGGCGGCCACGTGGCGCGATGTGTGTGGTGGCGTTCGCTGTTGCGTGTTCGGCGGGCTACGTAGAGGCCCGCGGGGGATTCGGGCCTGCACAGTGTTGTGCCGGGCCCAACACTGTAGCAGCCCGGATCTTCCGGGCGCCCGGAACTTCGGACACGTTCGGTATTTTCCGAATTGTTTCGAGCAGCCTATTTAAAGGTCCGAGCCGCCTTCTTCTCCCCTTTTGCCGTGTTTCCGAGCCTCCCTTCACCTCGGCGCCTTCAGCAACTTTCTTCCTCGTGTAGTGCTAGATCCATCTGCAGAGTTCGGAGTTTTTTCGTGGCACGCATCATGAGGTTTCCTTTTTTACGGCGCGGTGCAACGCTCGTCCTTTTGTGTTCTCCTTCGTCGCGTTTCGGTACGCGAGCTCTCCCGGCCTACTCTGACCACCTTTTCGAGCGATTTCTTCGCCGCTGGATTCGCGACGGACAGAGCTACGACCTAGGTATTTTTAGAATCCCCTAGTTTCGCGTTTTTCGAGGTGTTTTTCCGAGTTTACTGTGACTCGGTTTTTGTGGTGGAGTTTTGGACAGCGGGGTGGTTTTTTGGCGATATCTCCGTAACCGGGCAACGGATTGAGACACTCCTGTACACTTTTTTCATCTACTCGACGTGAGGATTATCATAGTATTTTTCTTGGATTTTTCTGAGGTTTGCCCGAACGTATATGTTTTCCCCCTTATCTGTGCATGGAATTACAGTTATGTTGCTGTGTGGTTTTGCGCACCCTGTGTTGTAGAATTTGTACTTGGCCTACGGTGCTCGGAATTGGGCGTGCAGGCACCCGTTTCGAAGGTCTCGACGCGAGGATCGCGACAGTATTTTTATTGGATTTTTCGGAGCCCTTTCTGCAGGTAAATAATTGGCATCTTTGGGACTGAATTTTAGACTGTGATTACTTGGTTTAATTTTGGAATAAAGTGTAATTGTAAGCCTTGTGTTGTATCCAGGAGAGTTTGCGGGCATTGCTGGACCTGTTGGATTTAGAGATAGTGATTTCGGGGTATTTTTAGCTGTGGGACTTTGGACTGATAGCGCCTTCAGGTGGGTGGCCTTGTCTCCAAGTTTGATGAGCTGGACATTATATCTGCTTTAGTAGGACCATGCATGATAGTGAATTTATTGAGCAGCATGCTAGAATGTAGGAATTGTTATTCCTTGTATTTATCTGAGGATCTTATGATTCCTTTTGCTTCCTACCACCTGTTAAATTATGGTTATCTTGGAACTTGACCTAGCACCCCCGTCATATGTTGCATGTGTAACCAGACCAGTAGAAAACCCTCACTTGGGCTAGGGTTATTTATGTTTAGACATCCACACTGTTCTTTCATTCCTGGACATAGTGTTATCCTCGCCCGGGTGGTGGGCCGAGAGGTCGGGACTTCTTTTTAGTGTGGGATGCATTTGCACTCGTGCTTGAGAGCAGAGTGGAGTCGGGTAGATGTAGTGGATCGCTTGTCTGTACCGGGAACTGTTTGGGGTAAACGGTGGTCCCGGGAGGTCTTGTATCCCTGTTTGTGCTGTCGCCACTGTGTTAGTGGCAGTTGTGTGCTTGTGTTAGCTGGACCTAGAACCCAGAACCTTTTTGACATACACATGATTTTAGTCTATCGATGTTTTCTTCCAATCATCAAAATCCCCAATAAATCCAACAAATCCCAAAAATCCAATTTTAGCTTTTAAAAACCAATTAAAATCCCCAAAGCTCTCCAACAACAAAATCCAAACTCAAAAACTGAATTTGCTTACCTCGTCGACGCTCGCCGCACGCCCACGAGCTCCACTCGGCCTCCAACGGCGAGTCCAAAAACCAAGAATGCCTTCAAGTCCTCTCTTTTCCGCTTCTTTTCCTTCACCTTCTTCCTTTTTCCTCTCTTTTCTTTTCCTTTCTTTCTTTCTTCCTTTCTTTCTTTCTCTGCTTTACCCCAAAGCAACAGGGCCCCTTTTATAAAGCAAACAATTTAATTATTTAATTAACTTAATCCAAAAAATCCAACTCCAACTCACTTTTTGCCCTCGGCCCCTCCGCCGCTGTCCGGAACCTCCCGAACTCCGCTATAAATCAAAAGTACACGCGCTCACA
This sequence comes from Tillandsia leiboldiana, assembly GCA_029204045.2. Lineage (NCBI taxonomy): Eukaryota > Viridiplantae > Streptophyta > Magnoliopsida > Poales > Bromeliaceae > Tillandsia > Tillandsia leiboldiana. The sequence continues at coordinate 22,311,263 of CM055067.1, forward strand.
GCTTTTTCTCTTCAAAAAGCTCATCCGTTGAGGCGGGGTGCTCAAATCAAATACCGGCTCCAAAATTGCCAGTTCCGACTCACTTTTTGCCTCCGGGTCCTCCGCGTCAGTCCGGAACCTCCCGAACCTCGCTGTAAATCGAAAGTACACCTGTTCCAAGTGTTCCTGAATTTCCGGCACTCCACGGTGAAGTCGGTAATTTCCAAATCTCATCCTCAATCGGCATACAAAGCCCGGAAAAACCCCGAATCGAGCTGGAGCTTCTGCGTTGATCCTAATCAACCCGGCATCATCTGTAAACTCAAATGCAACATGTCCAAGGCAACTCTCTGCTCCAAGCCATCTATGTGGTCGGCGCGCCATCCGAAGACCCGGTACTCTACACTCTCCCCTCCTTCAAAAGGTTTCGTCCTCGAAACCAAAACACACCTCCTACCACAAAGAAGGCCCTACATCAGGAACATCATCAACCTCAACTCTCAAATTGGAAAGCAGCCAAAAATTGCGACAAGTCCGAAAATTCCAACAGTTCGACGCCTTCACCCCAATCAAACAAGAACAGGTTCCAGCATCGTCTCCATTTCTGGAGTACCCCTTTGAAATTTTCGCCCCGTTCGCCAGTTTCGGCGTCAAGATGAGAAAACAAGGAGAGAGAGATGTTGAAGCTGTCCCTGCTGTGGCCGCAACCCAAAACCACAAACCAACAACTCAACCATGTAGGGGTGCAAAACTCTGATCTCATCCACTAGGAAAGGAAGTCATACCAAGTACCATGCGATCCGCTAACCTAGCGCCCACCCATCGGCAACCCAAACTCATCCTCTCGATGTGGGTGGCCGTCGTCCTGACTGCCTCGACGTCGTGGCCTCATCTGGCTGGCGGTAAGTCGGAGGAGCTCCTTCCTCCGGAAGAGGTAGCGGGGATACCGTCGCAAGCGGCATTACCGTAAGTACAACATGAGGGCATGCTGCCTAAAAATGTCCCGATCTACTAGACTGTCCAAAATCAGGCGACACTGGATGCCTCTCCCCGGAGCTGGTCCCTGGCGCTCGCTCCTTCTCTGACATAACCACAAATCCTCGGTCAACCCACCGAGCATGCTCAATTGCCGCATCCAGAGTCGGCGCTCTACGCGAATGCACAAGGGGATAAATATCCGGATGCAACCCTCTCTCAAAAAGCTCGACCCTCTGGGCCTCATCCCGGGCAACATGAGGCACACAGCTCAATAACCGCTGAAACTCATTAACATACACATGAAGAGGCCGACTCCCCTGCTGAAGTCGTCGCAGATCCCCTTCTAGTTTCTGCTTTGCACTGTCAGGAAAATAGGCCCTGAGTAGCAAAGCACGAAACTCCGCCCACGTCAATAACTGTACTCCCGGTGGTCCCACTGGACGAACTCGACGCCACCAAGTCTCGGCGTCCTTCTCCAAAAAGTGCGCCCCCAAATGTACCTGATGTTCTTCCTTGATGAAGAGGTTCTCAAACAATTTCTCCATGGCCGCAATCCAATTCTCAACCTCCCACGGCTCCGAACTCTGACCTGCGAACCGCGGGGGGTGAAACTTGCTGATAAAGGATAATCGATCCATGAGCTCCCTCTGCTCTGTCTCTGTCAACGGAGGAATCTGTGACGAGGTCGAGGATGTCATATCCGGAAGTACTGATGGTGGTGCCACTGGAGGTGCCCTCTGCTCCAGCATGCGCATCATGCGCTCCATATTTTCCTCCTGGCGCCTGGCCGCCACCTCCTGGCGCCGCAATGCCTCAGTCATCTGGGCCACCTGAGCCCGCAGCTCCTGTACCTCGCTCTGCCTGGCCTGCTCGGCCTCCTCACCCAAGGTCGAACGCCCTCTCGTCGCTACACGACGTCTCGGCGGCATCGCAGGTAACTGAAACAAAAACGAATGTCAGGACATAACAACCATACGACCCAATCCAGCGAGAGTCTAAAACTTGTTATCCTTCCTAAAGTATTATGTTGTCTGCAGCCAACATAATCACTTTGAGATAATAACATATCAAATCACTCATCCCAACCCGAGGGAGAGGTAAAAACTCAATCTGGACTCTCGCTAAAAGTCACGACTCTCACGTAGTCATCCTAATGTCCAACCACAAGCCTAGGGTTTCTAAGTCCTCAATGACCTACATCCTAGGCTCTGATACCACTCTAATCTGTCACTCCCCGGGGTCGAAACTGCGACCCGGGCTCGCTAACAGATCCGCCATCTGTACGGAAACTGCCATACAGACGAAGCGTCTAACCTGCAAAGACAGAACTACAGCTACACAGATATCAAAGCGGATAAGAAAGCTGTACTATAAAATTTCACAACTACAAAGTTGCAACAACACATAGCCTATCTCCCAAAATCAAGATGATACAAATAGAAGTCCACCTATACAACATCTATAAATCCAACTGGGAGATAGCTAAACAGGAAATAGCCAAACATAAACAACTCCCACAGTCTGGGATGGTACATCTACCTCACTCTAAAGTAACAATGCTGGTAGGGAACTATCACGCGACTCCCTGTCCTCGGTCCGTCCAGTCAAACTCGGCAGGAACGGAAGAAAGCCTCAGCAACCTGTCACCGACAGAGGGTGTGAGAACTACATCCTACAGTAGTTCTCAGTGGGTACCGTCTCCAAGAACCACGGTCTGCCCACTAAGTCTACTAGAGGCATAAGATAACAGAAAAGACTGTGATAATGTAAATAAGCTGGAAAAGAATCTACAGCTATCATGCCTCTATCTACTATGCTCAATAGGAAGAGACTATGGATGATGGTATGCAGCCACTCACTGCTGACAATATGTCACAAGTACTATGCTCAAGAAACTCTACTATGACACATGCTATGCCATCACTCTCTCAGTGTCACCCAATCCCAACGACTGCCTCATAGGGCCCAGTCAAGTCAAGCCTGCGCCCCCTGGTGTATCAACCAGGGTGTCCAATCGGACTATCTCAAACTCTCACAAAGTGACCCCATGGTAGCTCGGCCAGGGGTATCAGAGCGACCTCTAGTATATGAACTAGGCGCATCATCGCAGCCTCGTCAGGCTCGGTATCATCATCGCAGCCTCATCAGGCTCGGAATCATCAACGCACCCGGGGCGTAGCTCGAGGGGTGCGACCCCACCGAACTCAAGTATCACAACTGAATCACTGTCTCACAAGTGGCTCCTGCAGGCTATAGTCCACGATCAAACAGATCGGTATCTCGATGCTCAAAGCACAACTCGGTCGGAGAACCCTCCACGACTCAATCTCACAACACTGACCCACTCAACGAAAGTACAACACAGCTGGGACCACCGTCTCTCCCAACGGCTCCCACAAGAACACCCCACTGAACTCAACACACAACTCACGGCCGGAGATGCTCCACAGCCAGATCTGCGAAGGGTCCGAAACCCCGAGAAACTAACATCTACGTCCCCAAGAAAGAAACAGCCCTTATAACCCAGATCACTCGAATCCGCTCGGGTGGATAAGTTTATAAGAAACCATGTCATTTATTTTAGAAAACCATTCAATCTGAGAGAAATCCATCTTTTTAATGATTTTTAATCTTTTTAGAAAAACCCCTTTGAAAACAAGTTTTATGCCCAAACCTCGAAGGGCTAATGCCCTCGTCCTATCAAACAAGAACAGACTCAGGCGACCTTGCGAGGCTTGGAAGAAACATTGTCTGACCAAAATCATGTATTCGTCCAAAAAGGTTCTGGGTTCAAGGTCCTGCTAACACACGTGCACCACGATCACAACATGGTGGTGACGAGAAGAACAGCGAAAAGAGAAACCCCGGGACCACCGTTTATCTGAAACGGTTCCCCAAAACACTAACACTGGCCTAACCCAGCCACCAGACCCCACTCGGCCCCCCGGGCCCGAGTGCAACACCCGTCCCACAACACTCTGACCACTCCGCCCACTACCCGGGCGAGGAACTCTATGTCCAGAAGGATATGCACTGTGTGGGATGTCTAAAACATAAAAGAACCTAGCCCAGATTAAGGTTCTCTATTGGTCTGGTCAAACACATGCACATATGACGGGGGTGCTAGTTAAGTTCCAAGAAAACACTTAAACTAGCATGCAATCCTATCACAATAGAATTAGAAGAAGTCCGTAGACTTGGAGAGAAAAACCAACCCACCTCAGAATGCCACCAATTGCTCGTCGACACTTGCAATTGGGCTTAGCGGGAAAACCCTGCCTCCACGAGGTCCGCACGTAAATCGGGGCACGCTGTGTCCAACCACAAGACCGCGCTCTCAGCGGATGTCCCGAAACAAACCCGCGGCTCAACGCGGCGGAGAAACTCACACCCAGCCTCGACGGAAGCTAAAAACAGCACTGCAAGCTGCCAGAAGCGAAGAAATTGCAAAATCAATCAAACGGTCGAAAACCGAGCATCCGACGGCGAAAAACAGCCTCCGTCGGCGAAAAACAGCGCGCGGCGGCGAAAAACTGCTCCGTCGGCGAAAAACTGCGCCCGACGGCGAAAAACAGCGCGCGGCGGCGAAAAACTGCTCCGTCGGCGAAAAACTGCGCCCGACGGCGAAAAACAGCGCGCGGCGGCGAAAAACTGCTCCGTCGGCGAAAAACTGCGCCCGACGGCGAAAAACAGCGCGCGGCGGCGAAAAACTGCTCCGTCGGCGAAAAACTGCTCCGTCGGCGAAAAACAGCTCGAAAACTGCTTGCGAAAACAGCTCGCGAAATCCCCTGCGAAAACTGCTAGCGAAACCGCTTGCGAAAATCCCTGCGAAAACTGCTAGCGAAACCGCTCGCGAAAAATCCTGCGAAAACAGTGCCGACGGCGAAGACGACGCCCGACGGCGAAAAACAGCGCCGGCACGCAAACCGAGGTGCAGCCCGCTGTCCGGGAGCATGCCGAGCGTCGAAAAACCCTGCCGTGCGACGAGGGAGGCCCGCCGCGCGGCGCCAAACCAAGTCGCGCCGCACAGCGACTTGCTGCGCGGTGACAGAGTGCGCCGCGCAGCGCCCTGCGGCGCTGCGCGCGGCGCCCAGCGGCGCTGCGCGCACAGCCCGCTGCGCTGCGTGCGGCCGCGCGCCCGGGCAGGCCCGCGCGGCCCTGCCGCGCGCGGCCATGCCGCGCACGCCTGCGCGCGGCCAGGCAGTGCCGCGCGCGCCTGCGCGCGGCCTGGCAGCGCCGCGTGCAGCGCTTTGCTGCGCGCGGCCTGGCAGCGCCGCGTGCAGCGCTTTGCTGCACGCGGCGCCGCGCCCAGCGGCACGTCGCCGCAGGGTGCTGCCAACAGCAGCACCCTGGCGCCGCGCGTGCGCCGTTGCGCGCGCGCGCGGCCGCCGGCGACGGAAAAGCTAAAAAGAATCATCAAAATCCCCAATAAATCCAACAAATCCCAAAAATCCAATTTTAGCTTTTAAAAACCAATTAAAATCCCCAAAGCTCTCCAACAACAAAATCCAAACTCAAAAACTGAATTTGCTTACCTCGTCGACGCTCGCCGCACGCCCACGAGCTCCACTCGGCCTCCAACGGCGAGTCCAAAAACCAAGAATGCCTTCAAGTCCTCTCTTTTCCTCTTCTTTTCCTTCACCTTCTTCCTTTTTCCTCTCTTTTCTTTTCCTTTCTTTCTTTCTTCCTTTCTTTCTTTCTCTGCTTTACCCCAAAGCAACAGGGCCCCTTTTATAAAGAAAACAATTTAATTATTTAATTAACTTAATCCAAAAAATCCAACTCCAACTCACTTTTTGCCCTCGGCCCCTCTGCCGCTGTCCGAAACCTCCCGAACTCCGCTGTAAATCAAAAGTACACGCGCTCACAGCTTTTTCTCTTCAAAAAGCTCATCCGTTGAGGCGGGGTGCTCAAATCAAATACCGGCTCCAAAATTGCCAGTTCCGACTCACTTTTTGCCTCCTGGTCCTCCGCGTCTGTCCGGAACCTCCCGAACTCCGCTGTAAATCGAATGTACACGTGTCCACAGCTTTTTCTCCTCAAAAAGCTCATCCGTTGAGTCGGGGTGCTCAAATCAAATACCGGCTCCAAAATTGCTAGTTCCGACTCACTTTTTGCCTCCGGGTCCTCCGCGTCAGTCCGGAACCTCCCGAACCTCGCTGTAAATCGAAAGTACACCTGTTCCAAGTGTTCCTGAATTTCCAGCACTCCACGCTGAAGTCGGTAATTTCCAAATCTCATCCTCAATCGGCATACAAAGCCCGGAAAAACCCCGAATCGAGCTGGAGCTTCTGCGTTGATCCGAATCAACCCAGCATCATCTGTAAACTCAAATGCAACATGTCCAAGGCAACTCTCTGCTCCAAGCCATCTATGTGGTCGGCGCGCCATCCGAAGACCCGGTACTCTACACCTTTGTAGTGTGGATTAGAGTTGTACTTTTCTTCCACCTTTGAGAGACTTATGTACTTTTGGTGAGGACTTGTTGTATATTATTGGGAGTTGTATTTATTTTAATTCAGCTTTTACTTTTCAGCTCTGATATCTGTTAGTGTAGATGATCTTTTGTAGGTAGTCGCTACGTCTATACGGGGCTTCCCGTATGGGCGGCGGATCTGTTGGCGAGCCCGGGTCGCAGTTTCGACCCCGGGGCGTGACACCGTGTTTTCAGGAAATTTTCTGAAAATTGACGACAGTCCGGATCAGATTTATTCCAGTCCGGACTGCCGAGCGGGAAAATTTCAGATAAGGTAGTTTTTTATGCTTATCTCTTTCCAAAGATTTCTAACCTATAAATAGACCCTACTTTCATGTCACGCCCCGGGAGCAATTTAAAAGCAGAAAGCAGTCCTATTTTGTTTTTTTTTTTGTTTTTTTTTTTTTTTTTGAAACAGGCTCCCGCGTGGCACGTGCACAGACCCGCCACATATACAAGATCTCCCTTGTATATGCACGACGTCCCTATGTACAACACATAGCCCGAATAAAAACATCAACCACCATGACTTACAAGTTACAAATACCAGAGTATGACTTTGAAAACGCTACTGTCTTATTGCGTGAAACGACGCACGCCCAGTGCGTTAATGTGTTCGAAAGGATAAATCCACAAGTTTTGAAAACAGTGCCCACACGACACTTAATTTTCTAAAGCCATTTTCGCAATTCCTTTTTAAGTTTGAAAACCCGCGTCCACACGATGCGTCTATAAAGCCACGAATTGCAATATAATTCTACAAAACATAAGGCTGTCCAAACATCCACACCATCCACATTATACACGTCCACATGCACGGAAAGCGACCATAAAGGAAATAACCAACTATAAACAAAAGAAGAAAACAATAGGAACCTGAGCGAGGTAATCTCACACCTCACCAAGTAGCGTCCTCACCATCGTCCTGATCCCCAGATCCGACCAAACCTGTCACACAGTGGGAGTCAGTGACACGAAGAGTAGAGGCAAATAGGATTAGAAACTGATGCCAGAAAGGTGCTGATAATAATGATAATAAACCGAACCGTAACCCTGAGCATCCACAACCCCATCCTGCTACCAACCGTATCTCTCCTAGGATCTCAAGCACAAAACCGCCATGTCGGTCCGAGGACCTCAAGCAAAAGGAATAGTCCCGCTCAGAACCTGGTGTATAGAAACCCCCCACTGCACGAATGCAGCTCCGCAAATAGTCGCAAGGGGGCCCCCACTACGTCACCTCGTGGGGTTCATCTATCTCCCGCTCAAGACCTGGTGCCAATAACCCCCCACTATAAGAATACAGTTCCGCAAATAGCCACAAGGGGGCCCCCACGCATATAGCCGCGTGGGGTCCACGGGTCTAATCAGACCACCTCTTCGGAAAAGTACACCGACACGGTGGCCAAACCGCTGGTGTGAGTGTAAGCTCCATGAGCATAACCATCGTCAACCTGTGCCGTACACCTCCCGCGACACTCAGTCGCACTAATGTAGCATAAGGACTCATTTAGTGACCCGGGGTTGAATTACCTTGCATTTACTCTTGGGGTGATAAACAACCAGCCTTAACATTCTCAAATTCTTTTGTAAGAGTTTCTAGTAAAAACAGTAGATGGGTAGGGGAGGTCTGAAGGCCACCCCTTCCCAAGATACGGTACCCACCTCGAAGCAAGTCGAACGAAACACCTGGAACGTCCTGCGCCCTCGAACGACACTTGGACCTAAAAGAAAGTCCCCAAAGAGTACAGATAAATAACCATCCAATTTTCCTCGAAGAATGCGGGTTTAACCCGAAACCGCCGATAAACCGACCATTTTGCCGATTCACGGATCGTAAAGCAAAGATCTATTCAATGAAAGTCAACGGATTCTGAACGAAAGGTTCAGAGATCAAAAGCACGCTATCCCCAACAGCCTACCATGCTATAATTACATTTAGGCCCCCGAACTTTGTTAAAATTGCATTTTATTTATATTAAACCCACTAATTAAGCCACAACTTTTAATCCGGAAATCTTTAAACCAAAATAATTTACCAACAACAGTATTTTGACGTGCTGGACCCCGTGCTCACAATTTGAGAGCAAGCCGGCCAATAAAACACAAGTTGGCCCATTCTTAAAGTGCATCAAAGCTCAACATTGCTTTATCTATTTTTCTATTAAGTAATTTCTAGTTTTTGTGTGAGCATCATGCTCAGGGACCTTCAAATAACAAGAGGCTCACCTCGGGGCCTCGGCAAGACCCTCTGGTTGCTAGCTACACGCGCAAGACCTCAATCTTGCTCATCTAGAGCTTGGTTCAAGCATCTTTCCAACCCAATGGTTCTGGGCCCAAACTAAAATGAGCAATATTGAAAAACCCTTAAAAACATACCGGGGCTCGCCTTTAGAAGATGGTTGGCCTGCTGGGGAGCCCGCTGGAGCAAGATGACCCCGCACCTTCTTCGATGGAGCACGCAACGGCCGAACTCTCGCTCCTGTCGGTCAAGCTTCAAACTAAGATGAGCACAGCCCTTCTTGAACCTCCAGGAGTGGGACACACCTCAGCCGCGCAAGCGTGGAGCCTCCCTGCGCTCCCCCGACCGAGGAAGGAGAAAACATGCAACCTTGAGGCCATTAATGGCAAGTCGCGATCGAGGCTGCATGGGCCGCATGCAGATGGCTTAATGGGATGCTCAAGGTGTCAGGAGACTTACCAGAGTCGGCCGGTGCCGGAGGAGCGACGGCGGCAGCCGGGCGGGGGAGCTCGGCCGTGAGGAAGACGACCCCGGCCAAGAACTAGGGTTCCGGCGACCCGATTGCACCCGCCGGCCATCCGGGGGTCCTGGGACTTTGGGGTCTGTCCTGGATGCTCCCTGCGACGTCAGTAGGAGACTGCCAGGGTCCAGGTCGCAAGAAAACCAAGAAAGGAAGGGCTCCACACCGGACTCGGGGAGGAAGAAGAAGAAGAAGCTCCGGCGGCGCGCGGCGGATCTGGGCGTCGGCGCTTCACAGGCCGCGTCCCAAGGGGTCAGAGACACCTTCAGAGATGCCTTGGAGAAATCCCAAGCCCTCTCGCTGCGATCCTTCACAACCCACCCCGGAAGCAAGATTGCTTCTTGCTTTTCCGGCGAGGAGGCGCGGCGGCCATGGACGGGATCGTCGAGGAATGCGCAGAGGAGCGAAAAAGGTCCTCTGCTGGCGGCTGGGAGAATAAAGGAGCCGTGGATTAGGTTTCGTGAACCCTAGACTCCTATATAACCTAATCGCGTAAAAACGCTAATTAGTCCCTCTAATTGCATTATTTAGAGTCGGGTCCCCTCCTGGGAATAAGTCTTACACACAGGTCCCTCTCCAAAGAGTCTCCTCAGATTCCGCGCATAATATGCGGGGACCTTTATGCAAAAACACCGTTTTTTGCCGCTTTTCACACTTTTCGAGACCACCGGGTCGTCAAACTGAAAAACGGACACGACCACGACGTCCGGCTCGACGAAACCTATTGAGTAGCAATTTTGGTTCAATGAAAACGAACTTCGATAATTCTAAAATCCATCTTATACGGTAAATTAAATAGTTCGGCACGCTTTACAATGCTTCAGGCTAGTCAAACGGAAATTTGGTCAGCGCCACTGCGCTCAGAACGACGACGCCATTCAAATCGACTACCTGGATCGTCAGATTCGGACTCCAGACAGTCGATCGGCCGACGTTGGCTAGTGAGGGAAATAAAATAGGGAGTTACTATTCATTTCACTATTCACTTAAGTCGCGGGTCCCACTAGTTTCTTTGTTGATTTCGGGACGATCCGACCGTCGGATCAAAAATCGGTCTATACCATTTTCACTCGATTCGATGAGACGGTTGCACGGGAGATTTCAGATTTTCGAGATCAGACTCGGATCGGAAAGGCGGAAATAGTGCTTCGGAAACTGTGCAATTCGCACACCGGTATACAACCCACTAAGGTTTACTTTCACATTAGAATTTTACTCTTCATTTTATCACCCTTTTTCCAGATTCGAATTTCACGAGTATTACTGTCACGCCCCGAGGTTTAAACACGCGGAAGAAACGTCACCGTTTAGCTCTCAAATTTGGCATATTTTTTTTTTTTGAAATCAATCTTCCCCGGTGCGTGCCCAGACCCGCCGCATATACAAATTCACTCTACAAATGGGCAGAGTCTCCTTTGTATATGCACGGCGTCCTGACTACAAAGTCCATATCATCCTACTTTTAACCACACTAGTTCAATCGTCAAACACATACAACCATTTTCCATAAGTAATAAAGAGGCCGACTATTTTTGAAAGGATAAAACCGCAGGGTTTTGAAAGCGGTGTCCACACGACACCCAAGTTTTATAAAGTCATTTCGAAATCCATAAATCCACAGGGTTTTGAAAACGGTGCCCACACGGCACCCAGGTTTTACAAAACTATTTCGAAATCCATAAATCCACAGGGTTTTGAAAACGGTGCCCACTCGACACCAACATTTTTCAAATCATTTTCGCAATGTTTTCTTTCTTTTTCTTTTTGGTTTGAAAACGGCCAACAAGCAGATAGTAAACCAAACATTCACCCACAGAGTTTTTTTAATAATCCCAACATCCAAGTCAACCCCACAAAAGTATCACACCCACATAGCTACTAACAGATAATGAAATAAGCACAAGGAGAACTAACCACAGTCTGTAGCCTCGAAGGGCCAATAGACCTCTCATCGCGGCCTCACTGTCGCCCTAGCTCTCACCCCTGACTGAACCTGTCACAGAGTGGGGAGTCAGCGACATAAGATACAAAGTATGAAAAGCATAAAGGGCTATAACTAAAGCAAACTGTAAGAAAAATCAGAGCAACCGCCCTCATCATCGTGCAATCGACAGTAAAATGCAATAAGGGCTAAAAGTAAGGCAAACCACAGTAAAACCCTCCCCCTGTACAATCCAAACCCGGGCACCTACCCCGACAACCACACCGAGCACCTATCTCAGTAAATCGCACCGAGCACCCGCCCCGGCACGACCTCGAGCACCCTCCTCGGCACCGCTCACACCTCCCACCCATGAGGGCCCCCATTACGTCACCCACACGTGGGGTACATGGGTCAACGTACCACTTTTCCGAAAAAGCACACCCTCGCGGTGGCCAAACCGCTGGTGTGCGTGTAGCAATCTCGAGCCTCGACCGAGCACCCACCTCGGTGAGCCAGACCGAGCACCTGCCTCGGCAATCCCCCAGAACATGATGTATCATCGAGCATCGCGACCCTTAGTCGCCATAAATATCATGATAATAAAAACATAAGCATGTACGGGGGTTGGAAATATTTTAACATGTCAAACCTTTGCTCTTACCAATTACCCTCGTTTCACGACTCAAGAACTGTCGAGAGAGGAACCCACCTTTCGACGTCCGACTGGTCACACCGATCACCGTCCTCATCGCTAGCATGCTCCAAACAACCCTACTGTTGTTCGGAGAGGGCGAACTGCCCGTCCAGTCTCCCACCACGACGTTCATTAATCCGGAGGTCCACGTCACCCCCACTACCCCTTACAAGATGAATATAACAATAACGGAAACATGCACAAAGAGGTTCTAAGGGGTACCCACCTTTCGACGTCAGTCGAACGAACACTCCCGACGTAGGCCGGTCCCGAACTCCCGCATGACTACCGGGAGGCTGGTGCTGAACTGCTGGGCCCTGAACAGAAACTGTGATCAGGAAAAGACTCACTCATACCCATCACGATAGCACTACAGTAACAAATTGCTAACACGGGGAACTTAGCCAAAACTAGGCTTAAACCGAAACTCCCGGAACTCCACTGAAACACTAAACCTGACCCGCCAACGGTCTACAAATATCCAAATACCACTAAACAACACCAACTGACCCTAAACATCATAATCTTGATGTTCGGGTAGACAGAGACCAAATCATAAATCTCTGTGCCAAAGTGATGCCACAAATGCCCGCGAAACTCCCGGAAAGCCCATTTTTGGCTTTGGAGTCTCCCGACGAAAAACTAAAATCGTTGGACTAGCCATGACAGTGTCGGGGAATAACCAGAGGCAACTATCAATAATCAGTAACTGATCTTTTTCACCGAAACACACGAAACTCACGCCGAAAATCGTAAAACCGACTATTTTGCCAATTTACGGGTCGATTTCTGTTTTTCGCTCAACGGAAGCCTACGGACTTCTAACTAAATGACTAGGCGGTGAAAATACTGTCTAGAGACAGCCGGCACGCTGCAATTGCAACATAGTCCAAAAATTATTCTTTCACTAAACTTTAGTACAAAAATATCTCGTTCTCTATATCCAGGGATCCAGAGACAACGCCGTAAGTTTCAGCGCGTCCGATATGACGAGACGAAGCTCGTGCTCATTGGCTTGGGCCAGCACAAGGCCCACTTACAAAGTTGGCCCATAGATACTTAAGGCCAAAAGCAACCATGCTACAACTAATTATAAACATGAACGAACTGAAGTCTACTGTGAGCATCATGCTTAACAATGATAGGAAATTGTAGTGCTCACCTGTGGGAGGTAGCAGCACGGCTGGTGCAGTTGCCGGAGCAATAACAAACCCGCACCTTCCTTGATGGAGCTCAACTTGGCCGAGCCCTCATGCCTCTCGGTCATCCTTCAAACTAAGGTGAGCACGACCCTTCTTGAACTCCCAGAAGTGGAACACACCTCAACCGCGCAAGCTTGGGGGCTCCCTGAGCTCCCCCAACCGAGGAAGAAGAAGAAGATGCATTAGAGGGCCATTAATGGCAACTCGTGATTGAGGCTGCATGGGTCACATGCAAGGGTTTGGGAGGAAAGTTTAGGGTGTCAGAGGACTTACCAAGGTTGGCCGGCGCTGGAGGAGCGACGGCGGCGGCCGGAGTCGAAGATCGGCGAAACATAGGCCTCTAATGGCGGATCTTCCACCACGGACTTCCGGACCCAAGCAAGCACAAAGGATGGATCCTCTAGGTGCTGTGGAGCTTGCTAAGGGTCGGTCTGGCGGTTCGGGGTAGTGGCGGCGCCGGGCGGTGGAGCTCGGCCGTGAGGAAGACAACCCGAAACTAGGGCTTGCTCCCCCGCGTTCCACAACGTACCAAAGCCTACCAAACTTCGGGGAACCTCTTCTGGGGTCGAGCAGGTTGTGTTGAGCACAATGGTCCAGTCGCCGGAGCTTCGGAGGCGGCGCGCACCGATCACGGCCAATAACTAGGGTTCCGGCGACCCGTTTGCACCCGCCGGCCATCCGGAGGTCCGGAGACCTCGGGGCTTGACCCAGGGAGTCCCTGCGATGTCAGGAACCTACTGCAGAGGTTGGGTTGCAAAGAAATCCAAGAAAAGGAAACTCCTCTTACCGGGCTCGAGGAAGAAGAAGATGGTGCACCTCCGGCGGCGCGCGGCGGTTTCAGACGTCGGGGCTCCTTGGGAAGGGTCTTATAAGGTCAAGGATGTCCTCAGATGCGGTTTGGGGGAATCCCAAGCCCTTCGGTTGGTTTCTTCTCAACCATACCCGAGAGCAAGCCTTCTCTTGCTTCTCCGGTGAAGGGTGGCGGCGGCCGACGGTGTAACTGCCGTGGAGGGCGCAAAGGAGTCGAGGAGGCTCCTCTGATGCGGCTGGGTGGAGAGGGTTCCGTGGTTAGGGCAACTCTGGCCTCCTCACATATATTTAAAGGCATTTGCATAAAATGCTAAAAACTCCCTCCACAGCTGGTATTTAGAGCTGGGTCCCTTACAGGGACTTTATTTCACATATAGGTCCCTCTCCAACGAACCTCACTGGATTCCGCACATAAAATGCGGGGACATTAATGCGAATACGCCATTTTTCGCCGTTTTTCACACTTTTCGAGGCCACCGGGTCATCAAACTGAAAAACGGACTTCGCCACGACGTCCGGCTCGACGAAAACTATCAAGTAGCATAGTTGGTTCCCCAATTTAGTGCCCCTAAAAATATTCAATCCATTTAATACAGTAAATTCTACCATATGGCACGCATCCCAATGCTCCAGAGCCGTCGAACGAAAATTTCGTCGGCGCCACTGCGCTCAGATCGACGACGCCATTTAAATCGACTACCTGGATCGTCAGATTCGGACCCCAGACAGTCGATCGGGCGACGTTGGCCAACGCGGGAATTAAATCAGGGTGTTACTATTCAAATCACTATTCACTTAAATCGCGGGCCCCACTAGTTTTCTTGCCGATTTCAGGATGATCCGACCGTCGGATCAACAATCGGTCTATACCATTTTCACTCGATTCGATGAGACGGTCGTACTGGAGGTCTCAGATTTCCGAGATCAGACTCGGATCGGAAAGGTGAAATTTGTGCTTCGGAAACTGTGCCATTCGCACACCGGTATACAACCCCACTAAGGTTAAATTTTGTTTCCTCACCCACCTGCACACTTGAATTTTACTCTTTATACAAACTCAAATTTCCCGAGTATTACAATTACATTTCATCTTTTAGGGTGAATCGAAAATAACCGAAAAATAATATAAAAATCCACATATATAGAGAAGAAAGGAAAACACGATTAAATTCATATTTCTTCATCTATATTGTTCAATTTGATTCTAGGGTTTCCAAACTCATATTTGTTGTCAAATCAAATTGAAGAATACTTAGATGGTAATTTCTTATCTATCTTTGATCTAAGTATTCGGCGGATTATCATCACCAAGAAAACAACGATTTCCCAAAATCGGCGCGTGGATTCACGTGGCCATGTGGATTCAAGGTGTTACCGCTCTCGTGGATTCAGAGCGAGGTGCGTTCGTGTGATCGAGACGTGCTACGTTGGTGAAGACCGTGGATTCGGTTGGACGTCGTGGATTCGACGTTGGACTTCGTGGATTCGAAGTTGCACGCAAATCGTGGATTCGAGGAGCGTGCGGAGCGAGCGGAGAAGATCAACTAGGAGCGTATGGAAAAGGTTGAGTCGTAGGGTTACGGTAAATCACCTTGTACGTGTTTAATCTTAGTGGATTTCGCAGTGTTATCGGTCTCGTGGTTTTTTACTCCTCTGATGTAGTTTTCCACGTAAATCTTGCGTACTTTATTTATTTTCCGCATTGGGTTACTTTTTACGCAACGATTTGGTGTGTTTATTGTTTACACCTATTCACTCCCCCTCTAGATGGTTTTTCCCCTATTCAGATCCATTATTAACATAACCCACAGACTGCACTGCTCGCCTACTCAAGGCATCCGCGACCACATTGGCCTTGCCGGGATGATACTGTATGCTCAGGTCATAATCCTTCAACAGCTCTAGCCACCGACGTTGCCTCAAATTGAGCTCCTTCTGAGTAAACAAATACTTTAGACTCTTGTGGTCGGTAAATATCTCACAGTGCTCACCATATAGGTAGTGTCGCCACAGCTTCAAAGCAAATACAACAACGGCTAGTTCCAAATCATGTGTAGGGTAATTTTTCTCATAATCCTTTAACTGGCGTGAGGCATAAGCAATTAGCCTACCATGCTGCATCAACACACAACCTAAGCCCTGTGGGAGGCATCACTGTAAACTACGTATCCCTCTCCCATCACTGGCAATGCAAGAACCGGTGCTGATATCAACCTCAGCTTCAACTCATCGAAGCTCTGTTGGCACTGCTCTGTCCAAACAAATCTGGTCCCCTTCTTAGTCAGACGGGTGAGGGGAGTAGAGAGCTTCGCAAAGCCCTTTACGAACCAACGGTAGTATCCTGCTAGGCCCAAAAAGCTCCGAACCTCTGTCACCGTCATAGGTCTAGGCCAATCCCGAACGGCATCAATCTTCGTCGGGTCCACAGCCACTCCTGCGGCGGAAACTACATGGCCTAAGAATGAAACCTCCCGAAGCCAAAACGCGCACTTTTTCAACTTGGCATACAACTTCTTCTCTCTCAGAAGTTGCAGCACTATCCTCAAGTGCTCCTCATGCTCCATGTCACTTCGGGAGTAAACCAAGATATCATCAATGAATACCACAACGAACTGGTCCAAGTATGGCTGAAATACTCGGTTCATCAAATCCATAAAGGCGGCAGGTGCATTAGTCAATCCGAATGGCATCACCGTAAACTCGTAATGCCCATACCGCGTTCTGAATGCCGTTTTGGAAACATCCTCGGCCTTCACCCTCAACTGGTGGTAACTAGATTGGAGGTCTATCTTCGAGAAGACCGTAGCTCCCTGAAGCTGATCAAATAGATCATCAATCCGTGGGAGGGGATACTTATTCCGGATGGTCACTTTGTTCAATTCTCTGTAATCCACACACAACCTGAGTGACCCATCCTTTTTCTTTACAAACAAAATTGGCGCTCCCCACGGAGATACACTGGGTCTAACAAACCCTCGATCCAGCAAGTCTTGCAACTGAGCCTTCAGCTCTCTCAACTCTGCAGGTGCCATCCTATAGGGTGCCTTAGAGATTGGTGCAGTTCCAGGAACTACATCAATCACAAACTCTATCTCTCGATCCGGCGGCATCGAAGATAACTCCGAGGGAAACACATCCGGATACTCACGAACAATAGGGATGTCCTCGAGTCCGGGCATCGTCGTAGGCACCTCTACTACTGTCGCTAGAAAAGCGATACAACCACGACTCAACATCCGTCGTGCTCTGGCAGAAGATATAGTCGTCGCAAACAAAGTACTCTGGCATCCTCTATACACATACTTCTCCTGACCCAGCTCACGGAGGATAACTATCCTCTCCCTACAATCGATGGTAGCATAGTACCGGGACAACCAATCCATGCCCAACACTACATCAAAATCTCTGAGCTGACGTAGGACCAACAAATCAATAGGCAAAATCCAGGGTCCTAACTGCACTGGGCGGGACCGACAACATCATCTACGTGCAACACGTGATCTGGAATCTGAACCTCACGTGCACAAGCTAACGGTCCTATCTCTAGCCCATGCAAGGATGCAAATGTTCTACTGACAAATGTGTCATGCCCCAGGGTCGAAACTGCGACCCGGGCTCGCCAACAGATCCGCCACCTATATGGAAAAATCCGCAAAGACGAAGCGTCCAACCTGCAAGGATAAAACTACAGCTAAACGGATATCAGAGCATAAAAGTAACTACTTAAAAAGTAAAATCCAATCACTGTACCACTGGAAATAAAGATACACTATCCATCTCCCAGAATAATCATCATACAACATCCACAAAATACAACATCTAAGAATCCAAACGGGAGATAAACTAAAATAATGATACATCAGTGTACAGGCTCACAGTACAAGTCAGATCCTCACAATATACAGTCTCTCAAAATAAAAAAAAACTCCCAAAAAGTAAAATATACAAATCTAACTGACTGTACTATAAATCTCCAACAGGGGGGTACAGCTACTCTCCAAAGACTGGTAGGGATCTAGCTTGCGACTCCCTCGCCTCGAACAGCTACAGAAGAACCAGTAACTCCTGCAGAAAACTCTGCAAAACAAATGAGAGGAAGAAAAGAGGGGGGGGGGGGGGGGGGGGGGGGGGGGAGAACCCCCAACGGGTGTGAAAACTACACTAACCAGTAGTTCTCAGTGGGTACCGCCACCAAGCCCGACGATCTGCCCACTAAGTCTACTAGAGGCATATAACAATGCAGTAAGAACTGAAGGAAAAGCTGGAAATACTCTACAGCTACCATGCCTCTATCTAAATGCTCAATAGGTGATACAGATGAAAAGATATGCAACCACTCGCACACGAGGTACTCAATCGACCCAATCGAACTGACTGCCACATAGGGTCCAGTCAAGCCTGCGTGTAGTGAACCGGAATTTTAATAAATAAATAAATGTAAATAAAATGGTATGAAATGCTATTTTATTGAATTTATAGAGGTAAAAGATGACGTGGAAATGAATTGGGCCCAAATCGGGATTAAAATAAGATATCTAGAATCTTATGTGAGAAAGTGGGCCCAGATTATAAGTGGAAAATCCACAGTCTCGGAAAATTCCTAGAAAATTTCGGGAGCTCCGTAAATATGTTTTGAGGCCACGGTAAAAGTTTCGCGTTGATCGGACACCCGGATAGTGAGAACGGGCTCCGCCAGCGAATTCGAATACAGTGGGACTTTTGGTGACCCAGAGGTGGTCCAAACTGAAAAGTTTAAGTACCATGAGGTAAATTAAGTTAAACCATGGCTGCCTGTCAAATTTGAGCGTAAACGGGCGAGAAACGGGCAAGAACGGACGAAAACGGGCGAAACTGGGCTTTGGCCCAAGTTTCGGGCGCCCGAAAGTGGGTTCCGGGCGCCCGGAAGTTACTGTAGCACACCCGGTTTTCGGGCTGCAGTGAACCGGGTTCGGGCACTGTAGCGAACCGGTTACTGTAGCAGCCCAGTCCGGAAGGGGTGCGCCCGAATGTTACTGTAGCAGCGCCCGACTCCCGAGTTGGCACGGATCCCGAGGCGTTGGCACGGATCCCGAGGCAGCGGGCACGGATCCCGAGGCATGGGCGCGCGGCCCGAGGCGCGCGTGGTGGCTGGGGAGCGCCACGTGTCGCTTCGCCATTGGCCGTTCCGACCGAGGGCTGCAGGCGTGCGTGGGGAAAGCGCGCGGGCACTGTAGCGGTCAGCGGGGACAGGCCACGTGTCACCTCCCCATTGGTCACTCTGACCGGGGGAGCGTGGGCGTGCGCGGGGAAGGCGCGACGCGCCTGGCGCGTGTCAGCGGGGACGGCCACGTGTCGACCTCCCGTTCGTCGGTCAGCGCGACGCGACGCGCTGACGCGACGGGACGCTGCGGCGGGCGTCAGAGCTGGCGGGAGTGCGGTCCACGTGGCGGCCTCCCATTGGCCGCCGTTGTTCCGTGGTCGCGGTGCACGGGTCCACGGCCACGTGTCGGCCCCTGGTTGGCCGAGCATGGTGACGTGGCGCTGAGGTGGCGCAGCGTGGACTCGTGGACCGCGGCGGGGGCTTTCACTGTAGCCGCCCGGAAACTTTCGGGCGCCCGAAAGGGTGCGCCCGAAAGTCCGGAAAATGCCTATAAAGGCCCGAAATGACTCCCTTTTCCTCTTGTTTCCCTTTTCGGCTTCACCCGAGCGCGCGGGGAGGGGAGAAGGGCAATTTTGCCGGGGTTCTCGAGGGCGCACGATCGCGCCGTGGACCCCGTGGAGCGTGCAAAGTACTCCAAAGAGACTAAGAGACGCGATGGACGACACGACATTGTCGAGGTAGGCCCCGTGTGTCGTTCTTGCGGTATTTCTAGCACCGTTCTACATTTCCTTTTTGGATTTTGGATTTGACCCTTTTGCCCACGTACATGTTAGGGACTCAACCCTTCTGTGCCGTCTTACTGCTCGAGTTTTGCGGGCGTTTTGGGCGCGTCTCGTTTTGCGTGCCGATACAAGGTATGTGCTCCGTTTTGCGCGCAGGTCGAACTGGCGAGCACTGTTTTTCGAGTGGACTCTAACAATACGCCCCGTTTTGCGTGCAGGGTCGGTAAAATATGCGCCGTTTTGCGTGCGACCCTACAGCCAAATGTGCACCGTTTTGCGTGCAGTTTCGAGGTATGTGCTCCGTTTCGCGTACAGTTTGCGTTATCGCGCACAGTTTTGCGTGCAGACTCTAACAATGTATTCTGTATTGCGTTCAGGACCGGATGAAAATGCACCGTTTTGCGTGCAACCCCGCGGTCGAACGTGCACCGTTTTGCGTGCAGTTTCGAGGTACGTGCACCGTTTCGCGTGCGGTTCGTGTTAATGTGCACCGTTTCGCGTGCCGGTTCTAACGATACATCTTGTGTTGCGTACAGGACTGGATGAAGGTGCATCGTTCCGCATGCACCCTTACAGTGGAGCGCGCACCGTTTTGCGTGCCATTTTGAGGTATGTGCTCCGTTTCGCGTGCAGGTCGCGTTGTCGCGCACCGTTTAGCGTGCCGTCACTAATGGTGTGCACTGTTTTGCGTACAGGGCATGAGAGGTCGCGCATCGTTTTGCGTGCGACCTTAAGAAGCATGCTCCGTTTTGCGTGCAAGCTCGAGGTACAAAGTGGAGCCGCGTGGAGGCCAATTGCAAGTGTCTACAAGCAATTGGAAGAGTAGCGATCAAATGTGGAGATATGAAGGGAAATCGGGGACTCCACCAGGTGGGGAATTCTGCCGAAATTGGGTGACCTCTCCCCTTGCTCCTTTGCTTTTCGATTCGAAGCATGATAGTAGCCTGTTAGAGGCGTTAGGTAATTATGATTAAGATTGCATGTTTAGAGAAATACAGATGAAAAGTGCAACTGTTAGTTGCCAAAGGCAGATGATATATGTGCATGTGTAGAGAAATTTAGAGGAAAAGTGATATTTATGATTTATCCAAATAGGGGATAAACTAGTATGTGTAGATGGACACAGATGGAAAATGCAACTGTTGGTTGCCAAAAAGGAGATAATTAATCTGCATGTCTAAAAGGAATTAGGGGAAAAATGTAATTCTTGACTTATCTAAATTGCTGATAATTGCATGCATAGATGATAAATATTATTTTTATGATGGGTATGAAAATAATTGCATGCGTAGAAATGAATAATTATGTGATGACTGTGATCATGTTAGGGTACAACCCTATGAATCATGTGACATAAGGGAACAGAACTTGTTGGTAGTAAGACTAGGAGAAAACCTAGTTTAGGGGTTTGACGAGTGACCTCAACTTAGGAGTTATCCTAGGAAGGATGAGTGGCATGGTCTTAGGTGATAACCTAAGGACACTGGATAGAGTGATCAACATAGAGTCAGAAAACTCTAGGGTGTATATGACATGGAACTTAGGTAAAGAGAACCTAAGGAGAACTAGTGTTCAACATAGAGTCAAGGAACTCTAGGATGAGTATGACATGGAACTTAGGTAAGGAAACCTAAGGTGAACTAGAGGTCAGCATAGAGTCATGGAACTCTAGGACAAGTATGACATGGGACTTAGGTAAAGGGAACCTAAGTTGAGCTAGAAGAGTTTAAACTCACAGATAGGAAATAGAGTCAAGTTGACTCTAGGATTCAGTAAGGAATCAGGAGGATGGAAAAGGTGGATCAAGTGTGGAGATATGAAAGGGAAAACAGAAAAGTAGAGTCAATGTAATTCTAAGATAACAGTGGAACATGGAATTAGAGTCAGTGTAACTCTAAGTTAATGGTGAAGCAGGAAAATAGAGTTAAGTTAACTCTAGGATTCAGTGAGGAATCAGGAAAGTGGGATAAGATCCCAAGGTTAAAGAAATTAAACAAATATAACCCTAGAAAGTCATAGGGTGTCTGGGCGAATGGACAATAACTTTAACTTCAATTTGAGTTAAATAAGTGAAGCCGAAATGTTAAGAGTCCAGGAGACTCTCAAGTTATCCTTATGGCGAGACCTAGGATAAGAGGTAAATTATTGTAAAAAGGCAAAGTTTAAAAGCAAGCTAAAAGTGGCTAAAAGGTATAAAGAAAATGTAAATGGCGCCTTCGAATTTGAGACTCGTTAGTGGAGCAGGACTCCCTGGGCAGTGACCCGTCGGACGAGGTACTTTCGAAAGGCTAAAAGTGAAAGTAAAGAGCTAGATGCTCAAAGAAAAGAGAAAGAGATTTGCCAGTGGCAAAAAGGGAGCTATAAGCTCGAATAAGAAAGAAAAGCAAGTGTTCTAAGGCAAAGAGGCCAAGTGCTAAAGTAAAAGAAAAAGAAAAGAGAAAGAAAAAGAAAAGAGAAAGAAAAGAAAAGAAAAAGATAAAACGGGCGTACCTCCGGGGGCGAACGTACAACTGTCGGAGTTGGACAGGGTCCCTCTCCCGGGCAGCGACCCGTATGACAGGTTCTAGAGTACTCTTGTCAGAGTTGGGCAGTGACCCTATCGGGCAGTGTCCCGTATGACAAGTCCCCCCGGCAGGACGGGGTAACACTTGCGAGTGTTATCGGCAACCTTAGAAATCTTATATGATGGTAGCAGGACTACCGGGCTGGGGCCCGTTGGATAAGAATTTCTGAGGGTTAACTTAAATTAAACCACCATAAGGTAAAGAATAAAAGGAACAGAGAGTGGCCAAGGTGGCCGGGTTAGTGTAACCCAGTATACAGCGGCTTAGTAGCCGAGTTGGTGGTTAGTTGCCTAGTGTGGCTAGACAGAGTAGTGATGGATTGGTGAGTATACACAGATAGTGTAGTGGCCCGTATATGCATAGTAGCATTATGATATTGAGGATTTTAATTTCCTAGCACTATTATTATTGCTTCCATTGGACCAAGTGGTGTAGGACACTTTTTCTCGGTGGTTGAACCCACTGGGAACTCTGTCGTAGTTCTCAGACCCCTTGGGTGACTCCCCCCCCACAGGTTCAGGTATGGATGCAGCGATCGCGATGGTTCAGAGGCAGACGGCGAGGTATACGACAGGGGCAAGGGCCCAGCAGCATAGAGACCTAGAGGGTCTAGCAGAGGTATCCCATTTTTATATTTCTCGAGTGAACCTTGTATGGTGAGGAAATGATGTAAAAGAATTGTAATAATTTTATTTGCAAGTTCAGAAATGTAAAGTGTAATAAATTTAAGTTATGGTTCACTCTGGTATGCTTTCATTTTCGCATTAACTAATTGTTGTTGAATGAAAGTTTTAAATTTGTAGTGATTTTAGTACTCTGATATTGAGCTTCCGCATACACTTGTTGTGTTATTATGGATGTTACCGTTCCTTTCGGGTAGGAAAAGGTCTTACCCGATTGGCGGGTCTGTTGGCGTGCCCGAACCGTACAAATTGGCGGACTCGGGGCGTGACACTGCGCCCACCTACTACCACACATCCACAAGAGGACGGGATTTACGTAGGGCGTCCCACGTGGATGGCGTCGACAAGTCGCGATACTAAAGTAATAGGCCCACTCCGGACGGGGCACTGAGGGGCACGACCCCACCGAGGAAAGGTATCCGCGCATCTCTGTCGAACTCAAAGTGGCTTATGCAGGCTATAATCAAAATCCACGCTCACTCTCAGAACGGAAGGACTCAAGATCCTCAAACATCTCGCACGACGGTCGGAGTACTCTCGACGACTCAACAAACAAAGCTCTCACGAATCACGAGACACTAGCGAACTCAACCAACTCGTGGCACTAAACTCACTGGCTGGAGATACTCCACAACCGGGACCACCGTTGACCCAAACGGCTCCCAACGAAACACCCAACTCGCCACGCTAAACACACATGCTGGAGATACTCCACAGCCGGGATCGACCCACAACTCAGGGCTAACAAAACTGGTCGGACGAGACTCAACGACCCGGGACCACCGTCAACCCAAACGGTTCCCAACAACACTGACCGGAAGATACTCGACGGCCCGGGACTACCGTCTACCCGAACGGCTCCCAACAACACTAACACTGGTCTAATCTCAGCTACCAGACTCCACTCAGCCCCCAGGCACGAGTGCAAAATACGTCCCACAATAACCTGACCACTCGGCCCACTACCCGGGCGAGGAAACTCTATGTCCAGGAAAAGATGCAAAGTGTGGGATGTCTAAAGCATAAAAGAACCTAGCCCAAGTGAAGGTTCTCTACTAGTCTGGTTTCAAACATGCAATATATGACGGGGTGCTAGGTCAAGTTCCAATAATAGTATTTAAATAAACCGAAACATAAATGGGGAACATTAACAAACATAATCTCAATACCAATCAAAATAAACATCCTCTCTCTCAACAGGCCCTCAACTATCATAAGGTGAACACAATCTATTTTGTAACCTGTGAGATCTCAAA
This sequence comes from Tillandsia leiboldiana, assembly GCA_029204045.2. Classification (NCBI taxonomy): domain Eukaryota; kingdom Viridiplantae; phylum Streptophyta; class Magnoliopsida; order Poales; family Bromeliaceae; genus Tillandsia; species Tillandsia leiboldiana. Next base: position 22,335,453 of record CM055067.1, read on the forward strand.
TCCACCAAAAATGTACAATAAATCAAGTAAGAATCAATCCACATGATATAGATCATTTCTCATGCTTACATCTCAATCCTATAGGTTGTACATTAAATCATGCATGCTCTCAATCGCATAGGGGAACACTACACCTATGTAAGCTTTTATTTAACATAACATGAATATCTTATCTAGCAAATTCTCATACAATTACCATTTACCAAGCTTACATCTCATCATATATTTTGGTACACTAAACATGCATGCTTTCTATCAGATAGAATTAGAGAACCGTCCACCGGTTCTGGAGACGAAGAAACCCACCTGGATGCGCGCATTAATCCGAAATCAAAATGAGCCGAAACTAAACGTGGGTAATCCTCAGGTTCCCACGATTCCAACAAGTCCAAGAACACCCAAAAACTCCTCCCGGTCACTGAGATACAAGCAAAACACCGCGGTAAGCACAAATCCCCAAAATCACAACTCTGGGTGCAATCAGTCCGAAAGAAGTCAAAATATCACATTCGAAATGTCCTCCAAAAATTTTAATAAAAATATTGTTGCCTTTTTCGTGAAGCGTAGATGTCGATAGAGTCCTCATAGGTCGAAATCCGATAACCGAGCGTGGAGATAAAAATCCGACAAGCTCCGCTGTCCAGGAAAACCAGCAGCAAGAAAAGGGGTTCAAAGATGTTCCAAAAACCCCAATAAAAACTCAAAACGGACGAAAGTGGTAAATACAAGAAATTTAACCCTACCTGTTGTGAAGAAAATGCAGCAAGAATCACCTGAAAACTCTTTCGGGGTAGCCCAGGGGACCTTGTGGACCGAAAAGCGACGAAAAAGGCTGCCGAAGAAAGATCGTCGCAATGCGCCGAATCGCCGAAGATGTCGATGCCGCGACCTCCAAAAATTCCGAAACTCCTCCAAGAGATGAAGCACAAGATGCAGATCAACAAAGCTTGAGGGAACAACACCAAGGGAGCTCGGGAAAAGGAGCAAATGGCAGAGGGAAAGGGCCTATTTAAAGGCAAAATCCAAAAAAATGGACTTTGGGGGACAATATCGGGCGCCCGAAATTTTCGGGCCCCCAAATAGGGGACACCGTCCCCGATCTGCGCAGCGCCCGGATCTATCCGGACGCGCCGCGTGTCCCGCACACGCAGAAGCCGGGGCGGGACCAACCGGCGCCCGCCACGCGGCCGACCGCCTGTACGGAGCGGGTGGCGCCAGCGAACCGCGGGGCGCCACGTGGTGCCCCCGCGTGCGTGCCACACCGCCCGCGCAACTGCCCCACCTGCCCCCCGCATGCGCGTGGACCGCGCGCGCTGAGCCGTCCAACCCGAGACCACCACGCGTCCCCACGCCGGTCCACGCACCCGGTCGCGCGCCTCCGTGGACCGCGCGCGCGGCGCCGGCCAATCGGGCTCCGCCACGTGGCACCCCGGCGGTCCACGGCTCCTCCCATGCACACGGAAACACAGAAAACTTCCAGGTGTCCGTTCTCGGGCGTCCGGACTCAGGAAAATACATCCAAATAGCCGATTTCCATCGTTTTTCCGCGCTGAACCCAAATACGATATCCGTTTCGCAAGGAACCACTTCTAAAATTCGACAAAGGCATTCGAAGGGAAAACTTGATCCATTCTTCGCGCGGGGTCCATTCCTTGAGTCCGATTCGCGCACAAACACCTCCAACACACAGCATAGGCTCTAGAAGCCGCTGATCAAACAGTAATCCCTCCGCGGGGATTCGGGTCTTCACACTCTCCCCCACTAAAAGAAAGTTTCGTCCTCGAAACTAACACAACTCAAAAGGGAGTCTCCAATACAAAGGGTAGGTATCCTACAACACCGTCCCCAGCTCCTAAGTCACGCCACTCACTCCCCGTGATTACTCATCAACAACAACAACAAATAGTACGGTATGGCCCGATTGCGCAATCCTCTCATCTCACGAGCCAGAATTCGCAACGGGCGTCCCTCGTACTCCAAATGCTCACAGATCACAAATGGAGCGAGTCAATCACAGGCGAGGGATCGAAAAGCATAACACCACTGAGCTGAGATGTGGAAAAACTTAGGAACTCCAACAAAGAGGCTGGGGGGAAAAGAAAGAACAACCAGTGCAACACGCACTAAAACCACACCCTGGTGCCAACTCAACCAGGCGACCCGAAATACACCCACGCGATCATCCAAGGAAGAAAGGAACCCAACATCAGGAACATCATCCATCTCAACTCCCAATATAAAAAAATCGCCGAACACAGTGAGAAATCTGAAAGACCGGTGTCTTTGCCCATATCATAATCATCAAACTCAACCCCAGATAGCTCTCCCGCTCAAGATATCCGCCACTACAGTGGCTTTGTCGGGGTGATACTAGATGCTTGACAAAATCCAACAGTAACTCCACAGCCACTATGGAAGGCATCACTATAAATCGCAAATCCATCTCCCATCACTGGCAATGCTAAAATCGGCGCTGGTATCAGTCTCCATTATCTGTTCGTCAAGCTCTGCGGGCACTACTCAGTCCAAGAGGATCTGATCCCCATTCTGGTCAGACGAGTGAGGGGAGTGGAAAGCTTCGTAAAACCCTCCACAAACCGACGATAAAAACTAGCTAGTCCCAAGAAGCTCCTCACCTTAACAATAAATGTCGGTCTCGGCCAATCTCGAATAACATCCATTTTGGCCGGGTCTACTGCTGCTCCTACGGCTGGAATAATGTGGCCCAAGAAGGTAAGCTCCCGAAACTAAAACTCGCACCTCAACAACTTGGCATACAGCTTCTTCCTCACAGACAACACAACACTATCCACAAGTGCTCTTCATGCTCCAAGTCACCCTGGGAGTAAATCAAAATATCAAGATGAAGATTGCTACCGATCTGTCCAAGCACAGCTGGAATACACGATCATCAAATCACAAAGGCGGCAGGGCATTAATCAATCCAATTGGCATCACTGTGAGATCATAATGTCCATACCGTATCCTGAACGCCGTCTTGGCAAAGTCCTCGGCCCTCACCCTCAGCTGGTGGCAACCGGACTGCAAATCCACATAAAGCCTCTGTGATCCATTACTCCCTCCACAGTAATGATGGCACTCCCTTAGGCGAGGCACTGGGTCAAACAGACCCCTCAATCCGCCAGATCCTACAACTGTGCTATCAGCTCTCTCGGCTTTACTGGTGCCGTCCAACAAGGTGTCTTGCAACTGAGCCTTCAGCTCTCTCAACTCTGCAGGTGCCATCCTATAGGGTGCCTTAGAGATTGGTGCAGTTCCGGGAACTACATCAATCACAAACTCTATCTCTCGATCCGGCGGCATCGAAGATAACTCCGAGGGAAACACATCCGGATACTCATGAACAATAGGGATGTCCTCGAGTCTGGGCATCGTCGTAGGCACCTCTACTACTGTCGCTTATATAGCTCGATTTCTTTTCTTTTCTTTCCGATAATCGGGATCCCTTATATAGCTCGTATTAAATCTTTAATTAATTCCCTTTTTAATTAGTACGTAAGAGAATTCTATTTTCCCTCATGGATAATTAATTAACTAATTAATTATCCCCTACGAGATAACCCACCTTATCTCTAACGGGTGCAAGATATTTTGCACGGATTCCGATGCACGACTAATCACTGTATCACTTTGAATCCCGTTTCGGGGGATCCCGATATCGGATTTCAGATCCGATCGCATCGTCGGCTTTCTTTTTCCGCGCTCTATCGCAGAAAAATACTAGCACCTCACAATGGCCAACTTTTAAGAATTGAATAATTTTATTTCACTTAAAGGCTTAAATGACTACATGTAAGTCAAAAATACCCCGAAAGGCCGGATCACTACACCACTCACACTTTATAAAAAGTTTCGTCCCGAAACTTAAGTACAAACCCCACTAATTAATTCGGGAAAACATTCTCTCATTTTCGATTCCAGTTCCCACGTCGCCTCGCACTCTTCGTGGTTGCTCCACTGGACCTTCACATAGGGGATAGTTCGATTGCGCAACTTCTTGTCCTCTCTTGCCAAAATCCGCACCGGCGTCTCCTCGACGCTTAAATCCTCTCGCAACTCGATGGTGGAGGCATCCAAGGCATGAGAGGGATCAGCTTGGTATTTCCGGAGCATTGAGACATGGAACACGTTATGGACTCGTTCGAGATTCGACGGCAGGGCTAATCGGTACGCCACCGGTCCTACGCGTTCTAGGATCTCGAACGGTCCTACGTACCTCGGGCTTAACTTTCCCTTTATGCCGAAGCGTCGGTTCCCTTTGGGGGGCGAAACTCGGAGTAACGCGTGCTCACCCACCATGAACTCTAAGTCTCGGCGTCTGTTGTCCGCGTAGCTTTTCTGTCTGCTCTGGGCGGTCAGTAGCCTTTGCCTAGTCATTCGCACCTTCGCTTCGGTCTCCTCCACCAAATCTGGGCCCAGAAACTTACGCTCACCCAAGTCGTCCCAGCATATTGGAGACCGACAGCGGCGCCCGTACAGGGCCTCGTATGGCGCCATCTGAATGCTGGCCTGGTAACTGTTATTGTAGGCAAATTCCACTAGGGGCAAGCACCGTGCCCATCCTTCGCCCAGGTCTAAAACGCATGCCCGAAGCATGTCCTCCACAATTTGTATCACCCGCTCTGATTGTCCGTCGGTCTGCGGGTGGAAAGCCGTACTGAAGTGCAACTTGGTTCCCATTGCTCGCTGCAGGCTCTGCCAAAAGTTTGACATAAATCGCGTGTCCCTGTCCGACGTGATGGATGTCGGCACCCCATGCAACCTTACTATCTCGTTGATGTAGGTTTGTGCCAGTCGTTCCCGCGTCCACGTCGTGTGTATGGGCAGAAAGTGGGCCGATTTCGTCAGACGGTCCACAATTACCCATATCGCATCGTGTCCCTGTGACGATCTCGGGAACCCGGTCACAAAATCCATGGTAATCATGTCCTATTTCCACTCGGGCACCGGTAGGGGTTGCAATTTTCCTGCCGGGCGCTGGTGCTCGGCCTTCACTCGTTGGCACACCAGGCAGTGTGCCACAAACCGAGTCGCGTCTCCCTTCATTTTAGGCCACGAGAAGGTCTGTTTGACGTCCTTGTACATCTTCGTTCCCCCGGGATGCGCTGCATATGGAGCAGTATGCGCCTCCCGCAGGATTTCCTCTTTGAGTTCCGGTAGATCCGGCACGCAGATTCGTCTCCGAAATCGTATCGTGCCGTCGGAGTTTACTGTGAAATCACCTTCTTGGTCGGCAGTTACTCTACTTCGCACCAGCTGGAGTTGGTCATCAGTCGACTGCCCCTCGAGAATTCTGTCAAGCAGGGTAGGTCTGACCACCAGTGTCAGAAGTTGTTCGACTGTACCCGCTGGTACTACTTCTAGTCTTAATCGCGAAAACTCCGCAATCAGACTATCTTGTTGGGTGATGGCACTTACCCCTGCCTTTTCGGCCTGCCCCTTACGGCTCAGGGCGTCGGCCACCACATTTGCCTTTCCCGGGTGGTAGTGGATCGTTAAATCGTAATCCTTCAGTAGCTCGAGCCACCGTCTTTGTCGCAAATTTAACTCCTTTTGGGTGAAAAGGTACTTAAGACTTTTATGATCTGAGTACACATTGCAGTGTGCCCCATACAGGTAGTGTCTCCAAAGCTTGAGGACGAACACAACCGCTGCGAGTTCCAAATCGTGCACGGGGTAGTTTCGCTCGTATTCCTTGAGCTGCCTTGACGCATAGGCTATAACTTTTCCCTGTTGCATGAGTACTCCACCCAGTCCGTTTCGCGACGCATCGCAGTATACTTCATAATCCTCCCCTGGTTCTGGCAGGGCGAGAATCGGAGCTCGCGTCAATTTATCCTTGAGCTCCTCGAAGCTCCTCTGACATTTGTCCGTCTAGATGAACTTTTCTCCCTTTTTAGTCAAACGGTTTAAGGGGGTGGCTATCTTGGAGAAACCCTCCACGAAGCGCCGGTAGTACCCGGCTAATCCCAGAAAGCTTTGATTCTCCGTCACCGTCGTCGGTTGGGACCAGTCTGTCACCGAATCTATCTTCTTCGGATCGACTGCGACTCCAGCCGCTGAGATTACGTGCCCTAAGAAGCCAACCTCTCGGAGCCAAAACTCACACTTTTTGAGTTTAGCGTAGAGTTTCTGTTCCCGTAGGGTCTGGAGGACTGTGCGCAGATGTTCTTCATGTTCCTCGTCTGTACGGGAGTAGATGAGGATATCGTCGATGAAGACCACCACGAATAAATCCAGGAAGGGTTTGAATACCCTGTTCATCATGTCCATGAACACCGCCGGGGCATTTGTGAGCCCGAACGGCATTACTGTAAATTCGTAATGGCCGTAGCGAGTCCGAAAAGCCGTTTTGGGGATGTCCTCCCCCTTGACCTGGACCTGATGATAGCCCGACTGCAGGTCAATCTTTGAAAACAACGTCGCCCCCTGTAGTTGGTCGAAGAGGTCGTCGATCCTTGGCAGGGGGTACTTGTTCTTAACGGTGACCTTATTTATCTCCCGGTAGTCGATGCACAATCGGAGACTTCCGTCCTTCTTCCTCACAAACAGGACGGGCGCGCCCCAGGGTGACGCGCTAGGCCTGATGAAGCCCTTATCCAAAAGGTCCTCCAACTGTGCCTTGAGTTCCTTTAGCTCCGCGTAGGCCATCCTGTACGGTGCCTTGGTGATGGGTTTGGTGCCGGGAAGTAGTTCAATAGGGAAGTCGACTTCTCGTTCCGGCGGCGCTCCGGGGAGCTCTGCCGGAAACACGTCCGGAAATTCCCTTACCACGGGACCACTGATCCCTATCTGGGGAGCGGCCCTGAACTACCTATCGGCCCATTGGGTCCTCAGCTGCAAGGCATAGGGTGGAGCCTATTTATTCCTTGCATGGCCCTTAACGGGCCCCGAGTACACAAGGTTCTCCTATGCTTCGAAGCCCGCCCGCGCACATCGGCCGGGGGAGGCTTCGCCTAATACTTAAGGATTTTAGATCGAGGGAGGGAGAGAGAGAGTCTAACAGGGGTAGCAGGCTAAGGTGTAACCGGTGCTCCTAATCTAAAAGGGAAAAGAGAAACCAAATCTTACAAACTCCATTTGATATTCCATGACCGAGCGGTTCCCTTGTCTAATGTTCTTCAGGTCGTCTTCCAATTGCCGCTTGACGCTATCAGAGAAGAAAGCGCCAAAAAGTTCCTCTCTAAAGGCCGACCATGTCGGTAGCGGGTCGTTTGTAGACGGATCCGGGCGTACCGTCTTCCACCAGATGCGTGCATTCCCTTCGAGGAAGTGGACGGCTAGTGGAACCCGCTCGTGTTCCTCCATCAGTAGGTCCTCGAAGAGTTTTTCCATGGTATCTACCCATTTCTCGACGACCCATGGATCGGTCGTCTCTCCCTCAAAAGTGGGAGGGTCATGCTTCTTGAACCTAGTCGAATTCGTCCTGAGCCTTTCTCGCGTCGTTCGTTGCTCCGTGATCCCTCCTACAGCGGCGGACCCCCCGAGAGTAGGGGTCGTTCCTGCCTCCCCTGCTGTTGCTCCCATCACGAGCCCCGTGGTCGTCGGAGTAGGTACATCCCTTGGGGATGGGGGCTGTTCCGTCGTCGTGCCACCCGTCCCTTGCAGTCCCGTAGTGGGTGCGGTGGCTTCGGGCGGAGGGGTCGGATCGCGCTCGGCTGGCGCGGTTGCCTGTTGCTGCGTCAGGTGACGAACCTGCTCCGTCAGCGTCGCTAATTGCCCGGCCATTTCCCGTAGTTGTCGTTGGAGGAGCTGGTTCTCTGCGGTGGCCGGGGTCACTCTGTCCGCGTCCGCATTCTCGGTGGACGATCTAGTCCGGGCCATCATCCGCTATAGACAAAGAAACCATGTTAACCCTAAGGTTATAACCCTAACACCCTGTCTTACGATTACACCTACATTACGTTCCCCTTTTCCCCGTACTCTCACGTACTACGCACCTATACCTTGGTTATCTCATGTCTAATTTGCTTGTGGCACCCTACACTGTGGATGTGGATCACGTCTACTATGGTTATGGTTGTTCTCTCTGATACCATTTAATCTGTCACGCCCCCGGGGGTTTTTGAGTCTATCAAAGCGGAAAATCGTGTGTATCTTTTTTTTTTCTTCTTAACAAGGTAATTTAAACCTCATCCCCGGTGCGTGCCAGACCGCCACATACACAAATTCTCCCTGCCCACGGACAGAGTCTCCTTTGTATATGCACGGCGTCTCATTTACAACAACATACATCAAACACCAACCATCAACCATACAATAGACATACAACATCAAGCGGAATATTAAAGCGGCATTAGTGTTTAGAAAGGATAAAGCCAGCGGTTGCAAAACCCGTGCCCACACGGCACTTCGTTTTGAGAAAACCTTTTCGAAATCATTCGGTTTATCATAAAAACGTGCCGCATAAGAAAACATCACCAAAAGAAACGAATATAAAAGTACACCTCATCCACAGCGCTAAGTAATCCATGTCCACGAATATTACGACCCACAAGCAAATTAACTAAATTAAGCGTAAGAGAAATGAGATAATAAAAACTAAGTGTTCTGACTACGGCCCTCGCGATGCAGTCTCACCGCCCTCCCGGCTAACGCACCTCGTAACACCTGTCACGGAGTGGGTAATGTCAGTGACAAACAAAGTAGATGTCTATTATCAATAAGGAATAAGAAGCAAACCGAATACACCGGAACCATTTCGCTAAAACCTTGCACATATTAAGCTGGGCCCCAATCCCAGATTTATCAATTAAATTGGGCACCAACCCCAGATTATTTCTCGGAGAGACTAAAGTCTCCCCTCGTGCGCAAACACCTCTTTGATGCTTTTAACCTCTTCGCGGTGCTGGTGTGCTATTTTCAGCGGGCGCGAAGAGGTCCTCACGGCACCCACACCTTTGTGAGGAACACGGGTCATAAGAGACCACTCTTCCGGAAAAGTACACCCATGCGGAGGCCAATCCGCCTGTGTACGTGCAGCATCCGAAAACGGATTTGCCGAGATCGGCGTGTCATGAGCACCTCGACCGTAGCCGCTTCAATTGTTAGATAAAAACACAATTATGCGAAAGGTTAAACTGTCCATCTACTTTGTTAGATAAATTAAGAGCACTTTAATGACGATAGATGCACTTACTGCACTTGTTGCACTTATCGCAACCGTACCCACCTATTTGATGAGAAATCGGAACACCTGAATCTTTCGCGCACCCTCGCTGCGCACTTGGACCTAAAGAAAAGTCCGCAAGGATAACTATAGTAAAAAATGTGTACTAACATCCGAAAACACAAGACCCAATTTACTCTTTTCGACGGAAAAGTCCAACACCGTCCGGGTTGACGATCCGGAATTCCCGCGCCGCCGTCGTCGTCCGCCGGAGCCCCGCGTGGTTCGGAACCGCGCGGCGTGTCTCCGCGGGCGACGCCCACGCGGCGCGGTGCCTCGCGCGGCGTTGCCCATGCGACGGCTGCACGGTGCCCGCGCGGGTGCGGCCCCGCACGGCGCCCGCGCGGTTGCGGGTCCGTGCGGGTGCTACCCGCGCGGCAGCCGCGCGGCGCCCGCGCGGTGCCCGCAAGGGTGCGGGTCCGCGCGGGTGCCTCCCGCGCGGCAGCCGCGCGGCGCCCGCATGGTTGCGGGTCCGCGCGGCAACCGCGCGGCGCCCGCGCGGTGCCCGCATGGTTGCGGGCCCGCGCGGGTGCCGCCCGCACGGTTGCGGGTCCGCGCGGCAGCCGCGCGGCGCCCGCGCGGTGCCCGCACGGTTGCGGGTCCGCGCGGCGGCCGCGCGGCGCCCATTCGGTGCCCACGCGGTTGCGGGTCCGCATGGGTGCCATCCGTGACCCTCCTCCGCGCGATGCCCTAGCGGCACCGCGCGCCTCCGCCGTCCGTTCCGTGCCCTATCAAGAAGACGATGTCGGCGACGGTGACGGATACGACGGAGAAAACAAGAAACCAAGAACTCAAACAAAAGAGACGACGGAAAAATCCCAAATAATTTAAAACAATTATTTTACTAACCGAAGATCGACGGGAAGGTTGTCCGGTCGCGTTCTTGCCTTCGGTTCGGTGTCCGGGAAGATCGGGCCCCTTCTCTTTCTCCTTTCCCTTTCTTCCGGCTAGGGTTCCGTCTTTTCTTTTCTTTTTCTCTTCTCACCGATTAGGGTTTTTATTTTCTTCTTTTCTTTTCTTTCCGATAATCGGGATCCCTTATATAGTCGTACTTTATCTTTAATTAATTTCTCTTTAATTCGTACATAAGAGAATTATTAATTTTCCGTCTGGGATAATTAATTAACTAATTAATTATCCCCTACGAGATAACCCACCTTATCTCTAACGGGTGCAAGATATTTTGCACGGATTCCGATGCACGACTAATCACCGTATCACTTTGAATCCCGTTCCGGGGGATCCCGATATCGGATTTCAGATCCGATCGCACCGTCGGCTTTCTTTTTCCGCGCTCAACCGCAGAAAAATACTAGCACCTCACAATGGCCAACTTTTAAGAATTGAATAATTTTATTTCACTTAAAGGCTTAAATGACTACATGCAAGTCAAAAATACCCCGAAAGGCCGGATCACTACAACCGGGACAACCAATCCATGCCCAACACTACATCAAAATCTCTTAGCTAACGTAGGACCAACAAATCAAAAGGCAAAATCCAGGGTCCTAACTGCATTGGGCAGGACCGACAAAACTCATCTACGTGCAACACGTGATCTGGAATCTGAACCTCACGTACATAAGCTAACGGCCCTATCTCTAGCCCATGCAAGGATGCAAATGTTCTACTAACAAATGAGTGCGATGCTCCAGTATCAAATAATGCTCTAGTGCCAGTAGAGGAGATAAGAATAATACCTGCTACCACCTGATCAGCAGCCAAAGAGTCCTCAACTTGAGCGGCGTACACTCGCCCGCTCGGAGGTGGTCGCCTATATGGCTGTCGCGACGAAGTGGCCCGATTTGCCTGGTCAAAGCTTGGCGAAGCTCCTACTACCTGCAAAGGCGAAGGAGGTGTAGACACTGCCGATGGTGCTGACGCCACGCACCGGGTCTACCAGGTTCGCCGCCCGGCCAATGGGGTGCTGCCACATGGCCCGCCCGCCAATCACGGCGGAACGCATGCGGCTCGGCCAATAGGGTTGCGCCACGTGGCCCGCCCGCTCCCCCAATGGTCCCGGTGCACGCGCCTGGGCCGTGGACCGACCTGCACGCGCCACTGCCCACGCCTGCCCCGCGGCCCTGCGCCTGCCCGCGCCTGCCCGCCGCCGCCGGCGCTGCCCGGCCTGCCCGAGCTACAGTAAAACTGCCCGGGGTCCGTTTTTGGGCGTCTGGATCCCGAAAAATACATCCAAATAGCTGATTTGACCGTTTTTGCACGCTAAATCCAAATCCGATGTCCGTTTTGCAAGAATCCACTTCTAAATTTTGATGAAGGCATCCGAATAGGCAAACTTAATCCAATTTTCACGCCGGGTTCAATCCTGAGGTCCGATTCGTGCGCTACCATCTCCAACACACAACAAAGGCATCCAAAAGCCGCTGATCGCGCTGTAAAACTTCCGTGGAGATCCGAATCATCACAGTCCGGACTATCGTTAAAAATCCAAAAACGATAGTTCGGGGTCCGGACTGGATTGGGTCTAATCCGGGCTGATTCAAGCGACATAAAAAAATCAATGTTCGGGGTCCGGACTGAAACCAGGTTGATCCGGACTGGAATTTCGCATGAACCAAACTATGTTCGGGGTCCGGACTAGATCTGTCTGGTCTGGATCCTGGACACTCAAAATGTACAGTTTTTTATTTTTAAGCCATAAAAAATATTCCAAGTGCTCCTAATCTATAAGAATGAATTCAAATCACTAAAAATATTTAATTAAATGTACCTGAATATTTTGGATTCATTCTTCTTGAGATTGTTGCCTTTGATCTTTGTCTGCGATCTTGAATGACTCATCTCGCGTGGTTCATCTTGTTCGGATTCCCGTGGGATGGTATTCACGATTCAGATGAATATTTATATATGGGTGGGTGTATGTGGGTATCAGGTATTATGGATCCATGACTTTCAATAGACGCAAGCATCTATTGTTAATTACCCCCTGTGAGATTGAGGCACCTTCGATTAAGAGACCTTTGTATGGAGGATAGAATAAATCGTATCCTAATGATTGACCAAATCCTAAGTATATGTGTTAGGATTTAGCTGGATTTGAAATTGACTAGATCCCGAGTATATGTGTTGAGAACTAGTCGATATTAAACTCTAAGTATATGTATTAGAGTTTAATTGGATTTAATTGGCTCTAAGTATATGTATTAGAGTCCAATTATATTTGATTTCACATTTGTCGTATGTTCCAAAGTGAAGATATGACCAAACCCCAAGAATATGTATTGAGGTGGGTCGGATTTGATGCTACTCGAAAGTAGAAGGTGGCTAAGTCCTGTATGTATCAGGATTGGCCGAGTTTGACAGGTTCTTCACTCAAGTTATATGTGCTAGAGTGAGAATTTGATTAAACCCTAAGGGCCCGTTTGGTAACGGGATAAGGCAGAACTAGCTATTCCAGAGATAAGTATAAAGTACGGAACTAGTGTAAAAAAGCGTTTGGAATGATTTCAGGGATAAGAGATTTTGTGTTTGGTATGATAACGAGGAATAAGAGGAATAAAGAGTTTTAGTTTGGTTAAATGACTTTTTTACACTCAAGTTTTATTATGTGATAAAACTTGTTAAATTCTAATTTCTTTCTTTTAATTAATAGATTAAAGCCTTACAAAAAATAAGATAAAATCTAAATTAAAATCAAAATTAAATTATATTTTATGAAAATAATATTTTATTTGCTCTATTTTACAAAAAAAAAAATTATTCATCATATTTTTTGAAAAAAAAAAATTATCATGAAAAAAGGTATATGTTATTTATTTGCTATAAATTTCATATTACTTCCCTACTAATATATACAATTTAAATTTTTATTTGTTTGCTAGGGGTAATTTTGAAAAGAAAAATATAGTGAAATTTTACTGTGGGAACAGTAGTTCTCACTTATACTAGAAGTACTGAAACAAGATACTCCCGTAGTTCCTGGTGTGTTTGGGGGGATAAGGGGGATATCCCCCGTATCCCCTAAATAATTCCAAATCTAAACAGGGCCAAGTGTATGCATTAGGATTCATCAAATTTGATTGATCTTTCACTCTAAATATGTGTGTTAGAGCAAAAGGAAGGTCGACTAACCCTAAGTATATGTATTAGAATCAGTTGAGTTGATTTGGTTTCCACTCTAGATATATGTGCTAGAGTAAAAGGTTGACTACACCCTAAGTATATGTATTAGGATTAGTTTGGTTGATTTGAATGAACTCTAAGTATACGTGTTAGAGCTCGATCGAATTGGATATGGCTAAATTCTAAGGCTGCGTTTGGTTCGGGTATAAGAAAATTTTGGTTATACCGGGGATAGATATAAGTTATGGTATTAGCAGGAACTAACGTAAATTTCTGTTTGGTTGGGTTTAAAAGTTATACCGGGTATAAAGAAAATTGTGTTTGGTAAATTATATAGGAATAAGAAGAATAGAGAGGATTAAAATTTTAATTTAGGATAAAAAATTTACTGATATGATTTTAAATATATAATTTAAAATATTTATTATAAAATTTATTAAAATTTATATTTTACTTATATAAAAAATAAATTATTAAACAAAATTGGTTTTTGAAAATTTATAATTTTTTAAAAATTCAAAAAATTGTATATAAAAATAGGTACAAAATTAAAAATTTTAAACATTTGGTATAAATTTGTATAGATTAATAAATTATAAAAAAATTAAAAAATATAAATTTTTAAATTTATTAAAAAATAAAATTTTTAATTTTTTAAATTTATTAAAAAATAAAAATAAAATTTTTTAAAATTTTAAAATAAAAAAAATTAAATTTTAAATTTTATAAATTTAAATATCTTATAATTTAAAATTTTTTAATTAAAAAAAAAAAATGGAAAACCCGGTGGAACAGGTTGTTCCACCTTTTGGGGGGAATAGCTTATTCCCCCCCATACCGGGTTATCCCAAGATAACCCGGTATGGGGGGAAACAAGCTATTCCCCACTCCCATTTTGTTGTTTGGGGATAAGTGGGTTATCGGGGATAACCCCCTTATCCCCATCTTGTTCCAGCTGCCAAATGCAACCTAAGTATATGATTTAGAATCTAGTCAGTTTGGATATAGTTTTGCCTTAATTATATGTGTTAAGGCGATGGGATTGAATAGGTTTTGGGCTTTATTTATAGATTGGATTCGATTTTGGGTTTTATTTGTGGATCGAATGTGTTTTGGTTTTATTTGTGGGTTGGAACGAGTTATCAGTTTTATTTGTTGATCGAATGGGCTTTGGGTTTTATTTGCAAATGGACTGAATTTGGGGCAGTATGTGGACTGGGCCTATGTTATATATGGACTGGATTTGGGACCCGTATGTGGACTGGGCCTACATTATATGTGGACTGGATTTGGGACCCATATGTGGACTGGGCCTATGTTATATATGGACTGGATTTGGGGCAGTATGTGGACTGGGCCTATATTGTATATGGACTGGATTTGGGACCCGTATATGGACTGGGCCCCTATTATATGTGGATTGGATTCGAGACAATACGTGGACTGGGCCTATATTTTCATATGGGTAAATTTGAGGCCTGTATATGGAGTGAGCCTTATTTAACAAAGGGTTGAATTCATTTATTAGGCCTCTTTGAATTGGATTTGAGCTCCAAGTTAATTATGGCTCATTTGAATTTTGTTTGAAATTAGCTCTGAATTCAAAGGAATTCCCATTTATTTCGATATCCCCTTTTTTTTTTTTTTTTTTTGATTTGGGGTCCGAAGAAGTCCCATTTTTTTAAAAATAATTTTGGCTCCGAAGAAATCCCCGTTATTTTATTTTGATGTGGTCCGAAGAAAATCTCCTTTTTTTAAAAATAATTTAGGGTCCGAAAAATTTCCTTTATTTTATTTTGATTTGGGGTCCGAAGAAAATCCCTTTTTTAAAAAAAATAATTCGGGGTCCGAAGAAATTCCCTTTATTTTATTTTGATTTGGGGGTCCGAAGAAAATTCCCTTTTTTAAAAAAATAATTTGGGGTCCGAAGAAATCCCCTTTATTTATTTTAATTTGGGATCCGAAGAAAATCCCCTTTTTAAAATAATTTGGGGTCCGAAGAAATTTCCTTTTTAAAAAAAAATAATTTGGGGTCCGAAGAAATCCCTGTTATTTTATTTTGATGTGGGGTCCGAAGAAATTCCCATTATTTTATTTTGATGTGGGGTCCGAAGAAATCCCCTTTTTAAAATAATTTGTGGTCCGAAGAAATCCCCGTTATTTTATTTTGATTTGGGGTCCGAAGAAATCCCTCTTTTGATTGAGCCTAAATCCGGGTGTCCGAAGAAATCACCCGAACCGGCCTGGGACGAGCCTAAATCCGGGTGTCCGAAGAAATCACCCGAACCGGCCTGGGACGAGTCTAAATCCGGGTGTCCGAAGAAATCACCCGAACCGGCTTGGAACGAGACTAAATCCTGGTGTCCGAAAAAATCACCCGAACCGGCTTGGAACGAGCCTAAATCCGGGTGTCCGAAGAAATCACCTGTAATACTCGGGAAAATTGTGTTAGTGTAAAGAGTGTTTTTCAGGTGCGAATGTGTGCGAGGAAACAAAATTAACCTTAGTGGGGTGTACCGGTGTACGGTTGGCACAGTTGCCGAAGCACAAATTCCGCCTTTCCGATCCGAGTCTGATCTCGGAAATCTGAGGTCGCCAGTGCGACCGTCTCATCGAATCGAGTGGAAATGGTATAGACCGTTTGCTGATCCGACGGCCGGATCGTCCGGAAATCAGCAAGAAAACTAGTGGGACCCACGACTTAAGTGAATAGTAAAATGAATAGTAACCCCTGTTTTCGGTCCCCTCTCGATCGGTCGTTGGCCATTTCACTGTCAAAAATCCAAACCTGGCAGTATGAGAGACGATTCTAGCTAATTTTGACGTTCTGAGCGCAATGGCGCTGACGGAATTTTCGTTTGACGATCCTAGAGTCTCGAGAAGCGTGCCATACTGTATAATTGTATAGTAATTGTGGACCGAGAATTTATCCGGGCATTTCGTCGAAAAACAAAAATCGCTACCTGATAGGTTTCGCCGAGCCGGACGTCGTGGCGAAGTCCATTTTTCGACTTGACGACACAAATGCCTCGAAAAGCGTGAAATACAGTGAAAATGCTACGTTTTGCGCAATGCACCCTATTTTTTATGCTCCGTTTTGCGTGCTGCTCCCCTGGTGAGGGACCTAAGTACGAGACTAGCGTGCTGTGAGGGACTGGGCTCAAAATAGCAGTGTTGGAGGGACTAAAGTGTAATTGTGCAACAATGCACTATTCAGAACCTATTCGGGCTAGGCTTTCTTTTAAACCCTAACCCCGTAGCTCTCAGCCCAGCCGCCAGCTCCAACGATTCCATCCCCTCTGCCGCACTCCTCGGAGGTAGCGTACCGGCCGCCGCCGTCCCGTCGCCGGAGGAGAGGAAGAAACAAGAAGATATTATTCTTCTCGGGTTGGTGGGTGTTGGGAGCAGCGAGCAGAGCACTGCTTGTACCAAACTTCCTCTGGGTAGTCCTCTGTGTGGCCGCGACCGAGCCAAGGTGAAGCCGACGCCCGCCGCCGCCGTGCACCACCGCAGACCAACACCTTCTTCCTTGAAGTTTTCGGCGAGGTGATTTTATGGAAAGGATTTCTCTTAAATGGAATTTGGACCTTTGTATGGCGTTTCTGACATCGGGTGCATCCTCCCTGTGTAGTCCGAGCCGCCGCCGTGCCCTAAGTTTCCGGCGGGAGCAACCTATCGCCGGAAAACTGAGCTTCGGTTGCGAGAAGGTTCCGACCGTTCAAGAGAAGATCAAGACCGTTGGATTTGGTCTTCTGGTCGACTGCAAGACGTCCACCAAGTTTGAAGTTGATCGGGTGAAGATCCGAGTCGCACGAGATTGCCCTAGAACCGGGCAATTTTGCACCTCCGCCGATCTTCTCCGTCCGGCGCCGCCATGCACCCGCGCCGCCGTGCACCCGCGCCGCCGGCCATCACCACAGGAAGCATCGGGAAGCCGAGGGGACTCATCTGGTCCAAGTTGGAGGACCCCTCGTGCACCGGATCAAAATCCGCCATTAGAGCTCTCTCGAGCTTGGCCGAGCTCCGCCGCCGACGATCGCCGGGGCTCCGCGCGGTGGGATAATGGCCCAGGTATGTTAGTAGGGTTGTTTAGACGCTCCCCATGCATTTGCATGTGAGATGTGACGTAAGTTTTCTTTTATCCATGGTTGCACCCAAGGTTTGCCCGAGCTCCACCGAGTTTCGTCGCCGGCGATCGTCGCCGCTCCGCGCCGCCGGAAAGTGACCCAGGTGAGTTGGTGTGGTCTGTTAGAAGCCTAGCATGCATCTATATGAATCATTTTACATAGGTTCTCTACCCTTGGTGGTTTCACCATTTGTGCAACCCAAGCCCGAGCTCCGGCCGCCGCCGCCGCTTCTGGACTCCGGCCACCTACCCAGGTGAGTCGTTTACACTGTATTAAAGGTCTCCATCAAGTTGTTTGAACCCCAGAGTCCTTGTAAACCGAGCTCTCTAACTTTGCACTCAAGGTGTTCGGGCTTAGGTTTGTCCGGTCATCCACCGCCTCCGACCGCCGGCGCCAAGCCTGGCCGTGACCAAACATCTTCTGGAAGGGTCCGAGAACTGATGCTTGCTGTTGCCTCAAGTTTGAGCCTGGTCTGATCAGGAGTTGGCCAATCCGAGTTTTGGTCTTGTTTGGTGGTTGCCACCACCTTGCTCCGGCCATCTCTCTGGCCGGTCTCCGACGCGCATGAGGTGAGCCCTCCACTTCTCTGACCCTACTGAGCATGGTACTCTCTTGATTTCCACTGTTGCATGTGTAGTTTATTAGATGTGGCATAGTAGTAATTATGGACTCTAATGTTCATGGGCCAACTTTGTACTCGGGCCTCGTGCTGACCCAAGCCCGTGAGCACGAGCTTCGTCTCATCGTTTAGGACGCGCCGAAACTTACGGCGCTGTCCTTGGCTTCCTGGTTTGGAAGAACGAGTGAAAACAGCGGTTAAAAAGGGGTATTTATAGCAATATTTCGATAGAGGATATTATGTTTTGGTCCCTATCTGCCCGAACATCAAAATTATGATGTTTAGGGACAGCAGGTGTAGTTGGACGATATTTGGGTTTTTTTGTTAGACCGTTGGAGGGTCAGTGGATTTTCGGGAATTTCGGTTTAAGCCTAGTCTCGGCTAAGTTCCCCGTATTAGCGACATATTGCTGTAGTGTTGTCAGGAGGAGTATGTGTGAGTCTAGTTCTGACTACAGTCTCTGTTCAGGGCCCAGCAGTTCAGCACCAGCCTCCCGGTAGTCTAGCGGGAGTTCGGGATCGGCCTGCATTCAGGTGGGCTTTCGTTTTGAGACTTAGCGTCGGGCTTCCGACGGTTGCAACTACTTCTGATTTTACGTTTAACTGTGCTAACGTGGATGGTATTTATGGTCCTTGCTATTGAGTTATACTTTGTATATTTGGCGATTTTTATGGTTCATTACTATCGGTTTCATTTGGTGTACTTGGTTACTATGCTCGAGGCTGCAGCACGCGCACCCGCGGTTTGGCCACCGCAAAGGGTGCGCTTTTCCGGAAAAGTTGTCCATGACCCGTGTATACCCACCAGGACGGAGTGGGGCCCCTGTAGTTGTGGGGCTTGGACGCGCCAAGGTGTGAGCGGTGCGACCCGTCGGTTTAGTTGTCCGACGTGGGAGCGGTGCGACCCATTCGGTTTAGTTGTCCGACTTAGGAGCGGTGCGATCCGTCGGTTTAGTTGTCCGACGGGATCGGGCATTGCAGGTTTACAGGTGTTCGTATTTACTTTTCCCTTTTGCGAGGGTGGTTGCTCCGGATAGGCTACGGTTGGATGTATTTCTTTACCCTGCTTTGTTATTATCATCATTGTTTAGTCGCTGACTTCCCACTTTGCGATAGGGTCCTACAGGGGGGAGAGTTAGGCGACGGTGAGGCCGCGGCAGGAGTTCCTGGGTCTCTGGGGACCCCGAACAGTACTTTCCTTTTCTCTTTAGCATTTCATTCACGTTGTAGACTATGGTGTGGTTCTCGATACCCTCGTGGGGTCGGTGTGGATGTCGGCATGGTGATTATTGAATTATTTATTTCCCTTTCATCTCTGTTGGCCGCTTTAAGAAAAATAAGAGAGCAAACAAAAGAAAAGATTGCGAAAATCATTTTCAAAAATATGGGTGTCGTGTGGGCACCGTTTTCAAAACCTTGTGGATTTATGGATTACAAAAATGGATTTCAAAACTTAAGTGTCGTGTGGGCACTGTTTTCCAAAACCTCTGGGTTTATGTTGCTTTCGAAAAAGGTTTTCAAAATATGGGCGCCGGGTGGGCGCCGTTTCAACAATTGTGGATTTATCCTTTTAAACTGATCGGCCGTGAGATTTATTCAGCATTTGTGAATGGGTGTATGTCTGAACTGTTGTGATTGAATGAATATCCGTTTTTGAACATTGTATGAGCCGCGACGCCGTGCATATAGAGGGGAGACTCTGTCCGTTTGCAGAGTGATCCTGTATATGCGGCGGATCTGGGCACGCACCGGGGAAGAAGGAATTTCAAAAAAAATTGATACGCAAAACAAATCCTTTTTCGTTGATTGTTTCCGCTGATTGAAACCCCCGGGGCGTGACATCACCCGAACCGGATTTATTAAACCTCTTTTTTTCGATTGAACCTAAATCCGGATGTCCGAAGAAATCACCCGAACCGGTTTGGAGCGAGCCTAAATCCGGGTGTCCGAAGAAATCACCCGAACCGGCTTTATTAAACTTCTGCGATGTTTTTTTTTGTTTCTTATTATCTTTTTTTTTATTATTTTTTTTTTATTATTATTTTGCGGTGGTGGCTCCATTGATTAGCGATTTCGAATTGGGTGGAGAGGTCCGAAGAAACGGAGGATCAATGATCCTCATCCCCTCTTCCATCGAAAGACGCTAACATAGGAGTTGGCGATGTTGATGATGTTGATTGACGGCTTCGAATGGGGGTGGAGAGGTCCGAAGAAACGAAGGATCAATGATCCTCCTCCCCTCTTCCATCGAAGACGTCAACATAGGGATTAGGTGGTTAGGTAGTTGCGTGGTGATTGACGGCTTCGAATAGGGGTGGAGAGGTCTGAAGAAACGGAGGATCAATGATCCTCCTCCTCTCTTCCATCGAAGACGTCAACATGGGGATTGGGGGTGGTTGGCGAGGATGACGAGGTAACGGCGAGGATGATGAGGATGGCGAGGATGATGAGGATGGCGATGGGCACGTTCGACATAATTTTATTTTATTATTATTTTTTTATTTTTATTTTACCTGAGAAGATATACCTGAAAGGGTACGATCGGAGGTGCTGAGGAAGTCGAAGATGTGCTTCTTTTTTTTTTTTTTTTTTTTTTTTGTGGGATGTTGCGTTGTGGGATATGTGGTGGATTGTGTTGTTCCCCTTCAGACAAGAAAAATTCTCCTTTTTCTTGTTTCTATTTTCTCTATTTATAGTGGGGAGTGCGAGAGAGATGTCGCGTAGGTTTGTTCGGACTTGTTAAGGAATTGGCGAGGAAATATGGGTTTGTTGAGGGAAAGACGTGCGTGGGAATATGGTTTTGTTGAGAAAAATACGTGGTTCAAATTTGAATACGTTGGGAGAATTGTTATATTCAAATTTCAAATTTCAAATTTCAAAATTGAATATGTTCGAATTTTAAAATTGAAAGGCTATGTTCAAATTTCAAAATTCAAAATATTGCGGGAATGCAGTTATATTCAAATTTCAAAATTGAATATGTTCAAATTTCAAAATTAAACGGTTATGTTCAAATTTATATTCAAATTTTAAATTTTAAATTTCAAAATTGAACGGTTATGTTCAAATTTTAATATGTTGAGGAAATATGGTTCAAACAAATTTCAAATTTCAAATTTCAAATTTCAAAATTGAATATGTTCGAATTTTAAAATTGAACGGTTATGTTCAAATTTCAATATGTTGAGGAAGTATGGTTGTATTTAAATTTTAAATTTCAAATTTTAAAATTGAATATGTTCAAATTTCAAAATTGAACAGTTATGTTCAAATTTGAGGAAGTATGGTTGTATTTAAATTTTAAATTTCAAATTTCAAAATTAAATATGTTCAAATTTCAAAATTGAACGGTTATGTTCAAATTTCAATGTGTTGAGGAAGTATGGTTGTATTTAAATTTTAAATTTCAAATTTCAAAATTGAATAGGTTCGAATTTCAAAATTAAACGGTTAACGAACGAGGGAATTTGCTTGGATTCAAAAGTTCAAAAGTGAATTCCAAATAAACAGGATATAGGTAAGTTTGGATAAGTCGGTTGGGAGATATTTTGGAATTTGGTTGGGGATTTGAATTTTGAATATGAATTTGGATAAGTCGGTTGAAAGATATTTTGAAATTTGATTGAAAATTCAAAATTCAAAATTCAAAATTTAATTTGAATATAATTTTTTTTTGAAATTAAATTTTTAAACAAAAAGTTGACTATAATGTAAGGCCCGACTGATTTGGTAAACTAAAAAAAATTGACGGTGCTTTGATGAGACCTATAAGCTTGTGTTCACAAATGACCCAAGCTTGTGTTCACAAATCGTCTATTAAGGGGGCTTGAACTTGTAGTAAAATTTGTTGGACCCAAATTATTAATATGTTAAAAATTTTGGGCTTATACAAGGCTTATTAGAAATCAATATTATGGATCAACCATAATCTTTTCCCCTATTTTTTTTATTATATATATATTTTTTCTTACCCCAACAATCTTCAAGTCTTCATCTTCAATCTTCAAGACTCAATTAACTTCACGGAATATGCTAATACAAAAATCCTTAACACATCCTAGGCTCTGATATCACTCTAATCTGTCACGCCCCGGGGTCGAAACTGCGACCCGGGCTCACCAACAGATCCGCCGCCCATACGGGAAGCCTCGCATAGACGAAGCGTCTAACCTGCAAAAGATAATACTAACAGCTATAAATATATCAGAGCTAGAAAGTAAATTACTGAAATATAAAAGTACAACTCCAAATAGTACAAGTCAGGTACTAATAATACATATGTCTCTCAAAATAAAACTCTCTAAAGTAAAATATATAATGATCCAACAAATCCACTGACAGTACTAGAAATCTCCAAAAGGGTACAACTACTTTCCAAGAATGGGGTAGGGATTTAGCTCGCGACTCCCTTACCTCGGTCAGTAGAAGCAGCAACTGGAGCAGGAACTGGAATTGGAGTAGATGCCTCTGAAAAAAGTCACCGCAAAGGGTGTGAGAACTACATCAAATAATAGTTCTCAATGGGTACTGTCTCCAAGACAAACGATCTGCCCACTAAGTCTATTAGAGGCATAAGATAACAATGCAGTATAACTGGAAATAAAAGCTGGAAATAACTCTACACCTATCATGCCTCTCTCTATCATGCTCAAGGGGTGATACAGATGATAAAATGCATCTACTCGATATCAATATGCTCAGTCAACCCAATCACACTGACTGCCACATAGGGTCCAGTCAAATATGCGCCCACCTACTGCCATTATATTCACAAAGGACTAGAATTACGTAGGGCGTCCAACAAGGACTGCATTGACAAGTCGCGATAGCAAAGTAACGGGCCCAGCTCCGGAGCGGCACTCGAGAGGAGCGACCCCACCGAGGAAATATCCGCGCATCTCTGCCGAGCTCAATATGGCTCATGCAGACTATGTTGGGCTATATGTAATAATGGATCTAAATAGGGGAAAAAACACCTAGAGGGGGGTGAATAGGTGTAAACAATAAACACTCAAAAAATCATTGCGCAATAAAAATCCAATGCGGAAATATAAATGAACACGCAAGATTTTTACGTGGAAAACTCCAAACAGGAGTAAAAAACCACGGGACCGATAACACGATGAAATCCACTAGAATTAAACACGTACAAGGTGATATACCGTACTCACAGACGACTCAACCTTTTCCATACGCTCCTTGTAGTGAACCGGAATTTGGAATATAAATAAATGGAAATAAAAATAGTATGAAATACTATTGTTTATTGAGGTGAAGAATGACCTAGAAATGAATTGGGCCCAAATCGGGATTAAAATAAGATATCTAGAATCTTATGTGAGAAAGTGGGCCCAGATTAATTGTGGAAAATTCACAGTCTCGGAAAATTCCTAGAAAATTACGGGAGCTCCGTAAATATGTTTTAAGGCCACGGTAAAAGTTTCGCGTTGATCAGACACCCGGATAGCGAGAACGGGCTCCGCCAGCGAATTCAAATACAGTGGGACTTTTGGTGACCCAGAGGTGGTCCAGACTGAAAAGTTTAAGTACCATGAGGTAAATTAAGTTAAACCATGGCTGCCTGTCAAATTTGAGCGTAAACGGGCGAGAAACGGGCAAGAACGGACGAAAACGGGCGAAACTGGGCTTTGGCCCAAGTTTCGGGCGCCCGAAAGTGGGAACCGGGCGCCCGGAAAGTACTGTAGCAAACCCGGTTTTCGGGCTGCAGTGAACCGGGTTCGGGCACTGTAGCGAACCGGTTACTGTAGCAGCCCGGTCCGAAAGGGTGCGCCCGAATGTTACTGTAGCAGCCCGGATCCCGATGTAGTGGCACGGATCCCGAGGCATCGGGCACGGATCCCGATGCAGTGGCACGGATCCCGAGGCATCGGGCACGGATCCCGAGGCAGTGGCACGGATCCCGAGGCATCGGGCACGGATCCCGGGGCAGCGGCACGAATCCCGAGGCAAGCATTTCCCGCGCGAGGCGCGGGGGTGCGCAGCCCGAGGTAACCCTAGAGAGTTATAGGGTGTCCGGGCAAATGGACAATAACTTTAACTTCAATTTGAGTTAAACAAAGAAAGTGAAATGTGTAAGAGTCTAGGAGACTCTCTGGTTACCCGTATGGCAAGACCTAGGGTAAGGAATGAAAAAGTGGTTAATAAGCAAGACAAGCAAATTGCTCAAGATAGAGCTAAAATTTGGTTAATAAGCAAGACAAGAAAATTGCTTAAGATAAAGAGAATGTACATGATGCCTTCGAATTTGAGACTCGTCAAGGGGAGCAGGACTCCCTGGGCAGTGACCCGTCGGGCGAGGTACTTTCGGAAGGCTTAAAGTGAAAGCAAAGAGCTAGATGCTCAAAGGAAAGAATGATAGTAATTGCCAGTGGCAACGTGAGCTGAAGGCTCGAGTGAATAAGAAAAGAAAAGCAAGTGTTCAAAAGCAAAGAGGCTAAGAACTAAAGTAAAAAGAACAGAAAAGAAAGAGAACATAAGGATACTCGGTGGAGCCAACCCAGGTTGGAGGTACGGGCAGTTAATCCCTCTCCCGGGCAGTGGCCCGTTCGGGACGCTTCAGCCGTAGGACGGATTATCTAAAATATAAAGATAATAAAACGGGCGTGCCTTCGAAGGTTGAAATGTGGTTCTGCGGGACGTAAAGGGCTTGCCCTCTCCCCGGGCGCATCAGGATCGGACGCAGGGAAGCCCCCTCCCTCCGATAGCGGTGGCCCGAAGAACACATTTACTTCGTAGGACGGGGTAACACTTACGGGTGTTATCGGCAACCTCAGAAACCTTATCTTGTGGTAGCAGGACTACCGGGCTCGGGCCCGTTGGATAAGAATTTCTGAGGGTTAACTTGAACTAAAGCACCAGAATCTAAAGAATAAAGAGAAATAGAGTGGCCAGGGTGGCCGGGTTAGTTTACCCTGTGTACAGCGGCATAGTGGCCGAGTTGGTGCTTAGCAGCCTAGTGTGGCTAGTCAGAGTAGTGCTGGGACGATGAGTACTCACAGATAGTGTAGTGATCATGTATATTGCATAGCCGCATTTTGATATTGAGGTTTTTAGTTTCCTAGCACTATTATTATTGCTTCCATTGGACCAAGTGGTGTAGGACACTTTTTCTCGGTGGTTGAACCCACTGGGAACTCGCTCGTAAGTTCTCACACCCCTTGGGTGCACCCCCCCCACAGGTTCAGGTATGGTTGCAGCGATCGCGACGGTTCAGAGGCAGACGGCGAGGTATACGACAGGGGCAAGGGCCCAGCAGCATAGAGACCTAGAGGATCTAGCAGAGGTATCCCTTTTATATGTTTCTTGAGTGAACCTTGTATGGTGAGGAATTTATGTAAAGGCATTGTAATATTATGTAATTGCAAGTTGAGAGATGTAACATGTAATAAAGTTATTATGGTTCATTCTTATCCTGCTTTCATATCGGCTTAAACTATTTGTTTATTGAATGAAAGTTTTAAATTAGTAGTGATCTTACTCTGATATTATATCTCATCACAAGCATTGTTTTGATTCGAGATGGTTGTTACCGTTCCTTTCGGGTAGCGTGAAGTTGTGCTCGATTGGCGGGTCTGTTGGCGTGCCCGAACTGTACAATTTGTCGGTCCCGGGTCGTGACAGATAAGAGTGGTATCAGAGCCTAGGAATAGTCCTAGGTGGTTAGCAACCTTAGGGAGACCCTAGGGATTAGCACGAGAGAGTGCGTGAATTTTTGGGCGAAAGAAATTGATTGGTTGTTATTTGTTCCCACAAAGGATGTTGGGACTGATCGAGGGCGACGAGCTTTCATTTTTCGGATATTACGTTGGGCGGCCGACAACGTAATGTTGGAGATGAAAAGGAGTACCCTCCTATACTTTCGCATGATTGAGTCGACGAGCTTCGTTGCCGGTATATAGATTACGCGTTGCTCAAATGGCTAAAATTTGAGCAAATCATTTCGTTGTGGTGTGCATACTAGCGATGACACCACGTAGGGATACGCGCTTGTTTGGACTCGTGCCGGGAGGGCGCTCTGAGTCAAACAAAGTACACGAGCTGCGATGTCAGGAGACCGCTCTAGTTGATGTGGTCCAGCAGCAGACCGATGCTTCTTACCAATAAGCGGAGGTTTTCCCGCCGGCAGGGAAGCGGATTACGTCGCCTAGATGGGCGAGTGTCATTATCTCAAGAAAAGGGGAAGTAGATCAAGCTAAGAGGCAACAGCAGAGGGTGTTGCAGGTGGCCGTTGAACCTTTGTCGGCGCACCCTGCACCTTCTATGAAAGATGCCGTAAGCTTGCGTCAGCTGGTTTGCCGGCAAAGTGTAGTTGATGAGGTCCAGTGAGAGACCGACTCGTGAAATGCTGGTGATCGCTTTGTTGCGAGAGCCAAGTTGCGGTGTCCTAAAGGTTAGGGCAAGAAAGAATTACGGGCCCAGTGGCGAAAGTTCGCCCTGATGACGGTAGTAACTGTGTGGCATGTCTTCATGGCTGAGTGCCGCATGGTGGGGCTGGTAAGACCCAGGATAGGTTTCGAGATTCGAAAACCTCGCAAGTAAGCGGGAGTTTTATGGCGCCGGTCTGAGGGATCGGCATAATGGCAAGGGTTGCCACCACCGGGTTTGCGAGTTAATCACCAGAGTTGGTGAAACAGTTAGCGTGGTGCCTCGACCTAGTTGGGAGAGTTGCACGAGAGCCGTGGTGTGTTTAAGCAAATCGCTTAGCATTGGACTTTCGCGAGTTAGCGTTGGGGGCGTAGGACGCCCAACTGTTTGGGTGCTCATGGAGCACAGGTACCATTTAGCCAGAGAGAGCTGATCTGGTGGCATATTAGCCTTTGCCTAGTGTGGCCAGAGTCGATTGAAAGTACGGGTCACGGATTGACGACTTGCTGGTTGGATGTGCTCAGTGAGCATAGGGGTCGCGTGGCGACGATTAGCGGGTTCGCTTGGGGACGACCCGTGCCTGGACCGTGTTTGTGGACTGTGGGCCTGTAGCCCAGTGGGCAGGCGCAGTCAGCTGTGAGAGACAGCGGCCCGAGACCTGATGGCGGGGCATGATAGAGATTTGGTCAGGGCGGTAGTCCGAGCGATGACCCGGGAACGTGGAATGCCACGTGTAAGCACTGAGGCTATTAATACACTGAGAGTGTGTTATGACCAGGCCATAGAGCTAGTGGTGATTGAGGTACTGTAGCTCCTAGTGGGAGTATTGGGGTAGTAATCCTAAGTGTGGATCTACCCGTATGACGTTTGGATCTGCGTGCTACCGAGAGCTATTGCACAGTGTGGGACTAGCCTCGGGCTATAGGCCCTATTGGACCGTGGTCCGTGAACCTGTTAGTAGTCCGAGATATCGGGTTAGCTGATAACCCGTGGACTTAGAGCGCTAGTAGCGTGTCAGATAGCTGAGGACCTGTGGATTGGCCTTTGCACTCCACATTAGGCAGAGGAGTAACCGGAAAATGCGGTAAATGCAGTTAGATGCAGATGCAACCTCCTTGTGAAAGGTAAAATGACCGCGGAATTAAAGTGAAGATTTCGCAAGATGAGACTTCGCCCGCTGTGGCAATTGAGAGAGCAAGTGCTCAAATGTGTCTCACGCCTACTTGGTGAAAGTGGCCAGACACTAGGTCTGAGTTTGTCCCTAAGTTGAGATAGGGATTCATGGATGAGTTGCTCGTGTGGTTCGGCGAGCAGGCAATTTGAGGCCCAATAACGACATACCGTGAGCCCAGAAGTGGGACAAGATTCCTCCCTCTCGATTAAGTAGAAGTCGAGATGTGATTCAAGTTTCGAGGACGAAACTTATTTTAAGGGGGGTAGAATGTAGTGAACCAGAATTTGGAATATAAATAAATGGAAATAAAAATAGTATGAAATACTATTGTTTATTGAGGTGAAGAATGACCTAGAAATGAATTGGGCCCAAATCGGGATTAAAATAAGATATCTAGAATCTTATGTGAGAAAGTGGGCCCAGATTAATTGTGGAAAATTCACAGTCTCGGAAAATTCCTAGAAAATTACGGGAGCTCCGTAAATATGTTTTAAGGCCACGGTAAAAGTTTGCGTTGATCAGACACCCGGATAGCGAGAACGGGCTCCGCCAGCGAATTCGAATACAGTGGGACTTTTGGTGACCCAGAGGTGGTCCAGACTGAAAAGTTTAAGTACCATGAGGTAAATTAAGTTAAACCATGGCTGCCTGTCAAATTTGAGCGTAAACGGGCGAGAAACGGGCAAGAACGGACAAAAACGGGCGAAACTGGGCTTTGGCCCAAGTTTCGGGCGCCCGAAAGTGGGAACCGGGCGCCCGGAAAGTACTGTAGCAAACCCGGTTTTCGGGCTGCAGTGAACCGGGTTCGGGCACTGTAGCGAACCGGTTACTGTAGCAGCCCGGTCCGAAAGGGTGCGCCCGAATGTTACTGTAGCAGCCCGGATCCCGATGCAGTGGCACGGATCCCGAGGCATCGGGCACGGATCCCGATGTAGTGGCACGGATCCCGAGGCATCGGGCATGGATCCCGAGGCAGTGGCACGGATCCCGAGGCATCGGGCATGGATCCCGGGGCAGCGGCACGAATCCCGAGGCAAGCATTTCCCGTGCGAGGCGCGGGGGCGCGCCGCCCGAGGCGCGCGTGGTGGGTGGAGAGCGCCACGCGTCGCTCCGCCATTGGTCGGTCTGACCGAGGGAGCGTGGGCGTGCGCGGGGAAGACGCGCGGGCACTGTAGCGGGTCAGCGGGACAGGCCACGTGTCGGCCTCCCATTCGTCGGTCAGCGCGATGTGACGCGCTGACGCGACGGGACGCTGCGGCGGGCGTCAAAGCAGGCGTGGGTGCGGTCCACGTGGCGGCCTCCCATTGGCCGCCGATGTTCGGTGGTCGCGGTGCACGGGTCCACGGCCACATGTCGGCCCCTGGTTGGCCGAGCGTGGTGACGTGGCGCTGAGCTGGCGCTGGCGTGGACGCGTAGACCGCGGCGGGCCGGTTACTGTAGCCGCCCGGAAACTTTCGGGCGCCCGAAAGGGTGCGCCCGAAAGTCCGGAAAAGGCCTATAAAGGCCTGAAATGACTTCCTTTTCCTCCTTTTTTCCCTTTTCGGCTTCACCCGAGCGCGCGGGGAGGGGAGAAGGGCGATTTCGCCGGGGTTCTCGAGGGCGCACGATCGCGCCGTGGACCCCGTGGAGCATGCAAAGTACTCCAAAGAGACTAAGAGACGCGATGGACGACACGACATTGTCGAGGTAGGCCCCGTGTGTCGTTTTTGTGGTATTCTTGGCATAGTCTTAAGGTTTCCTTTTGGATTTTGGATTTGACTCCCATGCTTACAAACGTGTTAGGGACCAAGTTTTACTGTGCCATTTTACTGCTCGAGTTTTGCGGGCGTTTTGGGCGCGCCTCGTTTTGCGTGCCGCTCGTGGGAGATATGTGCCGTTTTGCGTGCGGACTCGACAAACGCGCATTGTTTTGAGTGCAAACTCGAAAGGCGCGCACCGTTTTACGTGCACCGTTTTGCGTGCCGATACAAGGTATGTGCTCCGTTTTGCGCGCAGGTTGGACTAACGGGCACTGTTTTTCGAGCAGACTCTAATAATGTGTCTTATTTTACGTGCAGGGTCGGAATAATATGCACCGTTTTGCGTGCGACCCTACAGCCAAATGTGCACCGTTTTGTGTGCAGTTTCGAGGTACGTGCTCCGTTTCGCGTGCAGTTCGCGTTATCGCGCACAGTTTTGCGTGCAGACTCTAACAATGTATTATGTATTGCGTTCAGGACCGGATGAAAATGCACCGTTTTGCGTGCAACCCCGCAGTCGAATGTGCACCATTTTGCGTGCAGTTTCGAGGTTCGTGCACCGTTTCGCGTGCGGTTCGTGTTAACGTACACCGTTTCGCGTGCCGGTTCTAACGATACATCTTGTGTTGCGTACAGGACTGGATGAAGGTGCATCGTTCCGCGTGCACCCTTACGGTGGAGCGTGCACCGTTTTGCATGCCAAATTGAGGTATGTGCTCCGTTTCGCGTGCAGGTCGCGTTATCGCGCACCGTTTAGCGTGCCGTCACTAATGGTGTGCACTGTTTTGCGTACAGGGCAAGAGAGATCGCGCATCGTTTTGCGTGCAGCCTTAAGAGAAGCATGCTCCGTTTTGCGTGCAAGCTCGAGGTACAAAGTGGAGCCGCGTGGAGGCCAATTGCAAGTGTCTACAAGCAATTGGAAGAATAGTGATCAAGTGTGGAGATATGAAGGGAAATCGGGGACTCCACCAGGTGGGGAATTCTGCCGAAATTGGGTGACCTCTCCCCTTGCTCCTTTGCTTTTCGATTCGAAGCATGATAGTAACCTGTTAGAGGCGTTAGGTAATTATGATTATGATTGCCTGTGTAATTGGAATCAGATGATAAAAGTGCAACTGTTGGTGTCACGCCCCGGGGTCGAACTGCGACCCGGGCTCGCCAACAGATCCGCCGTCTGTGCGGAAACTGCCGCACAGACGAAGCGTCTACCCTGAAAAAGATCTATAGCTACACATGTATCAGAGCTGAAAATAAAACTAGTAGCCATAAACATCACTGAACGTCTGAAAAAAAAGTAAATCCTCAAAGCGAGTCTCTCAACTATAAAGGTAAATACACTAATCCTCACTGATCTCTCGGACTGTCCAGTACAAAAGAGGAATCGTAAGATACCGGGTACATCTACCTCTGACTCTCAAGCTGGTGAGGAACTACTCGGCCACGTCCTCGCCTCGATCAGCTGTCTCCGCGCGAGCTAAGCCGGAACAGCAGCCTCGAAATCTGTCACCGCAGCGGGTGTGAGATCTACTGCAGAAGGTAGATCTCAGTGGGTACCGTCACCAATATCCACGGTATGCCCACTAAGTCTACTGGAGGCAAAACAGATAGATATGCAGATAGATAGATAGATAGATAAGCTGAAGGAAAACTACAGCTAATGTGTCTCAAACATAATGCTCAAAAGGAAACTCTATCCTAAACATGCTATGCATACTCTCGCTACTGCTAAAATGCCTCAGTATCAATGCTCAAAGGAAAAACCATCTAAGAACATAATATGTAACCACCCGCTCATAACACCCAATCTCAAAGACTGCCAAAACTGGCTCAGTCCAGCCTGCGCCTGTCGTCTAGGAACGCACCTGCCCACTACCACGCATCCACAAGAGGACGGGATTTACGTGGGGCGTCCTAAACCGACTATCTCAATCTCACACAAAGTGACCCCATGGTAACTCGGCCAGGGGTATCAGCGACCACTAGTATATGAACTAGGCGCATATCTACATCGTAGCCTCGTCAGGCTCGGTATCATCATCGCACCCGGGGCGTAGCTCGAGGGGTGCGACCCCACCGAACTCAAGTATCACATCTGTCTCACTGTCTCAATATGCGGCACATGCAGGCTATAATCCACGATCAAACAGATCGGTATCCCAAAGCTCGAACACACAACTCAGCCGAAAAAGAACCTCGACTCAAACACGAATAGCCCGAACACTCTCACAGCTATGTCGGAGAACCCTCAACGACTCAATCTGATAATGCACGACCATGGCTGAGTCGGAAAACTTCCACGACTCGATCTGCCGGAACCCCAAAATCCTCGAAGCTAAGTGGGAGAACCACCTCCACCACTAAATCAGAATACGACCCATGATCTAGAGTAATTTCACTATCCCATAAGGAAGCTCAAATATCAAATGACACTATAATTCATCTCAAAACTCAAAAAGGAGACCCCTCGGCCCCCAGGCACGAGGTCTAATGCACCCTGAATCTATGCCATACCTCTGGCGAACTCAAAAGTTAAAAACCATCTTTGAAAAGTCTAATTTTCTTTCAAACGGGTTTTTCTCAATTTTTAAAACGATCTAGGTGCATATATAAGGCCAACAGAACATGAAACCTAGTGTCATATAGTGTCATGAGTATGCTAAAAATAATCTGGGGCTCAAACGAATTTTTCAGAAAAATCCAGGCAACTATCAGATTTAATTACAGGAAAAACAACATAATAATGATGATCAAATTGCATTCAATAGCTTTAAAGGGCATTCCACACATTTTGGAGAAATTCCAACCCACCTCAAAAGCAATCCGCAGGCAAGCCGAAGTCGGGGTAGCGCCGGAACCACGTTCTGCCGAAAGTCTGAAACTGCGCCGCACGCGCGCGCGTACTGTCGCGCATCTCGAAAAAATCCCCGGAAGCTCAACCAATAATCCACGAATCTGCTATAACCCTCCTGCGCGCTTCGGCTCCTCACTCAGCCAAAACAGCATGCGCATGCATGCATGCGTGCTCCCTCGGCCCTGCGCAGTAACCAGCCCAAGAACCAAGCAGCACAAGCTGCACTCACAGCTTGCAAGGAAGAAAGAGAAGGAAGAAACCAAAACTCAACTCAATAATTTATTCCCAAACCATGCTATAAAACCAAAAGCTCAATCTAGAAATTCTGTCAACTCACCTCCAATGAAGCTTGATGCGCGCGCGGCTCATCTTCACTCTAAGCAGCAGGAACCCAAACCTTCAGCTTCTTCCTTCCTCCTTCACTCTCTTTTCCTTGCTTTCTTCTTTCTTTCCTTAGGTTAACGTGGAGAAGAAGCAGATGAAGGGCTGTATAAATAGACCAAGCATAGGGCAACCACAATAGTGAAGTAAAATTACCTTAGTGCCCTTCAAAAATCCAAGTCAGCATCACAATTTAGCTCCCCTGAGAGCTATGTACCGGTACCCCAAGCTGGGTACCGGTACACTACATTGAGTTCCGGAACACCTCAATTGGTTCCGGAACTCCAAGCAAAACCCGCGCGCCCGCTCAGCCTCCGCACGCGCGGCGCCCAGGCCCATGCTGCGCGGCGCCCAAGCGCGCCATTCACCACCCATGAACAGAAAGACCATGTCCACACCACCTAAAACAAAAGCATCAAAATTCTCATTTTTATACACCACCACACTACTTCCTCTTCCTTGACCGCCTGATTGAAATTATGGTTATAATCATTCATCATAAGTTGTTCTTCCTCCAACGTGTCCCTCTGTCTCATTTTTTTTTTCCTGCCAAGTAATTGGATATTTTCCATCAGGTCCTTTTTCCTTTGTGCAATTGATCCTAATTCTGCATATGCCCAAATTTTTAACTCCTTTCAGAGGCTTTTTTGCTGACAAATTTTTATCAGCACTATTATCTAAAAAAAAGGTTTACCCAAATGATTTTTAATAAGTTGCACACAGCCATCTCTTTCCAACCACTTTCCATCTTCCAATTCTCCAACATCAACACCAAAACCAAGCTCAAATCAAGCTTTCTCTCTCTCTCTCTAAAAACTGCAAATCACCTTCATGAGGCTCGGCGCGCGCTTGCTCCGCTCGGCAACCAACCGAAGGTCCACAATGCTAGCACACCACCCCCTCACTCAATTCCATTTTTTAAAACCCCTCAATTCCTCTTCTCCTTCTCCTTCTTCCCTTTTTTCTCATTCCTCTGTTTGATATTTTTTCCTCTGTTTGAGTTGGGAAGAAGAAGGATGACGTGGCACTTAATTAATTAGTGGCTAGGTGCATGGTGCATGGTGTAAAGAACTCCATACTCTTCAAACACCAACACCAACACCAATCCACACCTCTTTAATTACCTTTTTCTTTCTTTACTCATTCTTTCTCTAATTCCCTTCACAGGCAACAATTAATTAGTTCATTAAATAATTAACTTACTTAAATAATCCAATAATAGCCACACCAACTCACTTTTTGCCCTCAGGGCCTCCGCATCGGTCCGGAACCACACGAACCCCACTGTAATCTGAAAATACACATGTCCGAAGCTTTCCTCACTCAAAAAGCTCAGCCGTTGAGTCGGGATGCTCAATCCAAAAACCGGCTCCAAAATTGTCAGTTCCGACTCGCTTTTCGCCTTCGAGTCCTCCGCGTCAGCCCGGAACCTCCCGAACTCCGCTGTAATCTGAAAATACACATGTCCGAAGCTTTCCTCACTCAAAAAGCTCAACCGTTGAGTCGGGGTGCTCAATCCAAAAACCGGCTCCAAAATTGTCAGTTCCGACTCACTTTTCGCCTTTGGGTCCTCCGCGTCAGTCCGGAACGTCCCGAACTCCACTGTAATATGAAAATACGCCTGTTCCAAGTGTACCCGAATTTCCTGCACTCCACCGTGGAGTTGGTATTCCCAAACCCAGTCCTCAATCGGCGCACAAAACCCGGAAAAACCCCGAATCAAGCTGGGGCTTCCGCGTTGATCCGAAACAACCCGACATCATCTGTAAACACATAAGCAATATGCTCGAGGCAATTCCTCCGCACCACGCCATCTTGCGAGGTCGGCGCGCCATCCGAAAACCCGGTATTCTACACTCTCCCCTCCTTAAAAGGGTTTCATCCTCGAAACCAGAATAAATCCATAACTCAGGAGGGCGGCTCAATCAAATGGGGATAGGGGATCCCTAACTCATCATCAGGCTCTCTGGTGGCCGTTCTCACTCAAAAAAAGCTCCCTGGGACCTTGTCCATAGGTATAACCCGACTGCAAAATTCTTCCGTCTCACCAGAATGAATTGCATCGGTCGATCCTGGTAACTCAATCCTCGTCCAACTCCAAGGAAGTGACATCCCAAAACATGCGGGTGATCAATAAACCTCTTCCAGCCAGATAAAAACTTGCGGATTAAACTCCCCGCGAAAACTCAAATCTATACATATATATATATATATCCCTGCGGCTAGTGGCTTCCAAAATCACGGTCTCTAATCCCAACTCTAAGCCTCCAATTGGCATAATTCCCTCGTTGCTCCATAGTAGCCAAAAGGCTCAAAACCTACATATGCACTCTCACAATTCGCCACAGGGGATGAAATTCTACATCGGGAACATTTCCCCCAAACATCTAATTCTCAATTCCAAGTTCCAATAGTGACACCCACTAATCAATCACCTCATTCCAAGGTTACACTGCTCGCCTAAACAAGGCGTCCATGACCATAATGTCCTCGCCTGGATAACACTGTGATAACAATCATACATCTTTGAAAACTCTATCCGCTGACGTTTCCTCAAACCAAACTCTTCCTGAGTATCCAAGTACTTCAGGTTCGAGGGTCTATGAATAATTCACTTCTCTTCCAATCACTGGCAAACATCTACATTGACGCTGGCATCAACCTCAGCTTTAACTCTTCCAAGCTACACTGGCACTACTTACTCCAGAAGCTTCGGACCTCTGCCAGAAACGTGGGTTAGGCTCAACCCGTAGGGTATTACTTTTCGTTGGGTTCACTGTCCCTTTTTGCAGCTGAAATCATATGGCCTAATCCATAGAACCTTTTGAAGTCAAAAAGCATGCTCTCTAAACTTGACATCCAACTTCCTCTCTCTCGGAAGTTGCAACACTCTCTCCAAGTGCTCCTCAGGCTCTATGCCGCCTCGGAAATAAATCCAAATATCCATGACGGGTACGGCTACCCACCCGTCCAAACACAGCTGGAATACTCAATTCCTCAAATCCTAAAGATGGCAGGGCATTAGTCAATCCACTTGACCGCGCTGCAACTCATAATGCCCCTACTGGTTCCTAAACACTCACTGGGCACAGCCCTCGGCTGTATGGTTCCAAAAAGATACCTGCCTCACAAATGAGTGTCTGCTGCAACACAATCCGAGTCTGTCTATACTCGACCAACATAGAACTCTCACCATTGTGTACTCACAACGTGGCATCACTGCCGTGCACCAACGGCGTGGCATCACCACCGTGTATCCACGGTGTGGCATCATGCTCAAGTATCAATCTCTCGTATGCTCACTGTCGTAATCCCACGACGTAGCACTAGGTCACATGGACCTCTCAATCCATCAGAATCCGCAACTGCGCTATCACCCCACTCTCTGTCTCGAGTGATACCCCAAGAGGTGCTACCGAAGTCGGCGCAGCTTCCAGAACCACGTCAATCACTATCTCGAAACTAACGCAGGATCAACAACTCCATGGATCAAAACCAAGGTCCTAACACTGGCCCACACGAAGCTACCCCTGCTTCACTGAAGTACAAACAAGCGGTGTCGGC
The DNA here is from genome assembly GCA_029204045.2 of Tillandsia leiboldiana. Classification (NCBI taxonomy): domain Eukaryota; kingdom Viridiplantae; phylum Streptophyta; class Magnoliopsida; order Poales; family Bromeliaceae; genus Tillandsia; species Tillandsia leiboldiana. The sequence goes on from CM055067.1 coordinate 22,371,565, forward strand.
ATCAGCCATGCTCTAACTCCGATGACCACACCTGGTGAGACGCGATCCACTATCCTGGCGATGAATGCGGCCCACGCAAAAACTCAACAAATACATGCTGGTGGCCATCGCTCTAACTGCCTCGGCATGACGGCTCCATCATTCTGTCGGTACATCAGATGAACCTATTCATCCTGAAGGGGTAGAGGGGATGCCGTCGCAAGCGGCAAAACCATGAGTACCACGATGGGACACTCTGCTTGAAGATATCCCGACACTACTGTTGGTACCTCGTCCCTCTTGGAAGTGATCTCTGATCCTCGATCAATCCGTCGAACATGCCCAAATGCTGCATCTAAAGTCGGCGCCCGCCGAGTATGCCTCGAATCATAGATGTCTCGATGCAGTCTCCTCTCAAACATAATCAACCTCTAAACCTCATCCTGGGCGACAAGGGGTACACTGCTCAACCGTCGCAGAAACTCGCTCCAGGTCATCAACTGCGCTTCTGGTGGTCCAACCGGACGAATTCGACGCCACCAACTCTCGGTGTCCTTATCCAAAAGTGCATGACCAAGCGCCCTGATGCCTCTCCTGGATGAACAATTCCTCGAACAGCTCTTCCATAGCAGCGATCCAGTTCTCGGCCTCCCAAGGCTCCAACTCAATCCCGAAATTTGCAGGGGATGGAACTGGATGAAGTAAAACAACCGGTCGGCAACCTCTTGCTGCTTCTGCACCATCAGTGGTGCGATCAGGGTCGAAATCGATGATGTCGCGGCCGGAAGCATTACTGGCGAAACCCCGGGAGATGCTCTCAGCTCAAGCATGCGCGTCACGCGCTCCATGTTCTCTTCCTGGCGCCGCATCGCCTCAAACGTCTGGCTACTTGGGCCTGTAACTCTCAGACCTCGCTCTACTCTATCCATTTAGCCTCCCGTTGTTCGACTCCTCATCCAAGGTCAAACACGCCCTCGCCACTGCACGGCGTCTCGGAAGCATCAAAAACCACTGCAACAGAACAAACATTAGGACCAAAACTCTCTCGACCCAATCAAGCGAAAGTCTATAACATGTTAACCATTCCAAAGCATTATGTTGTCTGCAGCCAACATAATCATCTTTAGAGAAATAACATGTAAGGTCACCCGCCCCAATCCTCTGGGGGAGGTACAAATCAATCAGGACTCTCGCTAAAGTCACGTCTCTCACGACAGTCACCCTACTGTCCAACCAATAGCCTAGGGTTTCTAAGTCCTCAATGACCTACAACCTAGGCTCTGATACCACCTAAATCTGTCACGCCCCGGGGTCGAACTGCGACCCGGGCTCGCCAACAGATCCGCCGTCTGTGCGGAAACTGCCGCACAGACGAAGCGTCTACCCTGAAAAAGATCTATAGCTACACATGTATCAGAGCTGAAAATAAAACTAGTAGCCATAAACATCACTGAACGTCTGAAAAAAAAGTAAATCCTCAAAGCGAGTCTCTCAACTATAAAGGTAAATACACTAATCCTCACTGATCTCTCGGACTGTCCAGTACAAAAGAGGAATCGTAAGATACCGGGTACATCTACCTCTGACTCTCAAGCTGGTGAGGAACTACTCGGCCACGTCCTCGCCTCGATCAGCTGTCTCCGCGCGAGCTAAGCCGGAACAGCAGCCTCGAAATCTGTCACCGCAGCGGGTGTGAGATCTACTGCAGAAGGTAGATCTCAGTGGGTACCGTCACCAATATCCACGGTATGCCCACTAAGTCTACTGGAGGCAAAACAGATAGATATGCAGATAGATAGATAGATAGATAAGCTGAAGGAAAACTACAGCTAATGTGTCTCAAACATAATGCTCAAAAGGAAACTCTATCCTAAACATGCTATGCATACTCTCGCTACTGCTAAAATGCCTCAGTATCAATGCTCAAAGGAAAAACCATCTAAGAACATAATATGTAACCACCCGCTCATAACACCCAATCTCAAAGACTGCCAAAACTGGCTCAGTCCAGCCTGCGCCTGTCGTCTAGGAACGCACCTGCCCACTACCACGCATCCACAAGAGGACGGGATTTACGTGGGGCGTCCTAAACCGACTATCTCAATCTCACACAAAGTGACCCCATGGTAACTCGGCCAGGGGTATCAGCGACCACTAGTATATGAACTAGGCGCATATCTACATCGTAGCCTCGTCAGGCTCGGTATCATCATCGCACCCGGGGCGTAGCTCGAGGGGTGCGACCCCACCGAACTCAAGTATCACATCTGTCTCACTGTCTCAATATGCGGCACATGCAGGCTATAATCCACGATCAAACAGATCGGTATCCCAAAGCTCGAACACACAACTCAGCCGAAAAAGAACCTCGACTCAAACACGAATAGCCCGAACACTCTCACAGCTATGTCGGAGAACCCTCAACGACTCAATCTGATAATGCACGACCATGGCTGAGTCGGAAAACTTCCACGACTCGATCTGCCGGAACCCCAAAATCCTCGAAGCTAAGTGGGAGAACCACCTCCACCACTAAATCAGAATACGACCCATGATCTAGAGTAATTTCACTATCCCATAAGGAAGCTCAAATATCAAATGACACTATAATTCATCTCAAAACTCAAAAAGGAGACCCCTCGGCCCCCAGGCACGAGGTCTAATGCACCCTGAATCTATGCCATACCTCTGGCGAACTCAAAAGTTAAAAACCATCTTTGAAAAGTCTAATTTTCTTTCAAACGGGTTTTTCTCAATTTTTAAAACGATCTAGGTGCATATATAAGGCCAACAGAACATGAAACCTAGTGTCATATAGTGTCATGAGTATGCTAAAAATAATCTGGGGCTCAAACGAATTTTTCAGAAAAATCCAGGCAACTATCAGATTTAATTACAGGAAAAACAACATAATAATGATGATCAAATTGCATTCAATAGCTTTAAAGGGCATTCCACACATTTTGGAGAAATTCCAACCCACCTCAAAAGCAATCCGCAGGCAAGCCGATGTCGGGGTAGCGCCGGAACCACGTTCTGCCGAAAGTCTGAAACTGCGCCGCACGCGCGCGCGTACTGTCGCGCATCTCGAAAAAATCCCCGGAAGCTCAACCAATAATCCACGAATCTGCTATAACCCTCCTGCGCGCTTCGGCTCCTCACTCAGCCAAAACAGCATGCGCATGCATGCATGCGTGCTCCCTCGGCCCTGCGCAGTAACCAGCCCAAGAACCAAGCAGCACAAGCTGCACTCACAGCTTGCAAGGAAGAAAGAGAAGGAAGAAACCAAAACTCAACTCAATAATTTATTCCCAAACCATGCTATAAAACCAAAAGCTCAATCTAGAAATTCTGTCAACTCACCTCCAATGAAGCTTGATGCGCGCGCGGCTCATCTTCACTCTAAGCAGCAGGAACCCAAACCTTCAGCTTCTTCCTTCCTCCTTCACTCTCTTTTCCTTGCTTTCTTCTTTCTTTCCTTAGGTTAACGTGGAGAAGAAGCAGATGAAGGGCTGTATAAATAGACCAAGCATAGGGCAACCACAATAGTGAAGTAAAATTACCTTAGTGCCCTTCAAAAATCCAAGTTAGCATCACAATTTAGCTCCCCTGAGAGTTGTGTACCGGTACCCCAAGCTGGGTACCGGTACACCACATTGAGTTCCGGAACACCTCAATTGGTTCCGGAACTCCAAGCAAAACCCGCGCGCCCGCTCAGCCTCCGCACGCGCGGCGCCCAGGCCCATGCTGCGCGGCGCCCAAGCGCGCCATTCACCACCCATGAACAGAAAGACCATGTCCACACCACCTAAAACAAAAGCATCAAAATTCTCATTTTTATACACCACCACACTACTTCCTCTTCCTTGACCACCTGATTGAAATTATGGTTATAATCATTCATCATAAGTTATTCTTCCTCCAACGTGTCCCTCTGTCTCATTTTTTTTTTCCTGCCAAGTAATTGGATATTTTCCATCAGGTCCTTTTTCCTTTGTGCAATTGATCCTAATTCTGCATATGCCCAAATTTTTAACTCCTTTCAGAGGCTTTTTTGCTCACAAATTTTTATCAGCACTATTATCTAAAAAAAAGGTTTACCCAAATGATTTTTAATAAGTTGCACACAGCCATCTCTTTCCAACCACTTTCCATCTTCCAATTCTCCAACATCAACACCAAAACCAAGCTCAAATCAAGCTTTCTCTCTCTCTCTCTAAAAACTGCAAATCACCTTCATGAGGCTCGGCGCGCGCTTGCTCCGCTCGGCAACCAACCGAAGGTCCACAATGCTAGCACACCACCCCCTCACTCAATTCCATTTTTTAAAACCCCTCAATTCCTCTTCTCCTTCTCCTTCTTCCCTTTTTTCTCATTCCTCTGTTTGATATTTTTTCCTCTGTTTGAGTTGGGAAGAAGAAGGATGACGTGGCACTTAATTAATTAGTGGCTAGGTGCATGGTGCATGGTGTAAAGAACTCCATACTCTTCCAACACCAACACCAACACCAATCCACACCTCTTTAATTACCTTTTTCTTTCTTTACTCATTCTTTCTCTAATTCCCTTCACAGGCAACAATTAATTAGTTCATTAAATAATTAACTTACTTAAATAATCCAATAATAGCCACACCAACTCACTTTTTGCCCTCGGGGCCTCTGCATCGGTCCGGAACCACACGAACCCCGCTGTAATCTGAAAATAAACATGTCCGAAGCTTTCCTCACTCAAAAAGCTCAGCCGTTGAGTCGGGGTGCTTAATCCAAAAACCGGCTCCAAAATTGTCAGTTCCGACTCACTTTTCTCCTTCGGGTCCTCCGCGTCAGCCCGGAACCTCCCGAACTCCGCTGTAATCTGAAAATACACATGTCCGAAGCTTTCCTCACTCAAAAAGCTCAACCGTTGAGTCGGGGTGCTCAATCCAAAAACCGGCTCCAAAATTGTCAGTTCCGACTCACTTTTCGCCTTCGGGTCCTCCGCGTCAGTCCGGAACGTCCCGAACTCCGCTGTAATCTGAAAATACGCCTGTTCCAAGTGTACCCGAATTTCTTGCACTCCACCGTGGAGTTGGTATTCCCAAACCCAGTCCTCAATCGGCGCACAAAACCTAGAAAAACCCAGAATCAAGCTGGGGCTTCCGCGTTGATCCGAAACAACCCGACATCATCTGTAAACACATAAGCAATATGCTCGAGGCAATTCCTCTGCACCACGCCATCTTGCGAGGTCGGCGCGCCATCCGAAAACCCGGTATTCTACAGTTGGTTGCCAGAGATAGATGATAAATGTGCATGTGCGAAAGGACACAGATAAAAGTGCAACTGTTGGTTGCCAAAGATAAAGGATAGATTTGCATGCCTAGAGGATAAATGTTATTTTATGATGAGTGTGAAAATAACTGCATGCATGAGTGTGATTAGCCTTTATGATTGTGATCATGTTAGGGTATGACCCTAGGAATCATGTGACATAAGGAAAGGGAACATGTTGGTAGTAAGACTAGGAGAAAACCTAGTTTCAGGGTTCACTGAGTGACATCAAAACTTAGGAGATTATCCTAGGGTTGGACGAGTGGCATTGTCTTAGGTGATAACCTAAGGACACTGGATAGAGTAATCAACATAGGGTCAAGGAACTCTAGGATGAGTATAACATGGAACTTAGGTAAAGGGAACCTAAAGTGATCCAGAGGAGTTTAAACTCACAGACAAGGAATTAGAGTTAGAGTAACTCCAAGTTAAAAGTGAAACCAAAAATAGGGTCAAGTGAACTCTAGAATTCAGTGAGGAATCAGGGAAGTGGGACAGGATCCCAAAGTTAAAGAATCAAACAAATATAACCCTAGAGAGTCATAGGGTGTCCGGGCAAATGGACAATAACTTTAACTTCAATTTGAGTTAAACAAAGAAAGTGAAATGTGTAAGAGTCTAGGAGACTCTCTGGTTACCCGTATGGCAAGACCTAGGGTAAGGAATGAAAAAGTGGTTAATAAGCAAGACAAGCAAATTGCTCAAGATAGAGCTAAAATTTGGTTAATAAGCAAGACAAGCAAATTTCTTAAGATAAAGAGAATATACATGACGCCTTCGAATTTGAGACTCGTCAAGGGGAGCAGGACTCCCTGGGCAGTGACCCGTCGGGCGAGGTACTTTCGGAAGGCTTAAAGTGAAAGCAAAGAGCTAGATGCTCAAAGGAAAGAATGATAGTAATTGCCAGTGGCAACGTGAGCTGAAGGCTCGAGTGAATAAGAAAAGAAAAGCAAGTGTTCAAAAGCAAAGAGGCTAAGAACTAAAGTAAAAAGAACAGAAAAGAAAGAGAACATAAGGATCCTCGGTGGAGCCAACCCAGGTTGGAGGTACGGGCAGTTAATCCCTCTCCCGGGCAGTGGCCCGTTCGGGACGCTTCAGCCGTAGGACGGATTATCTAAAATATAAAGATAATAAAACGGGCGTGCCTTCGAAGGTTGAAATGTGGTTCTGCGGGACGTAAAGGGCTTGCCCTCTCCCCGGGCGCATCAGGATCGGACGCAGGGAAGCCCCCTCCCTCCGATAGCGGTGGCCCGAAGAACACATTTACTTCGTAGGACGGGGTAACACTTACGGGTGTTATCGGCAACCTCAGAAACCTTATCTTGTGGTAGCAGGACTACCGGGCTCGGGCCCGTTGGATAAGAATTTCTGAGGGTTAACTTGAACTAAAGCACCAGAATCTAATGAATAAAGAGAAATAGAGTGGCCAGGGTGGCCGGGTTAGTTTACCCTGTGTACAGCGGCATAGTGGCCGAGTTGGTGCTTAGCAGCCTAGTGTGGCTAGTCAGAGTAGTGCTGGGACGATGAGTACACACAGATAGTGTAGTGATCATGTATATTGCATAGCCGCATTTTGATATTGAGGTTTTTAGTTTCCTAGCACTATTATTATTGCTTCCATTGGACCAAGTGGTGTAGGACACTTTTTCTCGGTGGTTGAACCCACTGGGAACTCGCTCGTAAGTTCTCACACCCCTTGGGTGCACCCCCCCACAGGTTCAGGTATGGTTGCAGCGATCGCGACGGTTCAGAGGCAGACGGCGAGGTATACGACAGGGGCAAGGGCCCAGCAGCATAGAGACCTAGAGTATCTAGCAGAGGTATCCCTTTTATATGTTTCTTGAGTGAACCTTGTATGGTGAGGAATTTATGTAAAGGCATTGTAATATTATGTAATTGCAAGTTGAGAGATGTAACATGTAATAAAGTTATTATGGTTCATTCTTATCCTGCTTTCATATCGGCTTAAACTATTTGTTTATTGAATGAAAGTTTTAAATTAGTAGTGATCTTACTCTGATATTATATCTCATCACAAGCATTGTTTTGATTCGAGATGGTTGTTACCGTTCCTTTCGGGTAGCGTGAAGTCGTGCTCGATTGGCGGGTCTGTTGGCGTGCCCGAACTGTACAATTTGTCGGTCCCGGGTCGTGACACTCCTAGTTGATCTTCTCCGCTCGCTCCGCAACGCGTCTCGAATCCACGATCTGCGTCCAACGCCGAATCCACGGCGTCCAACGTCGAGTCCACGACGTCTGACCGAATCCACGGTCTTCACCCAGTAGCACGCTTCGAATCCACGAACGTACCTCGCTCCGAATCCACGAGAGCGGTTGCACCTTGAATCCACATGGCCACGCGAGTCCACGCGCCGATTTTGGGGTAAATCGTTGTTTTTGGGTGGTGATGATCCGCCGAATACTTAGATCAAAGATAGATAGGAAATACCATCTAAGTATTCATTAGTTTGATTCAACTCAAGATGTGAGTATGAAAACCTAGAATCAAACTAATCAATATAGATGAAGAAACATAGAGTAATATCTAATGATTTCCTTTCTTCTCTATATGTGGATCTAGGGCCGTATAAGATGATATTTGATTATGACGGCTTGTATGTGGATTATCTGGATTAACCCTAGAAAAAGAATCATAGGGTCTATTTATAGGTTAGAAACCCTAGGAAGAAGATAAGGATAAAAAACTGTCATTTCTGGAAATTTTTACGACGGCGATCCGGATCGGATTAGCTGTGATCCGGATCGTCGTAACGAGTCAGGCAATTCCAGAAAAACGAAGGTTCGGGATCCGGATCGAAGTGCTTGATCCGGATCGTTCATACAGTTCACCAAACATCAACGTTCGGGATCCGGATTGCGAAGCCTGATCCGGATCATTCAAGGAAAATGGTAAACCCACTGTTCGGGATCCGGATCAAGGGAAGCTACGATCCGGATTGAACTGGTGTATGAACGAACCACCTTCGGGATCCGGATTGAACAATCTGATCCGGATCCTGAACAAGTCTCATGTTCAGTTCTTGATTTTTATGCAATAAGAAATTCTTCCAAGTGTTTCTACACTACAAGAAGTATTCGGATCACCAAAAATATTTAGTTAAACTTACCTGATCCTTTTGAATTCTTCTTTCTTGAGATTGAGGTATATGATCCAAACTTCATTCCTCTTCAATCTTCAAGACTTAACACTTTCACGAAATGCGCCAAAACAAAATCCTTAACAATCTCCCCCTTTGGTGGTTTCGTGACAAAACACAGATCCACTAAAGAAAATTCAAAAAAATATTTTTGTTGCTATCACCATACAACAAAAATTTACAATGGAGATCCAAAATAAAATACATGAGTTAAACTCCTAAAACAGACTCTAGACTTAGACATCTGTACTCTCTGCAAAAAGAAATCATTCTTGACAAAAGAAATCGTTAGATACCTCAAGAATTTTATATCATTCAAAACCTAACAGAGATAGAGTTTATGCTCATCATGACATTGAGTAATTCAGATATGTAATAAGATCACAATCAAACATTGACATATCTTCTAAGCAATAAGATTCCAAATGTCATAACTTTGCTTTGTTAGTAATCAAACAACTTGTTAGTAATAATACATGTCCAAATAGTTAGTCGAATAGTTAGTAGGGACATGCAACAAATCACAAGATAAAAACCTTAAGTTGTGATACTTACCTTTCACCAAAGTCAAAGTTCAAGGTTTGTTCAAAGTTCTCACAAAGTTCACAAAGTTCACTCTAAACTCTCTCCCCCTTTTTGTCACAAAAATTAGCCAAACATACAAAATTTAAGGAGAGTTAAATAGTTCAAAATAAAGAAACTTGAGAGCTGAATAAAATAATCATAAATGCAAAAACTTAAAACCTGCAAAAGAAAGATTAGAAACAAAAACTTTATGCAGAGTCGTCGGAGCTGATACACCCAAGCTTCTGAAACATTTTCTTGATCCGTTTGTTCATAGAAGCTTGCTCCTTCTTAACTTCTCTAAGATCTTGGACCATCAAAGCTTGTTCTTTCTTAACTTCTTTGAGATCCTCTTTCATTTCAGCGAACTCAATAGACATGCGTTCTTGCTCGTTTGAGAGTCGCTGTTGTTCCTTAAAGATTGAGCTAACCGACGCATCATCATCAGACGTTGATGGAGGTGCTGGTTGTGTTGCCGGTGCAGAGGTTGTTGCTTGTTGTTGTGCTCTTTGTCGGTGAGGAGGTATTATGGGTTCATCTAGCTTCGTCGAGAGAGACTTCACAATTGTCGTCTCATTGATTGTGCCCAAACTGTACATATATGAGCTTGTACTGGTGTCGACTTTAAACTTTCTAAGGATGCGCATAATTATCATTGGATAGGGGAGTCTCTCTGTGGGATGAGAATGTTCCACATAACGCGCCATCCTCGACCAAATGAGGTAAGGAATGTTTAAGTTTGCTCCCATTGATGCTGCGGGGTGTCCAAGAAGATAAAGAAATAACATCCTGTCCCATCGAAGAACCTTCGTATTCATGTTTGGAAGGATATTGTAGCAGACAATGAAGTTTATATAGCGATACTCTGTTCGAAGTTCTTTTGAGAAAACAGAGTTTCCTGTCGACCGAGTATCTTGAAGACATATTCCATCAACCACTACTCTCCAAGAGTTGTCGTTGAAGACTTGAGTTTTCAGATAATGAGCTCCATCAACTCTGGCCTTCATCCCTAACACCTCCCCAATCAATTGAGGGGTGACTTTGATCTTGATATTCTTGACCAATGTGTGAAATTCTCGACGTCCTTGGTCCTGATTAACTAGACTTGAAGCGTTCTGATAGAACATCCGTACTGAGTGAGGACAATACCCAGTATTCTCAGTGAAGTTGCATATGGGACCAAGACCGGCCTGGTCGAACAAAGTCCCAAAGAGTGTAGACCGTTCCTTCATTACATTGACATCGACATGTCTTTCGCCAATGCATTCTCTCTTCTCAAAATCTTTGATTCTTGCGGAGCTGATGAAGTCCTGTGGAGGAGGCTGGCTGGCAACTGGTTGCTCAATGGAAATTCCCTGAGCACTGCCTCTTTTTCTTGCACCGGTTTTTCTTTTTGTTCCAATTGGACTTGGGTCCATTGGCGCTTTCCCTTTTTCAGCTGCAGTGGCCGGAGCCTTTGAGGTTTCAGCAAGGGCTTTCCCTTTGGAGACAATTGGAATAGTTCCCTCGATTTCGATGTTATCCCAGTCAATCGAGGCCGTCTCTGATTCAGTGTCAGAATCATCCTTAGTTTTCTGCGCTTTCTTGGCCCTCTTGGGCTTGACAGTGTCTCTCGTATGTACCATAGCAGCTAGAAGAAAAATGATCCACGTGATCACCATTGCTATTGGTTTCTTGTGAGAAGAAAATCCTGTGAGCAACAACTCAAGAACACGAAAAATTATTAATTTTCAAAAATTTGAAAAATTGTACCCAAACAAACATTATCGTGTAGAGAGACTTGGAATCAAATTAGTTTTGTAAAAGGAAATTTAAAAATAGATCAATTGCATGATTTTGGAAAATTCCCATTATATGCCCTAAAACCGAAATTTTTGAAATCGAAGACCAAAAATCCGTTTATCTTGAGAATACCTAGCATATAATCAAAACTAATCTACCCAGAGTTCTTATTTCAAAAGAAATTTGACCAAAAACCATTCACAAATGAAAAAGTTCCATGATTTCTACTCACGTTTTGAGCAAACAAGGAAAAACAGTGAAAAACCGAGATTTTGATCAATAAAACTTACTTGGAATCGAAGAACTCGAGTTTGAAAGGCTCCAAGAAGGATGAATTCTAGAGAGAGAAACTCTGGAGTCTTAAGAACAAAAGATTAGAATAAAAGAAATCAAAAACCCTCTTGTTCTAATAAAACCCTAGCCGTGATCCGGATCGGATCGAGATTTCGATCCGGATCGGCTACCCGCAGGAAACACCTGCGTTCGGGATCCGGATCATTCATGTCCGATCCGGATCGGCTCCAACTTTTTCTTCAGAATAATTTAGAAAAATTCAATAAAATCCAGAAAAAGTATGTAAGCACTTTTGTGCATCAACTTTAAATGAAAATCATCGTTTCATACAACAAGAACTAGATTATACCAAATCTATCAATAACATCCAACAAATGAAACGAAAATTTATAAAAATTAAATCCCTTAAAGTTGAACAACGTCAATTACATCTAACTTGATCTTATGAGTAATGCCTTTATCAAATCATCAATTTGGTAAAGAAAATGAAATACAAAGATCAATAGATGTCTAACATCCCAGATAAATTAGATAATGTATCTAGTCAATTTATTGAAGAGAGTGGCTCTTTGAGCATCTTTCATTAAAAATCCTACCTTATACCAACCTTGAAATTTTGACAGAGTCAAGTATTTCAACATGCATTTTATTTAATCAAACTTGAAAAACCTTGCTTGGTATACATGTGGTAGCTGCACACAGTACTTGGACGACCGAGGTGGTAGCTCTTTCCTCCATGTGGTGGTAGTTTTCACACTCCTCATTGGGATGTAACTCTTTCCACATCTTTTGAGCATAATACTTTTTCTTTGACTCCCCCTCAATTGGCTATCAATTATTTAAGATATAAAGTATTTAGTCAAAAATTAATCTCGATTTCATACTCGACTAAACAGTCAAATAAGATAAAAACTATACCAAGAGATCATCGAGAGAGAAATTGACTTTGATCAAAACAAAGATGAGTTAATTGACATAAATGATCATTGCATCAAATGAAATATTATGACATCTAAAGCATAATAGATTTCTAAATATATAAAAGGATGCAGTTAAAGTCAATCAAACTAATGCTCAATTAATATTCTATGTCTAAGCATAGATAATGAACAAAAACACAAAAACAAAACCTAACCTAAGCAAAAGTTTCAAAAAGAAGTTTATTTCAAGGAAAGCATTCCAATTGCTTTACGCAGATGAATAAAACGTTTTTGATCCAAAGGTTTTGTTAAAATATCAGCTAATTGATCTTCAGTTGAAATATATGACAGTTGAAGAGTATTTGATTCAACTAGCTCTCTAAGAAAATGATATCTAAGTTCAATGTGTTTTGTTCTAGAGTGCAACACAAGGTTTTTGGAAATGTTTATAGCACTAGTGTTGTCACAAAGAATTGTTACCGAAGTTGCTGAAATCCGGAAGTCGCTCAACACACTTTTCATCCAAATGAGTTGGGTTGAACAACTACCCGCTGAAATATATTCCGCTTTGGCAGTCGAGAGTGCAATGCAGTTTTGCTTTTTACTGTGCCATGCAACAAGGCAATGGCCTAAATAAAAACATGCACCACTCGTACTTTTCCGATCATCCACAGATCCTGCCCAATCGGCATCTGAGTATCCAATAATATCTAAACTTGTCCCCATAGGATACCAAATTCCGAAATTTATGGTTCCTTTAATGTATCGGATGATCTGTTTCACCGCTTTCAGGTGAACCTCCTTTGGTGCAGATTGATATCTCGCGCAGATCCCAACACCAAAAGATATATCCGGGCGACTAGCCGTGAGGTAAAGTAGACTTCCAATCATACTCCTATAAAGTTTCTCGTCTACATTCTCACTAAAAGATTCACTTCCTAATCCTTTATTGCTAGTTCCCATTGGAGTTGAAAAATCTTTACAATTTTCTAGATCAAACTTTTTGACCAACTCCAAAGCATACTTGGATTGACACAAATGGATGCCTTCGTCACTCTGTTTCACTTGCAATCCAAGGAAATAAGTCAATTCGCCCATCATTGACATCTCAAATTCGCTTTCCATGGTTTCAGCGAATTTAGAAGCATCATTATCCTTTGTTGCTCCAAAAACAATGTCATCGACATAGATTTGTGCAACAATGAAGTTATTTTGATAATGCTTCACAAAGAGAGTCCTGTCAGCTCCCCCTCGAGTATAGCCCTTATCCAATAGGTGCTTTGTTAGCCTTTCGTACCATGCTCGCGGTGCTTGTTTTAAACCGTAAAGAGCCTTTTTCAAATGAAAAACATGGTTAGGTAGTTTACAGTCTACAAAACCTTTCGGTTGAGCCACATAAACTTCCTCATTTAAAAACCCATTTAAAAACGCGCTCTTAACGTCCATTTGAAATAATTTTATTTTAAAATGACAAGCTATCGCGAATAAGATACGAATGGACTCGAGTCTAGCTACAGGGGCGAAAGTTTCATCAAAGTCTATACCTTCTACTTGAGAGTAGCCTTGAGCAACTAAACGTGCTTTGTTCCTGATGATGGTACCATCTTCATTTTTCTTATTCTTGAAAATCCATTTGGTACCTATCACATTGTGTTGCTTTGGAGGCTTTGTTAATTCCCAGACTTTGTTTCGCTCAAACTGATGGAGCTCTTCCTGCATTGCTTTAATCCAGTAGTCATCCTGAAGAGCTTCATCGATGTTCTTTGGTTCGATCAAGGAAACGTAGCAAGCAAATCCGCAAACCAACTGTCTCCGAGTTTTGACTCCTTCTTGTGGGTCTCCAATGATGTTTGATTCAGGATGATCCTTGGAGATTCGTAACGTTTGTTGTAACGGAGTACTCGGAGGTACATGAGATGATTCCTGCATATCAGATAAACTCGAAGAACCATTAGATGCATCATTAATATTGGAAGTATTATCATGAGAAGATGCACTTACAGGAGTATCATCATCAAGAGAGATATCGAGGGTAGATTTTCCAGATGCAAAGTGAAAAGCTTCATCTACTTTAACATTTATAGATTCTACAATCGTTTTAGATTCCATGTTAAATACCTGATATGCTATGCTATTTGTAGAATAACCCAAAAAGATCCCTTCGTCACTTGGAGAATCGAACTTACCAAGATTTTCGCGATCACGCAAAATAAAACATCGACTCCCAAAGATACGAAAGTATTTGATATCCGGTTTTCTACTAAACCACAGCTCATATGGTGTATTTAAAGTTCTTGGGCGAAAATACACTCGATTAATGACATAGACAGCGGTGTTCACAGCTTCAGCCCAAAAATGTAGCGGTAAATTTCGGCTATGAAGCATCACACGCGCCATCTCTTGAACAACCCTATTTTTGCGCTCAACAACACCATTCTGCTGAGGTGTATAGGGTGCTGAGAATTCATGTTTTATGCCGTTGGAAGTGCAAAAATCAATGAATTTAGAATTAATGAATTCTCCACCTCTATCACTTCTAACACGAATGATCTTTTCATTCTTTTCAATCATAATACGATGGCAAATCTCATGAAAAGAATCAAACGTATCAGCTTTCTCTTTTAAAAATGCTACCCAAGAAAACCTAGAGAAATCATCAACCAATAAGAAAATATACCATTTACCTCCCAAAGATGGTTGACGGGTTGGTCCAAAGAAAGAAAAATAGTCTACATAAACTACACAACATTTAATCGTAGGAAGATTAAAGGCAAGGAAAGATTTCACCTTTGCATACCCAAACCTTTTGAGTTTTAGAGTATGTTGGCAATGGTTGAGAAATCTTCCTTGATGAAGACGTCTTGTATGATTGATCTTTTTCTTTTGTCATTGTCTTGCTTGAAGTACTACCAATGTTCTTTTCTTTTGAAAAGTCCTTCTTTGTATGATTTGCATTTGATTTCTGAGGAATCACCTTTTTGGTAGTCGTTGCAAGAAATGTCTGAGTTGAGCGTTTGGCTCCTGTCTTGCAATATCTCCTTATGTGCCCTGAAATACCACAACGAAAACATACCTTTGCGCTTGACGATCCCGAAGAGAAAGAAGTAGGCTTGTTGTCGTTGTTTGTCGTGAATTCCGGTGTCGGAGGAGGAGATACCGACTGAGGCACAAAAACTGTCCCACTCGAACTTGGACTGTTTCCAGTTTGAGTGTACCCGAGGCCGAACCGATTTGTTTGACCAAGACCAAGACGCTTATCCAACTTAGTCCTTCCAGAAGAAAATCTCTTTAAGTCATCCTTTAGTTGGAGAATGGTCTTTGTCATTTCCAATTTATCTTGTCGAGCCTCGCCGTTGAGCTTCAAGAAGTAATTCGCTTTGTTCACCATATCTATATAATTCTTCTCGAATTGCTCATTGGACTCTTGAAGGGAAACATTTGCTTTTATCAGATTATCCCTTTCCACTTCAAGATCGGTCGAGAGAGAAGTTACCCTTTTTACTTCTTCTTTGAGATCCTGTAATCTCCCTCTCAACCCCTTGTTTTGTTTAGCCAGTTTCTTTGAATCCCGTAAAAGTCTGTGGTAGGCTAAAACAAAATCTTCACCTTCAGAGTTACTTGATTCATCATCCGTTGCAGTTTTTTCAACCCGGGAGGAGTTGGACAATGAATCTGAAGTACTTGCCATTAAGCACATGAAGGGTGAAGATGTGGACGCGTGGAATGCCGTTGCGCTTTCTTCTTCATCACTTGAGGATGACTCATTTGACGTTGAGTTGTCATCCCATGTGACGACTTGCATCGCTTTCTTCTTCGACGGATTCTTAGTTGGACACTTCGTTGAGATATGGCCGTATCCTCGGCACTTGAAGCATTGGACTTGTCCCTCTGAACTTTTCTTATCCTTTGAAAAGTTCTCTTGCTTTCTTGACTTGTAACTTGAAGTACCCTTGCCTTTCTTCGACTTTCCGAAGGATGGAGTTTTACTTGAATTGCCCCTTCGAAAGTTGCGGCGAAGCTTCCTTGTCAAGAGAGCGAGCTGCTTCTCAAATTCCTCCATAGATAGGTTTTCGTCATCGTCTGAGGAGGATGAATCCGTGTCTTCTTCCTTTGTTGTTTTCAAAGCATAACCTGAAGACTTAGAAGAGGATGCCTTTCCCGAAGAATAGTTAGTAGTAAATGTCATTTCATAAGTTTGTAATGAACCAACTAGTTCTTCTACACGCATTTCGTCCGGGTGTTTAATAGTTTCAATAGCTGTAACCTTTGGGCGAAATCGTTCAGGAAGAGTTCTTAAGATCTTTCTTACAGCCTTAAATTCTGGAATCTTCTCTCCCAAGTTAGCACATGAGTTTACGATGTCTTGCAACCGTGTGTAATAGTCAGTGAACGATTCATTTTCTGCAATGAAAATAGAGTCAAACTTGCTCGTAAGCATTTGCAGTTTCTGAATCTTCACAAGGTTAGTTCCCTCATGCGTAACTTGAAGAACATCCCAGATTTCTTTCGCAGTCTCACATGCCGAGACGCGAGAGAACTCTGTTTGTGATAAGGCATTAAATAAAGCATTTATTCCCTTGCCATTGTAAGAAGATATATCAATCTCTTCCTTGGTCCATTTCGACCTAGGTTTGATGGTGCGAACATCACCAATAAATTCAGTTGGATTAGACCATCCTAATTCAATTGATTGCCACACCCGTTCGTCGATGGAAATTAAAAAGGCTTTCATCCGCACTTTCCAGTACGCATAATTTGTTCCATCGAAGAACGGGGGTCTGTTGATGTTTCCACCTTCAACCATTGTTTACAACCCTATTCCCGCTCTGATACCACTTGTTGGGTTATATGTAATAATGGATCTAAATAGGGGAAAAAACACCTAGAGGGGGGTGAATAGGTGTAAACAATAAACACTCAAAAAATCATTGTGCAATAAAAACCCAATGCGGAAATATAAATGAACACGCAAGATTTTTACGTGGAAAACTCCAAACCGGAGTAAAAAACCACGGGACCGATAACACGGTGAAATCCACTAGAATTAAACACGTACAAGGTGATATACCGTACTCACAGACGACTCAACCTTTTCCATACGCTCCTAGTTGATCTTCTCCGCTCGCTCCGCAACGCGTCTCGAATCCACGATCTGCGTCCAACGCCGAATCCACGGCGTCCAACGTCGAGTCCACGACGTCTGACCGAATCCACGGTCTTCACCCAGTAGCACGCTTCGAATCCACGAACGTACCTCGCTCCGAATCCACGAGAGCGGTTGCACCTTGATACAAGGCCACGCGAGTTCACGCGCCGATTTTGGGGTAAATCGTTGTTTTTGGGTGGTGATGATCTGCCGAATACTTAGATCAAAGATAGATAGGAAATACCATCTAAGTATTCATTAGTTTGATTCAACTCAAGATGTGAGTATGAAAACCTAGAATCAAACTAATCAATATAGATGAAGAAACATAGAGTAATATCTAATGATTTCCTTTCTTCTCTATATGTGGATCTAGGGCCGTATAAGATGATATTTGATTATGACGGCTTGTATGTGGATTATCTGGATTAACCCTAGAAAAAGAATCATAGGGTCTATTTATAGGTTAGAAACCCTAGGAAGAAGATAAGGATCAAAAACTGTCGTTTCTGGAAATTTTTACGACGGCGATCCGGATCGGATTAGCTGTGATCCGGATCGTCGTAACAAGTCAGGCAATTCCAGAAAAACGAAGGTTCGGGATCCGGATCGAAGTGCTTGATCCGGATCGTTCATACAGTTCACCAAACATCAACGTTCGGGATCCGGATTGCGAAGCCTGATCCGGATCGTTGAAGGAAAATGGTAAACCCACTGTTCGGGATCCGGATCAAGGGAAGCTACGATCCGGATTGAACTGGTGTATGAACGAACCACCTTCGGGATCCGGATTGAACAATCTGATCCGGATCCTGAACAAGTCTCATGTTCAGTTCTTGATTTTTATGCAATAAGAAATTCTTCCAAGTGTTTCTACACTACAAGAAGTATTCGGATCACCAAAAATATTTAGTTAAACTTATCTGATCCTTTTGAATTCTTCTTTCTTGAGATTGAGGTATATGATCCAAACTTCATTCCTCTTCAATCTTCAATACTTAACACTTTCACGAAATGCGCCAAAACAAAATCCTTAACAGACTATAGTCCAAATCCACGATCAATCAGATTGACAATATCCAAGTCACAACACTATTTCACTGGCTGGAGGTACTCAACAGCCGGGACCACCGTCGACTCAAACGGCTCCCAAAACAAGCGCTGATCTATCCTCAGCTACCAGACTCCACTCGGCCCCAGGCATGAGCGCAACATGCATCTCACCAAAATCCTGGCCACTCAGCCGACTACCCTGTAGGTTTATGGATCCCCAAGGATCTAAATAGGTTCTATCAAAGACCTAGAGGGGGGGGGGGGGGTGAATAGGTGCAATATCCAAAATACCAATCTCAGTGCAATTTAAAAATAAATGCGGAAAATAAAAACAGCACACCGAGATTTACGTGGAAAACCCCATCACAGGAGTAAAAACCATGGGACCAACACGCAATAACAATCCACTAAGAATTTGAAAGATAACAAGGTGATTACCGACTCCACGAACTCCAACCCTACCTTCAACTTCTCCGGATCTTGCGCTCACCGACTACAAGTCCAATGCACACGTCCGAATCCACGAACGCCACTCGAATCCACGAGCAACACGTCTCGAATGCACGAAACGCCTTCAACACATCGAATCCACGATGCCACGTCAACTCCTTGACGCAAACTCAGCCGTTACGAAAGTATATGCTTCGATGGTGATCCTTTGCTTAGAATATCATTAGAGAACCATGGATGAAATCTCTAAGCAAAGATTAGATCAATTCGATAAAAAGCATCTCATCAAAGAACCGTCGAATTGACCTAAAAGAGGCTAAAAAGATGAACGATAAAAACCTAGTCTCTAGGATTGCTCTCAAGTGTTTCTAAATTGGTCGATCATTCTTGAGAAACCCTAAGTATCTATTTATAACCTTTGGAAATCAATCAAAGTCGGTTTAACATTCTTATCACGACTTAACATTGCGTACCGGTACTAAATAGTAGGTTCCGGTACCCAATGACGCAATAGACAAATTTTCTTATTGCGTTCCGGTACTCAAAGTTGGGTTCCGGTACTCAATGTAATTTCCAGAAAAAATTGTGTCGGGTTTTGAGGAACTCAAAGTGGGGTTCCGGTACTCAATGTAAAATACAGAATTTTTCAAAGATAAGTTTAACAAAACAAACCATGTACCAGAATCCAATTTAAAATAAGTTATGAGTTAAAATCCAAGTTCCCAAAACCTCTTCTAAACTGGGTTTCAATAAAAACATGATTCCAATGATTGTAAATATACTTAAATCACCATGATTAATTTAATCATACCTGAGTGTCAACTTGAGCTCTTGTTGAATCTTCTCCGAGTCTTCGATTACTGATTTGACAATTTGATCAGTTGCCCGCTAATTTTGGAGGAAATCCAACCCACCTAGAATGCATCAATCCGGAGTCCGATCGGGCTAAAACTAGACATGCACGTTCCTTAGGCTCCCACGGTTCCAACGAACCAAGAAACTCTCGAAAATGCCTCCCGGATAATCGACGGTGACCAAAACACCAAGTGCTGCTCAACAATCCCATGCAAAAACAGCGCACGCGTCAACGAAGTGTAGAAGACAAACCATACACAATTTTTACCCGGAACCAAAAAGAAAGATGCTCACCTCGATCGTAAGAAAGTGCTCCAACTTTTACTTTCTCTAAAAAACTCCATATTCCCACGGAAACTAAAACACAAGCCCAACACCGCAATGAGTTCAATCATAAAATCCAGCACCACAGTCCTATCCAATAGCTCCAAAAACAAGAAAAGTTCACCATTGAAAAGCCTTCAAAAAATCCAAGGAAATGTATGGCTATGTTCATCTCAAAGTCTAGATGGGGATCGAGTCCTTAAACTCCCAAATCCGTCAACCGAAGGCCGAGAAAATGCATAAAAACTCCACATTGTCCAGAAAATGCTATAACACAAAAGGGGTCTAAAGATGCTGCGAGAAACCCCATAAAAATCCAAAATGGAGAGGAGTGATAAATACCAAAGTCAAAGGCCTACCTGTCGTGAATATCTCAAACTAAAAATCAGCGAAAAAATCCAAGGGGTTAGCTCAGGGGAGTCCGCAGACGAAACGTCGACGTAGAAGACCGAAATCGAAGGAACGTCAAAGCTCGCAGAGTCGGGGAAGAAGAAGATGAAACAGTCTCCAAAAATCCTCCTAAAATCCTAGAAATGAAGAGGACTTGTAGAAGATCACATATGAAAAAGGGGGCTCCAAGAAGACTTCAAAAAAAACCAAAAATAAAGGAGGGAGGGCCTATTTATAGAGAAAAAAAATCTAGAATTCCCAACTTCGGATCCAGGGCCAGATTTCGGGCGCTCGGAACCGCACAGTGCGCGCCCGGACATGTGGTGAGCATCCGCGCAGCGCCCGAAACTGCGAGATCGCACCACGTGTCTTACGCCCGACCGGTGGTTGGCGCCGGCCAATCGGAGCACGCCACGTGGACAAGCGCGGTCCACGGCGGGGTGCACTCAACGCTAATTGTGCCGAGTCTCCCCCGCCAGCCGCCCGGCCAACCGCGCTGCGCCACGTGTCCCGCCTACGGTCTTGCTGGTCTCGGTGCACGCGCAAGTGGGCCATGAGCCGGCCCGCTTTCAAAATGAGCCCAATAGCCCATTTAGCCCAAAAATAGCTCTTTTTCGCCGCATTCGTGCGCTGAGTCCATTTTTGGTGTCCGTTTGACGCGCAGCGCACTCGGTACATCAAAAATAGGTGTTTTCTCGCCACTGACCCCACAGTCAAGTCACACGGGAATTCGGGACACCATACATAGTGGAAACCCTAAGGTTATGAATGTAGGGTTAAGGAGTAAGTATAAGTGAGTTAAGAAATTAATGAAAGAAAGTTTAAAATGGCTAAAGAACTAAAGTAATTGCTAAGTGGTATGGTTGATTATAAATGTGAAGGAATAAGAAACTCTAATCTAAATTGGTGTCTAGTGACACCCAAGCTATCCTAGAGTAAATAACCTAGGATAAAAGAGAAAAGAGAAAGAGAAAATATGAAAGTAAAAGAGAAAAAGTAAAGAGAAAGGTAAAAGACTTATGTTGCAACATTCCAAAATGGTTTGGTGGGAGATGCTGATCACCCCCGACTCCCAGGGGAGATGTCGATCATCCTCGACTCCCTATGTAGTGGCGGGAGATGCCGATCACCCTCGACTCCCAGGGGAGATGTCGATCACCCTCGACTCCCTATATAGTGCTTGGAGATGCCGATCCCCCTCGACTCCAAGTGACTAGCGGGCACGGCGATGCCGATCACCCTCGATGCCGTGGGCCCACCAATGAAAGAGTATGGACTCTATTTGTCACGCCCCGGAGGTCTAAGGATAAGCGAAAAAGCGTATACATTTTTTTTTTCTTTGTAAATAACGACCTCGCCTACCGGAGCGTGTCAGACCCGCCACATATACAAATTCACTTTTCAAACGGACAAAATCTCCTTTGTATATGCACGGCGTCACATTTACAACAACATTCTTTAACCACACAATCACAGTGAACATAGCAAGGAAGAGTAATTCCATTTAATCACATCAAGAGATAAGCTACGGGTTTGCAAACGGTGTCCACCCGACACCCAGTTTTTCCAAAACGTCTATACATTCACGATAAAGCGGCCACATCTTTTTGAAAGGATAAATCCAGAGGCTTTCCAAGATTATGCCCACACGACACTTGGTTTTTAGAAAGCGTTCTCGAAACCTTTGTTTAATGTAAAACGGCCGCAAGTATTCATAACAGTATGTCAAAATCCACAGTGTCAACTAATTAACTATCCAACATCAAATATGATCCATAATCAAGCAAATTAAACTAACAGTTAGACTAGGAAGAGAAATGAGATAAACCAAACAAGAGTTCTGTAGTAAAGCCTCATACGTCTATGGTCCTCTAGACACGGCCTCACCACCGTCCCGGTTACTACACCTAGTCGGACAGGTCACAGTGTGGGGAAGTCAGTGACAAATAAAGTAGATGTTTCAAAAAATTAACAGTAACTTTAAAACAAACGAAATACACCGGAACCTTTCGCTTTTCCTCATCATGAATCCTCATCACTTGATTTAATTACATTGTACCTGTCGGGGAGTCGACGATCTCCCCTCGTGAACAATTACTTTACTTACGTGATGCCTTTACCCCCTTCACGGTGCTAGTACGGCACTTATAGCTGGCGTGAAGAGGTCCCCACCCGGTACTTTCACTTTTGTGGGGTACACGGGTCATTCAGACCACTTCTCCGGAAAAGTACACCCATGCGGAGGCCAATCCGCCTGTGTACGTGTAAGCATCGAAGAACATGATAGCCGAAACCGGCGTGTAACAATCACCGCAACACTTAGTCGCCACAGTTAATAACAGAAGAAACGGTACATATTCATGCGAAAGGTTAAATCAATTGAAACATCTCATCTACTTTATTAGACAGGTTATTATACTTTTTACGATGACATATTGCACTTATTGCAAAGGGTACCCACCTGGTTGCGGAAAGATCGGAGCACTTGCATCTTTAACACACTCCCGCTGCGCACTTGGACCTAAAAAGTCCCCAAAAATGATAATTAATAAAACGCACTAACACTGCGAAAACGGAAATCCAAAACTAACCCCGGAACGAAAACCCAAAAACGGTGCTCTTACAACACTTGACGGCTCCCCGCGCGCCCTCCCACGCAGAAGTCGTCGCCCGCGGAGTTTGCCCGCGCGGATGTCGCCGCTCGCGGATGCCCCGCGCGGCACGAAACCGCGCGGCGTGCGTCCGCGGGCGGCGCCCGCGCTGCACCCGCCCGCCCGCGCGTCGCCCGCGCGGCGCCTGCCCGCCCGTAGGCGCCCCGCGCGGCACGAGGCTGCGCCCGCGCGGCGCCCGCCCGTCCGCGGGCGCCCCGCGCGGCACGAGGCCGCGCGGTGCACGCCCGCGGGCGGCGTCCGTCCGCCCGAGCAGTGCCCTAGAAGCGCCCGCGCGTCGTCCGTCCGCCCGCGCGGTGCCCTAGCGGCGCCTGCGCGTCGTCCGTCTGCCCGCGCGGTGCCATAGCGGCTCCCGCGCGACGTCCGTCCGCCCTCGCGGCGCCCGCGCGTCGTCCGCCCGCCCGCGCCGTCCCCTAGATCGCGCGACGGCGACGGCGGGCCAGCGATGACGACGGGGACGGAGACGGCGATGACGACAGCGAAAAAGATACGAAAACCCCAATAATACAACAAAACGAATTCTACATACCGAAAATTCCGACGGGGAAGTCGACCGATCGCACTCCTAATTCCGGTACGTGGTTCGGGGTGATCGGATTCCTCCGTCTTCTTCCTCTTTCTTTCTTTTTCCCTCCTCCGGTTAGGGTTCCGCCTTTTTCTTCTCTTTTCTCCCTCGTTCTCTCCGGCTAGGGTTTCTCTTTTTGCAAAAAGTGGGATTTTTTCCTTTCGTACGTACAATTAAATCCCACCTTTTAATATCTGTCACCGAATAATTAATTCTTTAATTAATTAATCCTATGGGATAAACCCACATTTCCTCGTCAAGCGTGCAGGATATTTTGCACGGATTCCGATGCACGTTAAGTCACCGCAACTCTAAAAACCCTGTTCCGGGAGATCCCTACGTCGGATTTCAGATCCGATTGCACCGTCGGTCATCATTTTTCGAGCCCTTTTACAGAAAAATACCCGTGCCACCCATCGACCGACTCACGAAAACTCGGTAATTCAAATTCACTAAAAGAAACTCTTTATTAACAGGAGGGTAAAAATTACTAGAAAAGTCGTGTCATTACACCACTCACACTTTATAAGAAGTTTTGTCCTCGAAACTTAATTACAACTCTCGCTAAACAACTCGGGAAAACATTCCTTCATTTTCGATTCCAGTTCCCACGTCGCTTCGCGTTCTTCGTGGTTGCTCCACTGGACCTTTACATAGGGGATGGTCCGATTGCGCAATTTCTTATCCTCTCATTCCAAGATCCGCATCGGCGTCCCCTCGACGCTTAAGTCTTGCCGCAGCTCGATCGTGGAAACATCTAGGGCGTGAGAGGGGTCGAGGAGGTACTTCCGGAGCATTGAAACGTGAAACATGTTGTGGACTCGATCGAGGTTCGGCGGCAAGGCCAACCGGTACGCCACCGGGCCCACGCGTTCTAGGATCTCGAACGGTCCCACGTACCTCGGACTTAACTTTCCCCTCAGGCCGAAACGTCGGGTCCCCTTTGAAGGCGAAACTCGGAGCAACACGTGCTCGCCCACCATGAATTCCAAATCCCGTCGTCTATGGTCCGCGTAACTTTTCTGTCTGCTCTGGGCGGTCAGCAACCGTTGCCTGATCAGGCGCGCCTTCGCCTCGGTCTCCTCCACTAAATCCGGCCCCAAAAACTTGCGCTCTCCCAAGTCGACCCATCATATTAGAGACCGACAGCGGCGCCCATACAGAGCCTCGTATGGCGCCATTCGAATGCTGGCTTGGTAACTGTTGTTGTAGGCGAATTCCACAAGGGGTAGGTATCGAGACCACCCTTCGCCCAAGTCAAGTACGCATGCCCGGAGCATGTCTTCGAGGATCTGGATCACCTCCTCCGATTGTCCGTCAGTTTGCGGGTGAAAAGCCGTGCTGAAATGCAGTTTGGTTCCCATTGCTCGTTGCAGGCTCTGCCAAAAGTTCGACACAAATCGCGTGTCTCTGTCCGACGTAATGGACGCCGGTATTCCATGCAACCTCACTATCTCATTAATGTATGTTTGCGCCAGTCATTCCCGAGTCCACGTCGTATGTATGGGCAGGAAGTGGGCCAATTTCGTCAAACGATCCACTATGACCCATATCGCATCATGTCCTTGTGGCGATCTCGGGAAGCCGGTTACAAAATCCATCGTAATCATCTCCCACTTCCATTCCGGCACCGGCAACGGTTGTAACTTCCCTGCTGGGCGTTGATGTTCGGCCTTTACTTGTTGGCACACCAGGCAATGTGCCACGAATTGGGTCACGTCTCCCTTCAACTTAGGCCACCATAAGGTTTGCTTTATATCTTTGTACATCTTCGTTCCCCCAGGGTGCACTGCGTAGGGAGCAGTATGCGCTTCCCTCAGGATTTCCTCTTTGAGTGCCGGTAGGTCCGGCACGCAAATTTGTCCTCGGAATCGTATTGTGCCATCAGAGCCTATTGTGAAGTCGCCCCCTTGGTCTGAGGGTACTCTGTCTCGCACAAGTTGTAACTGGGTATCTGTCGATTGTCCTTCCAAGATCATGTCCAGCAGGGTGGGTCTGACCACCAGGGTCATGAGTTGCGCGATCGTACCCGCTGGTACTACCTCCAGTCTCAATTGCGAAAATTCTGCAATCAGACGGTCCTGCTCGGTAAGGGCGTTTGTCATTGATTCCACCGTCTGTCCCTTGTGGCTCAGAGCATCGGCCACCACATTTGCCTTCCCCGGGTGGTAGTGGATCGTTAAGTCATAGTCTTTCAGTAGCTTGAACCACCGCCTTTGCCGCAAGTTTAGCTCCTTCTGAGTGAAACGGTACTTGAGGCTCTGATGATCGGAATACACATTGCAGTGTGTCCCGTACAAATAGTGTCTCCACAGTTTGAGGACAAACATGACTGCTGCAAGCTCCAAGTCGTGCACGGGATAATTTCTCTTGTACTCCTTAAGTTGTCTTGACGCATAGGCTATGACCTTACCCCGTTGCATAAGCACACCTCCGAGACCGTTTCGCGATGCATCACAATAAACCTCATAGTCCTCCCCAGGTTCCGGTAAAGCGAGAACCGGGGCCCGCGTCAATCTGTCCTTGAGGTCTTCAAAACTCTTCTGGCATTGGTCCGTCCAGATAAACTTCTCCCCTTTCCGGGTCAAGCGAGTTAGGGGAGTGGCCATCTTGGAGAAGCCTTCCACAAAACGCCTGTAATACCCTGCCAGACCCAGGAAGCTTCGAATCTCGGTTACTGTTGTCTGCCGGGGCCAGTCGGTTACGGAGTCTATCTTCCTCGGGTCTACCGCAATTCCAGACGCCGAAACAATATGCCCCAAAAAGTTCACCTCGCGAAGCCATAACTCACACTTTTTGAGTTTGGCATAGAGTTTCTGGTCCCGGAGGGTCTGAAGGACCATACGCAGGTGCTCCTCATGTTCCTCATCTGTATAGGAGTAGATGAGGATGTCATCGATGAAGACCACTACGAAAAGATCTAAAAAGGGTTTAAACACCCTATTCATCATATCCATGAACACCGCTGGGGCATTGGTGAGCTCGAATGGCATCAACGTGAATTCGTAGTGGCCGTAGCGAGTCCGGAAGGCCGTTTTGGGGATGTCCTCGCCCCTAACTCTGAGCTGATGATAGCCGGACTGCAGATCGACCTTTGAGAACACTGTTGCCCCTTGTAACTGGTCGAATAGATCATCGATCCTCGGCATGGGGTATTTATTCTTAATGGTGACCTTGTTTATTTCCCGGTAGTCTATGCACAAACGAAGGCTTCCGTCCTTCTTTCTTACGAACAGAACGGGCGCGCCCCATGGCGACACGCTCGGTCTGATGAAGCCTTTATCCAAAAGGTCTTCTAGCTGTGCCTTGAGTTCCTTCAACTCGGCGAAAGCCATCCGGTACGGTGCTTTGGTGATGGGGTTAGTGCATGGGAGCAGCTCAATAGGGAAGTCGACCTCTCATTCGGGTGGCATCCTAGGGAGTTCCGCCGGAAATACCTTCGAAAATTCCCTTACAACTGAGATGTCGGATCTAACTTGGACTGCGGCTGTCACGCCCCGGGGTCGAACTGCGACCCGGGCTCGCCGACAGATCCGCCGTCTGTGCGGAAACTGCCGCACAGACGAAGCGTCCAACCAGTAAGGGATCTAGCTATACAAGTATCAGAGCAGAAAAGAAGCTAAGCAGAAGAGGTAAACTGAAAACAGGAGTCACTATAATATAAGTCCAGGTACAACAACATATCCTCCCAAAATTGGGTACAACAACACTATCTAGTACAAAAGTGGGAAAACAAAAATACCCGGGGAAACTCTACCTCGAACTCTACAGACCCAGAAGGCACTAGTCGGCCAAGCCCTTGCCGCGGTCAGAAGACTCCGCACGTGCCGGCCCCGGAACGGCCGCCTCTAAAACACCTGTCACGCACACAGCGGGTGTGAGATCAACTGAAAAGTCAGATCTCAGTGGGTACCAATGTCCGATCCACGGTAGCCCACTAAGTCACCTGGAAGTAAACACAGATAGATAGATAGATAGATAGATAGATACAGAAATGAAAGCTGTAAATAAATCTATCACTATATGCCGTAATGCAAATGCAATATGAAATGACATATGGAATCATAAAAGATGACCACCCGCTCATGCCATTCCCCCGCAGCCACCTGGTAACTCGGCCAGGGGTGAACTCACACCTGGTATCTCGGCCAGGGAAAAGCCCTCCTGGTAGCTCGGCCAGGGGCGAAACACCCACCTGGTAACTCGGCCAGGGAAAATACCCTCCTGGTAACTCGGCCAGGGAAATGCCCTCCTGGTAACTCGGCTAGGGAAATGCCCTCCTGGTAACTCAGCCAGGGGCACCGAATATCACTGTGTATTCCAGAACGAACTCCTACGAGCATAATGTGTGTCTTAGTCGGAAACCACAACCCACGACTTACACGGCTGCTCCGCATTTACCCGATGTCCCAAGGACCTATTACCTTCGCATTTGCAAGAAACATGGGCACTCCGTAACATTTTCGGAAGAAACCAGCCCACCTGCGAAGAATCCGCAAAATCGTGCGCCAAATAGAGGTCCCGGTGTGATCCTACAGCTCCATGTGGCACCACGCGTATCACCGACCTCGTGGAAAGACAGCACTGAGTCACCACTGCGGAAAAGGAGATAAAAAGGGATCAGAAAACCCGCGGTCGAAACCCGCACTCGACCTGGCGGAAAAACCCCACCCGGTGCCGCAGAACGTCGGCGTCACGCGGAAAACTCGTCGCGTAACCGCCGCGGCGCACCGGTGAGCCGTCGTCGATGGTAAGGTGCGGCTCATGGCCAAACCGCTCCAGAAAAATACTCCTCGCACGAAGGCGACCCGCCGCACGGCCG
Organism: Tillandsia leiboldiana; assembly: GCA_029204045.2. Classification (NCBI taxonomy): domain Eukaryota; kingdom Viridiplantae; phylum Streptophyta; class Magnoliopsida; order Poales; family Bromeliaceae; genus Tillandsia; species Tillandsia leiboldiana. Next base: position 22,399,848 of record CM055067.1, read on the forward strand.
ACAGCGCCGCGCGGCCCGAGGGTAGCCCGCACGGCGCCCTGCAGCGCCGCGCGTCAAACGCGCGGCCTGCAGGGCCGCAGGGCCCAAGGGGTGCCCGTGCGGTGCCCTGCAGCGCCGCGCGCCTTGCGCGCGGCCTGCAGGGCCGCGGGGCCCAAAGGGCCGCCGCGCGGCCCTCAGCAGCGCCGCGCGCCTGGCGCGCGGCCTGCAGGGCCGCGGGGCCCAAAGGGCCGCCGCGCAGCCCTCAGCAGCGCCGTGCGCAAAAGGGCACCCGCGCGGTGCCCTGCAGCACCGCGCGCCCTGCGCGCGGCCTGCAGGGCCGCGGGGTCTAAAAAGGGTACCCGCGCGGTGCCCTGCAGCGCCGCGCGCCCTGCGCTCGGCCTGTAGGGCCGCGGGGCCCAAAACGGCACCCGCGCGGTGCCCTGCAGCGCCGCGCGCCCTCCGCGCGGCCTGCAAGGCCGCGGGGCCCAAAAAGGGCACCCGCGCGGTGCCCTGCAGCGCCGCGCGCCCTGCGCGCGGCCTGCAGGGCCGCGGGGCCCAAAAGGGCACCCGCGCGGTGCCCTGCAGCGCCGCGCGGCCTGCAGGGCTGCGGGGCCCAAAATGGGCACCCGCGCGGTGCCCAAAAAGGGCAACCGCGCGGTGCCCTGCAGCGCCGCGCACCCTGCGCGCGGCCTGCAGGGCCGCGGGGCCCAAAGGCCACCGCGCGGCCCTTAGCAGCGCCGCGCGCCTGGCGCGCGGCCTGCAGGGCCGCCCGCCCGGCACCTTACAGTGCCGCGCGCCCAGCGCGTGGCCTGCAGTGCCGCGCGGCACCTCTGCAGTGCCGCGCGCCCAGCGCGCGGCCTGCAGTGCCGCGCGGCACAGGGGCCGCCCGCGCGGCACATTGCAGTGCCGCGCGGCATAGGGGCCGCCCGCGCGGCACCCCCGCAGTGCCGCGCGCCAAGCGCGCGGCCTGCAGGGCCGCGCGGCCCCTGCGCCGCAACCCCGGGTAAATTGGCGCCCTGCTGCCCAGTGTGGCAGCAGGGCGCGCACTGCGCGCGGCGATGAAGCGCGCACGCGCTGCGCAGCCCCCAAAATCACGCGCCGCAGCAATTTGCGTGCGGTACGCGCGGCTCTAAGCCTCGGACATCAAGTCCACCCAGCCATAGTAGTGAAAGAAGAAAGAAAAGAGAGGAGAGGAGAGAAGGAGAGCCAAAACCCACACACAAAAGAAACTAAAAACACCAACCTCGTCGATGTTCGCCTAGTACGCTCCGCTTGATTCCACACCTTCGAAGCGAAGTAGCAAATCCCAGAAATTCCTCTTTTTCTTCCTCCTCACTTCTTCTTCCTCCCCTAGCTTCAGACTGAAATCCCCCAAAGCTGCTGCTGCTTCCTTTGCTTTTTGGAAAAGAGAGAGGTGAGGTGGCAAGGGTGGTGACTTCTTATATAAGCATAAACACATTTTAATTAAGGCATAAAACTTAATTAAAGAGTTTTAATTAATTCAACCTACCACTCTCATTAATTAAACTCCACCAACCTCACTGCCATACCCCTCCCTCACAGTAGCACTAACAAAAGAGAGGAAAAAGGTAAAAACATCCTCAAAACCAAAATTACCCATAAAAAAAAGAATAAAATAATGGAAAAGTGACCACCACAACTCACTTTTCGACCTCGGCACCTCCGCCGCCGCCCGGAATCACCCGAACACCGCTGTAAATCGAAAATACACGCGCTCACGCCTTTCTTCTATCGAAAAGCTTGTCGGTGGAGCCAGAAAGCTCATCCCAAAAACCGGTACACTACACTCCCCCCCCCCCCCTTCAAATGGTTTCGTCCTCGAAACCCAAAAAGCTCAAAAGTCAGGAAGGGGTCTCAAATAGGTGTGGGTAGGTAGTCCTCAACTCATCCTCGGGCTCACAAGTAGCCTCCCTCTCATCATGGTGGCTCCACAATACCTTCACATAAGGTATGACCCAACTTCGCAATTCTCTCGTCTCACGAGCAAGAATTCGAATCGGGCACTCCTGGAAGTGTAGATCCTCGTCCAGCTCCAAAGAAGTGAAGTCCACAATGTGAGAGGGATCATAGACATACCTCCTCAACACAGAAACATGGAAAACATCATGAGTACCGGCTAGCCTCGGTGGTAGAGTAACCCGATAGGCGACAGGCCCGACCCGCTCCAGAATCTCAAAAGGGCCAATAAAACGCGGGCTCAACTTCCCGCGCACCCCAAAGCGCCGAATCCCTCGAGAGGGCGAGACTTTCAAAAACACATGGTCTCCTACCAGGAACTCCAAGTCTCGCCGCCTCCTGTCGGCGTAGCTCTTTTGTCGACTCTGTGCAGTAACCAAGTGTCGCCGAATAACCTTGACTTTCTCTTCAGCTTCCAAAAGCAAGTCAGGCCCCAAAGTTTTTCTTTCACCCACGTCACTCCAACAAAGAGGCGATCGACATTTCCTACCGTACAACGCTTCAAAGGGCGCCATCTGGATACTCGCCTGGAAGCTGTTGTTGTTGGCAAACTCTGCTAGTCTCAAGTGTCGATCCCAACTGCCACTAAAGCTCAGGACACAAGCTCTCAACATGTCCTCCAAAGTCTGAATAGTCCGCTCAGACTGTCCGTCGGTCTGTGGGTGAAAGGCAGTGCTGAACTGAAGCTGGGTTCCCATAGCCATCTGCAAGCTCCTCCAAAACTGAGAGGTAAACCTGGGATCCCTATCTGATACAATAGAAGCTGGCACCCCATGAAGCTTCACGATCTCGTCAAGGTACAAGCGTGCTAAACTCTCCAAGGCCCAACCTGACTGAATCGGCAGGAAGTGAGCTGATTTAGTCAACCGATCAACGATTACCCAAATAGCATCGGCTCCTCTCTGAGTCCTCGGCAGACCCACAATAAAATCCATGGTGACACAATCCCATTTCCATTCAGGAATTGGTAGGCTTTGTAACTTGCCAGCGGGAACCTGGTGTTCCGCCTTAACCTGTTGGCAAGTTAAACAGCGGGCCACAAACCTACCAATATCCCTCTTCATGCCCTGCCACCAAAACTGAGCTTTCAAATCCCTATACATCTTAGTTCCCCCAGGATGGAGGGTGTAAGGTGTATAGTGAGCCTCTCTCAGGATCAGCTCTCTAATATCCAAATCCGCCGGCACACAAATGCGGTCCCTGTACCTAAGTACTCCCGCAACATCCACCGAAAAGTCCCCGCTCTGTCCAAGCTGCATCTGGTCTCGAATGCTCAGAAGATAGGGGTCCCCACTCCGCTTCTCCCTAATCCTGTCCAGTAGAGTGGGCTGCAAGACCACTTCTGCTTACCATCTTTCTTCTTTACAAAAAGAATCGGGGCTCCCCAATGAGAAACACTAGGACGAACAAACCCGCGATCCAAGAGATCCTGTAGCTGAGCCTTTAACTCCCTCAGTTCTGCTGGTGCCATTCTGTAGGGTGCCTTAGAGATTGGCGTAGTTCCAGGAACCACGTCAATCACAAACTCAATCTCTCGGTCCGGCGGCATAGAAGATAGCTCAGGTGGGAAAATGTCTGGATACTCTCGGACGATAGGAATGTCCTCGAGTCCAGGCATCGCCGTAGGCGCCTCTACCACAGTAGCTAAGAAAGCAACACAACCACGACTCATCAGCTGTCGGGCTCTAGCAGAAGAGATCGTCGCTGTAAACAGCGTACTCTGACAACCTCTGAAAACATACTCCTCCTGATCAGGCTCCCTGAGGGTCACAGTCCTCTCTCGACAATCAATAGCAGCGTAATACCGAGTCAACCAATCCATCCCCAAAACTACGTCGAAATCCTGGAGCTGGCGAAGGACCAAAAGATCTACAGGTAAAATCCAAGGCCCTAACTGCACAGGGCAGGACCAACAACACTCATCAACGTGTAGAACATGATCGGGTACCTGAACCTCACGAGCACAAGACAACGGTCCTATCTCTAGCCCATGCATGAATGCAAATGCCCTACTGATGAATGAATGAGATGCTCCGGTATCAAATAAAGCTCTAGTGCGAGTAGAGGAGATAAGGATAATACCTGCCACCACGTGGCCAGCTGCCCCCTCATCATCGACCTGTGCGGTGTACACCCTGCCGCTCGGGGGTGGTCGTCTGTCCGACTGCCGCGACGAAGTGGCCCTATCCCCCTGGCCAAAACCCGTCGAGGATCCGCTCGTCAGAAAGGGTGGTGGAGGAAGCACCGAAGCTGCCGACGCTGCTGATGACCCCGCTCTAGGACAAGACCATGATCTGTGCCCAGCCTGCCCACACCGGTAACATCGGCCCTGCCGCTGATCACACTGCTGGGGGGTGTGGGGTCCGCCGCAAATCACACAACTATCAGTGCGGCTCTGCTGCTGCTGCTGCTACCTAGGAGGTCGGGAGCCCCCCGATCTCTGTCTCCTCTGTGCCCCGCGGCCTCGAGGCGGAATCTGAGGCGGCCTCGGGGGCCGCGGTCTGCTCGTCTGTCCAGAATCCTGTGGTGCGGGGCGTTTCTCCGCGGAACTAGCCCCTGACGCCCCGCCCCTCTCTGCCATGATCACCCTCCCTCGGGAGACCCACCGTGCACGCTCCATGGCTGCGTCCAGAGTCAGCGATCGGTGAGAATGAACCAGATGATAAATATCCGGGTGCAGCCCTCGCTCAAACAGGTCCACCCTCTGGGCCTCATCAGGGGCAACGTGCGGCACGCTGCTCAATAAGCGCTGGAACTCTCGAATGTAGTTCGGAAGGGGTCGGCTACCCTGCTGTAGTCGACGGAGATCCCCCTCAAGCTTCTGCTTTGCACTGTCGGGGAAATAGGCCCCGAGTAGCAAGGCGCGAAACTCCTGCCAAGACATCACCTGAGCTCCTGGCGGTCCTGGGGGGCGGACACGACGCCACCAAGTCTCTGCGTCACCCTCCAGGAAGTGTGTAGCCAAATACACTTGATGCTTTTCCTTAATAAACAGGTTCTCAAATAACTTCTCAATTGCTGAAATCCAGTTTTCTACTTCCCGTGGCTCAGAACTCTGCCCGGCGAAACGTGGAGGACGGAACTGGCTGACATAAGCTAAACGATCCGTGAGCTCCCTCTGCTCCGACTCTGTCAAAGGGGCGATCTGAGATGAGGTCGACGAAGTCGCCGCTGGCGGTGCCGCAGATGTCCTCTGCTCAAGTAACCTCATCATCCGCTCCAAATTTTCCTCCTGGCATTTGGCAGCCTCCTCCTGGCGCCGCAACGCCTCAGACATCTGGGCCACTTGGGCCCGCAGCTCATGAACCTCACCCTGTGCAGCCTCCTCCTGCTCGGGCCTGTCCTCCGACGCGGAGTGCGCCCTCGTCGTCGCACGACGTCTAGGAGGCATCTCAGGCAACTGTGACAGGGAAAACAGGGTGTCAGAGAACCAAAACCTCACAACCCAAAGCAAGCGAAAGTCTAAAACATGTTACCAACTCTAAAGTGTTGTGTTGTCTGCAGCCAATAGAACTACTTTAGAGAGCTAACATGTAAAGTCACTCGCCCGAAACCCCGGGGGAGTCACAACACAACCAAAACTCTCGCTACCACACATCTCTCTCGACAGTCACTCAACTGTCCAACCAAAAGCCTAGGGTCCCTAAGTCCCCAAAGACCTAAACACCTAGGCTCTGATACCACCTAAATCTGTCACGCCCCGGGCTCGAACTGCGACCCGGGCTCGCCGACAGATCCGCCGTCTGTGCGGAAACTGCCGCACAGACAAAGCGTCCAACCTGTAAGGGATCTAGCTATACAAGTATCAGAGCAGAAAAGAAGGTAAGCAGAAGTGGTAAACTGAAAACATGAGTCACTATAATATAAGTCTAGGTACAACAACATAGCCTCCCAAAATCGGGTACAACAACACTATCTAGTACAAAAGTGGGAAAACAAAAATACCCGGGGAAACTCTACCTCGAACTCTACAGACCCAGAAGGCACTAGTCGGCCAAGCCCTTGCCGCGGTCAGAAGACTCCGCACGTGCCGGCCCCGGAACGGCCGCCTCTAAAACACATGTCACGCACACAGCGGGTGTGAGATCAACTGAAAAGTCAGATCTCAGTGGGTACCAATGTCCGATCCACGGTAGCCCACTAAGTCACCTGGAAGTAAACACAGATAGATAGATAGATAGATAGATAGATACAGAAATGAAAGCTGTAAATAAATCTATCACTATATGCCGTAATGCAAATGCAATATGAAATGACATCTGGAATCATAAAAGATGACCACCCGCTCATGCCATTCCCCCGCAGCCACCTGGTAACTCGGCCAGGGGAGAACTCACACCTGGTATCTCGGCCAGGGAAAAGCCCTCCTGGTAGCTCGGCCAGGGGCGAAACACCCACCTGGTAACTCGGCCAGGGAAAATACCCTCCTGGTAACTCGGCCAGGGAAATGCCCTCCTGGTAACTCAGCCAGGGGCACCGAATATCACTGTGTATTCCAGAACGAACTCCTACGAGCATAATGTGTGTCTTAGTCGGAAACCACAACCCACGACTTACACGGCCGCTCCGCATTTACCCGATGTCCCAAGGACCTATTACCTTCGCATTTGCAAGCAACATGGGCACTTCGTAACATTTTCGGAAGAAACCAACCCACCTGCGAAGAATCTGCAAAATCGTGCGCCAAACAGAGGTCCCGGTGTGATCCTACAGCTCCACGTGGCACCACGCGTATCACCGACCTCGTGGAAAGACAGCACTGAGTCACCACTGCGGAAAAGGAGATAAAAAGGGATCAAAAAACCCGCGGTCGAAACCCGCACTCGACCTGGCGGAAAAACCCCACCCGGTGCCGCAGAACGTCGGCGTCATGCGGAAAACTCGTCGCGTAACCGCCGCGGCGCACCGGTGAGACGCCGTCGACGGTAAGGTGCGGCTCATGGCCAAACCGCTCCAGAAAAATACTCCTTGCACGAAGGCGACCCGGCGCACGGCCGACAGCGCCGCGCGGCCCGAGGGTAGCCCGCACGGCGCCCTGTAGCGGCGCGCGTTAAACACGCGGCCTGCAGGGCCGCAGGGCCCAAGGGGTGCCCGTCCGGTGCCCTGCAGCGCCGCGCGCCTTGCGCGCGGCCTGCAGGGCCGCGGGGCCCAAAGGGCCGCCGCGCGGCCCTCAGCAGCGCCGCGCGCCTGGCGCGCGGCCTGCAGGGCCGCGGGCCCCAAAAGGGCACCCTCGCGGTGCCCTGCAGCGCGCGCGGCCTGCAGCGCGCGCGGCCTGCAGCGCGCGCGGCCTGCAGGGCCGCGGGGCCCAAAAAGGGCACCCGCGCGGTGCCCTGCAGTGCCGCGCGCCCTGCGCGCGGCCTGCAGGGCCGCGGGGCCCAAAAGGGCACCCGCGCGGTGCCCTGCAGCGCCTTGCGCCCTGCGCGCGGCCTGCAGGGCCGCGGGGCCCAAAAAGGGCACCCGCGCGGTGCCCTGCAGTGCCGCGCGCCCTGCGCGCGGCCTGCAGGGCCGCGGGGCCCAAAGGCCACCGCGCGGCCCTTAGCAGCGCCGCGCGCCTGGCGCGCGGCCTGCAGGGCCGCCCGCGCGGCACCTCTGCAGTGCCGCGCGCCCAGCGCGCGGCCTGCAGTGCCGCGCGGCACAGGGGCCGCCCGCGCGGCACCTTGCAGTGCCGCGCGCCCAGCGCGCGGCCTGCAGTGCCGCGCGGCACAGGGGCCGCCCGCGCGGCACCCCCGCAGTGCCGCGCGCCAAGCGCGCGGCCTGCAGGGTCGCGCGGCCCCAGCGCCGCAACCCCGGGCAAATTGGCGCCCTGCTGCCCAGTGTGGCAGCTGGGCGCGCGCTGCGCGCGGCGATCAAGCGCGCACGCGCTGCGGAGCCCCCAAAATCACGTGCCGCAGCAATTTGCGTGCGGTACGCGCGGCTCTAAGCCTCGGACATCAAGTCCACCCAGCCATAGTAGTGAAAGAAGAAAGAAAAGAGATGGAGAGGAGAGAAGAAGAGCCAAAACCCACACACAAAAGAAACTAAAAACACCAACCTCGTCGATGTTCGCCTAGTACGCTCCGCTTGATTCCACACCTTCGAAGCGAAGTAGCAAATCCCAGAAATTCCTCTTTTTCTTCCTCCTCACTTCTTCTTCCTCCCCTAGCTTCAGACCGAAATCCCCCAAAGCTGCTGCTGCTTCCTTTGCTTTTTGGAAAAGAGAGAGGTGAGGTGGCAAGGGTGGTGACTGCTTATATAAGCATAAACACATTTTAATTAAGGCATAAAACTTAATTAAAGAGTTTTAATTAATTCAACCTACCACTCTCATTAATTAAACTCCACCAACCTCACTGCCATACCCCTCCCTCACAGCAGGACTAACAAAAGAGAGGAAAAAGGTAAAAACATCCTCAAAACCAAAATTACCCATAAAAAAAAAGAATAAAATAATGGAAAAGTTACCACCACAACTCACTTTTCGACCTCGGCACCTCCGCCGCCGCCCAGAATCACCGGAACACCGCTGTAAATCGAAAATACACGCGCTCACGCCTTTCTTCTGTCAAAAAGCTTGTCGGTGGAGCCAGAAAGCTCATCCCAAAAACCGGTACACTACAGCTGTAAGACCCGGCTTTTCCTTAACCCTTCTGGTCACCCTCTTCTTGTAATGCCTGACCGGGGGCCTCATTTTTGGCATTTTTCCGGACAGACCGTCGGGGCCCGCAAATAATTTTAGGCGGTAGAGCTCGCGGAACGGAGCGCGTGGGCGCGATCGGTTTATTTTTCCGACTCCCGGTCTGACCAGAATTAATTCTCGAAGTTGGGGTCCCCCTTAGACGCCTCGGGATCCGTGTTGGCAGCCGCACACCTTTTAAGGTAAACCCTAATTCTCTTAGTATATATATGTAGCCGTGAGGGAAAGAGGATTAGGGTTCCTCTTATTTTTCTTTTGGTGGCCGCCTCTTTTCTTTTTCTTCCTCCCTCGTAGCCGCCGGCAAAGAGAAACCAAGCACACCGCAAGGGTGGACCGGTGGAGGCAAGCGGACGATCCCTCTCTTCCTCCTCTTTCGCACATCAAGGTGAGTCGGACGCGTTTCGTTCGGGGGAATCTCCCTCTTTCTTTCTTTTGTTGGTCACGAGGAGGGAGGAGGCCCGGCGCCGTCGCGCACCGCGGGCCGCGCGCCCGCGCGGCGCTCGGCCGCGCGGGGCCGCCCGCAGGAGGGGCGCCCGCGCGGGCTGGTGCCGCGCGGGGCCGCCCCGCACCGCGGGCCACGCGCCCGCGCGGCGCACGGCCGCGCGGGGCCGCCCCGCACCGCGGGCCGCGCGCCCGCGCGGCGCTCGGCCGCGCGGGGGCCGCCCGCAGGAGGGGGCGCCCGCGCGGGCTGGTGCCGCGCGGGGCCGCCCCGCACCGCGGGCCGCGCACCCGCGCGGCGCTCGGCCGCGCGGGGGCCGCCCGCAGGAGGGGCGCCCGCGCGGGCTGGTGCCGCGCGGGGCCGCCCCGCACCGCGGGCCGCGCGCCCGCGCGGCGCTCGGCCGCGCGGGGCCGCCGCAGGAGGGGGGCGCCCGCGCGGGCTGGTGCCGCGCGGGGCCGCCCCGCACCGCGGGCCGCGCGCCCGCGCGGCGCTCGGCCGCGCGGGGCCGCCCGCAGGAGGGGCGCCCGCGCGGGCTGGTGCCGCGCGGGGCCGCCCCGCACCGCGGGCAGCGCGCCCGCGCGGCACTCGGCCGCGCGGGGCCGCCCGCAGGAGGGGCGCCCGCGCGGGCTGGTGCCGCGCGGGGTCGCCCCGCACCGCGGGCAGCGCGCCCACGCGGCGCTCGGCCGCGCGGGGCCGCCCGCAGGAGGGGCGCCGCGCGGGCTGGTGCCGCGCGGGGTCGCCCCGCACCGCGGGCAGCGCGCCCGCGCGGCGCTCGGCCGCGCGGGGCCGCCCGCAGGAGGGGCGCCCGCGCGGGCTGGTGCCGCGCGGGGTCGCCCCGCACCGCGGGCCGCGCGCCCGCGCGGCGCTCGGCCGCGCGGGGCCGCCCGCAGGAGGGGCGCCGCGCGGGCTGGTGCCGCGCGGGGCTGCGCCCTGACAGGGTGTTCGTCGCACGGGCCGGTGCCGTGCGAAGAACTCCGCCGCACGCTGTAGGGAGTCGTTGTAAGTTTCGGACTTCTAAGTCTCGATTTGCCTATGTTCCTTCAGGAGTGCGGGACGCTGTGGGCGACTGGAGCACAGACGCGGACTGGACGAACGCAGGACGACGCGCACAAGGTGGGTACGTTCCCGGGGGTTTCGGGAATGGGGTTTAACTGTTAGAAATAGCATGTTGGGGCAAGGTGGAATTGTCAGTCTCCTTCTGTTTATGCACTAACCCTGTTATGTTATGTTATGATACTCAATGTCAATCTGAGGCTCAAATTTGCTACACGCACACCCGCGGTTTGGCCACCGCAAGGGTGTGCTTTTCCGGAAAAGTGGTACGTTGACCCGTGTACCCCACGCGAAGGTGGCGTTAGGAATGGGGGCCCCCATGGGTGGGGGGTGTGAGCGGTGACGTCGAGGCAGGTGCTCGGCGGCCGAGGCAGGTGCTCGGCGGTGGGCATCGGGGAAGGTGCCCGATGTTGCTTTGTGAGGCAGGTGCTCGGCGGTGGGCATCGGGGAAGGTGCCCGATGTCGTAATGATACAGGGTGTGGTTAAGGTGGAAGGTGCATGGGAGGGATAGTTGCTCCGGTGTTTGTGGTTTGCCTTATCTTTGTTTACTACGCTTATCATGCTATTTCTAGTCACTGACTTCCCACTTCGTGACAGGTTCGTCCAGGGGCGAGTGCTAGGGCGCCGGTGAGGACGTTAGGGTGCTGATCTGATTTATGGGTGACTTCAGATACAGTGACTCTTCTTTCCCTTTTCTTTTATTATTCATGGTAGCTAGTTGTGGATTGCGACACCCCCGTGGGGTCGAAGTGGATGTTGCCCTTTTCTTTCCTTTCTTTTTGAATAATTGAATGAATACTACGTTCTCTCTTACTTGGCCGTTTTGAACGATGAAAAACAAAGAAAACCGTTTGCGAAAACTATTTTTAAAACGTGGGTGTCGTGTGGGCACCAAGCTTTATAAACCTTGTGGGATTTATGTGTTTACGAACTGTTTTCACAAACGAGGGCATCGTGTGGATGCCGCTTTCAAAACCTTGTGATTATTTATCCTTTCAAAACACCGGCCTCTATGCTCTAAGTGAATGCTAGAATGTCACGTGAATTGTTTGGTTGTATGTGTACGAGACCCCAACTGATGTGGTTAGAGATTGTATGTACTACGCCTTGTGAGACACTTTGTAGTTGAGACGCCGTGCATATACAAAGGGGCCTCTGCTCATTTGCAGAGCGAATTTGTGTATGCGGCGGGTCTGTGCACGCGCCGGGGAGTAATGTTTTACAAAAAAAAATATATGGCTGAATCAGGGGCATCGGTGGCTCCTCTTCCGCGCGATTCGAACCCCCGGGGCGTGACAGATTAAGATGGTATCAGAGAGGTAAACTTTAACCACAACAGTCGGGGCCTAACATCCACGGGCGCAATACTCTGGCTACTGAGTAATAAAGTGAACACGGGATAAATAAAACGCGAGTGCTCGTTGGGGGAAAAAGGGGGGAGGGAATTAGTGTTCTTTTCTTTTCTCCCTCTAGTGCCAGCACTAGTGGCGTGCCGTCTTATTTAAACTAGGAGTAACTGGTTCGTGCAAATGTTCAGATCATGGCCAGGACTAGATCCACAGCCGAGGACAAGGGGGTGAACCTACCAAACGAGCGAGACCGTGTGCGCGCCAACCTGGCCGACTTCAAGAAATACGATCCGCCAACGTTCGAGGGGGACACGACGGACCCCTGGGTTGTGGAGAAATGGGTGGATACGATGGAGAAATTATTCGAGGACCTATTGATGGAAGACCATGAGCGGGTCCCCCTGGCCGCCTACTTGCTCGAGGGGAACGCCCGCATTTGGTGGAAGACCGTACGCCCCGACTCTGCGTCGGGCGCTACCCTTCCGTCATGGACTACCTTTAAACAGCAGCTATTCGGGGCGTTCTTTACCAACAGCGTGAAGAAACAACTGGAGGCCGCGTCTATTCGATGGGTCAGCAGGAGACGCACCCGTCTGAGCACGTCGTCGCAGGTATCACTCTTGCTTCTGTTTATCGCGCTAGAACCCTTTTTGACACCGGAGCGACCCTCTCGTTTATGTCCCGAGACTTCGCACTGACCCATGATTTTGAGTTGAGACCCTTACCCAGTTTGATGACCGTACACACCGCGGGGGGATCCTTGGAGGCACGCAACATGGTGCCTCCCTGCCCTATATGGATGGGAAGGCTTCCGTGCCCCTGGGATCTGGTAGTCATTCTATTGAAAGAGTATGATGTAGTGCTCGGAATGGATTGGCTCACGTGGTACCTTGCGGTCATAGACTGCGAGAAGCGCGAGGTACGTCTGATGTACCCCGATTTTCCGGAGAACGTGTACTTGGCTTGCAAGAGCGTTTCCTTTTCTTCCATGATTCCTGCATCCCGAGCCAGGAAGCTGGTAGAGGGCGGGTGTATGGCCTACTTGGTGTCGGTGGCCCTGGCCGCCGGATCCTCCACGGCACTCCCCGACATCCCTGTGGTGAGGGACTTCCCAGATGTTTTTCCGGCCGAACTACCTGGATTACCCCCCGAGCGAGAAGTTGTCTTTCCCATTGAGCTTCCACCCGGCACTCGACCAATCACGAAGGCCCCCTACAGGATGGCCTTCGCGGAGCTGAAGGAACTTAAGGCGCAGCTAGAGGACCTTCTGGACAAGGGGTTTATCCGACCGAGTGTGTCCCCTTGGGGCGCACCTGTACTCTTTGTACGAAAGAAAGACGGGAGCTTGCGGTTGTGCATCGACTACCGGGAAATCAACAAAGTCACAGTGAAAAACAAGTACCCCTTACCTAGGATTGATGACCTCTTTGACCAGCTGCGGGGTGCAACTGTCTTTTCAAAAATCGACCTGCAGTCGGGCTACCACCAGCTCAGAGTTCGAGACGAGGATATTCCGAAGACGGCATTCCGGACTCGGTATGGCCATTACGAGTTCACAGTAATGCCGTTCGGGCTTACCAATGCCCCAGCGGTGTTCATGGACATGATGAACCGAGTTTTCAGACCCTTCCTGGATCAGTTCGTTGTGGTCTTCATCGACGACATCCTGATTTACTCCACCACCGATGAGAAGCACGAGGAGCACCTTCGAATTGTTCTACAGACCCTTAGGGAGCAGGAGCTGTTCGCAAAACTTAAGAAATGCGAATTCTGGCTTCGCGAAGTGGGGTTTCTAGGGCATATCATTTCAGCAGCAGGAGTCGCAGTGGATCCCAAGAAGGTGGAGTCGGTGACCGACTGGCCCCAGCCGACCACAGTGACAGAGGTGCGCAGCTTCTTGGGCCTTGCGGGATACTACAGACGTTTCGTGGAGGGTTTCTCGAAGATTGCGACCCCTCTGAACCGCCTAACCCGGAAAGGAGTAAAGTTCATATGGACGGTCCAATGCCAAGAGAGCTTTGAAGAACTTAAGAAACGGTTAACAAGAGCGCCTGTGCTTGCCTTACCAACCCCTGGAGAAGACTACGAAGTCTACTGCGATGCATCGCGAATAGGACTGGGAGGAGTACTAATGCAGCAAGGAAGAGTCATTGCCTATGCTTCAAGACAACTCAAGGATTACGAACAGAACTACCCGACCCATGACTTGGAGCTTGCCGCAGTGGTCTTCGTTCTGAAACTGTGGAGGCACTACCTCTACGGTGTGCATTGCAACGTGTTCTCGGACCACCAAAGCCTTAAGTACCTTTTCACCCAGAATGAGCTTAACCTACGGCAGAGGAGGTGGTTGGAGCTACTGAAGGACTACGACTTAACCATCCAGTACCACCCGGGGAAAGCAAATGTGGTAGCCGACGCTCTAAGCCGAAAGGGACAAGCAGAAGGAACTTCGGCGGGCGCGATCACGCAGCAGAACGACTTGATCGCGGAATTTTCACGATTGAGGTTGGAAGTGGTACCAGCAGGGACGGTTGAGCGACTGTTGACCCTAACAGTCGCGCCGACCCTATTGGAGAGGATTCGGGAAGGCCAAGGTGCGGATCCGCAGCTACAGCTGGAACGAGATAGGATTTCACCGGAGCAAGAAGGAGACTTTGCAGTGGGAACGGACGGCACCCTTCGGTTCCGAGGGCGGATCTGCGTGCCCGATCTGCCGGATCTAAAGAAAGAAATCCTGACTGAAGCACATTGCGCCCCCTACGTGGCGCACCCTGGAGGCACCAAGATGTACCGGGATATCCGACAGACCTTCTGGTGGCCAAGATTGAAGGGAGATGTGACGCTGTTCGTGGCTCACTGTTTGATTTGCCAACAGGTGAAAGCCGAGCATCAGCGGCCGGCGGGGAAATTGCAACCTCTACCCGTGCCCGAATGGAAGTGGGAGCAAGTCACAATGGACTTCGTCACCGGATTCCCCCGTTCGCAACAGGGACACGACGCTATCTGGGTTGTCGTGGATCGGCTAACGAAGTCAGCTCACTACCTACCCATCCACACGACCTGGACACGTGACCGGCTGGCACAGGTCTACCTCAGCGAGATTGTAAGGCTGCACGGGGTGCCAACGACGATCACCTCGGACAGGGACACGAGGTTCGTTTCGAACTTTTGGAAGAGTCTAAACGAGCCTTGGGGACCAAGTTACACTTCAGCTCAGCCTTTCACCCCCAGACGGACGGGCAATCCGAGCGGGTGATCCAGATACTCGAGGACATGCTTCGGGCGTGCGTGCTGGATTTGGGAGACGGATGGTCGCGCTACCTACCCCTTGCAGAGTTCGCTTATAACAACAGCTACCAAGCGAGCATTAAGATGGCGCCGTACGAAGCGTTGTACGGCAGACGCTGTAGATCCCCGATCTGCTGGGACGATCTGGGGGAGAGAAAGTTTTTGGGGCCGGACCTAGTGGCCGAGACAGAGGAAAGGGTGCGCCTCATCAGGCGACGTTTGGCGACCGCCCAGAGCCGGCAAAAGAGTTACGCGGACCAGAGACGTCGCGACTTGGAATTCCAGGTGGGAGAGCACGTGTTACTGCGGGTGTCGCCGTCGAAGGGGGTGAAGCAGTTTGGGTTGAGGGGCAAGCTGAGCCCGCGGTACATAGGGCCGTTTGAGATTCTGGAGCGCATCGGCCCGGTAGCCTACCGCCTCGCCCTACCGCCGAACCTTGACCGCGTTCATGATGTGTTCCACGTATCCATGCTTCGGAAATACCTCCCCGACCCATCGCGAGTGCTTGACGCCTCCGCGATTGAACTCAAGGAGGATCTAAGTTTCGCGGAAGTACCAGTGCGGATCCTAGCCCGGGAGGACAAAAAGCTGCGTAGTCGGACGATTCCCTACGTAAAGGTGCTTTGGAGCAATCAAGAAGAGCGTGAGGCAACTTGGGAACCCGAGTCAAAGATGAGGGAGTGCTACCCGGACCTGTTCGCCGCTGGGGAAGATTAAGTTTCGGGGACGAAACTTGTTTTTAGCGGTAAGTGGTGTAAGACCCGGCTTTTCCTTAACCCTTCTGGTCACCCTCTTCTTGTAATGCCTGACCGGGGGCCTCATTTTTGGCATTTTTCCGGACAGACCGTCGGGGCCCGCAAATAATTTTAGGCGGTAGAGCTCGCGGAACGGAGCGCGTGGGCGCGATCGGTTTATTTTTCCGACTCCCGGTCTGACCAGAATTAATTCTCTAAGTTGGGGTCCCCCTTAGACGCCTCGGGATCCGTGTTGGCAGCCGCACACCTTTTAAGGTAAACCCTAATTCTCTTAGTATATATATGTAGCCGTGAGGGAAAGAGGATTAGGGTTCCTCTTATTTTTCTTTTGGTGGCCGCCTCTTTTCTTTTTCTTCCTCCCTCGTAGCCGCCGGCAAAGAGAAACCAAGCACACCGCAAGGGTGGACCGGTGGAGGCAAGCGGACGATCCCTCTCTTCCTCCTCTTTCGCACATCAAGGTGAGTCGGACGCGTTTCGTTCGGGGGAATCTCCCTCTTTCTTTCTTTTGTTGGTCACGAGGAGGGAGGAGGCCCGGCGCCGTCGCGCACCGCGGGCCGCGCGCCCGCGCGGCGCTCGGCCGCGCGGGGCCGCCCGCAGGAGGGGCGCCCGCGCGGGCTGGTGCCGCGCGGGGCCGCCCCGCACCGCGGGCCACGCGCCCGCGCGGCGCACGGCCGCGCGGGGCCGCCCCACACCGCGGGCCGCGCGCCCGCGCGGCGCTCGGCCGCGCGGGGGCCGCCCGCAGGAGGGGGCGCCCGCGCGGGCTGGTGCCGCGCGGGGCCGCCCCGCACCGCGGGCCGCGCGCCCGCGCGGCGCTCGGCCGCGCGGGGCCGCCGCAGGAGGGGGGCGCCCGCGCGGGCTGGTGCCGCGCGGGGCCGCCCCGCACCGCGGGCCGCGCGCCCGCGCGGCGCTCGGCCGCGCGGGGCCGCCCGCAGGAGGGGCGCCCGCGCGGGCTGGTGCCGCGCGGGGCCGCCCCGCACCGCGGGCAGCGCGCCCGCGCGGCACTCGGCCGCGCGGGGCCGCCCGCAGGAGGGGCGCCCGCGCGGGCTGGTGCCGCGCGGGGTCGCCCCGCACCGCGGGCAGCGCGCCCACGCGGCGCTCGGCCGCGCGGGGCCGCCCGCAGGAGGGGCGCCGCGCGGGCTGGTGCCGCGCGGGGTCGCCCCGCACCGCGGGCCGCGCGCCCGCGCGGCGCTCGGCCGCGCGGGGCCGCCCGCAGGAGGGGCGCCGCGCGGGCTGGTGCCGAGCGGGGCTGCGCCCTGACAGGGTGTTCGTCGCACGGGCCGGTGCCGTGCGAAGAACTCCGCCGCACGCTGTAGGGAGTCGTTGTAAGTTTCGGACTTCTAAGTCTCGATTTGCCTATGTTCCTTCAGGAGTGCGGGACGCTGTGGGCGACTGGAGCACAGACGCGGACTGGACGAACGCAGGACGACGCACACAAGGTGGGTACGTTCCCGGGGGTTTCGGGAATGGGGTTTAACTGTTAGAAATAGCATGTTGGGGCAAGGTGGAATTGTCAGTCTCCTTCTGTTTATGCACTAACCCTGTTATGTTATGTTATGATACTCAATGTCAATCTGAGGCTCAAATTTGCTACACGCACACCCGCGGTTTGGCCACCGCAAGGGTGTGCTTTTCCGGAAAAGTGGTACGTTGACCCGTGTACCCCACGCGAAGGTGGCGTTAGGAATGGGGGCCCCCATGGGTGGGGGGTGTGAGCGGTGACGTCGAGGCAGGTGCTCGGCGGCCGAGGCAGGTGCTCGGCGGTGGGCATCGGGGAAGGTGCCCGATGTTGCTTTGTGAGGTAGGTGCTCGGCGGTGGGCATCGGGGAAGGTGCCCGATGTCGTAATGATACAGGGTGTGGTTAAGGTGGAAGGTGCATGGGAGGGATAGTTGCTCCGGTGTTTGTGGTTTGCCTTATCTTTGTTTACTACGCTTATCATGCTATTTCTAGTCACTGACTTCCCACTTCGTGACAGGTTCGTCCAGGGGCGAGTGCTAGGGCGCCGGTGAGGACGTTAGGGTGCTGATCTGATTTATGGGTGACTTCAGATACAGTGACTCTTCTTTCCCTTTTCTTTTATTATTCATGGTAGCTAGTTGTGGATTGCGACACCCCCGTGGGGTCGAAGTGGATGTTGCCCTTTTCTTTCCTTTCTTTTTGAATAATTGAATGAATACTACGTTCTCTCTTACTTGGCCGTTTTGAACGATGAAAAACAAAGAAAACCGTTTGCGAAAACTATTTTTAAAACGTGGGTGTCGTGTGGGCACCAAGCTTTATAAACCTTGTGGGATTTATGTGTTTACGAACTGTTTTCACAAACGAGGGCATCGTGTGGATGCCGCTTTCAAAACCTTGTGATTATTTATCCTTTCAAAACACCGGCCTCTATGCTCTAAGTGAATGCTAGAATGTCACGTGAATTGTTTGGTTGTATGTGTACGAGACCCCAACTGATGTGGTTAGAGATTGTATGTACTACGCCTTGTGAGACACTTTGTAGTTGAGACGCCGTGCATATACAAAGGGGCCTCTGCTCATTTGCAGAGCGAATTTGTGTATGCGGCGGGTCTGTGCACGCGCCGGGGAGTAATGTTTTACAAAAAAAAATATATGGCTGAATCAGGGGCATCGGTGGCTCCTCTTCCGCGCGATTCGAACCCCCGGGGCGTGACAACAGCGGCCCCACGCGACCTATCGGTCTCCTGGGTCCTTAATTGCAAGGTAAGGGGTGGGACCCATTTAATCCTTACATAACCCCTAACAGCTCTCACTAAGAACGATAGGATCTCCTATGCCTCGAAACCCGCCCGCGCACGTAGGCCGGGGAGGGTTTGACTAATACCTAAGAATTTCTCCCCCAATCCGCACTAGGCACGTCGGGGAGTAGGGGAGGGAAAAGACAAGAGAGAGAGAGAGAGAGAGAGTCGGACGAGGGTAGTAAGCTTAGGTGTAACCGGTGCTCCTAAGCAGAGAGGAAATAGAAGTTACCTGCTGTCACTTGTTCTGAGACATCGCGTCTTCCACCGTGGTAGTTCGGGGAGTCCGTCCACAACCCTTAGGCCAACGACGTACGGCGTTACGGGTAGGGACTTGGTGTCGTAAGAATCCGCCGTGTGCTGGCCGCCGGGTAGGTCCTCCTGTGGAACGGGGGCTGCAGTACCCTCTCGTCCTTCCGGCTGCGGCGCCGCGGTAGTAGTGGCTAGTTCCTGAGGGCATGAGGCACGGGTGTGGTCCGGCTTGCCACATTTATTGCAATGGGAGTACCTCCAAAGATAGCTCGTCACTCGGTGTGCCTTCCCATAGATAACGCAGGGTTCCTGTAGCGGTTTCGGCCCTCCCGTTGGCACTTGCCCGTCTTTCTGCGCTTTCTTCGGGCGTTGGTTTGCCCGGCTCCTTGGGTTGGGGCCCCCTTGCGGAGCGGGGGTGGCAGCCTTCTTTGGTTCGTCGGGTTGTGGCGCTGGTTCCTGGGGGCATGTGAAACGTGTGTGGCCCGGCTTGCCGCATCGGAAGCAGTTGTCGAGTCTCCAAGGACAGCTCGTCACTCGATGCACCCCGTCACATATGGTGCACGGCTTCCCTAGTGGTTCGGGTCCCTCCTTCATTGTTTGCCTGATTTTCTGTTCCGACCTTGGGCACTTGGTCGCCCGGCCTTTCTGAAAGGGGTCCTCCGCCGAACCGGGGTAGGGGTATCTCTGGCCCCGATGTAACCCGGGGTATCCCTGCCGAGCACGTGCTTCGGCGAGTTCTTGCTCCGCCCGCATGGCCAAATTGACCGCCTCATGGAAGGTGGGAAAGCCTGCAGGTGGTATCCCCCTAAAGGTGTCGTCCCTGGCGCCGTACTGGAAGTGGTCGATACCCTCAAAGTCTTGTGTCAGTAGGCACAGGCGTTCGGTGAGGGTCAGCAGTTGCCCCGCCACGTCGCGCAGCTGGTTGCGTAGCAGGCGATTCGCTGCGGCTGCGGGGTCCATCCTGTCCATTTCAAAAATAGCGCTTGATGACCGAAACTCGGTCGTTATCTGTGCACACAAAGAAAACGCGTCAATCCTAACATTACTGACCTAGCACATTGACCTACGGACACACCGAAAATAAACCCCTTTTTCCCCCGTACACTCACGATCTACTTCACCTACATCTTGGTTATCTCATGTCCAATTTGCTTGTGGCATCATGCACTGTGGATGTTGGTCACCGACTACTGTGGTTAAAGTTGTTTTCTCTGATACTATTTAATCTGTCGCGCCCCGGAGGTCTAAGGATAAGCGGAAAAGCGTATACATTTTTTTTTTCTTTGTAAATAACGACCTCGCCTACCGGTGCGTGTCAGACCCGCCACATATACAAATTCACTCTTCAAACGGATAGAGTCTGCTTTGTATATGCACGGCGTCACATTTACAACAACATTCTTTAACCACACAATCACAGTGAACATAGCAAGGAAGAGTAATTCCATTTAATCACATTAAGAGATAAGCTACGGGTTTGCAAACGGTGTCCACCCGACACCCAGTTTTTCCAAAACGTCTACACATTCATGATAAAGCAGCTACATCTTTTTGAAAGGATAAATCCAGAGGTTTTCCAAGATTGTGCCCACACGACACTTGGTTTTTAGAAAGCATTTTCAAAACCTTTGTTTAATGTAAAACGGCCGCAAGTATTCATAACAGTATGTCAAAATCCACAGTGTCAACTAATTAACTATCCAACATCAAATATGATCCACAATCAAGCAAATTAAACTAACAGTTAGACTAGGAAGAGAAATGAGATAAACCAAACAAGAGTTCTGTAGTAAAGCCTCATACGACTATGGTCCTCTAGACGTTGCCTCACCACCGTCCCGGTTACTACACCTAGTCGGACCTGTCACAGTGTGGGGAAGTCAGTGACAAATAAAGTAGATGTTTCAAACAATTAACAGTAACTTTAAAACAAACGAAATACACCGGAACCTTTCGCTTTTCCTCATCATGAATCCTCATCACTTGATTTAATTACATTGTACCTGTCGGGGAGTCGACGATCTCCCCTCGTGAACAATTACTTTACTTACGTGATGCCTTTACCCCCTTCACGGTGCTAGTGCGGCACTTATAGCTGGCGTGAAGAGGTCCCCACCCGGCACTTTCACTTTTGTGGGGTACGTGGGTCATTCAGACCACTTCTCCGGAAAAGTACACCCATGCGGAGGCCAATCCGCCTGTGTACGTGTAAGCATCGAAGAACATGATAGCCGAAACCGGCATGTAACAATCACCGCGACACTTAGTCGCCACAGTTAATAACAGAAGAAACGGTACATATTCATGCGAAAGGTTAAATCAATTGAAACATCTCATCTACTTTATTAGACAGGTTATTATACTTTTTACAATGACATATTGCACTTATTGCAAAGGGTACCCACCTGGTTGCGGAAAGATCGGAGCACTTGGATCTTTAACACACTCCCGCCGCGCACTTGGACCTAAAGAAGTCCCCAAAAATGATAATTAATAAAACACACTAACACCGCTAAAACGGAAATCCAAAACTAACCCCGCGACGAAAACCCAAAAACGGTGCTCTTACAACATTTGACGGCTCCCCGCGCGCCCTCCCACGCGGAAGTCGTCGCCCGCGGAGTTTGCCCGCGCGGATGCCCCGCGCGGCACGAAACCGCGCGGCGTGCGTCCGTGGGCGGCGCCCGCGCGGCGCCCGCCGGCCCGCGGGTGCCCCGCG
This sequence comes from Tillandsia leiboldiana, assembly GCA_029204045.2. Taxonomy (NCBI): domain Eukaryota; kingdom Viridiplantae; phylum Streptophyta; class Magnoliopsida; order Poales; family Bromeliaceae; genus Tillandsia; species Tillandsia leiboldiana. The sequence continues at coordinate 22,421,091 of CM055067.1, forward strand.
CGGCGCAAGGCCGCGGGGTGTGTGTGCCCGCGGGCGGCGCCTGCGCGGCACCTGCCCGCCCGTACGGCACCCGCGCGGCGCCTGCCCGCCCGCGGGCGCCCCGCGCGGCACGAGGCCGCGCGGTGCACACCCGTGGGCGGCGCCCGTGCGGCGCCCGCCCATCCGCGGGCGCCCTGCGCGGCACGAGGCCGCACGTTGCACGCCCGCGCGGCGTCCGTCAGCCCGCGCGGTGCCCTAGCGGCGCCCGCGCGTCGTCCGTCCGCTCGCGCGGTGCCCTAGCGGCGCCCGCGCGTCGTCCGCCCGCCTGCGCCGTGCCCTTGATCGCTCGACGGTGGCGGCGGGCCGGCGATGACGACGGGGACAGAGACGGCGATGACGACAATGAAAAAGATACGAAAACCCCAATAATACAACAAAACGAATTCTACTTACCGAAAATTCCGGCGGGGAAGTCGACCGATCGCACTCCTTATTCCGGTACGTGGTTCGGGGTAATCGGATTCCTCCGTCTTCTTCCTCTTTCTTTCTTTTTTCCCTCCTCCGGTTAGGGTTCCGCCTTTTTCTTCTCTTTTCTCCCTCGTTCTCTCCGGCTAGGGTTTCTCTTTTTGCAAAAAGTGGGATTTTTCCCTTTCGTACGTACAATTAAATCCCAGCTTTTAATATCTTTCACCGAATAATTAATTCTTTAATTAATTAATCCTACGGGATAAACCCACATTTCCTCGTAAAGCGTGCAGGATATTTTGCACGGATTTCGATGCACGTTAAGTCACCGCAACTCTAAAACCCTGTTCCGGGAGATCCCTACGTCGGATTTCAGATCCGATTGCACCGTCGGTCATCATTTTTCGAGCCCTTTTACAGAAAAATACCCGTGCCACCCATCGACCGACTCACGAAAACTCGGTAATTCAAATTCACTAAAAGAAACACTTTATTAACAGGAGGGTAAAAATTACTAGAAAAGTCGTGTCATTACACTATTAGCCAGCAGGCTAAGTAGGGGTTGTGGCCTTTGGATCATCTCATCTTATAGTAGCATGACTGCCGGGCACGGGCCCGTTGGGCGAGATTTCCAAAGGGATAAGCAACTTGAACTAAAACACAAGAATATGAATGAGTAAAAGAAAATGTACAGTGGCCAAGGTGGTCGGATTAGCATAACCCCTTTGTAGCGGCATAGTGGCCGAGCTTATGAATAGTAGCCTAGTATGGCATGATATGGTAGCAATGAGACATTGAATGTACACAGTTAGTGTAGAGATATTCTTACATGTATATGAGCATGTTAGTTAGCATCTGTAGTTTCCTTATCATATATTATCTTGCTATCTATTGCTTCCATTGGACCAAGCGGTGTAGAACATTCTTTCTCGGTGGTTGAACCTAATGAAAACTTTTAGTAGTTCTCACACCCTTGGGTGACCATTTTTATAGGTTCAGGTACAGCCAGTGAGGCATGCGACAGGGGCAAGGGCCAGCAGCATAGAGACCTAGAGGGTCTAGCAGTTATTACCTTTTTTGGTTATTATTAGTGAACTTTGTATTGTGAGGGAAAAAATGTAAATTGTAATATTATTTAAATTTCAAGTTGAGAAAGAAAAATGTAATTAATTATATATTGTGGTTCACTCATTTATTGCTTTCATTACTTATTAAACTTGTTGTTTATTGAATGAAAGTGTTAGTTAGTAGTGATTTTTACTCTGATATTATTCTTCATTGATTGATCACTTTCATTGAGATGGTTGTGACCATTCCTTTCGGGTATAGAGTGGTCATGCCCCATCGGCGGGTCTGTTGGCCTGCCCGAACTATCCAAATTGGCGGTCTCGGGGTGTGACATGAACAATACTTTATACCTTGATGTACGAATTCATTCGAGATCGACATAATCTCTTTGGTAATCACTATTGCGCATTCTCGTGGAGTAAACAGAGGTTGGGCGGTCATGTGTCGTCAAAAGTTGCTTCTCCACATATACTTTTATGCAACCATGAAATGGAAAAAAATTTGTCACGCCTACAATCTCATGACCACTTGATATGACAAGTAATTCTCATTCATTAGGTCCCATTGGATATCGAACTATTATGCGGAGACGGACGTCCACTCGATCATAATTAGTGATCTTGTATATTTCTGTTTTGAAATCCCGAAATGTGATGTTGCGGCGGATGCCGATCAATTCTTTATAGCCACCAATGTATTGTGGTATATTATTGTTGACGACTAAATTTTCGTCCCAATGGTTATAAAAGGGAACACATTCACCAGACATAATAACCTACTAAAAATAATATTATACAATATTATACAATATGACAATAAAATTATAACTATTATGTGAAATCAAAATTTACTGAATTGTGGAGAGCGTCGGCGCGAGTTCTGTGTCGATGGAGGGCTCTAGAAAAAGGAGATGACAACGAGATAGTAAGAGTGAGACAGAGAGAGTGAGAGTGAGAGTGAGAGAGGGGGAGAGGGAGAGACAGAATGTATGTGTGAGAGAGAGGGAGAGAGGGAGAGACAGAATGTATGTGTGTGAGAGGGAGAGAGACAGTGAGAGTTCTTTCTCGGGGAGAGAGACAGTGAGAGTTCTCTCTTGGGGAGAGAGAGTGAGAAAGAGTGAGAGAGAGAGTGTCTGAGAAAGAGCCTGAGAGAGAGAGAGAGAGAGAGAGAGAGAGAGAGAGAGAGAGAGAGAGAGAGCCAGAGAGAGACATAGGGGGGTCGGCTCTGTGGCGGCGGCGGGACACAGAAAGTGAGAGGTGAGAGAGAGCTAGAGAGAGAGGGAGAGAGACAAAGACAGAGACAGACAGAGATAGGGGGGCGGCTCTGCGGCGGCTGTGTCACACCCCGGGGGTAAATCATAATCGGAAAACAACCCAATTTTTTTCTTTAAAATCCTTTACCCTCCGGCACATGCCCAGACCCGCCACATATACAAGGTTACTAAATCAAACGTACAGAGTCTCCCCTGTATATGCACGGCGTCGCACAACATACAATCACCAATCACCAATAGCATACACATTCTCACACAAAGGATTACATGAACTTATACAACATTCAAAGGAGAAACGCCCACTCGGCATACACCAATTTGAAAGGATAAAGCCACAAGGTTTTAAAATAGTGTCCGCCCGACACTCTATTTTAGAAATCCGTTTTCGCAATCATTTTATCTTTTCAAAACCTCCACATGCACATCCAACCGTCACAAGATAAGAATGAAAGATCAAAGTTCATTATCCCACATCACTAAGGCATTCATGTTCCAAGGTTCATATCACATCATCCACAACGAGTTGTCAAATATCATGCTAACCATATCTACATAGTGTACCAACAAAAGAGGAGTAAAAAAGAGTCACCGAAATGACGCAAATGCGATGTCACTCGTGAGCCGAGGCCTCTCCTTCGTCCCCGCCGGATCCTGTCACATGGTGGGAGTCAGTGACCAAAATATAGGAAAGGAAATAATCAATAACATAAACATGATATGCAGTAACGAGGTACAAAAAGTAAATAGGACAACAAACTGGAAACCGGAACATCCGTTCCACTCATACCATCCCTTAGTCCGTAGACCTAAGGAATAACCAACCTTGCTCAATCCTCTGGTGCTCTTCTCACCCTCCCCTTACTACCTTTGTAGTATCCTGACTTTTCTGGTGCCGTTGGTGACCCTTGTCGTTTAACGTTGGTTGTAGGTGCCCTCTCTTATCGACCTTTAGTGGTTTGTGTTTTGGTGCGTGTTAGTATTTTTCGGTAATAGGGCTCGTGAAACGACAAACGGTGGTACGTCCAGATCCCCAATCCGACTCCCGGATCTCCCGGAATAGATTTTAGAAGTGCGGGGTATCTGTACCGCGCATCGGAGTTCGCGCCATCTTTTTGACACGCTTTCCGGGGCGATTAGGGGTAGGTCTGCGTTGGACTAGGTAGCAACTTTATTTAAATAGAGTGTTGGAACGGGTAGGGGTTCCTACCGTGACCTAACTGACCCTCAGCCGGTACGGTACGCACGAGGTTAGGGTTTCAAGGAGGGTTAGGGTTTCTTTTTCCTCGTTAGTATTTAAATGCGACCTATTTTGACCCCGCAAGAAGAATCACGTTTAACCTAGCCGTCTGGGAAAAGGGAAGAGCGAACCTCGTCTCCTCGCATTGTGCGTACCGGAGGCTGAAGACGAGACAGGATCAGTTTCTTCCGTGGGAACCTCGAGGTGAGCTTTCGAGTCCCCTTCTCTTTCTTTTTCTTTTTCTCTTCTTCTGGTCGCGGTTGTAAACGGGGGGAGGGGGGGAGAGGCTGGGTTCGTTGCTGCCCGCCCGCCGCGCGGGGCTGCGCCCGCGCGGGGCGCCTCCTTGCTGCCGCGCCGCCGCTACCCGCGCGGGCCTGCGCCCGCGCGGGGCGCCTCCATGCTGCCGCCGCCGCACGCGCGGGCCTGCACCCACGCGGGGCGCCCCTTCGAGTCACCGCTGCCCGCGTGGCTTTATGCCACGTGGGGCGCCCCGCAGCCGCTGTCGCGTCGCCGCCGCCGCGTGGCTTTGTGCCACGCGGGGCGCTCCGCTGCCGCCGCCTCGCGCTGCCGTCGCGTCGCCGCTGCCCGCGTGGCATCGTACCGCGCGGGGCGCCTCTCTGCCGCTGCCGCGGTCGCGCCGCCCGCGTGACTCGGTGCCACGTGGGGCTCCGCCACCGCTGTCGCGCCGCCGCCGCCGCCGCTTTTGCGTCGCCGCCGCCGTGTGGCTTGTTGCCACGCGGGGCTTTGCCACCGCCGCTGTCGCGTCGCCGCCGCCGCGTGGCTTTGTACCACGTGGGGCCCCGCCGCCGCCGCCGCGCTACCGTCGCGTCGCCGCTGACCGCGTGGCTTTGTGCCGCGCGGGGCGCCTCTCTGTCGCTGCTGCGGTCGCGCCGCCCGCGTGGCTCGGTGCCACGCGGGGCTCCGCCGCCGTTGTCGCACCGCCGCCGCTGTCGCGTCATCGCCGCCGCGTGGCTTGTTGCCATGCGGGGCTTTGCCACCGCCGTGTGGCTTTGTACCACGCGGGGCCTCGCCGCCGCCGCCGCCGCGCTACCGTCGCGTCGACGCTGCCCGCGTGGCTTTGTGCCGCAAGGGGTGCCTCTCTGCCGCTGCCGCGGTCGCGCCGCCTGCGTGGTTCTGTGCCACGCGGGGCTCCGCCGCCACTGTCGAGCCGCCGCCGCTGTCGCGTTGCCGCCGCCGTGTGGCTTGTTGCCACGCGGCGCTTTGCCACCGCCGCTGTCACGTCGCCGCCGCTGTCACGTCGCCGCCGACGGTGTCACGTCGCTGCCGCTGTCGCGTCGCCGCCGCCGCTGTCTCGTCGCCGCCGCTGTCAAGTCGCCGCCGCCGCGTGGCTTTGTACCACGCGGGGACTTGCCGCCGCCGCCGCCGAGCTGCCGTCGCGTCGCCGCTGCCCTCGTGGCTTTGTGCCCCGTAGGGCGCCTCTCTGCCACTGCCGCGTTCGCACCGCGCGCGTGGCTCGGTGCCCCGCGGGGCTCCGCCGCCGCTGTCGCGTCACCGCCGCTGTCGCGTCGCCGCCGCCGCGTGGCTTGTTGCCACGCGGCACTTTGCCACCACCGCTGTCGCGTCGCCGCCGCCACGTGCCTTTTTACCACGCGGGGCCTCGCCGCCGCCGCCGCCGCTGCGCTGCCGTCGCGTCGCCGCTGCCCGCGTGGCTTTGTGCCGCGCGGGGCGCCTCTCTGCCGCTGCCGCGGTCGCGCCACCTGCGTGGCTCGATGCCACGCGGAGCTCCGCCGCCGCTGTCGCGCCGCAGCCGCTGTCGCGTCGCCGCCGCTGTCGCGTCGCCGTCGCCGCTGTCGCGTAGCCGCCGCCGCGTGGGTTGTTGCCATGCGGGGCTTTGCCACCGCCGCTATCGCGTCGCCGCCGCCGCGTGGCTTGTTGCCACCGCCGTAGTCGCGTCGCCGCTGTCGCGTCGCCGCCGCCGCGTGGCTTTGTACCACGCGGGGCCTCACCGGCGCCGCCGCCGCACTGCCGTCGCGTCGCCGATGCCCGCGTGGCTTTGTGCCGCGCGGGGCGCCTCTCTGCCGCAGCCGCGGTCGCGCCGCCCGCGTGGCTCGGTGCCACGCGGGGCTCCGTCGCCGTCGCCGCGTGGCTTGTTGCCACGCGGGGCTTTGCCACCGCCGCTGTCGCGTCGCCGCCGCGTGGCTTTGTACCACGCGGGGTCCCGCTGCCGCCGACGCGCTGCCGTCACGTTGCCGCTGCCCGCGTGGCTTTGTGCCGCGCGGGGCACCTCTCTTCCGCTGCTGCGGTCGCGCCACCCGCGTGGCTCGGTGCCACGCGGAGCTCCGCCGCCGCTGTCGCGCCGCCACCGCGTGGCTTGTTGCCATGTGGGGCTTTGCCACCGCCGCTGTCGCGTCGCCGCCGCTGTCGCGTCGCCGCCGCTGTCGTGTCGCCGCCGCCGCGTGGCTTTCTACCACGCGGGGCCTCGCCGCCGCCGCCGCCGCGCTGCCGTCGCGTCGCCGCTGCCCGTGTGGCTTTGTGCCGCACGGGGCGCCTCTCTAGCGCTTCCGCGGTCACGCCGCCCGCGTGGCTCGGTGCCACGCGGACCTCTGCCGCCGCTGTCGCGCCGCCGCCGCGTGGCTTGTTGCCACGTGGGGCTTTGCCACCGCCGCTGTCGCGTCGTCGCCGCCGCATGTATTTCTACCACGCGGGGCCACGCCGCCGCCGCCGCCGCGCTCCCGTCGCTTCGCCGCTGCCCGCGTGGCTTTGTGCCGCGCGGGGCGCCTCTCTGCAGCTGCCGCGGTCGCGCCGCCCGCGTGGCTCGGTGCCACGCGGGGCTCCTCCGCCGCTGTCGCGTCTTTGCTGCCGCGTGGCTTGTTGCCACGTGGTGCTTTGCCACCGCCGCTGTCACGTCGCCGCCGTCGCGTGGCTTTGTACCACGCGGGGCCTCGCCGCCGCGCTGCCGTCACGTCGCCGCTGCCCGCGTGGCTTTGTGCCGCGCGGGGCGCCTCTCTACTGATGCTGCAGTCGCGCCGTCCGCATGTCTCGGTGCCACACGGGGCTCCGCCAACGCTGCTGTTGCGCCGCCGCCGCTGTCGCGTCGCCGCCACCGCGTGGCTTGTTGCAACGCGGGGCTTTGCCACCGCCGTTGTCGCGTCATCGCCGCCGCGTGGTTTTGTTCCACGCGGGCCCTCGCCGCCGCCGCCGCCGCCGCCGCGCTGCCATCGTGTCGCCGCTGCCCGCGTGGCTTTGTGCCGCGCGGGGCGCCTCTCTGCCGCTGTCGCGGTCGCGCCGCACGCGTGGCTCGATGCGACGCGGGGCTCCGCCGACGTTGTCGCGCCGCCGCCGCTGTCGCGCCGCCGCCGCTGTCGCGTCGCCACCGCCTCGTGGCTTTGTACCACGCGGGGCCCCGCCGTCGCCGCCATGCTGCCATCGCGTCGCCGCTGCCCGCATGGTTTTGTGCCGCGCGGGGTGCCTCTCTGCCGCTGCCGCGGTCGCGCCGCCCGCGTGGCTCGGTGCCACGCGGAGCTCTGCCGCCGCTGTCGCGTCGCCGCCACCGCGTGGCTTGTTGCCACGCATGGCTTTGCCACCGCCGCTGTCGCGTCACCGCCGCCGCGTGGCTTTGTACCACGCGGGGCCTCGCCGCCGCCGCCGCCGCACTGCCGTCGCGTTGCCGCTGCCCGCGTGGCTTTGTGCCGCGCAGGGCGCCTCTCTACCGCTGCCGCGGTCGCGCCGCCCGCATGGCTCGGTGCCACGTGGAGCTCCGCCGCCGTTGTCGCGCCGCCGCCGCTGTCGCGCCGCCGCCGCCGCGTGGCTTGTTGCCATGCGGGGCTTTGCCACGCGGGGCTTTGCCACCGCCGCTGTCGCGTCGCCGCCGCCGCGTGGCTTTGTGCCATGCGGGGCCTCGCTGCCGCGCTGCTGTCGCGTCGCCGCTGCCCGCGTGACCTTGTAGCACGCGGGGCGATTCTCTGCCGTCGCCGCGCGGCCCCTCCGTTTTCCGCCGTGTACATCCTTGTTTCTTTTGTTTATTACGGTTGGGTTGTCCGTTGGTAGCGTCTCTGCTTTTCTGGTCTTGATGTTTGTCTTTCTGGGGACTCCGTAGGTCGGGGTATCGGTCGGGAAGGGGGAGTGGATAGCGAGTTGCCTTCTAGCGTACCGATCAAGCGCTGTTCAGGTGGGTTCTCTCCTCTGTTACCTCGGGAGTGTGTAGAAGGAATTACGTTTTAACATGAATAAAGCAACATATATTTCATAATCGCATCTAACCCCTGTTTCACATAAGCATGTTTACTATTTATACCTCTGATAACTGCGGGTCGCTTTGGGTACGACACACCCATTTATCAAACATTTGAGCCCAAGGTTTGCTTGCACGCACACCGGCGGTTTGGCCACCGCATTGGTGTATTTTTTCGGAAAGATGGCATGTTGGCCCGTGTACCCCACGACTAGTGGTGATGGGGACCCCTCACGGCTGCTCTAGAACCGCACGAGCGCCGGGGAGGGGTATAGGCAAATCACGAGAGGCAAGTGCACAAAATTGATGCTTTCATGAGGAAGGAAAGAAAGACAGGTTTACTGGTCTGGCGCATTTCAGGGTACCGTGGCTCTCTTGGGAGGGGATGAGCGCGGACGCGTTGGTGGCGGTTTGCTTTATTTTCGGTTTTCTTTATCGCACATATTACTATACCTTGATCATGTTGCATCTTGGCAATGTTGCTGACTCCCCACTCTGTGACAGGTTGGTCGGGCGCGGGCACGGGACGACGGTGAGGACTGATTGCGAGGACGTGTCACGGGTTTAGCTTACTAGAGTGACATATGTTAGGATTTAGTCGTTTAGTTATGTTCGGTTCCGTATGTGGTGTGGTGTGGTGTGGATATGTTTATTTCTGTGGTGACTTTGTTTATTCTCGTACTCTGTAGTTAGCGGTCCATTTTCGAACCAGGGAAAACACGTTTGCGAAAACAGCTTTTAAAATAACGAGTGCCGTGTAGGCACCGATTTTAAAACCCATGGATTTATCATTTCTAAAGATCGGCGACCGTGCTAGCTAGTTATTTTACTCTCTCTCTCTCTCTCTCTCTCTCTCTCTCTCTCTCTCTTTACTTGTGTGAGTTGTGATTGTGGTTAATGTGTGAATATGTTTGGGAGTGGGTTAACACGCCTGACGCGTGGACCGCGTTGCTGGGCCGGCCCGATGTAGCAGCTGCGGGCCGGGTTGGTGCAGGAGGGCGGCGCGCCGGGTTCACCAACACGACCTGCAGCCGCCTGCGCCGGGTCCACGCCTGGAGTGTAGACCACGCTAACGGGCTGGGCCGAATGCATAGTATAAGCTCCCTTTTTGCGTTTTCTTTTCCCCTTTTGCCTTCCGCAGCTCCGGCGGTGACCCCACGACCACCACTACTACGAGGCGACCCGGTGACCCCATGACCACCACTACTGCGACGGCGACCCCGCGAACATGGTAACGGCGGCGATGGCCTCCTGTTTAATACAACGGGGCGGCGGCCTCCCATTTTAATCTAATGGCGGCGACGGCCTCCCGTCTGAACCGACGGCGGCGACGACCTCCCGTTTACCCCCCGAACTCCGACGAAAATTCCCCAAAAACCCACACGACAATACGGAAACTTCACAAAACAACAAGAACAACAACAAAGAAGCCAAGATCCAACCTCTTGATCGGTGAAGGTGATGGTACGATACCCGGCTCCGTCCTCTGCTCTCCGGTCTCCCGAACGGTCGGTGCTCCCTTCTCCGTCGCCCCACCATGATGCCGATTCCCGATCCCGATCTCCAACGAACCTTTCGAGGAAGAAGATGATGATCTCTCTTGTTACAATTTCAAAAATTAGGGTTCTAACCTCTCTCTTGAGTATGTAAACTAGAAATCGATGCCCGACTCCTTTATTTATAAGAGAGTTCGAAACAACCCTAACCATTTTTTAACAAACTGAATCTTTTTGCAACAAACTAAATCTTTTGTAACAAATTTCACCTTTTGTAACAAACAAATCTCTTAATTTAACTATTTCTCCCTCGATTCGCATTCAAAAGCCTTCGAAAATCACATCGTGTGTTGGCACGGATTTCAAAGCACCCAAAAGCCGAGATGAGTCTTCTAAACACATCTTTTACATCAACTTTATAAATATCACATCGGGAGTTTCGCTTACTAGAATTTCGAGCCGATCGCACCACCATTTTTCATTTTTCGAACCCTACACAATAGAATACAAATCCGACCAAAAAGACAAAACGAAAATACGGAGAAAAATATCGTGAATACCGAAAGTAGTACCGAAAGGAAAATCGTGGACACTACATCACTCCCCCCTTATGTGGGTTATGAATAATATGAATCTGAATAGGAGAAAAACCACCTAGAGGGGGGGTGAATAGGTGAAAACAATAAACACACCAAATCGTTGCGTAAAAAATAACCCAATGCGGAAAATAAATAAAGTACGCAAGATTTACGTGGAAAACTCCGTCACAGGAGTAAAAAACCACGGGACCGATAACACGGTGAAATCCACTAAGATTAAACACATACAAGGTGATTTACCGTAACCCTACGACTCAACCTTTTCCATACGCTCCTAGTTGATCTTCTCCGCTCGCTCCGAACGCTCCTCGAATCCACGAATTGCGTGCCAACGCCGAATCCACGACGTTCAACGTCGAATCCACGACGTCCAACGTCGAATCCACGACGTCCAACCGAATCCACGGTCTTCACCAATGCGACACGTCTCGATCACACGAACGCGCCTCGCTCCGAATCCACGAGAGCGGTAGCACCTTGAATCCACAAGGCCACGCGAATCCTTGCGCCGATTCTTGGTAAAATCGTTGTTTTGTTTGGTGATGATCCTCCGAATACTTAGATCAAAGATAGATAAGAAAATACCATCTAAGTATTCTTCAATTTGATTCTACAAAAAAAAATAGGAGTTTGGAAACCCTAGAATCAAATTGAACAATATAGATGAAGAAATATGAATTTAATTGTGTTTTCCTTTTTTCTCTATATTTGTGGATTTTTCTATAATTTATCGATTATTTCGATTAATTCTCCGTCCTTTTTCGGATTACCCTAAAAGATGAAATTAGGATTTATTTATAGGTTAGAAACCTTTGGAAAGAGATAAGCATAAAAAACTGACTTAACAGAATTTTTCCCGCACGGCGGTCCGGACTGGATTTGGTTGATCCGGACTGTCGTCTTTTTTCAGCAATTTTCCTGAAAAAACAGTTCGGGGTGCGGACTGGAATTTCCTGATCCGGACTGTTCATGCGATTTCAGCAAACACATAGTTCGGGGTCCGGACTGAAACAGAGGAGGTCCGGACTGGAATTTCGCATGAACTAAACTATGTTCGGGGTCCGGACTGGAATGGTCTGATCCGGATCCTGAACATCCAACTTGCCCAGTTTTTGATTTTTACGCAATGAAAACTTATCCAAGTGTTTCTAAACTACACAAATGTATTCGGATCACCAAAAATATTTAGTTAAACGTACCTGATCATTCCGAATCCATTCTTCTTGAGATTGGTGTAATTGATCCACAATTCTCCATCTTCAATCTTCAAGACTTATACCACTTCACGAAATACGCCAAAACAAAATCCTATCTCCCCCTTTGGCGGTTTCGTGACAAAACAAAATTCACTTAAGAAAATCAAAAAGATATTTTTGTTGCTATCACCATACAACAAAAATTTACAAGTATGATCCAAATAAAAATGAATACAAGAGATAAACTCGTAAAACAGACTCTAGACTTAGACGTTTGTACTCTCTGCAAAAGAAATAATTCTTGACAAAAAAAATCGTTAGATATCTCAAGAATTCAAATATTCAATAAATAATTAGAGAGATAGAGTTTATACTCACCATGACATTAATTATCAGATATGTATGAAAATTTAACAAACAAAGATTCACATATCCCTAATCATTAAAATCCAAATGTCATGTCAAAATAATTAACAAGTTAACAAATATGTCAGTTATCAAGCAACTTGTTAGTAATATTACATGCCCAAATAATTAGTCAAATAGTTAGTCGGGGCATGCATCCAACTTACCTTCAAAGTTCTCAAAGTTCATCAAGTTTCTCCAAACTTTCAAGTTCAATGTCTACAATGTCTCTCTCTCCCCCTTTTTGTCACAAAAATTAGCCAAAGCTAAAAAGAAGGGAGTGCAAAGTTCTCAAAGATTAAGACCTGCAAGAGAAGACATTAAAACAAAATGTTCAATCTAGATTTGACCTGTCCGAGTTGCTACAATCCAATTTGTTTAAAATTCCCTTGAGCTGTCTTGATATTCTTGAACATTTTCTTTTCATCTGTTGTTGTCCAGAAGTGATACGTTGTATGTCAATGGACATTTTTTCCTGTTCTACTGACAATCTCCTCTGTTCTTGTCGGATGGAGGACATAGATATATCATCCTCTGTCGTGTCTTTCCTAGAGGTCGAAGGAGGTAGCGAGGATGCAGATGGTGCATTTCTACCTTCAATCCATGAAGATTCTCTAGGAAGAGATTGTTCTCTGGCAAATGGTTCATTAATGTGAATTTCACTGCCCCTTGGACTCTTTCGTCTAGCATACTGCTTGGTCATTGAGCAAGACTTCAACGGCTTTTTATTCTTTAAAGCGAACATGTCTTCTTCATCAACAACCTGCTGTATTTCTCTGCAAATTTCTTCCCAATCTTCGTCGTCTGATTCTGAATCATTTTGAAGGACATTCTTCGTCTCTTCCTGACTTGCTTTATCTTGCTCCTTTTTAATTGACGCTCGTGTGCCAAACATTGCGACAACAAGCACAAGAGAGTTTTAAAAGGAAGTCACCTGTGAGCAAGAACTCAAAGAACATGAAAAATTGTTTAATTTCCAAAAAATTGAAAAAACTTTCCCAAACAATCCTTATCATGTAGAGAGACTAGGAATCAAGTTAGTTTTGCAAAAAGAATTTTAAAAATAGATCAATCACATGATTTTCGAAAATTCCCGAATTTTGCCCTAAAACCGAATTTTTAGAAATCGAAGCTCAAAAATTTGTTAATCAAATGAATATAAAGCATAGGAACAAATCTAAGGTGTCCAGAGTTCTTATTTCAAAAGAAATTTGATCAAAAACCATGCAAAATTGAAGATTAGCCATGAAATCCTTCACGTATGGATGAACAAAAGCAAAAATAGTGAATAAATCAAGTTTTGATCAAAAGAACTTATTTGGATCGGGTGAAAACATATTTGCAAAAGATCAAAAACTTCTTGATTCTAGAGAGAGAAACTCTAGGAGGCTAAAAACAAAAGTTTAGAAAAGAATAGAAATCAAACGATCCTTCGTTTCTATTAAAACCTAGCCGCGGTCCGGATCGGGTTGGAATCCAGTCCGGATCGGCTACCCGCAGAAAAATCCCATCGTTCGGGATCCGGACTGAGTCTATCCAGTCCGGACTGCCTGCAACTTTTTCTCCAGAAAAATTTGTAAAAATTTTAGAAAAATCCAGAAAAAGTATGTAAGCATTCTTGCATATCAACTGTATACAAAAAAGTATCGTTTCACATCAAAAGAAATAGATTATGCTAAATCTATCATTAATAATCAAATAATGAAATGAAAATTTATAAAAGTTATATCCTCTAAAGTTGAGCAAGTTCAAAACATCAATCACGATCTAATGAGTAACGTGTTTATCAAATCATCAATTGAATAAAGAAAATGAAGACACGAAGATCGATAGATGTTTGACATCCCAAATGTGATGATCCGGATCTCCGCAGAGCACTTGCAGTGTGATCAGCTACTTCTAGAGGCTCTTTGCTTGTGTTGGAGGTGTTTGTGCGTGTATTGGACTCAGGAAATGGACTCGGCGCGAAATTTGGGTTAAGAACACTTATTTGGAGGCCTTCGACAAATTTTAGAAGTGGAATTGGGCAAAACAGACAGCGGATTTGGATTCAGCGCGCGAAAACGATGAAAATGGACTATTTACTTGTATTTTTCGGAGCCCGGATGCCAAAACACAATATTCGAGGCAAGGTTACTGTTCTGGCGGCCGGGGGGCAGCGCCGGTGGTGCGGGCAGTGGCGGAGCGCGGCGGCGGGCAGAGGCGCGGGCCGCTCGGTCCACGGGGCCGGCGTGCACCGGGGCAGGACGCGCGGCCTGGTGCATGGACCGGCGGGGGACACGTGGCAGCTGGTGGTTGGAGCGGTGTAGTGGGCTCGGTCCACGCAAGGAGCGTAGTAGGTGTCTCGGGCTGCGTGCGCGGCGTGGTCGCCGGCAGCGCGGGTGCCCGCACGTGGGCGCGACGACCGAGGCGCCGACACAGGCGCGGGGGCTCGGCCACGTGTCGCGAGCGGGATGGTCAGGCCCGCTGTTTGCTGTTCGGGGCCACATGTCGCAACCTGGTTGATTCGGGCGCAGATGGAATGGGGTACATTTTGGAGGACTGTAGCAGCCCGAAATATTTCGGGCGCCCGAAACCAGGGACAGGGATGGAATTTTCTGATTTGTTCAGTTTTGGCTATAAAAGCCTCCTTTGCTGCGCGTTTGGGTCTTCTTCCCGAGCTCCTCTCCTAGTAAGGCCTTTAGCAAACTTGTTTATCATTTTGTGGTGCATCTTTTGATGGATTTCCGGAATTTTTGGAGGCCACGGCATAGACGTTTTCTGCGACGCGGTGCACTGCGACGCTTCTTCGATTTTGGCTTCTACCGTCGCATTTCAGTGCGCGAGACTCCCTGAGCCACCCCATAGACTTTTGAGCTGATTTTTGCATCAGCGCGTTCACGAGAGGTACGGCTTCGATTTCCGTATTGATCACTTCGTCTCATTTTGAGTTTTGGCATAGTTCCCGAGGAAAACATTGACACCCTGTACTGCTGTGAGTTTTGGTACAGCGGTGGAGTATTGTTGGATTTTTTCTGTCTACAGGCATCGGAATGAGGCGTTTAAAGACTTGATTGATATCTACGCTTCAAGAGGAACGCTACCGTATTTTTATTGAAATTTTTGGAGGAGGCTTCAAAGGTGATAATTATGCATCTTTCGGATTGATTTACTACAGGAATTTATTTGTGGATATTTCGGCATACCGCGTTGTTGTATTTATATCTTGGCCTACAGGTGTCGGAATAAAGTGTATAAAGACTCGTTTTGGATCTACTCATCGCGAGGATCGCAACCGTGATTTTTCTGGAATTTTTAGAGGATTGTACGCATGTGAAATTCCCCCTCTTCTCTGCTGGTTTGTGGAAACAGCATATGCTGTTTGGTTGTTGTGGGGTATTGATTATTGTGTTGTGGTTGCGAGGTTGGTTGGAGCAGAGATTTGTGCGACGGAGTACCGAGGGTGCAGTTTCAGCGGATTTTGATAGCGCGTGACTACGCACTTCACCGACTTCGGCTTTGCCTGCGGAAAGCACTTCAGGTGGGTTGCCTTGTCCCCAGAACCGGTGGACAGTTCTCTAATTCTATCTAATAGAATGCATGCATATTTAGGGTACAGTATATGTGACTAAGGGGTAAGCTTAGAAATGATAATTGCATAAGGAATTGCAAGTTAATTATTCATGTTATAGCAATTGCAATAGTGGATATTCATATTGATGATCAGGGGAAGCTTACCTAAGAGATTATTACCCTATGTAATTATTAGTATGCCATGTTAGCATATCGCCTTTTTAGATTGGATTATGCGATGGGGCAGGATTATGTATCTATGTGCGGACATTACTCCGAGGAGTTGTTATGGATCATGGGTTTAGACAGATGTACTTTATTAGTGATTTGGCATGTTGTTTATACCCTTGTGGAGCCATTATGTGATTTACTCCCTTTCGTTTCTTTTGAGGACAAATGCATGCTTGTATGGACATCTAGATAGGCCATCCTTTACTGCTACACTATCATGTTGGAATCTGACTTAGGAGAAACCATGTTTACTTTTTTTCTCCTTATTCTCTAGTCAGGCGATTCTTGTTGCTCGAGTTTAGCAGGGGTTTGGGATAGTGTAGTCGAGATTTTGTATCTGGGACAGGTTGGATTAGTTTGTGGACTTGTGGGGTGTTGCGTCAACCGCGGATATTGGGCGGTTGACCGGATATGTCCTTGTGCATCAGATTGGGTATCATATTTCCTCTAGTGGATGGAGTTTCCCACTTATTGTTTACTGTTGTTTCAGTTTGGGGATCGGGTTTCCCTTTAGTGGATGAGTTTTCCCAATTTGATCAGAGTCGTGATCCAGTCCTTCTATATCGTGATACTTGTTACAGTGAGACTTGCTACAGTGAGGCTTATTACAGAGATACTTTACTCGTGTGGGTCGCTCCCCTCGAGTGCCACTCCGGAGGTAGGCCTTTGACCGAGCCATGTGTGCCGGTCTATACTTATTTTGGGATGCGAGCCATGTGTGCCGATCCCGCTGTTTCGAGCCATGTGTGTGCAGATTCCGCTACTGAGTTCTTGAGATACTGAGTTCGTGAGATTGATGACAGAGCAGCCATTACCAGGTTTTATACTGGTTCATTTGATTAGGATTATTCAGGCAGGTACACTTTTTGGTGCACTCGTGCCTGGGGGCTGAGTGGAGTCTAGCAGCTGTGTTTAGACCAGTGCTAGTGTTGTTGGGAACCGTTTGGGGTTAACGGTGGTCCCGAGGTCATTGTGAGTTATTCGATAGCGAGTTAGTTCGTATGGACACCCTACGTAATTCCTGCCCGGCAGCGGGAGGTGGTTGTAGGTGGGCGCAGGCTTGACTTGTCACGCCCCGGGTGTAAACCAGAACCCGGGGCCGTCCACAGATCCGTCGTGCACACAGATTTTTTCGTGTACACGAAGCGCTGGTAACCTGCTCAGATATAAAAGATATACATAAAGGAGCGTAAAACATAACTAAAATAAAACTACAACATCTCAGACCACAGCTAGAAAGTAAAAGTACAATAAAAACTCTCAAAATATACAAGTGTCTCTCCCAGCTCACCAAATAAGTACAAACAGCTGGCAAGAGCCAGACCCAAAATAAACTACAACTGTCTGAGAAATAAAAAGGGTACAACTGGTACACGACTAAGCTCGCAGTCGGGGTAGATGAACTATCTAATCCGCTATCCTCTTACCTCGATCTGCCCAAGACGGCCCTGCAACTCCCGCAGAAGACTCTGCAAAACAAAGGGGGAAAAGAAAAGAAAGACAATGGGGGTGAGAACTACTATATAAAACAGTAGTCTCCCCTAGTGGGCAGAAACCTCAAACTCTGACGTGCCCACTAGGACTACCAGAGGCAAAAAAGGAAAGAATTGTAGTAAGCTATAAAGGCTACTGATAAGGGAAACTACCACTACTATGCCTCTAAATGCAATATTAAAAGAAAAGACTGTATGAATGCATCAGAAAACAGTATCTGTCCAAATAACCCAATCTTGTGCCACCAGTAAAACTGGCATTGCCTGCTCAGCGGAATCTGCACACAAGGCTCGAAACCGCGGGATCGGCCCACATGGCTCGCATCCCAAAATAAGTATCAGACCGGCACACATGGCTCGATCAATGGCCTACCTCCGGAGTGGCACTCGAGGGGAGCGACCCACACGAGTAAAGTATCTCTGTAACAAGTATCTCTGTATAGCAGGACTTTGATCATGACTATGATCAAAGTGGAAAACTCCGTCCACTAAAGAAACCCCGATCCCCAATCTGGTATAATAATACTCAATAAGTGGGAAACTCCATCCACAAGAGAAATCTGATACCCAATCTGATGCATAAGTAAAACATCCGGTCAACCGCCCAATGTCCGCGGTCGCCGCAACACCCCACAAGTCCAAATCTGATAAAGTAATCAATATCTGGTTAACCGCCTAATGTCCGCGGTTGCCACAATGCCCCACAATCCATAATCGAGTCTAACCTGACCCTGACTCGATGACCTCGACTACACTATCCCAAACCCCTGCTCTAACTCGAGCAACATGCATCTGAATAGAAAGGAGAACAGCTAAACATGGTTTCTCCTAAGTCAAGTCCCAATATGATAGTGTAGCAATGAATAGTGGCCTAACTAGATGTCCAAACAAGCATGCAATTGTCCTTTACTTAGTAAAATAAACGCAATTGTCCACGAAAATAAAGCATGTTAGCAACAAATCATCACGATGGCCTAAGTACCCTATGTACTAGTAAGTCATATGCATAATATCCACAAAGTTACTAATGTAGCCTTCTCTCTCTCAAGTGATATTATCACTCTACTTCACTAATGCCATTTGTAAGCAAGTACTAACATATGTCCCATCTATCTCACATAAGCATGCAAATATCATTCAAATGGTGAAATTAGCTTTCTAATATGGAAAACGCTCCAATAAGCCTAGTGGGTAGTCAAAAGTAAGAGATTCGCAATAACACCCACCTCGAACGCTAAATCCCTGTCCAAAAGTGAAGTCCTCGCCCAAGTCAGTCAACCGCCACAAACACTGTACAACATGCCCCAAAAACATACACAATTAAACATACAAAGCTCCAACAAAAATCTGTCCAAACACAACAGTCCAGTGTTGCCCTATTTTCACCTGCGGAAAAGGCTCAGAAAATTCCAAGAAAAATATTGTCACGATCCTCGCGACGAACCGGTCGAAACGAGTACCTGCATGTTCAAATCCGAGTTCCCTACACTGAGATACAAATTCGACAAGGGAACCACCCCGAAATAAACCAATCTCAAAATCTGTAGCACAAAGTTCTGTAAACAGGGATTTTTCACCTTCGGAGAGAACACAAAAAATTCCAGGAAAATTTGAGGATATTCCTTGCGCTGTGAAGATACAAAACGACTCAGGCGCGTCTCAATTCAACGCCTGTGCGCGAAGATATTGCCAAAACACCCAAGTGCTGTCCAAAACTCCGCGAGGAAAATTGGGTCAAAAGGAAGCTCGGGAAACTCCAAGATAAACTCAAAAAGAGAGGGAGCTCAAAACAGAGAAATCGGAGTCCTACCTGTCATGAGTCCAACGGCGTGAGAATCGCCCGAATCGGAGGTCGGAGTAAGCAGGGGGAGTCCGCGCACTGAAACGCGACGAAGGCGGTCACAAATGAACGAGCGTCGCGCCGCGCCGAAAGAAAGAGAACCTTGGGATGCGTGCCATGGAAAAATTCGGGAATCCACAGATGGAACCAGCTCTGGGAGAGGAGAAATCCTTGTGAAGGTTGCTCTGGAAGAAACATAACTGAGAAAAAGCTCTCTGGGCTTGAACTGGGCCTCTTTATAGGCCCAAGCAAACAATTCCCAAAATACCGAGTGTCACTGTGGAGCGCCCGAATATTCCAGATGAAGCCACGTATCCCCCGAACAGCGGACAGCTGTGCGGGCCGCTCAGGAGCGGCCGCGTGGCTCAGCCCTGGTCAACGCGGTGGTTGGCGCCCGCCAACCCGCGGGCGCCACGTGGCCCCGTGGTCATGGGCCGCGCGTGCGGGCAGGCGCCGCCTGACTGCCCTGCCAGGCACGCACCCCGAGGCGCCAGCCGCGCCCCCGTGCGCCGCACTTCGTGAGCTCGCCAATGGTATGCTGCCACGCATCCCTGCCCCAGGTCCATACACCCGCGGGGGGACTCCGTGGACCGCGCACTCTGCGCCAGCCAACCGGGGGTCGACACGTCTCCCCCCTCTCCGGTCCATGCACCGCCGCGCCAACCCCGTGAACCACGCACCAAAAGCCGTCCAATCCGAGCCTGCCACGTGTCCTGCGCCGGGCTCATGCACCCAGCCGCGCCGCTCTGTGGACTGATCGCTGCGAACCGGCCAATAACATGCCGCCACGTGTCATGCTGGCGGTCCACGGTCCCCCCATGCACGAGAAACCACTGAAAACTTCCGGGAGTCCGTTTTTGGGCATCCGGACTCAGAAATAAACAAGCAAATAGCCGTTTTCAAGCGTTTTTCTGCGCTGAATCCAAATCCAACCTCGGTTTGGCCCAAAACCTTTTCTAAAATTCGGCAAAAGCAGCCGAAGGCCAATCCAACTAAAGATACCCCTCTGGGTCCATCAGTGGCATCCCTTTGATGCCCTATGGGTCAGACACACCGTCAATAGGTGTTATACACAGTGGATTCACCGGAAAGGTTGCATGGGAACCTGGACCACTACATGACTGGACCAGATGTGGCAGTCAGCTCGATTTGGTCGATTGTGCACTTCATGTGCGAGTGGTTGCATACCTTTCATTTGTTTTCCCCTTTTGAGCATGTAGATAGAGGCTTGGTAGCTGTTGAGTACCTCCAGCTTTCTTGTTCAGTTTTACTGCATTGTTATCTTATGCCTCTAGTAGACTTCGTGGGCAGATCGTCGGACTTGGCGGTGGTACCCACTGAGAACTCCCTTTTGGTGTAGTTCTCACACCCATTGGGGGTTTCTCCCCCCCCTCTTCTTTCTTTTCTTTCCTTTGTTTTGCAGAGTCTTAGAGGGTGTTGCTGATTCTGCGGTTGCTGTTCGATGCGAGGGAGTCGCGAGCTAGATCCCTACCTATCTTTGGAGAGTAGCTGTACCCCCTTTCAGTGGAGATCTATAATACAGTCAGTAGATTAGTTATTTTATTTTTCTCTTTTGAGAGACTGATGTATTGTGAGGATCTGACTTGTACTGAGAGCCTGTACACTGATGTATTATTTATTTCAGGATTACCTCCCTGTTGAGTTCTGAGTTTTTGTATTTGAGGATATTGTATGATTATCATTTATGGGAGATGAACTTTGTATCTTTATTTTCCAGTTGTACAGAGGATTGGTTTTAATTTTACAACAGTTTTATCTTATAGCTCTGATATTTGTTAGTTGTAGTACCTTTTCTTGCAGGTTAGACGCTTCGCCTATGCGAGGTTTTGCATAGGCGGTGGATCTGTTGGCGGGCCCGGGTCGCAGTTTCGACCCCGGGGCGTGACAGATTAGAGTGGTATCAGAGCCTAGGTTCACTTAGAAACCCTACGCTTGTGGTTTGACCCTTAGATGACTTCGTGAGAGTCGTGATTTGTAGCGAGTCCTGATTGAGTTTTACACCTCTCCCAGGGGACGGGACGAGTGATTAGCATGTTTATTCTCCTAAGCGATTATGTTGGCTGCAGACACATAACGCTGTGGAAAGGGTGACATGCTCTAGACTTTCGCTGGATTGGGTCGAGTGGTTGTCGTGTGCTGACTTGCAATTTTGTCGTGGTGAGCGGTGTCTCCCCGACGCTCGGTTTTCACTTGTGTACATCCTGTCGCAGCAGTTGAGCATGAGCGGCTGGATTTGGGCCGGATACCCAGATTGAGATTAGAGAGCTCCGGACCCAGAGGATAGGATTGTTGGAGGCATATCAGCAATAGAGTGAGCAGCTAGTTTAGGCGACCCAGAGGAGAGGATAGGATTGTTCGTAGGATTGAGCTTGGAGCCTTTGGAGGCGGAATCGTAGTTGGTGGTGATGGAGAGACTGTTTGAGAGCCCCCTTATGCCGAGAGTTTACGCAGTTGTTGAACTATGCGCTCCATGTTTGAGGGACGAGGCGCATAAGAATTGTGTATCTGGGTGTGAGTTGTGCCAGGATACCTTTCAGTTTATTCGGTTCCTCCGTTTTGGATTATGGATGCCTCGATGGAGTAGGCTTGAGTGGAGCGTGGCGCTACAATTCCTTTTGGATAGGGATCTACCGCCAGAGGTGAGTTCTGGATAGAGGCATTTGGCGCTAGCTGATGGAGGACAGATCGGCCGGCAGAGGCATTCTCGATTTCCTTCTCCAGGATTGTGGATTTCTGTGACGCCAGGGGTCGGGTGGACCCCGATAGTAGTACCAGCATTAGTAGCAGCAGCAGCGGTAGCGTGGATATGTTTTTACTGAGGGCCGCATTCATTGCCCAAGTGTGGGCAGAGGTAGAGGTCGTGCTCCCTATGTGGTTAATCAAGATATATTCTGGCAGACTGAGCGACGACCACCTGCATTGAGCGGATGAGTTGTGCCGCCCGGTTGGGGGGCGCCGCGGCAGTGGATCGAGTTGTCGCAGGTGTGATTTCGTCACCGCAGCCGGAGTCAGAGCATTTGGCATTTCTGCATGGACTAGAGGCAGGGTTGTTACCACGTGCACTAGAGGTACAGGTTACTGTTGGTGTTGTGCATGTGGAGGAGGCTGTGGGTTAGGTCCAGCACAGTTGAGGCCGCGAGTTGTACCGGCAGACTTATGGGTAGTTGTGGCGATTCAGTGTTTTGACCCAATGCTTGGGATTGGTTGGCACAGTGCCACATGATGTTTGACCGCGGAGAGAGTGGATTATGACCTTCTGTGAGACAGACAAGAG
Source organism: Tillandsia leiboldiana (assembly GCA_029204045.2). Classification (NCBI taxonomy): domain Eukaryota; kingdom Viridiplantae; phylum Streptophyta; class Magnoliopsida; order Poales; family Bromeliaceae; genus Tillandsia; species Tillandsia leiboldiana. The sequence goes on from CM055067.1 coordinate 22,443,412, forward strand.
GGGACTTGTTTGTTGAGACAGTTAGAGCGCACAGGTTACAGCGACAGTGTGAGAGGTGCTTACGGCGGCACCGGGACTCAAGGATATCCCTGTTGCCCGTGAGATCCCGGGTGTGAGTCCACCTGAGCTGATGAAGATGCCGCCAGTTAGGAAGATTGAGATTGTGATTGACGTGGTTCTGGGAACCGCGCCAACCTCGATAGCACCTCATTGGATATCACCTGTAGAGCAGAGAGAGCTGATGGTGCAGTTGCAGGATCTGATGGATTGAGGGGTCTGTTTGACCCAGTGCCACGCCGTTGATGCACGGTGGTGATGCCACGTCAGGGAGGTTTTGCTGTGGTTTGAGCGCAAGCAGGTTCGGGTTTTATTTAGGACCGTTTGATCGGGTTATACTCCGGCAGTTGTTCGTCTGCGATGCCTGTATCTATTTGGAACCTTACAACTGAGGGCTTTGCCTAGACGTCGTTCAGGACCTGGTGGGGGCATTATGAACTCATGGTGAGGCCTATTGGATTGACTAATGCCCTGCCGCCTTTAGGAATTGAGGAGTCGGGTGTTCCAGCTGTACTTGGATGGCTTGGTAGCGACATTCTCCAGGGATATTATGGTTTACTCCCTGAGTGACTTGGAATATTAGGAGCACTGGTGGATGGTGCAACCATGTCGGTGTGGAAGAAGTTGTATGCCAAGTTGTTGAGGTGCAAGTTTTAGCTTCGAGAGCATACCTTCTTGGGTCATATTGTTCTAGCCGTTGGAGCGGCAGTGGAAAACTGACCAAAATGGATTCTATTCGAGGATTGGCCGAGATCGACATTTATTGTTGAGGCGAGGAGCTTCTTGGACTGGGCAGTGCCAGCAGAGCTTGACGAATGGATGATTAGACTGATACCAGCGCCGATTGTAGCTTTGCCAGAGATGGGAGATGGACCTTTGAGTTTTGGTGATGCCTCCCATAGTGGCTGTGGAGTTACCGTGAGTTATCTTTGATCCGCACTTTATCAGTTCAGCCCTACGGGTATCGTGGTAGGACGGATCCCCGTTTTGTTGGTGGCTTTGATCCCATAGATGAGTCCTTCAGTACGCTTGCTATTTCCAGCTTTGATCGATATATCTGGACATAGGCCATGCCTGCCTGGTCATCAGTTCTGTTTATTCAGCACTTCCGTTTTATCCTGCACGGGAGAATAGAAGTTCGGTCTCAGTTTATAGCTTCTATTATACAGCTTTTGGGATACATTTTTACATATACAGTTTCTACCATGCTGTATCAGTAGAGATTACAGCTTTCAGCATCTCGAGTGGGATTTTCTCGGCTTGTCGCCCAGCGTTTGGACTTTTGACCGTGAGTTTGAGTAGCAGTACTATGATCGCCTTCTAGCCAACTTTCAGCCTCATCACCGGCGGTTTGGCCACCATCAGGGTGTTTTTTTTTTACTAGCTGAGAGGTCGACTTCAACCCGTGGGTCCGTTGGGGTTATGATAGCATGTTGAGTGACCAACAGTGGCATGAGATTGTATCTCTGGGGGTCCTTTTTGACGGTAGACTGCGGTGGAGCAGTCCATGCGGATGGGCAGGATCCGAGAGTGACTGAGCGAGGACCCCACCTATTAGGGCTCCTTGTCTTATTGGATGATCATGGAGCTGTGTTTTAGGTCGCCCTGGTTGGGTTGACACTTGAGTGTGGTGTTGGTGCGTGTTGCACTGGTTATTCTTTCCTTTCCCCCCAGCTTGGGTTGGAGTCCCTGAGGTTTTTCCACGTCTCAGCTCAGGAGTGTTATGTTTTTGGATCCCTCGCCCGTGATTGACTCATTTATTTTGAGGTCTGTGAGAGTGGTTGGAGTATGAGGGACGCCCGTTGCGAATTCTGGCTCGTGAGATGAGGGGATTGCTCAACCGGGGCTTGCAGTACTGGTTTTGTTGTTGCTGATGAATAATCACGGAGAGCGAGTGGTGATTTGGGAGCTGGAGGCGATGAGGTTGAGTACCTACCCCTGGTTTTGTGACTCCTTTTTGAGTTGTGTTAGTTTCGAGGACGAAACTTTCTTTTAGTGGGGGAGGATGTGATGATCCGGATCTCCGCAAAGCACTTGCAGTGTGATCAGCTACTTCTAGAGGCTCTTTGCTTGTGTTGGAGGTGTTTGTGAGCGTATTGGACTCAAGAAATGGACTCGGCGCGAAATTTAGGTTAAGAACACTTATTTGGAGGCCTTCGACAAATTTAAGAAGTGGAATTGGGCAAAAAGGACAACGAATTTGGATTCAGCGCGCGAAAACGATTAAAATGGACTATTTACTTGTATTTTTCGGAGCCCGGAGGCCAAAACACGATTTTCGAGGCAAGGTTACTGTTCCGGCGGCCGGGGGGCAGCGCCGGTGGCGTGGGCAGCGGCGGAGCGCGGCGGCGGGCAGAGGCGCGGGCCGCTCGGTCCACGAGGCCGGCGTGCACCGGGGCAGGACGCGTGGCGGCTCGGGAGTGGCGGGCGCACGCGCGCGCGGTCCATGGGACGCGCGGCCTGATGCATGGACCGGCGGGGTACACGTGGCAGCTGGTGGTTGGAGCGGTGTAGTGGGCTCGGTCCACGCAAGGAGCGGAGCAGGTGTCTCGGGCTGCATGCGAGGCGTGGTCGCCGGCAGCGCGGGTGCGCGCATGTGGGCGCGCCGACCGAGGCGCTGACACAAGCGCGGGGGCTCGGCCACGTGTCGCGAGGGGGATGGTCAGGCCCGCTGTTTGCTGTTCGGGGCCACGTGTCGCAACCTGGTTGATTCGGGCGCAGATGGAATTGGGTACGTTTTGGAGGACTGTAGCAGCCCGAAATATTTCGGGCGCCCGAAACCAGGGACATGGATGGAATTTTCTGATTTGTTCAGTTTTGGCTATAAAAGCCTTCTTTGCTGCGCATTTGGGTCTTCTTCCCGAGCTCCTCTCCCAGTGAGGCCTCTAGCAAACTTGTTTATCATTTTGTGGTGCATCTTTTGTTGGATTTCCGGAATTTTTGGAGGCCGCGGCATCGACGTTTTCTGCGACGCGGCGCACTGCGACGCTTCTTCGATTTTGGCTTCTACCGTCGCATTTCAGTGCGCGAGACTCCCTGAGCCACCCCATAGACTTTTGAGCTGATTTTTGCAGCAGCGCGCTTACGAGAGGTACGACTTCAATTTCTGTACTGATCACTTCATCTCATTTTGAGTTTTTGGCACGGTTCCCGAGGCAAACTTTGACCCCTTGTACTGCTGTGAGTTTTGGGACAGCGGTGAAGTATTGTTGGATTTTCTCGGTCTACGGGCATCGGAATGAGGCGTTTAAAGTCTCGATTGATATCTACGCTTCAAGAGGAACGCGCCCGTATTTTTATTGAATTTTTTGGAGGACTCTTCGAAGGTGATAATTATGCTTCTTTCGGAATGATTTACTACAGGAATTTATTTGTGGATATTTCAGCATACCGCGTTGTTGTATAATTACTCGTTTTGGATCTACTCGTCGCGAGGATCGCAACCGTGATTTTTTTGGAATTTTTGGAGGATTGTACGCATGAAATTCCCCCTCTTTTCTGCTGGTTTGTGGAAACAGCATATGCTGTTTGGTTGTTGCGGGGTATTGATTATTGTGTTGTGGTTGCGAGGTTGGTTGGAGCAGAGATTTGTGCGACGGAGTACCGAGGGTGCAGTTTCAGCGGATTTTGATAGCGCGTGACTACGCACTTCACCGACTTCGGCTTTGCCTGCGGAAAGCACTTCAGGTGGGTTGCCTTGTCCCCAGAACCGGTGGACGGTTCTCTAATTCTATCTAATAGAATGCATGCATATTTAAGGTACAGTGTATGTGACTAAGGGGTAAGCTTAGAAATAATAATTGCATAAGGAATTGCAAGTTAATTATTCATGTTATAGCAATTGCAATAGTGGATATTCATATTGATGATCAGGGGAAGCTTACCTAAGAGATTGTTACCCTATGTAATTATTAGCATGCCATGTTAGCATATCGCCTTTTTAGATTGGATTATGCGATGGGGCAGGATTATGTATCTATGTGCGGACATTACTCCGAGGAGTTGTTATGGATCATGGGTTTAGACCGATGTACTTTATTAGTGATTTGGCATGTTGTTTATACCCAAGTGGAGCCATTATGTGATTTACTCCCTTTCGTTTCTTTTGAGGACAAATGCATGCTTGTATGGACATCTAGATAGGCCATCCTTTACTGCTACACTATCATGTTGGAATCTGACTTAGGAGAAACCATGTTTACTTCTTTTCTCCTTATTCTCTAGTCAGGCGATTTTTGTTTCTCGAGTTGAGCAGGGGTTTGGGATAGTGTAGTCGAGATTTTGTATCTGGGACAGGTTGGATTAGTTTGTGGACTTGTGGGGTGTTTCAGCAACCGCGGATATTGGGCGGTTGACCGGATATATCCTTGTGCATCAGATTGGGTATCAGATTTCCTCTAGTGGATGGAGTTTCCCACTTATTGTTTACTGTTGTTTTAGTTTGGGGATCGGGTTTCCCTTTAGTGGATGAGTTTTCCCACTTTGATCAGAGTCGTGATCTAGTTCTGCTATATCGTGATACTTGTTACAGCGAGACTTGCTACAGTGATACTTGTTACAGAGATACTTTACTCGTGTGGGTCGCTCCCCTCGAGTGCCACTCCGGAGGTAGGCCTTTGACCAAGCCATGTGAGCCAGTCTAATACTTATTTTGGGATGCGAGCCATGTGTGCCGATCCCGCGGTTTCGAGCCATGTGTGCAGATTCCGCTACTGAGTTCTTGAGATACTGAGTTCGTGAGATTGATGACAGAGCAGCCAGTACCGGGTTTTATACCGGTTCATTTGATTGGGTTTATTCAGGCAGGTACTCTTATTGTTGCACTCATGCCTGGGGGCTGAGTGGAGTCTAGTAGCTGTGTTTAGACCAGTGCTAGTGTTGTTGGGAACCATTTGGGGTTAACGGTGGTCCCGAGGTCGTTGTGAGTTTTTCGACCGTTGTGTGAGAGATTGAGGATCTTGATTCTATCCGTTCTGAGAGAGAGCGTGGATTTTGACTATAGCCTGCATGCGCCACTATTCGATAGCGAGTTAGTCTGTATGGACACCCTACGTAATTTCTACCCGGCAGCGGGAGGTAGTTGTAGGCGGGCGCAGGCTTGACTAGACCAGATGTGGCAGTCAGCTCGATTGGGTCGATTGTGCACTTCATGTGCGAGTGGTTGCATACCTTTCATTTGTTTTCCCCTTTTGAGCATGTAGATTGAGGCTTGGTAGCTGTTGAGTACCTCCAGCTTTCTTGTTCAGTTTTACTGCATTGTTATCTTATGCCTCTAGTAAACTTCATGGGCAGATCATCGGACTTGGCGGTGGTACCCACTGAGAACTCCCTTTTGGTGTAGTTCTCACACCCATTGTGGGTTTCCCCCCCCCTCTTCTTTCTTTTCTCTCCTTTGTTTTGCAGAGTCTTAGCGAGTGTTGCTGATTCTGCGGTTGCTGTTCGAGACGAGGGAGTCGCGAGCTAGATCCCTACCTATCTTTGGAGAGTAGCTGTACCCCCTTTCAGTGGAGATCTATAGTACAGTTAGTAGATTAGTTATTTTATTTTTCTCTTTTGAGAGACTGATGTATTGTGAGGATCTGACTTGTACTGAGAGCCTGTACACTGATGTATTATTTATTTCAGGATTACCTCCCTGTTGAGTTCTGAGTTTTTGTATTTGAGGATATTGTATGATTATCATTTATGGGAGATGGACTTTGTATCTTTATTTTCCAGTTGTACAGATGATTGGTTTTAATTTTACAACAGTTTTATTGTGGTGACCTGGATCTCTGCAGGGCTTCTACAGTGTGACCAGCAGCTTTTGGAGGCCTACGTGGTGTGTCGGTGGTGTTTATGCACAATTTGGACACAAGTGATGGACTTCGGGCTTAAAATGGATCACGTGGGTGATCGGTTGACCCCGTCGGATGTTTAGAAGTGATTTCACGCGAAACGGATATCAAAATTGGACTCAGTGCGATGTTTGGACAAAAAAACACCTTTCCGGATGCCTTCGGCAATTTTTTGAGTTGGAATTTGGCAAAACGGACAGCGGATTTTGATTCAGCGCGCGAAAACGTTGAAAACGGACTATTCACTTGTATTTTTCAGAGCCCGGGTGCCGCGCACGGATGTCGAGGCAAGGGGGCACTGTTCCGGTGGATGGGGCAGCGCCGGCGACGGCGGAGCGCAGCGGCGCGGGCTCGGGCAGGCGGCGGAGCAGGCGCGGGCATCGCGGGGGCGCGGGCGCGGGCAGTGCGCGGGCAGCGCGCGGGCGCGGGCGCGGGCAGTGCGCGGGCACCGCGCGGTGCAGCGGGGTGGTGTGCCACGTGCCATTTTTCCATTGGGCTAGGTTGGACACGTGGCAGTTTCGGAGTGGTCGGTTCAGTGGTCGCGGTCCACGGAGGAGCGTGGAGAGCCGTGGACCGGGCGGGGCCACGTGGCGGCCACTGGTTGGCCGGTCCACGTGCGCTCGGTCCACGGAGCTAGTGTAGCTGGCCTCGGGAAGCGTGCCTGGCAGGGGGCGCAGGCGGCTGGCGCAGGCGCGCACGTGGGCGCGTTGACGCCGTTTTTCGCGTTCGGGCGCGCCACGTGTCGGCAGCTGGGGTGGCCACGCGGCACGAGGCGGGAGGCTGGATCGGCTGTAGCGTGTTTTGTGGTGACGTGGCGCAACCAGAGCGATCCGGATGCGTGATGGACGGCTGGGATTGGAGCAATGTTTGAGCCCAAATCTTTCGGGCGCCCGGAATTGTCCCCCAATTTGCCTTTTTCGTCCGGATTTCAGCCTATAAATAGGTAGCAGGGGCCTATTGTGCGGGTTTTTCTGGCATTTCTGGAGCTCCCCTTCTTCGCAGAGCCTTCTACTTCATCTCCTCCTCCCTTCGAAGGATTTTCGGGATTTTTCGAGAACGTGCCATCGACGTTATCTGCGACGCAGCGCACATCGACGCACCTTGGATTTTTGGCTATTACCGTCGCTCTTCAGTCCGCGAGGCACACCGGATCACCCCGATGGAATTTTGAGCCTATTTTCAGGGCAGCGCATTCAAGAGAGGTAAGGCTTCATTTTCCGTGTTGATCACTTCTCCTCGTTTTGAGTTTTTGGCACTGTTCCCGAGGTGTTTCTGTGACCTCTTTTTCTGCTGCGAGGTTTTGGACAGCGGAGGCTTGTCGATTTTCTATCTTGACCTATGAGCATCGTAATGAGGCATTTAAGGACTCGATTGACATCTACTCTTCAAGAGAAACGCGCCCGTATTTTTATTGGATTTTTCTGAGGAATCTACAAAGGTGAGATTTAAGCTTCTTTGGAGTTGTATCCCGCAGTTTTGCAGTATTGTGGATTACCGGCGCCCCGCATTGTTTAATTTGTATCTTGGCCTATAGGTGTCGGAATGGGGCGTATAAATACTCGTTTTGGGGCTACTCGTCGCGAGGATCGCAACCGTGAATTTTTTGGAATGTTTGGAGCACTGCTTGGTGGTGAGAATGCCCCTCTGTGTGCTGTTTGGGAAAAACAGCAATGCTGTTTTGTGTACGTTTTGGGGTATGATTAGTGAATTGTGTTGTGTTGTTGTTGTTGTGGTGTTGCATGTTGGGGTGATGTTGTTTGGAGCCGAGACTGACGCGACATGTACTGAGGATGCAGGTTCAGTGGATTTTGTTAGCAAGTGGCCACGCTCTTCACCGACTTCTGCGTTGCCTGCGAAAAGCGCTTCAGGTGGGTGCTTTGTTTCCAGAACTGGTGGACGGTTCTCTAATTCTTTATATTATGATGCATGCATGTCTAGGGTACATGGTTTGTGATTTAGAGGCAGGTAAGCTTGATAATAGTAATTGTATAAAAGAATTGCAAGAATAGTATTTATGATGTATACTGAGGACTTGCATGATTTGGATATCTATGTTGATGATTAGTGTAAGCTTACCTAGGACAATGTTACCCTATGTGATTATGTAGCATGCCATGTTAGCACATAGCCCTTTATGTGGCTGGTTTATGCGATGGGGCAGGATTATGTAGCTATGTGCGGATTTTACTTTAAGGAGTTATTATGGATCGAGGATTATGGACAGGTGTAGGCATTGGTGATTTTGGCATGTGGTTTATTTTCTTATATCTTTCTTGAGGACAAATGCATGCTTGTATGGACATATAGTTAGGCCACTTTTTATTGCTACACTACTTATTGGAACTTGACTTAGGAGAAACCATGTTATCCTTTTCTCCTTCTTTGTTAGTCAGGCGGTCTGTGTTGCTCGGGTGCGAGCAGGGGTCTGGGGTAGTGTAGCCGGGACATTGGTGTCAGGGACGGGTTGCGCTGGATTGCGGTTGGCAGGGTTTTGCGGTGACCGCGGACTTAGGGCGGTTGACCGGAGGTCGGATATAGGACTTGATTATAGACGGCAGGGTATTGCGACAACCGCGGATATTGGGCGGTTGACCGGATATTTATTTATGCATCATATTGGGTACCAGATTTCTCTAGTGGATGGAGTTTCCCACTTATTGAGTACTTTTGCATCTGATTGAGGACCGAGGCTTTCTTTAGTGGTTGGGCTTTCCCACTTTGATTAGAGTCATGATCCAGTCCTGCTGATTTATGATACATATGATACTGGTTACAGTGATACTTTACTCGTGTGGGTCGCTCCCCTCGAGTGCCACTCCAGAGTAGGCTTTAGACCGTGTTTCGTGCCGGTCAGACAGTTATTGACAGTTTTTGTCATCACATCGGCGCGGTTATTGCCCGATGATGAGGACGACAGCGAGAGTTTTGCTATCACATCGGCGCGGTTATTGCCCGGTGATGAGGGCGACAGCAGGCAGTACCAGTTTTAATGGTGGCACTAGATTGGGTTTATTACAGGCAATTACTTTATTGTTGCACTCGTGTCAGGGGGACTGAGTGGAGTCTAGTAGCTGTGTTTAGACCAGTGCTAGTGTTGTTGGGAGCCGTTTGGTTTGACGGTGGTCCCATGCCGTTGTGAGTACTTTGACCGTTGTGTGAGAGGTTGAGCATCTTGAGTCTATCCGTTCTGAGAGAGAGCGTGGATTCCGACTATGGCCTGCATGAGCCACTACTCGATAGCGAGTTAGTCCGTTTGGACACCCTACGTAATTCCTACCCGGCAGTGGGAGGTGGTTGTAGTTGGGCGCAGGTTTGACTGGACCAGATGTGGCAGTCAGCTCGATTGGGTCGATTGTACACTTCATGTGCTAGTGGTTGCATACTATTCTTTGGTTCTCCCCTTTTGAGCATTTAGATAGAGGCATGGTAGCTGTTGAGTGTCTCCAGCTTTCTTATTCATTTTTTACTTTATTGGTTATCTTATTCCTCTAGTGGACTTAGTGGGCAGATCGTCGGGCCTGGTGGCGGTACCCACTGAGAACTCCCTTTTTGGTGTAGTTCTCACACCCGTTGGGGGTTTTCCCCCTCCCTTTCTTTTCTCTCATTTGTTTTGCAGAGTCTTAGCGGTTGTTGATGATTCTGCGGTTGTTGATCGAGGCGAGGGAGTCGCGAGCTAGATCCCTACCCGTCGTTGGAGAGTAGCAGTACCCCTTCAGAGGAGATCTTCGGTAGATTAGTTAGTTTATTTTTCTCTTTTGAGAGACTGATGTAGTGAGGACATGATATGTATTGAGAGCCTGTACACTGATGTATTTATTGGAGATACCTCCCTGTTGAGTTCTGAGTTTTGTATATGAGGATACTGTATGATTATCATTTTTGGGAGATGGACATTGTTGTATTATTTCCAGTTGTACAGTGGTTGATTTTAGTTTTACAGCAGATTTTCATTTATAGCTCTGATATTTGTTAGTTGTAGTACCTTTTCTTGCAGGTTGGCTGCTTCGCCTATGCGGGGTTTGGCATAGGTGGCGGATCTGTTGGCGAGCCCGGGTCGCAGTTTCGACCCCGGGGCGTGACTGATTAGAGTGGTATCATAGCCTAGGTTGTAGGTCATGGTGGACTTAGAAACCCTAGGCTTATGGTTTGACCCTTGGATGACCTCGTGAGAGTCGTGATTTATAGCGAGAGTCCTGATTGAGTTTTATACCTCTCCCAGGGGACGGGACGAGTGATTGGCATGTTTATTCTCCTAAGTGATTATGTTGGCTGCAGACAACATAATGCTGTGGAACGGGTGACATGCTTTAGACCTTCGTTGGATTGGGTCGAGCGTTGTTGTGTGCTGTTTTGCAGTTTCGTCGTGGCGAGCTGTGTCTCCCCGACGCTGGGTTTTTACCCGTGTGCATCCTGTCATAGCAGTTGAGTTTGAGCGATTGGTTTTTGGCCGGATACCCGGATTGAGGTCAGAGATCTCCGGACCCAGATGACAGGATCGCCAGAGGCATACTAGCAGCGGAGCGAGCAGCTGGTTTTGGTGACACAGTGTCGGAGCACTGAGTAACCCCCTCTGTGCCAATGTTTAGTGCCGAGGCACCGAGGCAGGGTGGATAGTTGACAGCTGGTGAGCTGAGGGGACGTGATCGATCTATCGAACCAGCTTTGGCAGTTGAACCACCCCGATTCATAGGATTGAGCTTGGAGCCTTTGGAGGCAGAATCGTGGTTGGTGGTATTGGAGAGACAATTTGAGAGCCTCCTTGTGCTGAGGGTTTACGCAGTTGCTTAACTGCGCGCTCCAGGTTCGAGGGATGAGGCGCATAGGATATGTGTGGCTGGGAGTGGATTGCGCCTGGATACCTTTCAGTTTAGTTGGTCCCTCCGTTATGGATTATTGATGCCTCGATGGTGTAGGCGTGTGTATGGAGCGTGGCACTGCAGTTCCTTTGGATAGGGATCTGCCGCCAGAGGCGAGTTCTGGATATTGGTGCTTGGCGCCTGGTGATGGAGGACAGATCGGCCGGCAGAGGCATTTCTGATTTCTTTTTCCACGGTAGTGGATTTCTAAGATATCAGAGATCGGGTGGACGCCGATGGCAGCATCAGCATCTACATCAGAGTGGTGCGGCGGTAGCATGGATTGGTGATCTGCGGAGGGCCGCATTCGTCGCCCTAGTGTGTGCAGAGATAGAGGTTGTTCTCCCCATGTGGATAGTCTTGATTTTCAGGCAGATTAAGCGACGACCACTTGCATTGAGCGGATGAATCTGTGCCGCCCGGTTGGAGGGCGCCACAGCAGCGGATCGGGTTGTCGCAGGTGTGATTTCATCGCTGCAGTCGGAGTTAGAGCAGGTTGCATTCCTGCATGGACTAGAGGTAGAGTCGTTACTACATGCACTTGAGATACAGGTTTTTGTTGTTGTTGTGCATGTGGAGGAGGCTTGTGGAGCATGTCCAGTGCAGCTGAAACCGTGAGTTATACCGGCAGACTTATTGGCCATTGTGGCGGTTCGGTGTTTTGGCCCCGTACTTGGATTGGTTGGCACAGTGGCACAGGATGTTTGACTGCAGAATGAGAGGACTTTGACCTTCTGCAAGGCAGACGAGAGGAGGCTTGGTTGTTGAGATTGTTAGAGCACACAGGTTGTAGCGACAGTGTGAGTGGTGCTTACTGTCACGCCCCGGGGTCGAAACTGCGACCCGGGCCCGCCAACAGATCCGCCACCTATGCCAACCTGCATAGGCGAAGCGTCCTACCTGCAAGAAAAGTGCTACAACTAAACAGATATCAGAGCTATAAATAAAAAAATCTGCTGTAACTAAAATCAATCACTGTATAACTGGAAATAAACAACACTGTCTGCCTCCCAAAATAATAATAATACAAATCCTCGAGTACAAGCTCTAAACCCAACCGGGAGGTAACTCCAATAAATATACAACAGTGTACAGTCTCTCAATACAAAATATCCTCACTACAAGTCTCTCAAAAGAGGAAAAGAAACCGCTAATCTACTGATGATCTCCTCAGAAGGGTACCGCTACTCTCCAACGCCGGGTAGGGATCTAGCTCGCGACTCCCTCGCCACGATCAACAACCGCAGAGTCGGCCACACCTGCTAAGACTCTGCACAACCAAAGAGAGGAGAGAAAAAGGGGGGAAAAACCCCCAAAGGGTGTGAGAACTACTCCAAAAAGGGAGTTCTCAGTGGGTACCACCGCCAGACCCGACGGTCTGCCCACCAAGTCCTCAAGAGACAAAAACTAACCCAAGTCATAAGACTGAAACGGGTAAGCTGGAAACTCTCAACAGCTACCCTGCCCCTAACTAAAGGCTAAAAGGGGGAGAACCAAACAGTGGTATGCAACCACTAGCACATGAAGTGCACCACCGACCCAATCCAACTGACTGCCACATCTGGTCCAGTCAAACCTGCGCCCACCTACAACCACCTCCCGATGACGGACAGGAATTACGTAGGGCGTCCAAACGGACAAGCTCGCTATCGAGGAGAGAAACATGCAGGCTATGGTCAAAATCCACGCTCTCTCTCAGAACGGATAGAATCAAGATGCTCAACCTCTCACACAGCGGTCAAAGTACTCGCAACAACACGGGACCACCGTCAACCAGACGGCTCTCAACAATACTAGCACTGATCTAAACTCAACTACCAGTCTGCACTCGGCCCCCAGGCACGAGTGTAACAATAAAAGTATCTGACCGAAATAAACCCAATCAAATGAACCGGTATGACACCTGGTACTGCCTGCTCTGCTGTCGAACTCAGTAACTGATCGGCACACGGCTCGATCACAAGATATGTAACGGACCGGCACACGGCTCGGTCAAAAATATAAGTAACAGACCGGCACACGGCTCGGTCAAGCCTACCTCCGGAGTGGCACTCGAGGGGAGCGACCCACACGAGTAAAGTACATCTCAGTAACAAGTATCTCTGTCAAGTGTCTCAATGTAGCAGGACTGGATCACGACTCTGATCAAAGTGGGAAAGCTCAACCACTAAGGAAAGACCCGACCTCAATCGGATGCACTAAACGATAAGTGGGAAACTCCATCCACTAAAGAAACTGATACCCAATCAGATGCATAGAGAAACACCCGGTCAACCGCCCAATATCCGCGGTTGCCGCAAAGCCCCACAACTAAACCAACCTGCCCAGACACGATGTCCCGACTATACACTACCCAGACCCCCTGCTCGAACCCGAGCAACACTGACCACCTGACTAACAAGAAGGAGAAAAGAAAAGCATGGTTTCTCCTAAGTCAAGTTCCAATAAGTAGTGCAGCAGTAAAAGATGGCCTAACTACATGACCATACAAGCATGCAATTGTCCTCAAGGAAATAAAAGGGGGCTAAAGCATAATAATAGTTCCTTTAGGAATAAACAACATGCCGGAATCCCAAAACTAGACCTGTCCACAATTCCGGGTTCATCAATAGAATGATCATAATAACTCCTCAGAGTACAAATCCGCACATAGCTACGAAATCCTGTCCCAAGCATAATCCATCACAAGAAAGGCTATGTGCTAACATGGCATGTTACATAATTTCATAGGGTAACATTATCCTAGGTAAGCTTACACTAGTCATCACATAGATGCCCAAGTCATGCAAGTCCTCAGCATACCTCATAAATACTATTCTTGCAATCATTTATACCGATATCATTAACAAGCTTACCTACTTACCAATATAAACTATGTACCCTACACATGCATGCATCAGTCATAGAGGGGTGACATCCCCACAAGTGGACTTATACTTGCCACGGCATAAACATTGCCTTAAACAATTACTGATAATAAGCTTACCCACCTGAAGCGCTTAACCCAAGGCAAACCTGAAGTCGGTGAAGTGGGTAGACGCCCACGGTCCAAAATCTGCCAACATAACACCCTCGGTACAAGTCGCGCAAGCCTCGGCCTCAAACAGCTGAAAACACCCCTGAGTACAACAATAAGGCTTAACATTACACTTTTATTCCAAAATCAACCAAACATACACAATCTGAAAATCAGTCCCAAAGCCGTGCATATTTCACCTGCTGCAAGTGCCCAGAAAAATCCAATAAAAATACCACCGTAATCCTCGCGTCGATACCTTCGAAACGAGTACCTGCACGTCCAATTCCGAGCTCCCTACACTGAGAAACAATTCCGACAAGGGAATCACCCCGAATTGAACTACTCTCAAAAACTGTAGCAACAATTACTGTTCACAGATAAACTTCACCTTCGAGAAATATACAGAAAATTCCAAGAAAATTTGGGCATATTCCTCGTGATGTGTAGATGCAAATCGCCTCTTGAATCGCCCCAATCCGATGCCTGTGCGCGAAGATATCACCAAAACACTGCTCCGCTGTCCCAGAACTCCGCCCCAGAAAAGAGGTTACAAGATGATCCGAAAAACCCATGAAAAGCTCGGAATGGGAAAGGCCAGTAAACATGGGAAACATAGCCCTACCTGTCGTGAAGACAACGGCGCAAGAATCACAGAAAAAGGTGCTCGGGGTAAGCCGGGGGAGTCCTCGCACCAAAATGCGACGAAGAAGACCACAAACGAACGAGCGTCGCGCCGCGCCGTAAAAATAGAAACCTCGATAAGCGTGCCACCAAAAATCCCAAAACTTTGCAGAAAGATGCAGCCAAACTAGGGGATCAACTTTGCTGAAGGCACCCCGGCGAGAAGAGGCTCGAAAATGGCGGAAAAGGGAGAAGAAGAGGGCTCGGATCGCCTTTTATAGGCTGCAGAAACAAATGGGAAAATACCGGATAAGTCCCGATTTCCGGGCGCTGGGAGTTTTCGGGCGCGCACTGTAGCAGCCCGAAATCCCCGCGCCCGAACACTGTAGCCGCCCGAAATCGTCCTGGGCCTCCACGTCGCCCGCCAAACAGGCGACAGCCGAACCCGCCGCACGCGTCGCGCCACGTGGCCACCCGCGGACGACGACACGTGGCACGCACCCCGGTCAACGCCCGCCTGCCGCGCCCACGTGCCCGCCTGACGCCGCCGCCTGCCACCCTGCCGCGCACAGTAGACCCACCAATAGGGGAATGCCACGTGTCAAGCCTCTGCCTAGTGAACCCGGTGCACGAAATCATGTGGACCGAACCAATACAAACCTGCCACGTGTCCAAGCCCGGTGCACCGTAAACCATGAGCCATCCCGAATACCGCGTAGACCAACCGCCGTGAACCCTCCTCTAGGATGATGCCACGTGTCCACCCCCCCGGTGCACCATGCGCCCCGCACTCTCCGTAGACCGCGCCCCGCGGACCGGCCCACTCCTTAGCCGCCACGCGTCCAGCCCCCGGTGCACGCCTGCCGCGTGGACCGGGCGGCCCGCGCCTCCGTCCGCCGCGCTGCCTGCGGCCGCTCCGCCGCTGCCGCCGCCGCCGGAAACACTGTTCCGGCGTGAACAGTGTCCGGTGCTCAAAAATGACAAGTGGGTAGTCCGTTTTAACCGTTTTCGCGCGCTGAATCCGAATTTGATGTCCATTTCGCCAAATTCCAACTCCAAAATTTGCCGAAGGCATCCGGAAAGGTAATCCTTGGTCCAAACTTCGCGCTGAGTCCAAATTTAATATCCACTTCGCGCGAAACCACTTCTAACGATCCGACGGAGTCCAATGATCACCCACGTGATCCATTAAACACACTGAGCCCAACACTAATGTCCAATTGGGGCACAAATCCCACCAACACGCCACATAGGCCTCCGGGAGCTGTAGATGATCCAGTAATCTCGACGTGGGGATCCAGGTCCTCACATCCTCCCCCACTAAGAAAAGTTTCGTCCTCGAAACTAACTCAAATCCCCCAAGGGTCCCACATACCACGGGTAGGTATCCATCAATAACGCCTCCAGCTCCCGAAACATCGCTCACTCCCCGTGATTACTTCCCAACAACAACAACAACAAGTACGGCATGGCCCGACATGCGATTTTCTCATCTCTCGAGCCAGAAATCGCAACGGGCATCCCTCGTACTCCAACAATCACAGATCTTAGAAGGGGCAAGTCAATCACGGGTGAGGGATCCAAAAGCAAAACAATCCTGAGCTGAGACGTGAAACAACACAGAGGCCCCATCAAGAGCCGGGGGAAACAGAATAACCATCTGCGCAACACGCACTAAACCACCTCCTGGTGTCTACTCAACCAGGACCACCCGAAGTATACCCACAGATTCATCCCATGAGGAAAAAGATCCAATAAGCTGGGGTCTTCACTCGGTTACTTCCGATCCAAAATCACCCGAGTGGCCTACTCAACCACGAGCTACCCTCAAAAGGGATCCTCCAGAGACACAATCTCAAGCCACGGTTGGACACTCAACAAGCCAACATAACCCCAACAGATCCACGGGTCGAAAGGATGCCCTGACGGGGACCAAACCGTCAGTGAACGGGAGGGAAAACTGGCTCGAAAGGCGATCAAAATGCGGAGGCTCAAACTCGCGGTCAAAAATCCCAAATCAGCAACAACAATCCGCGAAAATCCCACTCAAGATACTGAGTAATCAAAACTGATAGCCAAGCAGGCATGGCCTACGCCCAGGTATAACAATCCAAGCTGGGAATAAAGGACGTACAGAAAGGTTCAACTGTGGAATCCAAGCTGCCTGCAAAACAGTGGTTCATCCTGCCCCAACACTCACAGGGTTGGACTAAAGAAGTGTGGACCGAAGATCCACCCATGGTAACTCTACCGCCACAGTGGGAGGCATCACTAAAGCACACAATTCCATCTCCCAACACAGGAAACACTAGCATTGGCGCTAATATCAGACACATTATCCATTGGCCATGCTCTCTCGGCACCGCCAAGTCTAGAAGTTCCTCACCTCAAAAATGAAAGTTGGTCTCGGTCAACTTGAATAACATCCATTAGGTCGGGTTCCACCGCCGCCCCTACGGCTCGAACAAAGCGACCCAAGAAGGTATGCTTCTGCAGCTACAACTTGTACCTCAATAACTTGTCATACCACTTCATCCACACGGGCATGGTAGCACATCCACAAAGTGCTCCTCGTGCTCCAAGTCACTCTGGGAGTAAATCAAAATATCCTCGGAAAACACCACTCCCAGTTCGCCCAAGTACAACTGGGACATACAATCCCTCAGATCTTGAAGTCCACAGGGCATTCGTCATTCCATTGGGCCTCGCTAACAACTCATAATGCCACCACCGTGTCCAAAACGCCATCTAGGCGAAGTCCTCGGCTGTCTAACTCCAAGTGGGTGCTCGCATCATCCACCAACTGCCGGAGTATAATTCCATCATAAGGTCCTGGATACCATAAAAGGACCCTCACATTCGTGTATCAATGACGTGGCATCACCACAGTATACCAACGACGTGGCACTAGGTCAAACAGACCCCTCGATCCATCGGACCCTGCAACAGTGCCAAGTCTCTCTCTCAGCTCTACCGGCGATATCCAATGAGGTGCCGTCCCGGGTGGCGCGGTTCCTCGAACCACGTCAAACGCAATCTCTATCTCCCTAACCGGCGGCATTACCAACAACTAAGGTGAAATCACACCCGGGATCTCATGGAGACAGAGATATCCCTGAGTCCCGGTGCCGCCGTAAGCACCTCTCACTCTCCCGCTAAAACCAGAGTGCTCTAACAACCTCAACGAGCAAGCCTCCAATTGCCCGCCTTGCCGAAGATCAAAGTCCTCTCTTGCCGCAGTCAAACATCCTGTGGCATAGTGCCCAACAATCTCAAGCATAAGGTCAAAACACCTAACTGCTATAATTTCCAATAACTCTGCCGGTGTCTCGCGGTCTCGGCCGCACTGGACATGATCCAAAAGCCTCCTCCACGTGCACAACAACAACAGGAACCTGTACCTCTAGTGCACGTGGTAACAAATCTGCCTCTAACCCATGTAAGAGTGGAGCATGCTCTAACTCCGACTACCGTGGTGAAATCCCACCTGCGACCCTCAATCCACTACCGTGGCGCCCTCCAACCGGGCGGCACAGATTCATCCGCTCAAAGCAAGTGGTTGTCGCTCAATCTGCCTGAAAACCAGGGCTATCACTAGGAAGCACGACCTCTGTCTCTGATCACAATGAGGCGACGAATAAGGTCCTCCGCAGATAACAAATCCACGCTATCACTGCGCCACTCTGATAAAATACTGATGTCGCCTTCGGGGTCCACCCGACCTCTGACATCTCGGGAATTCGTCATCCAAGAAAAGAAAATTAGTCATGCCCCTACCGGCCGATCTGTCCTCCATCATCCGGCGCCAAGCGCCAAAATCCAGAACTCACCTCTAGCGGCAGATCCCTATCCAAAGGAACTGCAATGCCGCGCTCCATACACGGTGCCTGCTCCAGCAAGGCGTCTAAATCCACAATGAAGGGGCCGAATAACAGGAAGGTGTCCTGGCGCAATCCACTCCCAATCTCATATATCCTATGCGCCTCGTCCCTCGAATCTGGAGCGCGCGGTTCAACAACTGCATACACTCACAAGCACAGGGAGGCTCTCAATTAATCACTCCATCACCACCAGCCGCGACTCTGCCTCCAAGGGCTCTAAACTCAATCTTACGAGTCGGGGTGGTTCATCTGCCAAACATGGCTCCATAGGTCGATCATGTCCCACGGCTCACCAGTCGTCAACCATCCACCCTGCCTCGGTGCCTCGACACTAAACCTTGGCACAGAGGGGGCTATTCAGTGCTCTGACAACTGTGTCACCAAGACCAGCTGCTCCCTCAGCCGCTGACAAGCCTCTGACAATCCTGTCATCTGGGTCCGGGGTTCTCTGACCTTGATCCGGGTATCCGGCCCAAAACCAACTGCTCAAGCTCAACTGCCATGACAGGATGCACACGGGTCAGAACCCAACGTCGGGGAGACACCGCTCGCCACGACGAAACAACAAAACAGCACACAACAACACTCGACCCAATCCAGCGAAAGTCTAAAGCATGTCACCCGTTCCACAGCATTATGTTGTCTGCAGCCAACATAATTACTTAGGAGAATAAACATGCCAATCACTCCTCCCGTCCCTTGGGAGAGGATAAAACTCAATCAGGACTCTCGCAAAATCACGACTCTCACAAAGTCAACCAAGGGTCAAACCAAAAGCCTAGGGTTTCTAAGTCCACCATGACCTACAACCTAGGCTCTGATACCACTCTAATCCGTCACGCCCCGGGGTCGAAACTGCGACCCGGGCCCGCCAACAGATCCGCCACCTATGCCAACTTGCATAGGCGAAGCGTCCTACCTGCAAGAAAAGTGCTACAACTAAACAGATATCAAAGCTATAAATAAAAAATCTGCTGTAACTAAAATCAATCACTGTACAACTGGAAATAAACACACTGTCTGCCTCCCAAAATAATAATAATACAAATCCTCGAGTACAAGCTCTAAACCCAACCGGGAGGTAACTCAATATATATACAACAGTGTACAGTCTCTCAATACAAAATATCCTCACTACAAGTCTCTCAAAGAGGAAAAGAAACCGCTAATCTACTGATGATCTCCTCAGAAGGGTACCGCTACTCTCCAACGCCGGTAGGGATCTAGCTCGCGACTCCCTCGCCACGATCAACAACCGCAGAGTCGGCCACACCTGCTAAGACTCTGCACAACCAAAGAGAGGAGAGAAAAAGGGGGGAAAAACCCCCAAAGGGTGTGAGAACTACTCCAAAAAGGGAGTTCTCAGTGGGTACCACCGCCAGACCCGACGGTCTGCCCACCAAGTCCTCAAGAGACAAAAACTAACCCAAGTCATAAGACTGAAACGGGTAAGCTGGAAACTCTCAACAGCTACCCTGCCCCTAACTAAAGGCTAAAGGGGGGAAGAATGTAACACCCCCGGAATTTGGATTAGTCCTCTATATAAATGATATAATAGGACTAAATCTCTAACCCGGCTATAGCATTTTGGATGGTAGCAAGATCCAAGAGGAACATGAGAGTTAAGCGTGCTAGAGCTAGAGTAGTTCTAGGATGGGTGACCCCCTGGGAAGTGGGGCGTCACAGTTGGTATCAGAGCCATTCACCAGCCGGAAATGTGAGATGAGTCTCGGCTGAGCCAGGGTTATATAGCGGGTAGAGCGAGGCTCCCCGGCTAATGACCGTTGTGAGTGGAGTGCAGCTCCTCACAAGGTCGGCTAAGGCTAGCGAGACGAGTCTCACATCGCCTGGTGCTTGTGAGTGTGCTTGAAGCCTGACGTGGAGCGTCAGGGCTTAAAGGGGGGAAGAATGTAACACCCCCGGAATTTGGATTAGTCCTCTATATAAATGATATAATAGGACTAAATCTCTAACCCGGCTATAGCAGTTTGGATGGTAGCAAGATCCAAGAGGAACATGAGAGTTAAGCGTGCTAGAGCTAGAGTAGTTCTAGGATGGGTGACCCCCTGGGAAGTGGGGCGTCACACTTACGGCGGCACCGGGATTCAAGGATATCCCTGTTGCCCACGGATCCCGGGTGTGATTTCCACATGAGTTGTTGATGATGCCGCCGGTTTGGGAGATAGGGATTGTGTTTGGCATGGTTCGGGGAACCGCGCCACCCTCGACAGCAACCCTCATCGGACATCGCTAGTGGAGCAGTTAGAGAGCTGATGGCGGAGTTACAGGATCTGACGGATCGAGGGTTCTTTTGGTGAGTTGATCACTTGCCACGTCATTGATACACGATGATGGGGGTTCGTTGTGACTTGAGCACAGGCAGGTCCGGATATTATTTAGGACCTTTTTGGTGGAGTTCTACTCCGGCAGTTATTGTATGATGCGAGTACCTACTTGGAATCAGACAGTCGAGGACTTTGTCAAGATGGCATTCAGGATCTGGTGAGAGCATTATGAGCGCACAGTGAGGCCAAATGGATAATTAATGTCCCGTTGTCTTCAAGATTTGAGGAATTGTGTGTCCCAGTTGTACTTGGACGATTAGGAGTGGTGTTCCCCGAGGATATTTTGATTTACTCCCAGAGCGACTTGGAGCACGAGGAGCACTTATGGATGTGCTAACAATGCCTGTGTGGATGAAGCTGTATGCCAAGTTATTGAGGTACAAGTTTAAGCTTCAAAAGCTTATTTCTTGGGTCACATTATTGTTAGTCGTAGGGGTGGCTGTGAAACCCGACCGGAAATGGATGCCATTCGAGATTGGCCGAGATCAATATTTATGGTTAAGATAAGGAGCTTCTTGGAATTGGCAGTGCCAGGAGAGCATGGCTAATGGATAATGGAGACCTGATATCAGCGCCGACTTTGCATTGCTAGTGCGGGGTGATGGACTTGGCGAGTTATAGCGATGCCTCCCATGGTGGCGGTGGAGTTACCGTTGGTTTACTTTTGAGCATTCTGGATCACCGCCGACAGGGCCAACTGTGTGGCGGATACCTGGAGCAGGAAAGCTGTCTGGGGTTGAGTTGGATGATTCCACAGCTGGGGATGTGTGGACTATTGGGGCAAACATGGCTTGTGTTGTGGTCCCTGAGGGTTCCTTTGGATGATAGACCCGCGATTGAGTAGTTCCAATCGGATGGTCAAGATTCGGGAGTGACCGAGTGAGACCCTAGTTTGTGAGGGCTTCTTTCCTTCTTGGATGATCGCGGGGGATGTGTTTCGGATTGCCTTGGTTGAGTTGACACAGGATGTGGTTTGGTGCGTGTTGCACTGTGGTTATTTTGTTTCCCCCAGCTTTTGATGGAGCCCCGTGGGTGTTTCATGTCTCAGCTTCAGGAGTGTCCTTGCTTTTGGATCCCTCGCCCGTGATTGACTCGCTCCATTTGAGATCTAAGAGCGTTTGGAGTACGATGGACGCACCGTTGCGAATTCTAGCTCGTGATGTGAGGGAATGTGCGCAATCGGGCTATGCCGTACTAGTTGTTGCTGTTGTTGTTGGTTGGGGAGTAATCATGGGGAGTGGGTGGTGATTTAGGAGCTGGAGATGGTGGTTGTTGAGTACCTACCCTTGATTTGAGACTCCAGTTTGAAGTTGTGTTAGTTTCGAGGACGAAACTTTCTTTAGTGGGGGAGGATGTGGTGACCTGGATCTCTGCATGGGCTTCTACAGTGTGACCAGCAGCTTCTGGAGGCCTACGTGGTGTGTCGGTGGTGTTTGTGCACGAATTTGGGACAGAAGTGATGGGACTTCGGGCTTAAAATGGATCACGTGGGTGATCGGTTGACCCCTCGGAGGTTTAGAAGTGATTTCACTAGCGAACAGATATCAAAATTGGACTCAACGCGAAGTTTGGACCAAAAGAACACCTTTCCGGATGCCTTCGCAATTTTTAGAGTTGGGAATTTGGGCAAAAAGGACAACGGATTTGGATACACAGCGCGCGAAAATGATGAAAACGGACTTTCACTTGTATTTTTCGGAGCCCGGGTGCCGCGCACAAGACGGGATTTCGAGGCAGGGGCACTGTTCCGGCGGCTGGCAGGCGCCGGCGACGGCGCTGCGCGGCGGCGCGGGCTCGGGCAGGCGGCGGAGCAGGCACGGGCAGCGCGTGGGCGGGGCGCGGCAGTGCGCGGAAGCGCGCGGTGCAGCGGTGTGGTGCCACATGGCTTTTTCCATTGGGCTAGGTTGGACACGTGGCAGTTTCGGAGTGGTCGGTTCAGTGGTCGTGGTCCACGAGGAGCGTGGAGAGCGTGGACCGGCGGGCCACGTGGCGGCCACGGTTGCTGGTCCACGTGCGCTCGGTCCATGGAGCTGGTGTAGCTGGCCTCGAGAAGCGTGCCTGGCAGGGGGCCCAGGCGGCTGGCGCAAGCGCACTTTGGGTGTTGACGCCGTTTCCCGCATTCGGGCGCGCCACATGTCGGCAGCTGGGGTGGACCACGCGGCGCGAGGCGGGAGGCTGGATCGGCTGTAGCGTGTTTGTGGTGACGGGGCGCAACCAGAGCGATCCGGACGCTGATGGACGGCTGGGATTTGAGCACTGTTTGAGCCCAATCTTTCGGGCGCCCGGAATTGTCCCCCAATGTGCCTTTTTCGTCCGGATTTTAGCCTATAAATAGGTAGCATGGGCCTATTGTGCGGGTTTTTTCTGGCATTTATGGAGCTCCCCTTCTTCGCAGAGCCTTCTACTTCATCTCCTCCACCCTTCGAAGGATTTTTGGGATTTTTGGAGAACGTGCCATCGACGTTATCTGCGACGCGCGCACATCGACGCACCTTGGCTTTTTGGCTATTACCGTCGCTCTTCAGTCCGCGAGGCACACCGGATCACCCCGATGGAATTTTGAGCCAATTTTTGTGGAAACGAGTTCACGAGAGGTAAGGCTTCGTTTTCTATGTTGATCACTTCTCCTCATTTTGAGTTTTCGGCACTGTTCCCGAGGTGTTTCTGTGACCCCTTTTTCTGCTGCGAGTTTTGGACAGCGAGGCGTGGATTTTCTATCTCAACCTACGATCATCGGAATGAGGCGTTTAAGGACTCGATTGACATCTACTCTTCGAGAGGAATGCACTCGTATTTTTATTGGATTTTTCTGAGGACTCTACAAAGGTGAGATTTAAGCTTCTTTGGGTTGTATCCTGCAGTTTTGCAGTATTGTGGATTACCGGCGCCCGCATTGTTTAATTTTGTATCTTGGCCTACAGGTGTCGAACGGGGCGTATAAATACTCGTTTTGCGGCTACTCTTCGCGAGGATCGCAATAGTGAATTTTTTGGAAATTTTGGAGCACTGCTTGGAGGTGAGAATGCCCCTCTGTGTGCTGTTTGGGAAAAACCAGCAATCTGTTTTGTGTACTTTTGGGGTATGATTAGTGAATTGTGTTGTGTTGTTGTTGTTGTGGTGTTGCATGTTGGGGTGATGTTGTTTTGAGCCGAGACTGACGCGACATGTACTGAGGAATGCAGGTTCAGTGAATTTTGTTAGCAAGTGGCCACGCTCTTCACCGACTTCGGCTTTGCCTGCGGAAAGCGCTTCAGGTGGGTGCTTTTGTTCTCGAACCGTGGTGGACGGTTCTCTATTCTTTTATATAGATGCATGCATGTCTAGGGTACATGGTTTGTGATTGAGAGGTAGGTAAGCTTGATAATAGTAATTGTATAAAAGAATTGCAAGAATAGTATTTATGATGTATACTGAGGACTTGCATGATTTGGATATCTATGTTGATGATTAGTGTAAGCTTACCTAGGATAATGTTCCCTATGTGATTATGTCGCATGCCATGTTAGCACATAGCCCTTTATGTGGCTGGTTTATGCGATGGGGCAGGATTATGTAGCTAGGTGCGGATTTTACTCTAAGGAGTTATTATGGATCGAGGATTATGGACAGGTGTAAGCACCGGTGATTTTGGCATGTGGTTTATTTTCTCATATCTTTCTTGAGGACAAATGCATGCTTGTATGGACATATAGTTATGCACTTTTTACTGCTACACTACTTATTGGAACTTGACTTAGGAGAAATCATGTTATCCTTTCTCCTTCTTTGTTAGTCAGGGCGGTCTGTGTTGCTCGGGGTGCGAGCAGGGGTCTGGGGTAGTGTAGCCGGGACATTGTTGTCAGGGACCAGGTTGTGCTGATTGCGGTTGGCAGGGTTTTGCGTGACCCCGGACTTTGGCTGTTGACCGGAGGTCGGTTATAGGACTGATTATAGATGGCAGGGTATTGCGGCAACCGCGGATATTGGGCAGTTGACCGGATATTTATTTATCCATCAGATGGGTACCAGATTTCTTAGTGGACGGAGTTTCCCACTTATGAGTACTTTTGCATCAGATGAGGACCGAGGCTTTCTTTAGTTGTTGGCTTTCCCACTTTGATCAGAGTCATGATCCAGTCCTGCTGATTTTTGATACATATGATACTGGTTACAGTGATACTTTACTCGTGTGGGTCGCTCCCCTCGATTGCCACTCACTCCCGATTAGCCTTAGACCGTGTTTGGTGCCGGTCAGACAGTTATTGACAGTTTTTGTCATCACATCGGCGCAGTTATTGCCTATGATGAGGACGACAACGAGAGTTTTGCTATCACATCGGCGCGCGTTATTGCCCGATGATGAGGGCGACAGCAGGCAGTACCAGGTTTACTGGTGGCACTATATTGGTTTATTACAGGAATTACTTTATTGTTGAACTCGTGTCAGGAGGACTAAGTGGAAGTCTAGTACCTGTTTTTAGACCAGTGCTATGTTGTTGGGAGCCGTTTGGTTTGAACGGTGGTCCCATGCCGTTGTGAGTACTTTGACCGTTGTGTGAGAGGTTGAGCATCTTGAGTCTATCCGTTCTGAGAGAGAGCATGGTTTCGACTATAGCCTCATGAGCCACTACTCGATAGCGAGTTAGTCCGTTTGGACACCCTCTACGTAATTCCTAACCGACAGTGGGAGTGGTAGTAGGTGGGCGCAGGTTTGACTGACCAGATGT
>CM055067.1:22468833-22535618 GCA_029204045.2 Tillandsia leiboldiana
GGAAACATAGCCCTACACTGTCGTGAAGGCCAAACGGCGCAAGAGAATCACAGAAAAAGGTGCTCGGGGGTAAGCGGGGGAGTCCTCGCACCAAAATGCGACGACGAAGAAGACCACAAACGAACGAGCGTCGCGCCGCGCCGTAAAAATAGAAACTCGATAAGCGTGCCACCAAAAATCCCAAAACTTTGCAGAAAGATGCAGCCAAACTAGGGGATCAACTTTGCTGAAGGCACCCCGGCGAGAAGAGGCTCGGAAAATGGCGGAAAAAGGGAGAAGAAGAGGGCTCGGATCGCCTTTTATAGGCTGCAGAAACACAATGGGAAAATACCGGATAAGTCCGATTTCCGGCGCGCTGGGAGTTTTCGGGCGCGCCTGTAGCAGCCCGAAATCCCCGCGCCCGAACACTGTAGCCGCCCGAAATCGTCCTGGGCCTCCACGTCGCCGCCAAACAGGCGACAGCCGAACCCGCCGCACGCGTCGCGCCACGTGGCCACCCGCGGACGACGACACGTGGCACTCACCCGGTCAACGCCCGCCTGACCGCGCCCACGTGCCGCCTGACGCCGCCGCCTGCCACCCTGCCGCGCACAGTAGACCCACCAATAGGGGAATGCCACGTGTCAAGCCTCTGCCTAGTGAACCGGTGCACGAAATCATGTGGACCGAAACAAAATAAAACCTGCCACGTGTCCAAGCCCGGTGCACCGTAAACCATGAGCCATCCCGAATACCGCGTAGACCAACCGCCGTGAACCCTCCTCTAGGATGATGCACGTGTCACCCCCGGGGCACCGTGCGCCCCGCACTCTCCGTAGACCGCGCCCCGCGGACCGGCCCACTCCTTAGCCGCCACGCGTCCAGCCCCCGGTGCACGCCTGCCGCGTGGACCGGGCGGCCCGCGCCTCCGTCCGCGCGCTGCCTGCGGCCGCTCCGCCGCTGCCGCCGCCGCCGGAAACACTGTTCCGGCGTGAACAGTGTCCGGTGCTCAAAAATGACAAGTGGGTAGTCCGTTTTAACCGTTTTCGCGCGCTGAATCCGAATTTGATGTCCAATTCGCCAAATTCCAACTCCAAAATTTGCCGAAGGCATCCGGAAGGTAATCTTGGTCCAAACTTCGCGCTGAGTCCAAATTTAATATCCACTTCGCGCGAAACCACTTCTAACGATCCGACGGAGTCCAATGATCACCCACGTGATCCATTAAACACACTGAGCCCAACACTAATGTCCAATTGGGGCACAAATCCACCAAACACGCCACATAGGCCTCCGGGAGCTGTAGATGATCCAGTAATCTCGACGTGGGGATCCAGGTCCTCACATCCTCCCCCACTAAGAAAAGTTTCGTCCTCGAAACTAACTCAAATCCCCCAAGGGTCCCACATACCACGGGTAGGTATCCATCAATAACGCCTCCAGCTCCCGAAACATCGCTCACTCCCGTGATTACTCCCAACAACAACAACAACAAGTACGGCATGGCCCGACATGCGATTTCTCATCTCTCGAGCCAGAAATCGCAACGGGCATCCCTCGTACTCCAACAATCACAGATCTTAGAAGGGGCAAGTCAATCACGGGCGAGGGATCCAAAAGCAAAACAATCCTGAGCTGAGACGTGAAACAACACAGAGGCCCCATCAAGAGCCGGGGGAAACAGAATAACCATCTGCGCAACACGCACTAAACCACCTCCTGGTGTCTACTCAACCAGGACACCCGAAGTATACCCACAGATTCATCCATGAGGAAAAAGATCCAATAAGCTGGGGTCTTCACTCGGTTACTTCCGATCCAAAATCACCCGAGTGGCCTACTCAACCACGAGCTACCCTCAAAAGGGATCCTCAAGAGACACAATCTCAAGCCACGGTTGGACACTCAACAAGCCAACATAACCCAACAGATCCACGGGTCGAAAGGATGCCTGACGGGGACCAAACCGTCAGTGAACGGGAGGGAAAACTGGCTCGAAAGGCGATCAAATGCGGAGGCTCAAACTCGCGGTCAAAAATCCCAAATCAGCAACAACAATCGCGAAAATCCCACTCAAGATGCTGAGTAATCAAAACTGATAGCCAAGCAGGCATGGCCTACGCCCAGGTATAACAATCCAAGCTGGGAATAAAGGACGTACAGAAAGGCTCAACTGTGGAATCCAAGCTGCCTGCAAAACAGTGGTTCATCCTGCCCAAACACTCACAGGGTTGGACTAAAGAAGTGTGGACCGAAGATCCACCCATGGTAACTCTACCGCCACAATGGGAGGCATCACTAAAGCACACAATTCCATCTCCCAACACAGGAAACACTAGCATGGCGCTAATATCAGACACATTATCCATTGGCCATGCTCTCTCGGCACCGCCAAGTCTAGAAGTTCCTCACCTCAAAAATGAAAGTTGGTCTCGGTCAACTTGAATAACATCCATTAGGTAGGGTTCCACCGCCGCCCCTACGGCTCGAACAAAGCGACCCAAGAAGGTATGCTTCTGCAGCTACAACTTGTACCTCAATAACTTGTCATACCACTTCATCCACACGGGCATGGTAGCACATCCACAAAGTGCTCCTCGTGCTCCAAGTCACTCTGGGAGTAAATCAAAATATCCTCGGAAAACACCACTCCCAGTTCGCCCAAGTACAACTGGGACATACAATCCCTCAGATCTTGAAGTCCACAGGGCATTCGTCATTCCATTGGGCCTCGCTAACAACTCATAATGCCACCACCGTGTCCAAAACGCCATCTAGGCGAAGTCCTCGGCTGTCTAACTCCAAGTGGGTGCTCGCATCATCCACCAACTGCCGGAGTATAATTCCATCATAAGGTCCTGGATACCATAAAAGGACCCTCACATTCGTGTATCAATGACGTGGCATCACCACAGTATACCAACGACGTGGCACTAGGTCAAACAGACCCCTCGATCCATCGGACCCTGCAACAGTGCCAATCCTCTCTCAGCTCTACCGGCGATATCCAATGAGGTGCCGTCCCGGTGGCGCGGTTCCTCGAACCACGTCAAACGCAATCTCTATCTCCCTAACGGCGGCATTACCAACAACTAAGGTGAAATCACACCCGGGATCTCATGGAGACAGAGATATCCCTGAGTCCCGGTGCCGCCGTAAGCACCTCTCACTCTCCGCTAAAACCAGAGTGCTCTAACAACCTCAACGAGCAAGCCTCCAATTGCCCGCCTTGCCGAAGATCAAAGTCCTCTCTTGCCGCAGTCAAACATCCTGTGGCATAGTGCCCAACATATCTCAAGCATAAGGTCAAAACACTAACCTGCTATAATTTCCAATAACTCTGCAGGTGTCTCGCGGTCTCGGCCAGCACTGGACATGATCCAAAAGCCTCCTCCACGTGCACAACAACCAACAGGAACCTGTACCTCTAGTGCACGTGGTAACAAATCTGCCTCTAACCCATGTAAGAGTGGAGCATGCTCTAACTCAGACTACAGTGGTGAAATCCCACCTGCGACCCTCAATCCACTACCGTGGCGCCCTCCAACCGGGCGGCACAGATTCATCCGCTCAAAGCAAGTGGTTGTCGCTCAATCTGCCCTGAAAACCAGGGCTATCACTAGGAAGCACGAACCTCTGTCTCTGATCACAATGAGGCGACGAATAAGGTCCTCCGCAGATAACAAATCCACGCTATCACTGCGCCACTCTGATAAAATACTGATGTCGCCTTCGGGTTCCACCCGACCTCTGACATCTCGGGAATTCGTCATCCAAGAAAAGAAAATTAGTCATGCCCCTACCGGCCGATCTGTCCTCCATCATCCGGCGCCAAGCGCCAAAATCCAGAACTCACCTCTAGCGGCAGATCCCTATCCAAAGGAACTGACAATGCCGCGCTCCATACACGGTTGCCCTGCTCCAGCAAGGCGTCTAAATCCACAATGAAGGGGCGAATAACAGGAAGGTGTCCTGGCGCAATCCACTCCCAATCTCATATATCCTATGCGCCTCGTCCCTCGAATCTGGATGCGCGCGGTTCAACAACTGCATACACTCACAAGCACAGGGAGGCTCTCAATTAATCACTCCATCACCACCAGCCGCGACTCTGCCTCCAAGGGCTCTAAACTCAATCTTACGAGTCGGGGTGGTTCATCTGCCAAACATGGCTCCATAGGTCGATCATGTCCCACGGCTCACCAGTCGTCAACCATCCACCCCTGCCTCGGTGCCTCGACACTAAACCTTGGCACAGAGGGGCTATTCAGTGCTCTGACAACTGTGTCACCAAGACCAGCTGCTCCCTCAGCCGCTGACAAGCCTCTGACAATCCTGTCATCTGGGTCCGGGGTTCTCTGACCTTGATCCGGGTATCCGGCCCAAAACCAACTGCTCAAGCTCAACTGCCATGACAGGATGCCACGGGTCAGAACCCAACGTCGGGGAGACACCGCTCGCCACGACGAAACAACAAAACAGCACACAACAACACTCGACCCCAATCCAGCGAAAGTCTAAAGCATGTCACCCGTTCCACAGCATTATGTTGTCTGCAGCCAACATAATTACTTAGGAGAATAAACATGCCAATCACTCCTCCCAGTCCTTGGGAGAGGTATAAAACTCAATCAGGACTCTCGCAAAATCACGACTCTCACAAAGTCAACCAAGGGTCAAACCAAAAGCCTAGGGTTTCTAAGTCCACCATGACCTACAACCTAGGCTCTGATACCACTCTAATCCGTCACGCCCCGGGGTCGAAACTGCGACCCGGGCCCGCCAACAGATCCGCCACCTATGCCAACTTGCATAGGCGAAGCGTCCTACCTGCAAGAAAAGTGCTACAACTAAACAGATATCAAAGCTATAAATAAAAAAATCTGCTGTAACTAAAATCAATCACTGTACAACTGGAAATAAACAACACTGTCTGCCTCCCAAAATAATAATAATACAAATCTCGAGTACAAGCTCTAAACCCAACCGGGAGGTAACTCAATATATATACAACAGTGTACAGTCTCTCAATACAAAATATCCTCACTACAAGTCTCTCAAAAGAGGAAAAGAAACCGCTAATCTACTGATGATCTCCTCAGAAGGGTACCGCTACTCTCCAACGCCGGTAGGGATCTAGCTCGCGACTCCCTCGCCCACGATCAACAACCGCAGAGTCCGGCCACACCTGCTAATACTCTGCACAACCAAAGAGAGGAGAGAAAACAGGGGGGAAAAAACCCCCAAAGGGTGTGAGAACTACTCCAAAAAGGGAGTTCTCAGTGGGTACCACCGCCAGACCCGACCGGCTGCCCACCAAGTCCTCAAGAGACAAAAACTAACCCAAGTCATAAGACTGAAACGGGTAAGCTGGAAACTCTCAACAGCTACCCTGCCCCTAACTAAAGGCTAAAGGGGGGAAGAATGTAACACCCCCGGAATTTGGATTAGTCCTCTATATAAATGATATAATAGGACTAAATCTCTAACCCGGCTATAGCATTTGGATGGTAGCAAGATCCAAGAGGAACATGAGAGTTAAGCGTGCTAGAGCTAGAGTAGTTCTAGGATGGGTGACCCCCTGGGAAGTGGGGCGTCACAGTTGGTATCAGAGCCATTCACCAGCCGGAAATGTGAGATGAGTCTCGGCTGAGCCAGGGTTATATAGCGGGTAGAGCGAGGCTCCCCGGCTAATGACCGTTGTGAGTGGAGTGCAGCTCCTCACAAGGTCGGCTAAGGCTAGCGAGACGAGTCTCACATCGCCTGGTGCTTGTGAGTGTGCTTGAGCCTTGACGTGGACGTCAGGGCTTAAAGGGGGAGAAGAATGTAACACCCCCGGAATTTGGATTAGTCCTCTATATAAATGATATAATAGGACTAAATCTCTAACCCGGCTATAGCATTTTGGATGGTAGCAAGATCCAAGAGGAACATGAGAGTTAAGCGTGCTAGAGCTAGAGTAGTTCTAGGATGGGTGACCCCCTGGGAAGTGGGGCGTCACACTTACGGCGGCACCGGGATTCAAGGATATCCCTGTTGCCCACGGGATCCCGGGTGTGATTTCCACATGAGTTGTTGATGATGCCGCCGGTTTGGGAGATAGGGATTGTGTTTGGCATGGTTCGGGGAACCGCGCCACCCTCGACAGCACCTCATCGGACATCGCTAGTGGAGCAGTTAGAGAGCTGATGGCGGAGTTACAGGATCTGACGGATCGAGGGTTCTTTTGGTGAGTTGATCACTTGCCACGTCATTGATACACGATGATGGGGGGTTCGTTGTGACTTGAGCACAGGCAGGTCCGGATATTATTTAGGACCTTTTTGGTGGAGTTCTACTCCGGCAGTTATTGTATGATGCGAGTACCTACTTGGAATCAGACAGTCGAGGACTTTGTCAAGATGGCATTCAGGATCTGGTGAGAGCATTATGAGCGCACAGTGAGGCCAAATGGAATAATTAATGTCCCGTTGTCTTCAAGATTTGAGGAATTGTGTGTCCCAGTTGTACTTGGACGGATTAGGAGTGGTGTTCCCCGAGGATATTTTGATTTACTCCCAGAGCGACTTGGAGCACGAGGAGCACTTATGGATGTGCTACAATGCCTGTGTGGATGAAGCTGTATGCCAAGTTATTGAGGTACAAGTTTAAGCTTCAAAAGCTTATTTCTTGGGTCACATTATTTTAGTCGTAGGGGTGGCTGTGGAAACCCGACCGAAATGGATGCCATTCGAGATTGGCCGAGATCAATATTTATGGTTAAGATAAGGAGCTTCTTGAATTGGCAGTGCCAGGAGAGCATGGCTAATGGATAATGAGACTGATATCAGCGCCGACTTTTGCATTGCTAGTGCGGGGTGATGGACTTGCGAGTTATAGCGATGCCTCCCATGGTGGCGGTGGGAGTTACCGTTGGTTTACTTTTGAGCATTCTGGATCACCCCGACAGGGCCACTGTGTTGGCGGATACCTGGAGCAGGAAAGCTGTCTGGGGTTGAGTTGGATGATTCCACAGCTGGGATGTGTGGACTATTGGGGCAAACATGGCTTGTGGTTGTGTCCCTGAGGGTTCCTTTGGATGATAGGACCGCGATTGAGTAGTTCACTCGGATGGTCAAGATTCGGGAGTGACCGAGTGAAGACCCTAGTTTGTGAGGGCTTCTTTCCTTCTTGGATGATCGCGGGGATGTGTTTCGGATTGCCTTGGTTGAGTTGACACAGGATGTGGTTTGGTGCGTGTTGCACTGGTGGTTATTTTGTTTCCCCCAGCTTTTGATGGAGCCCCCGGTGGTTGTTTCATGTCTCAGCTCAGGAGTGTCTTGCTTTTGGATCCCTCGCCCGTGATTGACTCGCTCCATTTGAGATCTAAGAGCGTTTGGAGTACGATGGACGCCCGTTGCGAATTCTAGCTCGTGATGTGAGGGAATTGCGCAATCGGGCTATGCCGTACTAGTTGTTGCTGTTGTTGTTGTTGGGGAGTAATCATGGGGAGTGGGTGGTGATTTAGGAGCTGGAGATGGTGTTGTTGAGTACCTACCCTTGATTTTGAGACTCCAGTTTGAGTTGTGTTAGTTTCGAGGACGAAACTTTCTTTTAGTGGGGGAGGATGTGGTGACCTGGATCTCTGCAGGGCTTCTACAGTGTGACCAGCAGCTTCTGGAGGCCTACGTGGTGTGTCGGTGGTGTTTGTGCACAATTTGGACAGAAGTGATGGACTTCGGGCTTAAAATGGATCACGTGGGTGATCGGTTGACCCCGTCGGATGTTTAGAAGTGATTTCACGCGAAACAGATATCAAAATTGGACTCAACGCGAAGTTTGGACAAAAGAACACCTTTCCGGATGCCTTCGGCAATTTTTAGAGTTGGAATTTGGCAAAAAGGACAACGGATTTGGATCCAGCGCGCGAAAATGATGAAAACGGACTATTCACTTGTATTTTTCGGAGCCCGGGTGCCGCGCACGGATTTCGAGGCAAGGGGGCACTGTTCCGGCGGCTGGGGCAGCGCCGGCGACGGCGCTGCGCGGCGGCGCGGGCTCGGGCAGGCGGCGGAGCAGGCACGGGCAGCGCGTGGGCGCGGGCGCGGGCAGTGCGCGGGAAGCGCGCGGTGCAGCGGTGTGGTGTGCCACATGGCTTTTTTCCATTGGGCTAGGTTGGACACGTGGCAGTTTCGGAGTGGTCGGTTCAGTGGTCGTGGTCCACGGAGGAGCGTGGAGAGCCGTGGACCGGGCGGGGCCACGTGGCGGCCACTGGTTGGCTGGTCCACGTGCGCTCGGTCCATGGAGCTGGTGTAGCTGGCCTCGAGAAGCGTGCCTGGCAGGGGGCCCAGGCGGCTGGCGCAAGCGCGCACTTGGGCGTGTTGACGCCGTTTCCCGCATTCGGGCGCGCCACATGTCGGCAGCTGGGGTGGACCACGCGGCGCGAGGCGGGAGGCTGGATCGGCTGTAGCGTGTTTGGTGGTGACGTGGCGCAACCAGAGCGATCCGGACGCGTGATGGACGGCTGGGATTTGAGCACTGTTTGAGCCCGAATCTTTCGGGCGCCCGGAATTGTCCCCCAATGTGCCTTTTTCGTCCGGATTTTAGCCTATAAATAGGTAGCATGGGCCTATTGTGCGGGTTTTTCTGGCATTTATGGAGCTCCCCTTCTTCGCAGAGCCTTCTACTTCATCTCCTCCACCCTTCGAAGGATTTTTGGGATTTTTGGAGAACGTGCCATCGACGTTATCTGCGACGCGGCGCACATCGACGCACCTTGGCTTTTTGGCTATTACCGTCGCTCTTCAGTCCGCGAGGCACACCGGATCACCCCGATGGAATTTTGAGCCAATTTTTGTGGAAACGAGTTCACGAGAGGTAAGGCTTCGTTTTCTATGTTGATCACTTCTCCTCATTTTGAGTTTTCGGCACTGTTCCCGAGGTGTTTCTGTGACCCCTTTTTCTGCTGCGAGGTTTTGGACAGCGGAGGCTTGTGGATTTTCTATCTCAACCTACGATCATCGGAATGAGGCGTTTAAGGACTCGATTGACATCTACTCTTCGAGAGGAATGCACTCGTATTTTTATTGGATTTTTCTGAGGACTCTACAAAGGTGAGATTTAAGCTTCTTTGGGGTTGTATCCTGCAGTTTTGCAGTATTGTGGATTACCGGCGCCCCGCATTGTTTAATTTGTATCTTGGCCTACAGGTGTCGGAACGGGGCGTATAAATACTCGTTTTGCGGCTACTCGTCGCGAGGATCGCAATAGTGAATTTTTTGGAAATTTTGGAGCACTGCTTGGAGGTGAGAATGCCCCTCTGTGTGCTGTTTGGGAAAAACAGCAATGCTGTTTTGTGTACGTTTTGGGGTATGATTAGTGAATTGTGTTGTGTTGTTGTTGTTGTGGTGTTGCATGTTGGGGTGATGTTGTTTGGAGCCGAGACTGACGCGACATGTACTGAGGATGCAGGTTCAGTGAATTTTGTTAGCAAGTGGCCACGCTCTTCACCGACTTCGGCTTTGCCTGCGGAAAGCGCTTCAGGTGGGTGCTTTGTTTCTAGAACCGGTGGACGGTTCTCTAATTCTTTATATTATGATGCATGCATGTCTAGGGTACATGGTTTGTGATTGAGAGGTAGGTAAGCTTGATAATAGTAATTGTATAAAAGAATTGCAAGAATAGTATTTATGATGTATACTGAGGACTTGCATGATTTGGATATCTATGTTGATGATTAGTGTAAGCTTACCTAGGATAATGTTACCCTATGTGATTATGTCGCATGCCATGTTAGCACATAGCCCTTTATGTGGCTGGTTTATGCGATGGGGCAGGATTATGTAGCTATGTGCGGATTTTACTCTAAGGAGTTATTATGGATCGAGGATTATGGACAGGTGTAAGCACCGGTGATTTTGGCATGTGGTTTATTTTCTCATATCTTTCTTGAGGACAAATGCATGCTTGTATGGACATATAGTTAGGCCACTTTTTACTGCTACACTACTTATTGGAACTTGACTTAGGAGAAATCATGTTATCCTTTTCTCCTTCTTTGTTAGTCAGGCGGTCTGTGTTGCTCGGGTGCGAGCAGGGGTCTGGGGTAGTGTAGCCGGGACATTGGTGTCAGGGACAGGTTGTGCTGGATTGCGGTTGGCAGGGTTTTGCGGTGACCCCGGACTTTGGGCTGTTGACCGGAGGTCGGTTATAGGACTTGATTATAGATGGCAGGGTATTGCGGCAACCGCGGATATTGGGCAGTTGACCGGATATTTATTTATCCATCAGATTGGGTACCAGATTTCTTTAGTGGACGGAGTTTCCCACTTATTGAGTACTTTTGCATCAGATTGAGGACCGAGGCTTTCTTTAGTTGTTGGGCTTTCCCACTTTGATCAGAGTCATGATCCAGTCCTGCTGATTTTTGATACATATGATACTGGTTACAGTGATACTTTACTCGTGTGGGTCGCTCCCCTCGAGTGCCACTCCCGAGTAGCCTTTAGACCGTGTTTGGTGCCGGTCAGACAGTTATTGACAGTTTTTGTCATCACATCGGCGCAGTTATTGCCTGATGATGAGGACGACAACGAGAGTTTTGCTATCACATCGGCGCGGTTATTGCCCGATGATGAGGGCGACAGCAGGCAGTACCAGTTTTACTGGTGGCACTAGATTGGGTTTATTACAGGCAATTACTTTATTGTTGAACTCGTGTCAGGAGGACTAAGTGGAGTCTAGTACCTGTGTTTAGACCAGTGCTAGTGTTGTTGGGAGCCGTTTGGTTTGACGGTGGTCCCATGCCGTTGTGAGTACTTTGACCGTTGTGTGAGAGGTTGAGCATCTTGAGTCTATCCGTTCTGAGAGAGAGCATGGATTTCGACTATAGCCTCATGAGCCACTACTCGATAGCGAGTTAGTCCGTTTGGACACCCTACGTAATTCCTAACCGACAGTGGGAGGTGGTAGTAGGTGGGCGCAGGTTTGACTGGACCAGATGTGGCAGTCAGCTCGATTGGGTCGATTGTGCACTTCATGTGCTAGTGGTTGCATACCATTCTTTGGTTCTCCCCTTTTGAGAATTTAGATAGAGGCATGGTAGCTGTTGAGTGTGTCCAGCTTTCTTGTTCAGTTTTTACTGCATTGGTTATCTTATGCCTCTAGTGGACTTAGTGGGCAGATCGTCGGGCCTGGTGGCGGTACCCACTGAGAACTCCCTTTTTGGTGTAGTTCTCACACCCGTTGGGGGTTTTCCCCCTCTTTTTCTTTTCTCTCCTTTGTTTTGCAGAGTCTTAGCGGTTGTTGATGATTCTGCGGTTGTTGATCGAGGCGAGGGAGTCGCGAGCTAGATCCCTACCCGTCGTTGGAGAGTAGCGGTACCCCTTCAGAGGAGATCTTTAGTAGATTAGTTTTTTTATTTTCCTCTTTTGAGAGATTGATGTAGTGAGGACATGATATGTATTGAGAGCCTGTACACTGATATATTTATTGGAGATACCTCCCTATTGAGTTCTGAGTTTTGTATATGAGGATATTGTATGATTATCATTTTTGGCAGATGGACATTGTTGTATTATTTTCAGTTGTACAGTGGTTGATTTTAGTTTTACAGCAGATTTTCATTTATAGCTCTGATATCTGTTAGTTGTAGTACCTTTTCTTGCAGGTTGGCCGCTTCGCCTATGCGGGGTTTGGCATAGGTGGCGAATCTGTTGGCGAGCCCGGGTCGCAGTTTCGACCCCGGGCGTGACATTTATCTTATAGCTCTGATATTTGTTAGTTGTAGTACCTTTTCTTGTAGGTTAGACGCTTCGCCTATGCGAGGTTTTGCATAGGAGGCAGATCTGTTGGCGGGCCCGGGTCGTAGTTTCGACCCCGGGGCGTGACAGATTAGAGTGGTATCAGAGCCTAGGTTGACTTAGAAACCCTAGGCTTGTGGTTTGTCCCTTAGATGACTTCGTGAGAGTCGTGATTTGTAGCGAGAGTCCTGGTTGAGTTTTACACCTCTCCTAGGGGACAGGACGAGTGATTAGCATGTTTATTCTCCTAAGCGATTATGTTGGCTGCAGACACATAACGCTGTGGAAAGGGTGATATGCTCTAGACTTTCGCTGGATTGGGTCGAGTGGTTG
The DNA here is from genome assembly GCA_029204045.2 of Tillandsia leiboldiana. NCBI lineage: Eukaryota > Viridiplantae > Streptophyta > Magnoliopsida > Poales > Bromeliaceae > Tillandsia > Tillandsia leiboldiana. The sequence continues at coordinate 22,480,926 of CM055067.1, forward strand.
TCGTGTGCTGACTTGGAGTTTTGTCGTGGTTAGCGGTGTCTCCCCGACGCTGGGTTTTGACTTGTATGCATCCTGTCGCAGCAGTTGAGCATGAGCGGCTGGATTTGGGCCGGATACCCAGATTGAGATTAGAGAGCTCCGGACCCAGAGGACAGGATTGTTGGAGGCATATCAGCAATAGAGTGAGCAGCTGGTTTAGGCGACACAGTTGTCGGAGCAGCGGGCAGCCCGGCAGTGCTTTCCTCCAGAGACCACCTGGTTGCAATATCCTCAGTGGTAGTGATTTCTATGGCGCCGATGGAGCGAGTAGCCCCCTCCGTGCCAATGTTTAGTGCCGAGGCACCGAGGCATGGTGGATAGCTGACAGCAGATGGAGCCGTGGATCATGATCGGTCGATTGAGCCAGTTTTGGCAGTCGAACCACCCCGATTCGTAGGATTGAGCTTGGAGCCTTTGGAGGCGAAATCGTAGTTGGTGGTGATGGAGAGACTGTTTGAGAGCCCCCTTATGCCGAGAGTTTACGCAGTTGTTGAACTGAGCACTCCATGTTTGAGGGACGAGGCGCATAAGATTTGTGTATCTAGGTGTGAGTTCCGCCAGGATACCTTTCAGTTTATTCGGTTCCTCCGTTTTGGATTATGGATGCCTCGATGGAGTAGGCTTGAGTGGAGCATGGTGCTACAATTCCTTTTGGATAGGGATCTACCGCCAGAGGTGAGTTCTGGATAGAGGAATTTGGCGCTAGCTGATGGAGGACAAATCGGCCGGCAGAGGCATTCTCGATTTCCTTCTCCAGGATCGTGGATTTCTGTGACGCTAGGGATCGGGTGGACCCCGATAGTAGTACCAGCATTAGTAGCAGCAGCAGCGGTAGCGTGGATATGTTTTTGCTGAGGGCCGCATTCGTTGCCCCAGTGTGGGCAGAGGTGGAGGTTGTGAGGACCCGAATCCCCGCTTAAGGGTTTACTGATGGATTAGTGGCTTTTGGGAGTGTTTGTGCGTGCGTCGGGCCCAAGAAATGGATTCAGGGTGTAAATTGGGTGTAAGTTTGCATAACCGGAGGCCTTTGGAAAATTTTAGAAGTGGAATTGGGCAAAATGGACATCGGATTTGGATTCAGCGCGCGAAAACGATTACTTGTGTTTTTCGGAGCCCGGATGCGAAAAGACAGTTTTCGAGGTGTGGGTGTACTGTTCCAGCGGCCGGAGAGGTGGCGGCCGGCTGAGGCGCAGCCGCTCGGTCCACCGCGGAAGCGTGCACCCGGGCGGTGGACACGTGGCGGCTCCCGGTTGGCCCGCACAGCAGGCGCGGTCCACGGGAAAAGCGCGGGTGTACGGTTGACCGGAGGGTGACACGTGGCAGCGTGTGGTTGGTGCGGTGTAGCGCGCTCGGTCCACGGAGCAGGCGGGGGTACCCTCGGGATGCGTGCCTGGCAGAGGCCCTCGCGGCGGCGCAGGCGCACACGTGGGCGCGCGTTGACTCGTTTCCCGCGCTCGCGTCAGGCGTCCGGGGTGGCCACGCGGCGCAAGGTGGTTGGCGGTGCCGCCTGTAGCCTGTTTTGCGCTGACGTGGCACACCCGTGACGTTTTGGGCGCATAAGATTTGTGTATCTAGGTGTGAGTTGCGCCAGGATACCTTTCAGTTTATTCGGTTCCTCCGTTTTGGATTATGGATGCCTCGATGGAGTAGGCTTGAGTAGAGCCTGGCGCTACAATTCCTTTCGGATAGGGATCTACCGCCAGAGGTGAGTTCTGGATAGAGGCATTTGGCGCTAGCTGATGGAGGACAGATCGGCCGGCAGAGGCATTCTCGATTTCCTTCTCCAGGATCGTGGATTTCTGTGACGCCAGGGGTCGGGTGGACCCCGATAGTAGTACCAGCATTAGTAGCAGCAGCAGCGGTAGCGTGGATATGTTTTTGCTGAGGGCCGCATTTGTTGCCCCAATGTGGGCAGAGGTGGAGGTTGTGAGGACCCGAATCCCCGCTTAAGGGTTTACTGATGGATTAGTGGCTTTTGGGAGTGTTTGTGCGCGCGTCGGGACCAAGAAATGGATTCAGGTATTAAATTGGGTGTAAGTTTGCATAATCGGAGACCTTTGGAAAATTTTAGAAGTGGAATTGGGCAAAATGGACATCGGATTTGGATTCAGCGCGCGAAAACGATGAGAATGGACTATTTACTTGTGTTTTTCGGAGCCCGGATGCGAAAACACGGTTTTCGAGGTGTGGGTGTACTGTTCCGGCGGCCGGAGAGGCGGCGGCGGCAGGGCGCGGCGGCCGGCTGAGGCGCAGCCGCTCGGTCCACCGCGGAATCGTGCACCCGGGCGCGGGACACATGGCGGCTCCCGGTTGGCCGGTGCAGCAGGCGCGGTCCACGGGAAAAGCGCGGGTGTACGGTGGACCGGAGGGTGACACGTGGCAGCGTGTGGTTGGTGCGGTGTAGCACGCTCAGTCCACGGAGCAGGCGGGCGTACCCTCGGGATGCGTGCCTAGCAGAGGCGCAGGCGGCGGCGCAGGCGCGCACGTTGACGCGTTTCCCGCGCTCGGGCGCGCCACGCGTCAGGCGTCCAGGGTGGCCACTCGGCGCTAGGCGGTTGGCGGTGCCGGCTGTAGCCTGTTTTGCGCTGACGTGGCACACCCGTGACGTTTCGGGCGCTGATTGGTTGGGTCCACTACACCCGGTTTTCAGCCCCCGAATGTTTCGGGCGCCCGAAACCCGGGACACCCTGGGAATTAATCCAATTGTTTCTCCCAGCCGATAAATAGGCCGAGAACTTTGGCCTTTACCTCTTTCCCTGCTCGGATTCTCACAGTGCAACCTTCAGCAAAATTCTTCCTCTTCTAGAGCTACTTCTATCTGTTGATTTCTGGGATTTTTGGTGGCACGCACTTTGAGGTTTCCATTTTTACGGCGCGGCGTGATGCTCGTTCATTTTCGGTACGAGGACTCCCCCGACTTACTCCGACCAGCGTTTTCATCGATTTTTGCGCCGTTGGCTTCCAGACAGGTAGGGCTACGATCCTTGTGATTTAAGTTTTTCCTCTTTTCGAGTTTTTCTCGGAGTTCTTCGAGCCTTTTTATGACCCATCTTCTACTGCGGAGTTTTTGACAGCACCTCGGTTTTTTAGCGATATCTCCGCGCATAGGCATCGGATGGAGGCGTGCCAATAGTCGTTTTGCATCTACACATCGCAAGAAACGTCCTCAAATTTTCCTGGATTTTTCTGAGTTTTCCCCGAAGGTGAAAAATCCCTGTTTCCAGAGCTAAGTGCTACAGATTTTGTACAGGATTCTTTTGAGGGGGTCACTTTGTCGGATTTTTATCTTGATGTACGAAACTCGAATTTAGACGTGCAGGTACTCGTTTCGAAGGGCTCGACGCGTCGATCACAGCGGTATTTTTATTGGATTTTTCGGAGTCCTTTCTGCAGGTGAAAATTTCACATCTTTGGGACTGTTCCAGCAGTGTGTGTTGTACCTGGATATTTTTGGAATAAGTGTAACTTTGGACCTTATTGTTGTACCCAGGAAGGTTTACGAGTGTTTCTGAACCTGTTGGATCTGGAGAAAATTGGAGATATTTGTGTCTGGATATTTTCAGCGGTTGGACTTTGGACAGTTAGCACCTTCAGGTGGGTGGCCTTATCTCCAAGATTGATGGACTGGACATTAATTCTATTATAGTAGAACTATGCATGATTGTGAGTTTATTGTGTAGCATGCTAGAATGTAAGAATTGATGTTCCTGATGTAGTTGAATTGATCATGTGATTTACTACTTCCTAAAATCTGTTAAAGTATTGTTCTCTTGGAACTTGACCTAGCACCCCCCCGTCATATGTTGCATGTGTAACCAGACCAGTAGAAAACCCTCACTTGGGCTAGGGTTATTTATGTTTAGACATCCACACGTTGTACCTTATTCCTGGACATAGTGTTATCCTCGCCCGGGTAGTGGGCCGAGTGGTCTGTCTTCCTTTTAGTGTGGGATGCATGTTACACTCGTGCTTGGGAGCAGAGTGGAGTCTGGTAGATGTAGTTGGTTGTTTATCTGTGGCGGGAGCCGTTTGGGTAAACGGTGGTCCCGGAATGTCTTATTTCCCTGTTTGTTTTGTCGCCACTGTGTTAGTGGCAGTAGTATACCAGTGTTAGCAGGACCTTGAACCCAGAACCTTTTTGACATACACATGATTTTAGTCAACCGAAGTTTTCTTCCAAGCATCGAAGGGCCGCTGGAGTCTGTTCTTGTTTGATTGGACAAAGGGATTAGCCCTTCGGGGTTTGGGTATAAAAACTTGTTTTCTAACTGTTTTCCTAAAAGAACTAAAAATCATTAAAAATGGGTTTCTCCTCAAATAAAAATGGTTTTTCAAAAAAGAACTACGTTTAGTCCTCACCCCGCGTGGGTTGAGTGAATAATGGTTTTCAGCAATAAATGTCACCTTTTCCTGTAAACTTCACCACTCGAGAGGATTCGAGTGGTCTGCGTTCTAAGGGCTGCCTTTTTCTCTAGGTCGAGAACAACGAGGGGCTATGCCTCACTACAAGAAAAGCGGCCTTTGGCGACGCTTTTTGAGCCACATAACGACGCGTAAAAGCGTCGTTAATGTAGTCGCCGACGCTTTAGAAAGCGTCGGGAAGTGCGTCGGTAAGTGCAGTGACGGGAGAAATATGGCGACGCTTACAAAAGCGTCGGTAAATATACCGTCGCATTATTCCCGACGCACGAAAGCGTCGTTATGTTCATCGGTAATAGCAATCTATTGTCGACGCATTAAAGCGTCGGCAAATGATCGTCAATTTACGACGCTATAAAGCGTCGTCTATTTTTCTTTTTCCCGACGCACGAAAGCGTCGCTACTTTGGTTGGTAAAAGAAATTATTGTCGACGCATTAAAGCGTCGGCAAATGATCGTCAATTTACGACGCTATAAAGCGTCGTCTATTTTTCTCTTTCCCGACGCACGAAAGCGTCGCTACTTTGGTTGGTAATAGAAATTATTGTCGACGCATTAAAGCATCGGCAAATGATCGTCGATTTACGACGCTAAAAAGCGTCGCCTATTTTCCTTTTTCCCGAAGCATGAAAGCGTCGTTAGTTTGGTTGGTAATAGAAATTATTGTCGACGCATTAAAGCGTCGGCAAATGATCATCAAAAAAAAAAAGTCATATAACGACGCTTTAATGCGTCGACTATTTTCCTTTTCCCCGACGCATGAAAGCGTCGTCAAGTATATATATAATTTGCAATGTAAACAAAAATTCAAATAAGAACTTAAATTTATTTCTCATACACATTTATAATCAAAGAACTAATCACAATGACAACAACATAAATAAATAGTCAAAATATAAACTTCATTCCAAATGTATTTTGTTACTAAGTCAAAACAGTAACAATCTATTTGCATATAAAGTTAGTTCCAAAAGTATGATACTTCTAAGTTTTACAAAATTAAAACTAACAAAAAGTCGAAGTCATCTAAATCATCTATAGTGATGGTGATTCTCTTGTCTCAACCATAACTCCAGAATTTTGTGTTTTTCTGAACTTCTCACGATTTTTCGTGTGGAATCTAAATCCATTGATGATAAAACCATTACATCGCATGGCAACATTGTTTGGACCTCGGGCGATTGCTATAATTTCATCAGGACATTTTCTCTCGGCCATTTGTGGGACCTAAAATATTTAAAAAGTGTGATAATTAAATAATTTCTATCAATGAACAAGAAAAGAAAATTTAATCAATTTAACATGAAAAGTTCTCACCTGTGCAAGAAGCTATTCAGGAAATTTCTCTACTAACCATTTATGCTCAATATTTGAGTTATCTCGAATGTTAGGATTTGCCTTCCGTTGAGAATCCAAAAATTCACTATATACATGTTTAGAAAATTATATATTTAGAATGTACTTATATCGTACATAAAATTAATTGTATGGATAAATTTTTTAAATAATATTTACCTACGATATGGGAATAATTTATCACAATGGAGTAAAACATATCGGTGCGCTTGTGCTAACGAAATGTCATCAAGAATGACACTCTCAACCTTGCCTAGAACTCGACCCCCAGATAAGAACATGTAATTATCTGTGTTGTCCACATTATCAGAGTTTCGTTGTGGTCGATTAAAAATCGACTCCACACCTTCAAGATATCTTGAGCAAAAGGTTATACACTCTTCTGCAATATATCCTTCGGCAATTGAGCCCTCGGGTTGAGCTCTATTGCGTACATAGGATTTTAAGCGCACTAAGTACCTTTCAGAAAAATAAAATAATATCATTACAATGAAAGATTAAAAATTAACATATCTAATTAACATGTGATTAAAATCACTACCTCTCGATAGGGTACATCCATCTGTAATGTACAGGTCCACCTAATTTTGCCTCCTCTACTAAGTGAATAAGTAGGTGAATCATAATGGTAAAAAAACCTGGAGGAAAAATTTTCTCCATGTGACAGAGCGTTAATGCAATACGAGACTGTAGTTGATCAAGTTCCTCCAGATTAAGAGCCTTTGAGCATAACGATTTAAAAAATGATGATAACTCACAAATAACTGCTACAACTTGCCTAGGCATGATTGCCCTCACTGCTATTGGCATAATATCTTGCATCAGAATGTGGCCATCGTGCGACTTAAGATTTGAAAGTGTTCGCTCTTTTAAATTCACCCCTCTTGAAATATTAGATGCATAACCATCTGGAACTTTGAGATTTTTCAAAACAGTTAGAAAATTGACCTTTTCTTGCACTGACATAGTATAGAACACACGAGGTATATGGGTTTTATTATTAGGCATCACCACTGGATGAAGGTCGTGCCTTATGTCCATATCTTTTAGATCAAGACGTGATTTCAAATTGTCTTTACTCCTCCCGTAAACATTCAACATGGTACCAATGAAATTGTCGCTAACATTTTTCTGAATATGCATTACATCTAGATTATGTCGAAGAAGATGATCCTTCCAATAGGGTAGGTCAAAGAAAATACTTTTCTTTTTCCATGAATGTTCTTGGGGACGTGTTTCATCATCATCATCATTATGAGAATCAATAATAAAATCATCAGCATCCTCAAAAATTTTAACTTGTTCTTCTACCACCTCCCCTCGTCCCCTCTTTCTACTAGACTTAGAGACTTTTCCATACTTATTGTTGATTCCTTCTAGTTGCTCAAGAATATCAATTCCAGATGGTAAATTTGGAGCAGTTCGTAACTCTATCGAACCATCAAACTCATCTTTTTGAAATCTAAATTGATGATTTTGTGCTAACCATCTACGATGACCCATGTAGCAGAATTTACCTCCATGCTTTAACCAACGAGAATCAGTTGACATACCACAACAAGGACAAGCAAAATGCCCTTTTGTACTCCAACCAGATAAGTTTGCATAAGCAGGAAAATCATTAATACTCCATAATAGAACTCCTCACATATTAAAGTTTTGCTTCGTGAAAGCATCAAATGCATCAACGCCTTTCCATAACTCATTCAATTCATGAATTAGAGGTTGTAAAAAAACATCAATATCATTGCCTGGACCCTTTTCACCTGGAATAACCATTGATAATATCAAAGATGATTGTTTCATACACAACCATGGCGGTAAGTTATAAGGAATCAAAACAACCGGCCATGTGCTATTAGTAGAACTCATTGTCCTGAAAGGATTGAATCCGTCGCTAGCTAATCCAAGTCTTATACTACGAGGATCAGACGCAAAATTCGGATGGTGAGAATCGAATGATTTCCATGCCAAAGCATCTGCTGGGTGTCTTAAGATTCCATCCTTTGTTCGACCTTCTTCATGCCATCTCATGGAGGAAGCCATCTTTGATGACATAAAAATTCTTTTTAATCTCGGTATTAACGAAAAATATCGTAATACTTTTGCCGGTTTTTTCTTTTTTGTTGTATTTTCATATTCTTGTACAGAATCATCTTCATCATCTTTATTTATTATCCACCTTGAAGCTCCACATGTACGGCAATTTTCTTCGTTTACACTTTCATTCCAATATAACATGCAATCATTAGGACACGCATGAATTTTTTCGTATCCGAGCCCTAATTGTTTTATTAACTTTTTAGCTTCATATGAAGATGATGGCAATGAAACGCCCTTCGGAAAAGCATCCTTTAGTAGTTGGAGTAACATAGTGAAAGATTTTCCGGACCACCCGTTCAAACATTTGAGATGAAAAAGTTGGAGTATAAAAGAGAATTTCGAAAAATTTGTGCATCCTGGGTAAAGCTCTTTATCACAATCTTGCATCAAAGTTGCATATGAAGTTGCATCAACATTTGGCAAATGTTGTTGTGTAGTTCTTTCACTAGAATTTTCAATATTATCCTCATCGACTATTGAATCACTATTTAAAATTATATTGGAAAATCCAAAGGCATCTTGGAGCAATCCTCTCATATTTTCTTGTCCTATGATTTCTTCTTGCACATTAGTGTAGTCTGTAATGCTTGGGGCATGTTGAGCAGCTTCACTAGAAGAAGAAATAAAAGATTCTCCGTGAAATACCCAGTCGGTATAACCTAATGAGAATCCCTTCCATACCAAATGTTCCTCCACAACTTCTGGAGTATGTGAGGAACAATTGCAACATTTTCGACAAGGACATACAATCTTTCCTCTGTTTGATGATTTTTCGGTAGCAAATCTAATAAAATTAGCAACACCATCTAAATAAGCCTTGCTATTTCTCTGCTTATTAATCCAGCTTTTGTCCATTTGTTTAGGCTGACAATGAACAACTAATTACCATAAGAAAAAAAAAATTATGAATTTACTATGTATTGTCATATTTCACAGATATATTCCTCAACAAATATGCATGTATAGTATACATAGCACTCAAAAAACAAAAGAGACATACAGCTTAACAGATACATATGCCTTTCTCTAAAACTCTGATGATTGCAAATATCACATCCAAAAGTTTGAACCATGCATACATACCATACTAAAACATTGAAAAACTGGCTGGTAAACAGAAGAGAAGTTTTTGTAACAAAATATTCCTAAATTGTGGGAAGATGATGTACTAAACAACCTAAAAAAGCCGATATAGATATTGTTTACACTTTACAGCAGATATAATATACTACATAAGATTAATGACGACGATAGGGATCTCCCCGGATAATTTGGACAAATCTCGCAGGTTTTGTTCATAGTAATGACACTAAGTACTCCTCCGGCCCAAGTTCACATGGCAGATCAAACAAGGAACTACCTATTAGGAGCTGACAAAAGGATATCTAATTCTTTGTAACAAACAATTGTTAATCCACTGTTTCTGGATTAACAAACTCATTTCCAACAATAATTTATGGTAAGCATCTGAAATGCAGTTCTGTATTTCCTAATGTAATTGACCTGAAAGTGCATATCAATACTTCCAGCAGGTATTAACTAGATGAGTTGCTGATTGAAAAGATTAATGTAGAAGCACCCCTGTTTACCAAATATTCAAAGGTAAAAATAGACCTTACCTGAACTAGAAAGTAATTTGACATAGGACCTGAACTTAATAATTGAAAAGAAGAAGAAGAATAAAAACTTAAATATATGAATTTAGTGGCAATTTAGCTTCATAAAAAGTTGAACAGTTAAGAGAGATATCAAGGAAAAATCAAGAAAGCAATACATCAATAAAAGAATAGTAAATTAGAAATATACTGATTAAGGATCAAGGTTACCGCGCGTGTTGGGAGGAGGATGGAGAGACGAGGTGCCGCGCGCGCGCGTTGGGAGATGAGGTGCTGGTGGTGGCTGTGGCGGAGGGGAGAGATGTGGCGGCTGTGGCGGTGGGGGGCGGCGGCGGCGGCTGTGGCGGTGGGGGGCGCCGGCGGTGGCTGTGGCGGTGGAGGGCGGCGGCGGCTGTGGCGGTGGGGGGCGGCGGCGGCGGCTGTGGCGGTGGGAGGGCGGCGGCGGCGGCTACGGCGACGAAGAGGCAAGGCGCGTCGGGAGGTGGATGGAGAGGCGATCGGGTGCTGCTTGGGAGTGATGGCGGTGGTGGCTGTGGCGGTGGGGGTTGAGGGGTGGCGGCGGCGATGAAGAGGGGAGGCACACGTGGGGAAGAAGGAGCTAGTAGATGAAAAGTAAAAAAAAAAAATTGCTGTGTCTGTGTGTTGTGTGTGTGTGTGTGTGTGTGTTTTGTGTGTGGGAGACGAAAAGTAAAAAAAAAAAAACAGAGAGATGGGCTGTGCGTGGGGAGGGAAAAGGGAAAGTAATTTTTTTCATTTCCCGCCTTATGTAATTTGCCGACGCAAAAGCCGAGCGTCGTTAACATTTCGACACTAAAAAAATTTTACGACGCTTTTTAAGTGCGTCGTCGTAAAAGCGTCGGTATAGATGTTTATTTGCCGACGCATTACCAAAGCGTCGGTAAATTTTTGACAGTAGAAGAAATTACCGACGCTTCTTAAATGCGTTGTCGTAAAAGCGTCGGTATAGATGTTTATTTGCCGACGCATTACGAAAGCGTCGGTAAATTTTTGACAGTAGAAGAAATTACCGACGCTTCTTAAATGCGTCGTCGTAAAAGCGTCGGTATAGACCCCTTTTTTTGTAGTGCCTAGAGCCTATTCTTGTTTGATTTGGATTGTAGGTTCTAGTCTTTTGGGGTTCTCGGACCCTTCATTGTTGACAGTTGTGGAGTATACCCGGCTAGTGAGTTGCATGTCGAGTTGATGTTCTTTCTGGGAGCTGTTGGGTTGACAACGGTCCTAGCTGTTGAGTGGTTCTTATTAGAGAGTTAGAGAGGTGATTCGGGTACTGTCGATCTTGTTGATCGTGGATTGGACTATAGCCTGCATGAGCCATATTGAGCTCGACAGAGATGCGCGGATACTTTCCTCGGTGGGGTCGCGCCCCTCGAGTGCCACTCCGGAGTTGGGCCTGTTACTTTGCTATCGCGACTTGTCGACGCAGTCCCCCTGGCTGGGCCAGTTTTGGCAGTCACGGACACCCTACGGTAGACCCGTCCTTTTGTGGATGTGCGACAGTAGGTGGGCGCAGGTTTGACTGGACCCTATGCGGCAGTTAGTGTAGATTGGGTGACTATACTTGAGAGTTAGTAGATGCATCATGTTTCCATCTGTTTCACTTATTGAGCATCTAGATAGAGGCATAGCAGCTGTAGAGTTTATCTTCTAGCTCTTTTCCTTTCAGCACCGCATTTGTTACTTTATGCCTCTAGTAGACTTAATGGGCAGACCGTCGGGCTTGTTGGCGGCACCCACTGAGAACTACTGTGTGTTACGGAATTTAAGTTGGCGTATTTCGTGAATTCGGTTAAGTCTTGAAGATTGAAGGTAAAGAAGGTTGGATCATATAACTCAATCTCAAGAAAGAAGAATTCAAAAGGATCAGGTATGTTTAACTTAATATCTTTGGTGATCCGAATACTTCTTATAGTGTAGAAACACTTGGATGAACTTGTAATTGCATAAATATCAAAAACTGGACATGGGACATGTTCAGGATCCGGATCAGACTTTGCAATCCGGATCCCGAAGGTTGTTCGTTCATACACCAGTTCAATCCGGATCGTAGCCTTCCTTGATCCGGATCCCGAACACTGGGTTTACCATTTTATTTGAGCGATCCGGATCAGGCTTTGCAATCCGGATCCCGAACGTTGATGTTTGGTGAACTGTATGAACGATCCGGATCAAGCACTTCGATCCGGATCCCGAACCTTCGTTTTTCTGGAAACTGTTTTTCTCGCTACTGCAATCCGGATCGCCGAACTCCGATCCGGATCGTCGTCATGTAAAATTCCAGAAAAAGATAGTTTTTGATCCTTATCTTTTTCCAAGGGTTTCTAACCTATAAATAGACCCTATGATTCTTTTTCTAGGGCTAATCCACATAATCCAAAAAGAAGCCGCTAAGCCTAAAAGCCGTCATCTTTTATACGGCCGAAGATCCACATATAGAGAAGAAAGGAAATCATAGATTCTATCTTATGTTTCTTCATCTATATTGATTGATTTGATTCTAGGTTTTCATGCTCACATTTTGAGTAGAATCAAATCAATGAATACTTAGATGGTATTTCCGATCTATCTCTAATCTAAGTATTCGGCGGATCATCACCACCCAAAAAACAACGATTTACCCCAAAATCGGCGCGTGGACTCGCGTGGCCTTGTGGATTCAAGGTGCTACTGCTCTCGTGGATTCGAAGCGAGGTACGTTCGTGGATTCGAAGCGTGCTACTGGGTGAAGACCGTGGATTCGGTCGGACGTCGTGGACTCGACGTTGGATGCCGTGGATTCGGCGTTGGACGCAGATCGTGGATTCGAGAAGCGTCGTGGAGCGAGCGGAGAAGATCAACTAGGAGCGTATGGAAAAGGTTGAGTCGTCTGTGAGTACGGCATATCACCTTGTACGTGTTTAATTCTAGTGGATTTCACCGTGTTATCGGTCCCGTGGTTTTTTACTCCGGTTTGGAGTTTTCCACGTAAAAATCTATGCGTGTTATTTATTTTTTCCGCATTGGGTTTTATATCACAAAGATTTTTGAGTGTTTATTGTTTACACCTATTCACCCCCCTCTAGGTGTTTTTTCCCCTATTTAGATCCAATTATACATAGCCCAACAAGTGGTATCAGAGCGGGAATAGGGTTGTAAACAATGGTTGAAGGTGGAAACATCAACAGACCTCCGTTCTTCGATGGAACAAATTATGCGTACTGGAAAGTACGGATGAAAGCCTTTTTAATTTCCATCGACGAACGGGTGTGGCAATCAATTGAATTAGGATGGTCTAATCCAACTGAATTTATTGGTGATGTTCGCACCATCAAACCTAGGTCGAAATGGACCAAGGAAGAGATTGATATATCTTCTTACAATGGCAAGGGAATTAATGCTTTATTTAATGCCTTATCACAAACAGAGTTCTCTCGCGTCTCGGCATGTGAGACTGCGAAAGAAATCTGGGATGTTCTTCAAGTTACGCATGAGGGAACTAACCTTGTGAAGATTCAGAAACTGCAAATGCTTACGAGCAAGTTTGACTCTATTTTCATGGCAGAAAATGAATCTTTCACAGACTATTACACACGATTGCAAGACATCGTAAACTCATGTGCTAACTTGGGAGAGAAGATTCCAGAATTTAAAATTGTAAGAAAGATCTTAAGAACTCTTCCTGAAAGATTTCGTTCCAAGGTTACAGCCATTGAAACTATTAAACACCCGGACGAAATCCGTGTAGAAGAATTAGTTGGTTCTTTACAAACATATGAAATGACATTTCCTACTAACTATTCTTCGGGAAAGGCATCCTCTTCTAAGCCTTCAGGTTATGCGTTGAAAACAACAAAAGAAGAAGACGCGGATTCATCCTCCTCAGGCGATGACGAGAACCTATCTATGGAGGACTTTGAGAAGCAGCTCGCTCTCTTGACAAAGAAGTTTCGCCAAAATTTTCGAAGGGGTAATTCAAGCAAAACTCCATCCTTCGGAAAGTGGAAGAAAGGCAAGGGTTCTTCAAGTTACAAGTCAAGAAAGCAAGAGGGTTTTTCTAAGGATAAGAAAAGCACAGAAGGACAACTCCAATGCTTCAAGTGCCGAGGGTACGGCCATATCTCAACGGAATGTCCAAATAAGAATCCGTCCAAGAAGAAGGCGATGCAAGCCGTCACTTGGGATGACACCTCATCGTCAAATGAGTCATCGTCAAGTGATGAAGAAGATAACGCAACGGCGTTCCACGCGTCCACATCTTCACCCTTCATGTGCTTAATGGCAAGTACATCCGAGTCATTGTCCAACTCCACTGTTGAAAAGAATGCAACGGACAATGAATCGGATGATTCGGAAGGTGAAGATTTTGCTCTAGCCTATCACAGACTTTTGAGGGATTCAAAGAAACTGGCTAAGCAAAACAAGGGGTTGAGAGGGAGATTGCAGGATCTCGAAGAAGAACTAAAAAGGGTAACTTCTCTCTCGACCGATCTTGAAGTGGAAAGGGATAATCTGATAAAAGCAAATGTTTCCCTTCAAGAGTCCAATGAGCAATTCGAGAAGAATTATATAGATATGGTGAACAAAGCGAATTACTTCTTGAAGCTCAACGGCGAGGCTCGACAGGAAAAATTGGAAATAACAGAGACCATTCTCCAACTCAAGGATGACTTACAGCGATTTTCATCAGGAAGGAGTAAGTTGGATAAGCTTCTTGGTCTTGGTCAATCAAACAAGTTCGGCCTCGGATACAATCGAACTGAAGACAATTTTAGTTCGGTTGGGACATTTTTTGTGCCTCAGTCGGTATCTCCTCCCCCGACACCGGAATTCACGACAAGCAACGACAACAAGCCTACTTCACCCTCCTCGGAATCGTCAAGCACTAAGGTATGTTTTCGTTGTAATTTTGCAGGGCACATAAGGAGAAATTGCAAGATGGGAGCCAAACGGTCAACTCAAGCACTTCTTGCAACGACTACCAAAAGGGTGATTTCTCGGAAATCAAATGCAAATTCTTTGAAGGAAAAGAGCGTCGGTAGTTCATCAAACAAGACGACGACGTCGAGGAAAAGCAATGGATCAAACAAGACGTTTTCACCAAAGGTATCAACTTCACAATCATTTCCGACGTACACCAAAACTCGAAAGGTTTGGGTACGCAAAGGTGAATTCTTCTTTCATCCTTGAATCACGTCGGTACCAAACGGCCCTTGGAATTATTGCATATGGATCTTATGGGGCCGACACGTCAACCATCCTTAGGAGGTAAATGGTATATTTTTTTATTGGTTGATGATTTCTCTAGGTATTCTTGGGTAGCATTTTTAAGAGAGAAAGCTGATACTTTTGATTCTTTTCACGAGATTTGCCTTCGTATTATGATTGAAAAGAATGAAAAGATCATTCGTGTTAGAAGTGATAGAGGTTGAGAATTCATAAATTCTAAATTCATTGATTTTTGCACTTCCAACGGCATTAAGCATGAATTCTCAGCAACCTATACACCTCAACAGAATGGTGTTGTCGAGCGCAAAAACAGGGTTGTTCAAGAGATGGCACGTGTTATGCTTCATAGCCGGAATTTACCGCTACATTTTTGGGCTGAAGCTGTGAACACTGCAATCTATGTTATTAATCGAGTTTATTTGCGCCCGGGAACGTTAAATACACCATATGAACTATGGTGTTGTAGAAAACCCAACATCAAATATTTTCGTATCTTCGGGAGTCGGCGTTACATTTTACGTGACCGCGAAAATCTTGGAAAGTTTGACTCTCGAAGTGACGAAGGGATTTTCTTGGGGTATTCTACAAATAGTAGAGCATATCGGGTATTTAACTTGTGTTACGGCATTTCGGTGTTGGCATATTTCGTGAGTCAAGTCAGTGAGTTGAGTCGGAGTCTTAAAGGGATCAAATTGTCAATCAGCAATCAAAGACTTAGAGAAGATTCAATAAGAGCTCAAGTTGACACTCAGTGTCTTGAGTCTTGAAGATTGAAGTTGAAGAATTGTGGATCAGTTACATCAATCTCAAGAAGAAAGTATTCAAAAGGATCAGGTATGGTTAACTAAATAATTTTGGTGATCCGAATACTTTCTTATAGTGTAGAAACACTTGGAAGAATTTTTAATTGCATAAAAATAAAAAACTGGACATGGGGCATGTTCAGGATCCGGATCAGATGATCCAATCCGGATCCCGAAGGGTATTAGTTCATGTGCAAATCCAATCCAGATCCAACCCTATTCTGATCCGGATCCCGAACATTGGATGTTGCTGAAATTCATGAACGATCCGGATCGGGAAGTTCAATCCAGATCCCGAACCCTTGGTTTTCTGGAATTGTCTATCACGCTACGACGATCCGGATCGCAGTAAATCCGATCCGGATCGCCGTCCGTAAAATTTCCAGATAAGGTAAGTTTTTGATTCTTATCTCTTTCCAAAGGTTTCTAAACTATAAATAGACATTTAGGGTTTCTCAAAAACGGGTGTTCTCTACCGATTAATTAATTAAACACTTGAGAGCAACCCTAGAGGCGAGGTTTTATCGATCTTCTGTATAGCCTCTTTTAGGTCAATTCGATGGTTCTTTCAAGAACATATCTTTTGTCAAATTGATCTAATCTTTGCTTAGAGATTTCTTCTACGGTTCCTCAATGAGAATCTAAGCAAAGGATCACCATCGAAGTCAATATTCTTATCGACTGAGTTTGCGTCGTGGATTCGACGTGGCATCGTGGATTCGGTGTGCTAAAGGCGTTTCGTGGATTCGAAACGTGTGCTTGTGGATTCGAGTGGCGTTCGTGGATTCGAACGTGTTCAGTGGATGTGCAATCGGTGGAGCGCGAGGTCCGAAGAAATTGAAGGAGGGGTTAAATCCGTGGAGACGGTAATCACCTTGTTATTCTTCTTTTCTTAGTGGATTGTTATTGCGTGGACATCCAACCGGTCAGCGCAAGGTCCGAAGAAGCTGAAGGAGGGGTTGAGTCCGTGGAGTCGGTAATCACCTTGTTATTCTTCTATTCTTAGTGGATTGTTATTGCGTGTTGGTCCCGTGGTTTTTCTCCTGGATTGGAGTTTCCACGTAAATCTCGGTGTGCTGTTTTTATTTTCCGCATTGGTTTTTATTTTGTACTGAGATTGAGTTTTTAAGTATTACACCTATTCACCCCCTCTCTAGTTGTTTGATAGTACCTATTTAGATCCTTGTGGATCCTATAAAAACCTACAACTTGGAATCTAAGACGATCGTAGAATCTATAAATGTTAAAGTAGATGAAGCTTTCCACTTTGCATCTGTTAAATCTACCCCTGATATCTCTCTTGATGATGATACTCCTGTAAGTGCATCTTCTCATGATAATACTTCCAATATTAATGATGCATCTAATGGTTCTTCAAGTCTATCTGATGTGCAGGAATCATCTCATGTACCTCCGAGTACTCCATTACATCAAACGTTACGCATCTCCAAGGATCATCCTGAATCAAACATCATTGGAGACCCACAAGAAGGAGTCAAAACTCGGAGACAGTTGGTTTGTGGATTCGCTTGTTACGTTTCCATGATCGAACCAAAGAATGTCGATGAAGCTCTTCAGGATGACTACTGGATTGAAGCAATGCAGGAAGAGCTCCATCAGTTTGAACGCAACAAAGTCTGGGAATTAACGACGCCTCCGAAGCAACACAATGTGATCAGTACTAAATGGATTTTCAAGAACAAGAAAAATGAGGATGGTACCATCATCAGGAACAAAGCACGTTTAGTTGCTCAAGGCTACTCTCAAATAGAAGGTATAGACTATGATGAAACGTTCGCCCCTGTAGCTAGACTCGAGTCCATTCGTATCTTATTCGCTATTGCTTGTCACTTTAAAATAAAACTCTTTCAAATGGACGTTAAGAGCGCGTTTTTAAATGGGTTTTTAAATGAGGAAATTTATGTGGCTCAACCGAAAGGTTTTGTAGACTGTAAACTACCTAACCATGTTTTTCGTTTGAAAAAGGCTCTATACGGTTTAAAACAAGCACCGCGAGCGTGGTACGAAAGGTTGACAAAGCACCTTTTGGAGAAGGGCTATACTCGAGGGGGAGCAGATCGGACTCTCTTTGTGAAGCATTATCAAAATAACTTCATTGTTGCAAAAATCTATGTCGATGACATTGTGTTTGGAGCAACAAAGGATAATGATGCTTCTAAATTCGCAGAAACCATGGAAAGCGAATTTGAGATGTCTATGATGGGGGAACTAACATACTTTCTTGGATTGCAAGTGAAACAAAATGGTGAAGGCATCCATCTGTGTCAATCCAAGTATGCAAAGGAGTTGGTAAAGAAATTCGGATTAGAAGATTCTAAAAATTTTCCTACTCCTATGGGAACTAGCAATAAGGGATTAGGAAGTGAATCTCTTAGTGAGAATGTAGACGAGAAACTTTATCGCAGCATGATTGGAAGTCTACTTTACCTCACAGCTAGTCGCCCGGATATATCCTTTAGTGTTGGGATTTGCGCGAGATATCAATCAGCACCAAAGGAGGTTCACCTGAAAGCGGTGAAACGGATCATCCGGTACATCAAAGGAACCATTAATTTCGGAATTTGGTATCCTATCGGAACAAGTCTAGATATTATTGGATACTCAGATGCCGATTGGGCAGGATCTGTGGATGATCGGAAAAGTACGAGTGGTGCATGTTTTTATCTTGGCCATTGTCTTGTTGCATGGCATAGTAAAAAGCAAAACTGCATTGCACTCTCGACTGCCGAAGCGGAATACATCTCAGCGGGTAGTTGTTCAACTCAACTCATTTGGATGAAAAGCGTGTTGAGCGACTTCCGGATTTCAGCAACTTCGGTAACTGTTTTATGTGACAACACTAGTGCTATAAACATTTCAAAAAACCCTGTGTTGCACTCTAGAACAAAACACATTGAACTTAGATATCATTTTCTTAGAGAGCTAGTTGAATCAAATATTCTTCAAATTTCCGACATTTCAACTGAAGATCAATTAGCTGACTTTTTAACAAAACCTTTGGATCAAAAACGTTTTATTCATTTGCGTAAACCAATTGGAATGCTTTCCTTGAAATAACCTCTTTTTGAAACTTTTGTTTAGGTTAGGTTTTGTTTATCATCTATGCTTAGACATAGAACATTAATTGAGCATTAGTTTTGATTGACTTTAACTGCATCCTTTTATATATTTAGAAATCTATTATGCTTTAGATATCATAATATTTCATTTGATGCAATGATCATTTATGTCAATTAACTCATCTTTGTTTTGATCAAAGTCAATTTCTCTCTCGATGATCTCTTGGTATAGTTTTTATCTTATTTGACTGTTTAGTCGAGTATGAAATCGAGATCAATATTTGGCTGAATACTTTATATCTTAAATAATTGATAGCCAATTGAGGGGGAGTCAAAGAAAAAGTATTGTGCTCAAAAGATGTGGAAAGAGTTACACCCCAATGAGGAGTGTGAAAACTACCACCACATGGAGGAAAGAGCTACCACCTCGGTCGTCCGAGTACTGTGTGCAGCTACCACATGTATACCAAGCAAGGTTTTTCAAGTTTGATTAAATAAGATGCATGTTGAAATACTTGACTCTGCCAAAATTTCAAGGTTGGTATAAGGTGGGAATTTTAATGAAAGATGCTCAAAGAGCCACTCTCTTCAATAAATTGACTAGATATATTATCTAACTTATCTGGGATTTTAGACATCTATTGATCTCTGTATTTCATTTTCTTTACCGAATTGATGATTTGATAAAGGCATTACTCATAAGATCAAGTTAGATGTAATTGAAGTTGTTCAACTTTAAGGGATTTAATTTTTATAAATTTTCGTTTCATTTGTTGAATGTTATTGATAGATTTGGCATAATCTATTTCTTGTTGTATGAAACGATGATTTTCATTTAAAGTTGATACACAAAAGTGCTTACAACCTTTTTCTGGTTTTTCTAGAATTTCTCTGAAATTTTCTAAAGAAAAAGTTGGAGCCGATCCGGATTGGACTGCCGATCCGGATCCCGAACGCAGATATTCTTCTGCGGGCAGACGATCCGGATTGGACTTGCCGATCCGGATCCCGAACGCAGATTTTCTCTGCGGGTAGCCGATCCGGATCGTAATCACGAACTGATCTGGATCGTGGCTAGGGTTTTATTTAGAACAAAAGGGTTTTGATTTTTTTTACTCCAATCTTTTGTTCCAAAGTTTCCAGAGCTTCTCTCTCTAGAATTCATCCATCTTGGAAGCTTTCAAACTCAAGTTCTTCACCTCCAAGTAAGTTTTATTGATCAAAATCTCGGTTTTTCACAGTTTTTCATATTCTTCCTCAAAACGTGATGAAATTCTTGTATCTATTTCGTTTGTGGATGGTTTTTGATCAAATTTCTTTTGAAATAAGAACTCTGAGTAGATTAGTTTTGATTATATGCTAGGTATTCTCATGATAAACGGATTTTTGGCCTTCGATTTCAAAAATTTCGGTTTTAGGGCATATAATGGGAATTTTCGAAAATCATGCGATTGATCTATTTTTAAAATTCCTTTTGCAAAACTAATTTGATTCTTAGTCTCTCTACACGATAATGATTGTTTGGGTACAATTTTTCTAATTTTTGAAAATTAACAATTTTTCGTGTTCTTGAGTTGTTGCTCACAGGATTTCTTTTCACAAGAATCCAATAGCAATGGTGATCACCTGGATCATTTTTCTTCTGGCTGCTATGGTACATACGAGAGACACTGTCAAGCCCAAGAGGGCTAAGAAAGCGAAGAAAGCTAAAGATGATTCAGATTCAGAATCTGAACCAGAAAAGGATGAGGTCAATTGGGATGAGTTGTCAGATGATGAAACACATCCTGTAAAATCGACACAGAAAACTTCTGTTGTTTCGAAAGGAAAAACTGCAATGGACACTGGAAAAGCACCTATGACTGCCCCATCCATCTCGGTGAAGAGGAAGAGACTAGCACGGCGCTTTGGACGAGCACGAAATGCTGATGTTAGCAAACCAATAGCTCCTGACTCCCCGCCTCGCATGGAAGAAGTGTTCGTTAACACTGATCGCCTTAGAGCTTTTGAACATCGTGAATGCATCGGTGAACGACATGTCAACATTGAAGCTCTCTGAAATCACTCACCAGAGTTTGGGATTTTAATTGAACGAACTAATCTTATTCAAGCCTGCCGATTCCCGGAATTACTTGGATATTGTTTGTATCGTGTAAGAACCTTTTACACAAATGCAAGGCACCTTCAGGAAGATGAACTTGGTTCGATGCAATTCTACACAAACATCCAAGGGATGAGACTCACAATCACTCCGCAGTTAATCGGCGAGGTCCTAGGAATGGAATCAAACAGATCGGGGATCAACTATTTGATGGGAAGAAGTTTGACGAATGCCATGTGGCAAACCGTGATAGAAGGAATTTGTTTGGAAGGAACTGAATCAGCAGATGGTAAATCTATAAAATCCAAACAACTTCGGCTTGAGTACCGATTTCTTAACTTCATCACGTGTTACAACATTCTCCCTAACTTGCAGACAAAGGTATTGAGATGGGATAGAATGCTGTTCTTATATCTCCTAGGTCATCCTTCTGAGGCCGTAGGGTTGAACATGAACATCCCGTACATAATTTGGAATAGAATGTCTAGATATGTTAAGCATCCGCATCCTACTGAACGACTTCCATTCCCATTGATCATCATGAGGATCTTGAAAAAGTTTAAGATTGATATCAGCTCGACACCATATCAACACTGTTGGGGGATGATAGATGAATCAACAATTGTGAAGTCTCTTCACAAATTGCCTCATGTCACTTCGACTCCTTCCTCTACAAAGAAACCTTGTGCAGGCACCTCTGCCTCGCCTTCACATCAAGCACCAGGAGCAGATGATGAAGCATCAATAACCGCCATCTACAAACAGCAACAGAGACTGTCTTTTCAACAGGAGCAAATCACCAAAGAGCAGAGGCGAATCTCCGAAGAACTCGAAATAATCACAGCATCCCAAATCACATTAACTAAGACGGTCTCGTCAATGAAGAAGTTAATGCAGAAAATGTTCTCGAAAATGGGATACAGCGCCTCGGATGACTCAGATTCAGATGCTTGAATCGTTTGTCTAATAATTCTCTTGTGCAGGAACTTCAGATTTTTTAACTTTTCTTGTGCAGGTTTTAAAGTTTTAGTTTTTAGTTTTTAGTTCTCAAACTTTTGGTACTTGAACAGTTAACTATTCTCTCCATTTTGGTAATTTTTGGCTAATTTTTGTGACAAAAAGGGGGAGAGAGAAGTATAAACAATGATACAATGTTTGTGAGAAACTTGAAACTATAGAGGTAAGTATAACCTCAACTTGAAAGGTAAGTAGAACTTCAACTTTTGGTTTTCATTTGTGTTTGAATGCATGCCATGACTAACTATTCGACTAACTATTTGGGCATGTAATATATAACTAACAAGTTGATGTTCACTAACATGACATTTGGATTTTGATTGCATAGAAGATATGTTGGTGTTTTAACTATGATCAATTTACATATCTGAATGTATAAATGTCATGGTAAGTTGTCACGCCCCGAGTTCAAAAACTAGTGTATAAATTTTTTTTTAAAATCAGAGTTGCAAAAACAACCAGGGCAATGACAGACCGCCACATATATAGAAGAGTCCCAATCCCCAATGGAATTGAGCCTTTTCTATATATGCACGGCTAGCTTGGCAACAATCATCAGAGTACTAACTACGTACAACTACAAGCAAAAGTTATAATTAACTTTACAATTATTTACATCTGAATTACAACTCTTTCCTTTAACATCAAATAATACATGAACTTTCGGCTGTCCAGGGTCAACATCTAACACGGAATCTCACCAACACGTCCCGACATCCCAGCACCCGCTCGGCCTGAAAAACAGTCACCCGAGGGTGTGAGACACACCGGAGTGTATCCCAGTGGGCACGACGAGCCGAGAAATAGCAGATCGTACCTACTGGTATACAATGCTAGAGGATAGTAATAGATCAGGGGTTAGGGTAAAGCAGATATATAACTGGTGCTGTAAAGAAAGAAAAACTTATAATCTGGGTACGAGCATAGGAGATAATTTTAGCAGAATTTAAAACAGGACAAACATGTATCAGGATAATCAACGCATCAAGGAGTTAGGACAATCAGCAAGATAACAATGAGATTATAATCAAAGACATCACATGGAATCATATATAGGTAGATAACTAGAAGCCAGATCAAAGAATCAAAGAATCATGTTAAAGCAACTTAACAACACATGCATCAAATAGATGAAAACGCAAAGACCCAATCACAAGCTACCATATTGGCCTTCTCAAGACCTCAGGCAAGGCTGCCCACTTGGCACCACCTGGTTGACATTCCCCAAACTAGGGTCACGGGTTGCCTCAGCTAACCACTTTACCGGTAAAGTACACCGCTACGGGGGATCAGTCCGCTAGTGTACGTGAAGAACAACGGTGCGGGCGAATCATGTGCAAATGCTCAAACTGGCGGTCCACTGACCGGGTAATCGGCAACAAGCCGGGAAATCCCCACTGGGATGCAATAACCAAATCAACTGAATCTCAACTCATATGCAAGACCAAGGCAAATCTCAACTCAGCATAAGCTCAACCGAAAAACTCAACTCAATCATGCAGACCAACCAAATAATACAAAACTTAAACACATATTTTTAAGAAAACTGTTTTGAAAAGTCCACACCCCGAAGAGCATTGCCCTCGTCCTATCAAACAAGAACAGACTCAGGCGACACTACGAAGCTTGGGTTTCCAAACCTCGTAGAGCAATTGCCTTTATCCTATCAAACAAGAACAGACTCCGGCGACCCTACGAAGCTCGGTAAAAACATCAGTTAAACAAATCTATGTGCTCAGCAGTGTATCATTTGATCGACAGGACAAACAGGCTTGGCAATATGTAGAGCAATAATATAACCACTGGAAACAACTAATCAGCAGATATGGTAAAGATCACTAAAGAAGATCATAATCAGGCATAAAGCAGGTATGACGTAGCAAATAACTGAATCAAAGGAAGGCAGGCTCAAGCATTGGTAGATCAATATAATAATCAAGCATAGGAGTGCAACTACGAAATGGCCAATCAGTCAAAGCAACTAACAGTAATATATATTGCAACCAAAGGCAGACAGGCTCAAGATAAACTAGGTTACCAAAAGCAGGAGTCCAACCAATACCGTACACCGAGGGCCGAACTGATAAAGCCCGGACCGAAGATAACCCACCTGATATAACGCAGGCGGCCAAACTGAACCAACTGTACGCTCAGCACACCAGATGCTACCGAATAACCCTGAATGTGAATTAAGGTTCAGGAATCAACTTACTAACCAGTAAATGATGTGACTTTTGCATCTAGACCCCTAGGGCTTTTAAATTTTCACTTTTAGTGCCAGTTTGGGCACTGTTTTCGCTTGTTCTTTCAACTGGAGATTCATTTTAACGAACCGTCACTTCCAGCAGGTGAAATTTATCTTGCTGAACACCGTGCTCACCAATTTGCGGCAGCACGGGACCCGAGGAAAACTTCGGGCCATAAAATATTCTTCCAACCTAGCTAAAATGAATTTTTGTTTCTCCGGATCTTCAAAATCAGTTTTTAACGCGAGCATCACGTCCAGTGACCCCAAATTAGCCTAGGGCACACTATCGCGGCTTCTCTAACAGCCCGGAACATTGTTTTGTTCAAATATTACTCTTATAGGTAAGTTTTACTACAACTTTTAATCTAGTCTTCAAACATTAAAACTTTGTATATAAAAGTTTCTCTGGACAGTGCCAGGGCACTAGGGCTCACCTTCTTTGTAGCCCAGAATTGCTGGTTTAACCAGAACCAAAGCCTTGCACACTTACAAGTTTACTATGCTCCATTCTTTGATCCACACAGAACCATCTTGGTCTGAAGTGAGCATCAAGCTCAGGGAACATTTCTAAGCAACTTTGATATTTATATCTTTGTCAAATTCCAATTAAAAGTTCATTGTGGCATTTAATCAAACAGGTGGTGTGCATAACTTGTTAACATTCACATAAGCCATTTTTTGATTTCGATTCTCTGCACAGAGGGTATCTGGGGCAATATGTTTTGAAGCAAAATATTCTACTAAGTGTCTGGAGTCTTTCTCCTCATCTTGGAGCAGACCAAATACTCAAGGTTAGTCGGGCTCAAGGAGGAAGAAGAAGACTAAAACTTTGAAAATCGTGACCATTGATCCAGAGGTTCTGGAACCAATCCAATTGCACAAAACCTCCCCAAACCTCAAGGTGATTGTAGAAATCTAGAATTTGAAAGTCTCTGTTTGCCTTTAAATGTTTAAAATTTGTCATTTTGGCAATAGTGGAGTGTTAGTGGGCCAATAGTGGGCCCAGAAATATCGACTTTTGATCGGGGTCTGATCTGGAAAATCCGAGATCACCATTGCGATCGTCTCGTCGAAACATAGAAGTTTCATATTCATATGTTTTCGATCCGACGGTCGGATCTTCCAGAAAACAGAAATCAAAAAGTGGGCCCCGCGACTTAAGTGAATAGTAACCTTTGAATTTTTAACCCCTTGTGATCATGAATGGTCGAACCACTATCTAGAATTTTAACATAGGAGTATGAGTAATGGATCCTAGCTAATTTCGACGTTCTGAGCGCAATGGCACTGACGGATTTCGCGTTTGGCGACCCGTGTGCATCGAAGTGCGTGCGTCGGTTTGCGACATACAGAACAAGATGGCCCGAGATTTCATACGAGCACCAAATCAAACAAATGATTAGCCTATTTTGAAGGTCTCGACGAGCCGGACGTCGTGGCGAAGTCCATTTTCAGTTTCGGCGACTCGAGTGCCTCGAAAAGCGTGAAATACATTGAAAAAGTGTGTATTTTTGAAGAAACCCTAATATTTTATGTACCAGAAATTATGAGGCTTATAAGTTGGGGTGCTGGGTGCATTTGTCACCTACAGAGGGACCTTAGAGTTTTAGGATCTTTGTGTAGGGGGTTTTGTGCAAATGTGCATTTATACACAGGTTGGAGTAATCCCGAGTACCCTGCCTCTTCCTCTTCGGTAACTGAAGTTCCACCAGCATCTTTAGGCTGTAACCGACGCGTCCCCTCGGTTGCCGTAACCTCCGGCCGTTCGGGTCGCCGGTGTTAAAGGTAAGAAGCCTATATGGGTGTTTCCCTTGAGTTCGTGAAAGAGGGATCAACCAAAGCCATAGGGATTAGCCAACCTTCCTCTGAGAGCTTCATTAAGAGGCCGCAACCGAGCCCTGGTGTACCCGACCCCAGCCGCCGCCGAGTGCCGCCGCAGCCACCTTCCTCTTTCTTCCTTTCTCCGACGAGGTGTGAAGTTGGACGGGACCTCTTCAAAGTTGGATTGGGAGGTGTCTGAGGAGTTCCTGGTGCTTGGAGGACCCTGCTGGAGCAAGCCTTGGCCGCACGTAGTGAGGGAACCAAGAATCCGGCTTCCTCCTTCTTCCCCGAGCTCGGCTAAGGTGAGGGTCCTTAACCAACGGTTTCTAGCACCCCGGACCATTAGCAGTGGACTTCTTAGGTCCTTAGCTTCCTCTTTGCAAAGCCCCGAGGTCCCATGCAGCATGGTTAGCCGGCGGCCACAATGGGTCGCCGGAAACCTAACCTAGCTCCGCCCCTAAAGAACTCGGCAACCACTGAATATAAACGCACCAAAATTGGTGTTCCAGGACTGTAGGATAGGATGATTAAATCTGCAAAGTTTGGTTGAAGTTGGTGGAGTATTGAGAAAGAAAAATGAAGCCCTAGTTTTGAAATTTTTGCACTTTGGCCGAGAATGCAACTCCGGCGCCGGCGAGCTTTTCCGACGCCGGCCACCTACCCAGAAGCCTTCCTGGGAATGAGAGGAGTGCCCCCATGCATTTGCATGGCATCCATACAGCACCAAAGTGGTGCGGCCATGGATGACCCGAAAATGGGTCCAAACTCGGCCGCCGGCGTTCCGGCCATCTCCGGCCGGGGTGGGAAGGTCGGGAAGCTTCGTGTAGGCCCAAGGAACTTACCATGCAAGTTTGGAAGCTCCATGTTGCCTCTGTAAAATTCCGCCATTAGAGGTGGAGGAGCTCGAAACCGAGCTTTCTCCAGCCGCGCCGCCGCCGTGCCCTGTCGCCGGACACGGGTCCAGGTGAGTTTGTTGTGTGTTTTAGCGTCCAAATGGCCAAGTGGTTGGGTCCCAGATGTTTTGGTTGGATGGTCACGATTTTCAAAACAAGCACACTTCATCTTCTTCGTTGCCCCGACCATTCCATCCATGCAAACTTGGCCCAGGCTTGCTGAGAAGGTAGAGAGAGTTATATAGATCATTTCCCTCCAAGTCTTATAGCATTTGGTTCAGTGTTTGCAGAGATCAACCTGGGATTGGTGTTTGTGTGGTTGTATGTAAATGTTGCCCACCAAGTGTTTGTATAAATGCATGAATGAAGAAATAATGTGAATTGGACAGAGTTATGAATATAAAAGATGCTCAAACTTATCCCCTGAGCTTAGTGCTCACTTCAGATCAAAGTGATTTTGTGTGGATTAAAGTTTGGTGCTTTATGAACTTGTTTGAGTGCATGGCTTTGGTTCTGGTTGAACCAGCAGATCTGGGCTGCAACTAGGGTGAGCCCTGTGATCCTTGCAATATTTAAAGACCTTTTCATATACAAAGTTTGCTGGTTTGAAGTTTAAATTAAGAGATGTAGTTGAATCAACCTTTTAGTGAAATGTTTAAATAAAACATGGTTCCGGGCTGTTTGCGAAGCCGCGATAGTGTGCCCTAGGCTAATTTGGGGTCACTGAACGTGATGCTCGCGTTAGAAACAGTGTTAGAAGTCCCGGAGAAACAAAAATTCATTTGGGCTATGTTAGAGAGGGTTTTTATGGCCCGAAGTTTGCCTCGGGTTCCGTGCTGCTACAAATTAGTGAGCACGGTGTTCAGCATGAAAAATGTCACCTGCTGGAAGTGACGGTTCATCAAAATTATTTTCCAGTTGAAAGAACGAGCGAAAACAGTGCTCAAGTGGCACTAAAATGTAATTTCTGAAAACTTTAAGGGTTTTAATGCAAAATAGACAATGAGTACTGGTTAGTAAAATGTTTAAATGATTCCTAAGCTTTCCGTTGGGAATCCATCGGCTTTCGTTGAGCGGAAATTGGATAATAGTCCGAGAATCGGCAAAATCGTCGATTTAACGGTATCCGGGTGACAATTAAAATAACTAAGAGGGTTTCAAATTGATCTGGGTTTAGGTTAGAGTTAGCGGGACTGAATTGATCCTTGATTGGTGATTTTTGATCCAGGTTGATTCAGTTTGCACCTGGAGTTGAGCATTTAGAGGATTACAGATTAATTGCCTGCGCATTGACAGGTGGGTTATCTTCGGTCCGGGTTTTATCAGTTCGGCCCTCTGGGGTGCGATACTGGTTGGACCCCTGTTGTTGATAGTTTAACTTGATTACTTTGAGCCTGCCTTTCTTTGATTATATTATATCTGCTATCTGCCTGATCTATGCCTGTTATCTGTTCTATTTTGCCTTACATGATTGTCCATAGCACCTCTAGCATTTATACTTTTACTCGGACATTTTCATGGTTGATTAGTGAGCCTGTTTGTTCTGCTGATCAAATGATACATCTCTGAGCACATAGATTTATTTAACTGAGGTTTTACCCCGCTTCGTAGGGTCGCCGGAGTCTGTTCTTGTTTGATAGGACAAAGGCACTGCTCTGCGAGGTTTGGACTTAAATCCAAGCTTCGTAGTGTCGCCTGAGTCTGTTCTTGTTTGATAGGACAAGGGCAATGCTCTTCGAGGTTTGGACTTTTCAAAACAGTTTTCTTAAAATATGTGTTTAAGTTTTGTATCATTTGGTTGGTTTGTGTGGTTGAGTTGAGTTTATCTATGAGCTTCTGTGGAGAGAGATTTGCCTTGATCTTGCATATGAGTTGACATTTATTGCTGAGTGTTCCTGCATGAGTGTTGAGATTCAGTTGGTTTTTGTCATTGCATCCCAGTGGGGATTTCCCGGCTTGTTGCCGATTACCCGGTCAGTGGACCGTGAGCTTGAGCATTTGCATATGATTCGCCCGCACCGTTGTACTTCACGAATATCAGCGGATTTGCTACCCGTAGCGATGTTCTTTACCGGTAAAGTGGTTAGCTGAGGCAACCCGTGACCCTAGTTTGGGGAATGTCAACCAGGTGGTGCCAAGAGGGCAGCCTCGCCTGAGGTCTTTGCGAAGACCAAAATGGTAGCTTGTGATTGGGTCTTTGCGTTTTCATCTATTTGATGCATGTGTTGATTCTTTGATTCTTTGATCTGGCTTCTAGTTATCTACTTCTTTTATGATTCTATGTGATGCCTCTGATTATAGTTCCATTGTTATCTTGCTGATTGTCCTAACTCCTTGATGTGTTGATTATCCTGATACATGTTTTAAATACTGCTAAAATTATCTCCTATGCTTGTACCCAGATTATGAGTTTTACTTTCTTTACAGCACCAGTTATATATCTGCTTTACCCTAACCCCTGATCTATTACTATCCTCTAGCATTGTATACCAGTAGGTACGATCTGCTATTTCTCGGCTCGTCGTGCCCACTGGGATACACTCCGGTGTGTCTCACACCCTCGGGTGACTGTTTTTCAGGTCGAGCGGGTGTTGAGATGTCGGGACGAGTTGGTGAGATCACGAGATAGAGCTTGACCCTGGACAGCCGATAAGATCAAGTATTTAATTGTTTGTTGTATCTAATGTAATGCAATGTAATTGAGAAGTTATTGATATTGTAATTTAATCTTGCTTAGTAGATGTACGTAGTTAGTACTCTGGTTGTATGCCAAGTGAGCCGTGCATATATAGAAAAGGCTCAATCCCCAGTGGGATTGGGACTCTTCTATATATGTGGCGGTCTGTTGCGCCCTGGCCGGTTTTAAACTCTGATTTCAAAAAAAAAAAAAAAAAAAAAAAAAAAAATTTAGACGCTGGTTTTTAAACTCGGGGCGTGACAGATTAGATGGTATCAGAGAAATAGGAAACGCAAGTGTCTAGGTTTGGCTAGGAACGAACCCTAGGATGACTCGTGTTACGTGAGAGCGCTGGGTAGTGTTCTAAGTCTGATAGGTCAAAACAGAAGTTGTGGGTCGACTGTACTAAAATAAATTCAAGCCCCAAGAATTCTCAGGCCGTGAAAAGGACCCTTGGGCCCTTGAAGAATGGCTTAACCACGTGGAAAAGCTGTTTAGAGATTTGGACACTGAGGAGCAAGACAAGGTGACACTGGGGGTACATTGCCTCGGTGTCAGCGCAAGCATGTGGTGGCTGCGCTACCAACGCCACAATTTTGCTTCTGATGCACCTAAGCCTACCTGGGAGCAATTTAGGGTGGCTCTGTACCACCGCTACCTAAAGGAGACAGCACGAGAAGCATTGGAGCGGGACTTGGAAAACATGCGCCAAGGAGACCACACCCTGAGGGAGTACGAAGAAGAATTTACGAAGATTGCTGACCTGGTGCCACAAGCGGTGCAGGACGAGCGTCGCAAGGTTAGATTATTCACTCAAGGCCTGCGACCCGAGATCCGTCGTCAGTTGTCTTCACATTTGATCACCGACTACGACGAATGTATCGAACGCTGCCTTGCCATTGAGGCTGAATTGAAAATCTCCCGGGCTGAGCGGGCAGCGATGGATAAAGGAAAAGGGATTAAGCGACAGTTCGCTGGAAATGGGGAGGGATCATCTGGAACAAATAGAAGACCCCCTAGACCCCAAGGAAATCAGAACCAAGCCAGTGGTTCTCGGAACTTCAATCGTCAACATAGGGCGAGGCCTTGCGTCTTCTGCGGGGCAGATCATCAACCCATGACTTGCGACCTGCGCCACGGAAGATGCTGTAATTGTGGTCAGCCTGGCCATATCTCTGCTAACTGCCCGCGGAGATCTGCTGCAAACCCACCAGCATTGGCTGTGCCACCTCTTGCTGCTCGGCCTCCAGCGCCAACCCAGAGCGTGGCTGCCTCAAGTCGTCCTTCATCGCGCCAAACTGAGGGACCCCGCCAAGTGACGGGAGGACGGGTCTATGCTCTGACACAGCATGGCGAGCCGTCAGGGGAAGGCCCATCGGGAGCTTGAAATGTTGAAGCAACGATGTAATAAGTTAATATTTAGAAAACTTTTAAAGTATGTTTTGTTAAGTTTCGGGGACGAAACTTTTTAAAAGTTGTGGGTGATGTAGAAATCTAGAATTTGAAAGTCTCTGTTTGCCTTTAAATGTTTAAAATTTGTCATTTTGGCAATAGTGGAGTGTTAGTGGGCCAATAGTGGGCCCAGAAATATCGACTTTTGATCGGGGTCTGATCTGGAAAATCCGAGATCACCATTGCGATCGTCTCGTCGAAACATAGAAGTTTCATATTCATATGTTTTCGATCCGACGGTCGGATCTTCCAGAAAACAGAAATCAAAAAGTGGGCCCCGCGACTTAAGTGAATAGTAACCTTTGAATTTTTAACCCCTTGTGATCATGAATGGTCGAACCACTATCTAGAATTTTAACATAGGAGTATGAGTAATGGATCCTAGCTAATTTCGACGTTCTGAGCGCAATGGCACTGACGGATTTCGCGTTTGGCGACCCGTGTGCATCGAAGTGCGTGCGTCGGTTTGCGACATACAGAACAAGATGGCCCGAGATTTCATACGAGCACCAAATCAAACAAATGATTAGCCTATTTTGAAGGTCTCGACGAGCCGGACGTCGTGGCGAAGTCCATTTTCAGTTTCGGCGACTCGAGTGCCTCGAAAAGCGTGAAATACATTGAAAAAGTGTGTATTTTTGAAGAAACCCTAATATTTTATGTACCAGAAATTATGAGGCTTATAAGTTGGGGTGCTGGGTGCATTTGTCACCTACAGAGGGACCTTAGAGTTTTAGGATCTTTGTGTAGGGGGTTTTGTGCAAATGTGCATTTATACACAGGTTGGAGTAATCCCGAGTACCCTGCCTCTTCCTCTTCGGTAACTGAAGTTCCACCAGCATCTTTAGGCTGTAACCGACGCGTCCCCTCGGTTGCCGTAACCTCCGGCCGTTCGGGTCGCCGGTGTTAAAGGTAAGAAGCCTATATGGGTGTTTCCCTTGAGTTCGTGAAAGAGGGATCAACCAAAGCCATAGGGATTAGCCAACCTTCCTCTGAGAGCTTCATTAAGAGGCCGCAACCGAGCCCTGGTGTACCCGACCCCAGCCGCCGCCGAGTGCCGCCGCAGCCACCTTCCTCTTTCTTCCTTTCTCCGACGAGGTGTGAAGTTGGACGGGACCTCTTCAAAGTTGGATTGGGAGGTGTCTGAGGAGTTCCTGGTGCTTGGAGGACCCTGCTGGAGCAAGCCTTGGCCGCGCGTAGTGAGGGAACCAAGAATCCGGCTTCCTCCTTCTTCCCCGAGCTCGGCTAAGGTGAGGGTCCTTAACCAACGGTTTCTAGCACCCCGGACCATTAGCAGTGGACTTCTTAGGTCCTTAGCTTCCTCTTTGCAAAGCCCCGAGGTCCCATGCAGCATGGTTAGCCGGCGGCCACAATGGGTCGCCGGAAACCTAACCTAGCTCCGCCCCTAAAGAACTCGGCAACCACTGAATATAAACGCACCAAAATTGGTGTTCCAGGACTGTAGGATAGGATGATTAAATCTGCAAAGTTTGGTTGAAGTTGGTGGAGTATTGAGAAAGAAAAATGAAGCCCTAGTTTTGAAATTTTTGCACTTTGGCCGAGAATGCAACTCCGGCGCCGGCGAGCTTTTCCGACGCCGGCCACCTACCCAGAAGCCTTCCTGGGAATGAGAGGAGTGCCCCCATGCATTTGCATGGCATCCATACAGCACCAAAGTGGTGCGGCCATGGATGACCCGAAAATGGGTCCAAACTCGGCCGCCGGCGTTCCGGCCATCTCCGGCCGGGGTGGGAAGGTCGGGAAGCTTCGTGTAGGCCCAAGGAACTTACCATGCAAGTTTGGAAGCTCCATGTTGCCTCTGTAAAATTCCGCCATTAGAGGTGGAGGAGCTCGAAACCGAGCTTTCTCCAGCCGCGCCGCCGCCGTGCCCTGTCGCCGGACACGGGTCCAGGTGAGTTTGTTGTGTGTTTTAGCGTCCAAATGGCCAAGTGGTTGGGTCCCAGATGTTTTGGTTGGATGGTCACGATTTTCAAAACAAGCACACTTCATCTTCTTCGTTGCCCCGACCATTCCATCCATGCAAACTTGGCCCAGGCTTGCTGAGAAGGTAGAGAGAGTTATATAGATCATTTCCCTCCAAGTCTTATAGCATTTGGTTCAGTGTTTGCAGAGATCAACCTGGGATTGGTGTTTGTGTGGTTGTATGTAAATGTTGCCCACCAAGTGTTTGTATAAATGCATGAATGAAGAAATAATGTGAATTGGACAGAGTTATGAATATAAAAGATGCTCAAACTTATCCCCTGAGCTTAGTGCTCACTTCAGATCAAAGTGATTTTGTGTGGATTAAAGTTTGGTGCTTTATGAACTTGTTTGAGTGCATGGCTTTGGTTCTGGTTGAACCAGCAGATCTGGGCTGCAACTAGGGTGAGCCCTGTGATCCTTGCAATATTTAAAGACCTTTTCATATACAAAGTTTGCTGGTTTGAAGTTTAAATTAAGAGATGTAGTTGAATCAACCTTTTAGTGAAATGTTTAAATAAAACATGGTTCCGGGCTGTTTGCGAAGCCGCGATAGTGTGCCCTAGGCTAATTTGGGGTCACTGAACGTGATGCTCGCGTTAGAAACAGTGTTAGAAGTCCCGGAGAAACAAAAATTCATTTGGGCTATGTTAGAGAGGGTTTTTATGGCCCGAAGTTTGCCTCGGGTTCCGTGCTGCTACAAATTAGTGAGCACGGTGTTCAGCATGAAAAATGTCACCTGCTGGAAGTGACGGTTCATCAAAATTATTTTCCAGTTGAAAGAACGAGCGAAAACAGTGCTCAAGTGGCACTAAAATGTAATTTCTGAAAACTTTAAGGGTTTTAATGCAAAATAGACAATGAGTACTGGTTAGTAAAATGTTTAAATGATTCCTAAGCTTTCCGTTGGGAATCCATCGGCTTTCGTTGAGCGGAAATTGGATAATAGTCCGAGAATCGGCAAAATCGTCGATTTAACGGTATCCGGGTGACAATTAAAATAACTAAGAGGGTTTCAAATTGATCTGGGTTTAGGTTAGAGTTAGCGGGACTGAATTGATCCTTGATTGGTGATTTTTGATCCAGGTTGATTCAGTTTGCACCTGGAGTTGAGCATTTAGAGGATTACAGATTAATTGCCTGCGCATTGACAGGTGGGTTATCTTCGGTCCGGGTTTTATCAGTTCGGCCCTCTGGGGTGCGATACTGGTTGGACCCCTGTTGTTGATAGTTTAACTTGATTACTTTGAGCCTGCCTTTCTTTGATTATATTATATCTGCTATCTGCCTGATCTATGCCTGTTATCTGTTCTATTTTGCCTTACATGATTGTCCATAGCACCTCTAGCATTTATACTTTTACTCGGACATTTTCATGGTTGATTAGTGAGCCTGTTTGTTCTGCTGATCAAATGATACATCTCTGAGCACATAGATTTATTTAACTGAGGTTTTACCCCGCTTCGTAGGGTCGCCGGAGTCTGTTCTTGTTTGATAGGACAAAGGCACTGCTCTGCGAGGTTTGGACTTAAATCCAAGCTTCGTAGTGTCGCCTGAGTCTGTTCTTGTTTGATAGGACAAGGGCAATGCTCTTCGAGGTTTGGACTTTTCAAAACAGTTTTCTTAAAATATGTGTTTAAGTTTTGTATCATTTGGTTGGTTTGTGTGGTTGAGTTGAGTTTATCTGTGAGCTTCTGTGGAGAGAGATTTGCCTTGATCTTGCATATGAGTTGACATTTATTGCTGAGTGTTCCTGCATGAGTGTTGAGATTCAGTTGGTTTTTGTCATTGCATCCCAGTGGGGATTTCCCGGCTTGTTGCCGATTACCCGGTCAGTGGACCGTGAGCTTGAGCATTTGCATATGATTCGCCCGCACCGTTGTACTTCACGAATATCAGCGGATTTGCTACCCGTAGCGATGTTCTTTACCGGTAAAGTGGTTAGCTGAGGCAACCCGTGACCCTAGTTTGGGGAATGTCAACCAGGTGGTGCCAAGAGGGCAGCCTCGCCTGAGGTCTTTGCGAAGACCAAAATGGTAGCTTGTGATTGGGTCTTTGCGTTTTCATCTATTTGATGCATGTGTTGATTCTTTGATTCTTTGATCTGGCTTCTAGTTATCTACTTCTTTTATGATTCTATGTGATGCCTCTGATTATAGTTCCATTGTTATCTTGCTGATTGTCCTAACTCCTTGATGTGTTGATTATCCTGATACATGTTTTAAATACTGCTAAAATTATCTCCTATGCTTGTACCCAGATTATGAGTTTTACTTTCTTTACAGCACCAGTTATATATCTGCTTTACCCTAACCCCTGATCTATTACTATCCTCTAGCATTGTATACCAGTAGGTACGATCTGCTATTTCTCGGCTCGTCGTGCCCACTGGGATACACTCCGGTGTGTCTCACACCCTCGGGTGACTGTTTTTCAGGTCGAGCGGGTGTTGAGATGTCAGGACGAGTTGGTGAGATCACGAGATAGAGCTTGACCCTGGACAGCCGATAAGATCAAGTATTTAATTGTTTGTTGTATCTAATGTAATGCAATGTAATTGAGAAGTTATTGATATTGTAATTTAATCTTGCTTAGTAGATGTACGTAGTTAGTACTCTGGTTGTATGCCAAGTGAGCCGTGCATATATAGAAAAGGCTCAATCCCCAGTGGGATTGGGACTCTTCTATATATGTGGCGGTCTGTTGCGCCCTGGCCGGTTTTAAACTCTGATTTCAAAAAAAAAAAAAAAAAAAAAAAAAAAATTTAGACGCTGGTTTTTAAACTCGGGGCGTGACAGTGATGCTTCCTGAACCCGTGCCCGGCGACAGGGCACGGCGGCGGCGCGGCTGGAGTGAGCTCGGTTTGGAGCTCCTCCACCTCTAATGGTGGAATTTTCCAGAGGCAACATGAAGCTCTCCAACATGGATGGAAAGGTTCCTCTGCCCCACACGAAGCTTCCCAATCCTTCCTTCCCGGCCGGAGGTGGCCGGAGCGCCGGCGGCCGCGGTATTGTTCCAATTCGGGTTAACCATGGCACCCGAGTTTTCGGGATGCATGGTAGCCATGCAACAGCATGTTTGGGATCCTCTTGATCCCAGCATCACTTCCGGGCATGTGGCCGGCGTCGGAGAAGCCCGCCGGCGCCGGAGCACCAAGCTCGGCCAACTTGCAAAATATCCGAAAACTAGGGCATGAGTTTTCTCCAAAAATACTCCACCATAAATGCCCAAATTTTGTAGACTTATTCTACATGCCCTACAGTTCATCCCCATCATTTTATTTTTCTTTTTAATCCCCTTGTTCCAGAGAACGGCCGCGGCGGAGCAAACCTAGGATTCCGGCCATTACTTGCTCCCGCCGGCCATGCAACATGCATGGGAGGCTCAGACTTTGCAGGGAGTATCCTAAGGTTCTAATTAACCTACTTCTAGGGGTCTAGGGTACAAATAACCTTTGGTTAAGTGCACTCACCTTTGCCGGATTCGGGGAAGATAGGAAGAAGCCGGGTTCCTTCTTCCTCTTCCTCGCGCGACCTCAGCCAACTCCAGCAGAGTCCACAGTCACCAGAGAAATCCTCAGATCACTACAACTCCACCTTAGAAGAGTTTTGGTCCAACTCCTTCTTTCTCTCTCTCTCTCTCTCTCTCGAGTTCTTTTCTAATGGAGTTTATGTCCCAGTCACCCAGCACTTCGGGAATTAGTTTGGGAGATGCAGAGGATCAAGTGATGCCTCGGACTCCCCCGCCTGACCCCTCGTGCATGCACCCATGAAGATCAAGAGTCACTTATTTCATTAATGCAAGATTCTTTGTAAATTATCCTCAAACTCTGTTCACACTCAACCCCAGCCTCTGGGATCTTCACAGGAGATACAAAACGCTCCTAACACCTTATGGTTTAAGCCCCTTAATTTTTGGTACATAAAATATTATAGTTTCCTTACAAATTAATCCATTTTTAGGTGTTTTTCACGCATTCCGAGGCAATCCGATCGTTGTTTTGCGAAACAGACTTCGCCACGACGTCCGGCTCGTCGAGACCTGTCAAGTAGCGTATTTGTTTGGTTTGTTCGACGCTCGGATTAAAAGTCGTTCCATAAAGTTCGTCGAATTATCGCGCGTGGCACGCACTTCGATGCACCCGGGTCGCCAAACGCGAAATCCGTCAGTGCCATTGCGCTCAGAACGTCGAAATTAGCTAGGATCCATTACTCATACTCCTATGTTAAAATCCCAGATAGTAGTTTGGCCGTTAGTGCTTGCGAGGGATTAAAAATCGAGGGTTACTATTCACTTTAAGTCGCGGGGCCCGCTTTTTTATTTCTGATTTCTGGAAGATCCGACCGTCGGATCGAAAACATATGAATATGAAACTTCTATGTTTCGACGAGACGATCGAAAAGGTGATCTCAGATTTTCCAGATCAGACCCCGATCAAAAGTCGATATTTTAGGGCCACTGCTGCACTACTATCTACAAATTTTTGCTATTTAAATAATTCTGGAAATTATTTAAACCTGAATTCTGGATTTTAAAATCATGGTTACTACATAAGTATAAATGAGTATAAACTTCATCTCTGTATGTGGTTTTTGAATGATATAAAATTCTTGAGGTATCTAATGATTTCTTTTGTCAAGAATGATTTCTTTTGCAGAGAGTACAGATGTCTAAGTCTAGAGTCTGCTTTAGGAGTTTAACTCATGTATTTTATTTTGGATCTCCATTGTAAATTTTTGTTGTATGGTGATAGCAACAAAAATATCTTTTTGAATTTTCTTGAGTGGATCTATGTTTTGTCACGAAACCGCCAAAGGGGGAGATTGTTACGGAATTTAAGTTGGCGTATTTCGTGAATTCGGTTAAGTCTTGAAGATTGAAGGTAAAGAAGGTTGGATCATATAACTCAATCTCAAGAAAGAAGAATTCAAAAGGATCAGGTATGTTTAACTTAATATCTTTGGTGATCCGAATACTTCTTATAGTGTAGAAACACTTGGATGAACTTGTAATTGCATAAATATCAAAAACTGGACATGGGACATGTTCAGGATCCGGATCAGACTTTGCAATCCGGATCCCGAAGGTTGTTCGTTCATACACCAGTTCAATCCGGATCGTAGCCTTCCTTGATCCGGATCCCGAACACTGGGTTTACCATTTTATTTGAGCGATCCGGATCAGGCTTTGCAATCCGGATCCCGAACGTTGATGTTTGGTGAACTGTATGAACGATCCGGATCAAGCACTTCGATCCGGATCCCAAACCTTCGTTTTTCTGGAAACTGTTTTTCTCGCTACTGCAATCCGGATCGCCGAACTCCGATCCGGATCGTCGTCATGTAAAATTCCAGAAAAAGATAGTTTTTTATCCTTATCTTTTTCCAAGGGTTTCTAACCTATAAATAGACCCTATGTGTCACGCCCCGGGGTCGAAACTGCGACCCGGGCTCGCTAACAGATCCGCCATCTGTACGGAAACTGCCGTACAGACGCAGCGTCTAGCCTGCTAAAGACAAAACTACAGCTACACAGATATCAGAGCGGATAAAAAGCTGTACTACAAAATTCACAACTACAAAGTACAACAACACATAGCCTATCTCCCAAAAACAGATGATACAAATAGAAGTCCACCTATACAACATCTACGAATCCAAATGGGAGATAGCTAACAGGAAAAATAACCAACTCCCACAATCCGGGATGGTACATCTACCTCTCTCTAAAGTAACAATGCTGGTAGGGAACTATCACGCGACTCCCTGTCCTCGGTCCGTCCAATCAAGCCCAGCAGGAACGGAAGAAAGCCTCAGCAACCTGTCACCGACAGAGGGTGTGAGAACTACATCCTACAGTAGTTCTCAGTGGGTACCGTCTCCAAGAACCACGGTCTGCCCACTAAGTCTACCAGAGGCATAAGATAACAGATAAGACTGATAATGAAAATAAGCTGGAAAGGAATCTACAGCTATCATGCCTCTATCTACTATGCTCAATAGGAGGAGACTATGGATGATGGTATGCAGCCACTCACTGCAGACAATATGTCACAAGTACTAAGCCCAAGACGCTCTACTATGACACATGCTACGCCATCACTCTCTCAGTGTAACCCAAATCTCAGCGACTGCCCCACAGGGTCCAGTCGAGTCAAGCCTGCGCCCCTGGTGTATCAACCAGGGTGTCCAATCGGACAAACTCGATATCTCACACAGTGACCCCATGGTAGCTCGGCCAGGGGTATCAAGCGACCTCTAGTATATGAACTAGGCGCATCATCGCAGCCTCGTCAGGCTCGGTATCATCATCGCAGCCTCATCAGGCTCGGAATCATCAACGCACCCGGGGCGTAGCTCGAGGGGTGCGACCCCACCGAACTCAAGTATCTCAACAGTAACACTGTCTGACAAGTGGCTCCTGCAGGCTATAGTCCTCGATCAAACAGATCGGTATCTCGATGCTCAAAGCACAACTCGGTCGGAGAACCCTCCACGACTCAATCTCACAACACTGACCCACTCAACGAAAGTACTACACAGCTGGGACCACCGTCTCTCCCAACGGCTCCCACAAGAACACCCACTGAACTCAACACACAACTCATGGCCGGAGATGCTCCACAGCCAGATCTACGAAGGGTCCGAGACCCCAGGAGACTAACACCTACGCCCCCAAGAAAGAGAACAGCCCTTAGAACCCAGATCACTCGAATCCGCTCAGGTGGATAAGTTTATAAGAAACCATGTCATTTATTTCAGAAAACCATTCAATCTGAGAGAAATCCATCTTTTTAATGATTTTTAGTCTTTTTAGGAAAACCCCTTTGAAATCAAGTTTTATGCCCAAGCCTCGAAGAGCTAATGCCCTCGTCCTATCAAACAAGAACAGACTCAGGCGACTTTGCGAGGCTTGGAAGAAAACACTGCCTGACCAAAATCATGTATTCGTCCAAAAAGGTTCTGGGTTCAAGGTCCTGCTAACACACGTGCACCATGATCACAACAGGGTGGTGACGAGAAGAACAGCGGAAAGTAAAACCCCGAGACCACCGTTTACCTGAAACGGTTCCCCAAAACACTAACACTGGCCTAACCTAGCCACCAGACCCCACTCGCCCCCCCGGGCCCGAGTGCAACACCCGTCCCACAACACTCTGACCACTCAGCCCACTACCCGGGCGAGGAACACTATGTCCAGAAGAGTATGAAACGTGTGGGATGTCTAAAGCATAAAAGAACCTAGCCCAGATTAAGGTTCTCTATTGGTCTGGTCAAACACATGCACATATGACGGGGGTGCTAGTTAAGTTCCAAGAAAACACTTAAACTAGCAAGCAATCCTATCACAATAGAATTAGAAAGAAGTCCGTAGACTTGGAGAGAAAAACCAACCCACCTCAGAATGCCACCAATTGCTTGTCGACACTTGCAATTGGGCTCAGCAGGACTTACCTTGCCTCCACGAGGTCCGCACGCGAAACGGAGCACGCTGCGTCCAACCACCCGACCGCGCGCTCCGCGGATGTCCCGAAACAAGCCGGCGGGTCCACGCGACGGAAAAACCAACAACCGCCCCCGGCGGAAGCTAAAAACCACACCGCAAGCTGCCAGAAGCGAAGAAATCGCAAAATCAATCAACACAGTCAAAACCGAGCATCCGACGGCGAAAAACAGCCTCCGTCGGCGAAAATTAGTGCCCGACGGCGAAAAACAGCTCCGTCGGCGAAAACCAGCGCCCGACGGCGAAAACAGCTCCGTCGGCGTAAAAACTGCTCAAAACAGCTTGCGAAAACAGCTTGCGAAAACCCTGCGAAAACTGCGCAAAATTGCGCGGAAACCATGCGCAAAAACCTGCGCGAAACTGCGCGAAAACCTGCGCGAAATCTGCGCGAAAACAGCGCGTGAACTGCTCGCGAAAACTGCCCAAAAAAAACCGCTTGACGGCGAAAAGGCAGCAGCCGACGGCGAACACCGCCGTGCGACGAGGGAGGCCCGCCGCGCGGCGCCATCCCAGGTCGCGCCGCGCAGCGACCTGCTGCGCGGTGACAGAGCGCGCCGCGCAGCGCCCTGCGGCGCTGCGCGCGGCGCCCAGCGGCACTGCGCGCGGCGCCCAGCGGCGCTGCGCGCGCAGCCGCGCGCCCGCGCAGGCCAGCACGGCCCTGCCGCGCGCGGCCAGGCAATGCCGCGCGCGCCAGCGCGCGGCCCTGCCGCGCGCGCCCGCGCGCGGCCAGGCGGTGCCGCGCGCACCCGCGCGCGGCCCTGCCGCGCGCCCGCGCGCGCCCTGGCAGCGCCGCGTGCAGCGCCTTGCTGCACGCGGCACCGCGCCCAGCGGCACGTCGCCGCAGGGTGCTGCCAACAGCAGCACCCTGGCGCCGCGCGTGCGCCATTGCGCGCGCGCGCGGCCGCCGGCGACGGAAAATCTAAAAAGATAAATAAAATCCCCAATAAATCCAATAAATTCCAAAATCCAGTTTTTTGCTTTTAAAATCCAATTAGAAAATCCCCAAAGCTCAAAAACTGCACAAAACCTCCAAAAAACTGAAATTGCTTACCTCGACGACGCTCGCCGCACGCCCACGAGCTCCACGCGGCCTCCAACGGCGAGTCCAAAAATCCATGATCGCCTCAAAACCCTCTTCTTCCTTTTTCTTCTTCTTCCTTTTCCTCTCTTTTCTTTTCCTTTCTTTCTTTCTTCCTTTTCTTTCTTTCTCTGATGCAGAGGGTGAAGGTGGAGGCTTTTATATAAAGTAAAAGCTTTATTTAATTAATTAACTAATTAATTAATTCCCAAAATCCAACTCCAACTCACTTTTTGCCTTCGGGCTCTCCGCCGCTGCCCAGAACCTCCCGAACTCCGCTGTAAATCAAAAGTACACGCGCTCACCACTTTTTCTCTTCAAAAAGCTCATCCGTTGAGTCGGGGTGCTCAAATCAAATACCGGCTCCAAAATTGCCAGTTCCGACTCACTTTTTGCCTCCGGATCCTCCGCGTCAGTCCGGAACCTCCCGAACCTCGCTGTAAATCGAAAGTACACGTGTCCACAGCTTTTTCTCTTCAAAAAGCTCATCCGTTGGGTCGGGGTGCTCAAATCAATTACCGGCTCCAAAATTGCCAGTTCCGACTCACTTTTTGCCTCCGGATCCTCCGCGTCAGTCCGGAACCTCCCGAACCTCGCTGTAAATCGAAAATACACGTGTCCACAGCTTTTTCTCTTCAAAAAGCTCATCCGTTGGGTCGGGGTGCTCAAATCAATTACCGGCTCCAAAATTGCCAGTTCCGACTCACTTTTTGCCTCCGGATCCTCCGCGTCAGTCCGGAACCTCCCGAACCTCGCTGTAAATCAAAAGTACACCTGTTCCAAGTGTTCCTGAATTTCCGGCATTCCACGGTGAAGTCGAAAATTTCCAATCTCATCCTCAATCGGCCTACAAAACCCGGAAAAACCCCGAATCGAGCTGGAGCTTCTGCGTTGATCCGAATCAACCCGGCATCAACTGTGAACTCAGATGCAACATGCCCAAGGCAACTCTCCGCTCCAAGCCATCCGTGTGGTCGGCGCGCTATCCAAAGACCCGGTACTCTACACTATGATTCTTTTTCTAGGGCTAATCCACATAATCCAAAAAGAAGCCGCTAAGCCTAAAAGCCGTCATCTTTTATACGGCCGAAGATCCACATATAGAGAAGAAAGGAAATCATAGATTCTATCTTATGTTTCTTCATCTATATTGATTGATTTGATTCTAGGTTTTCATGATCACATTTTGAGTAGAATCAAATCAATGAATACTTAGATGGTATTTCCGATCTATCTCTAATCTAAGTATTCGGCGGATCATCACCACCCAAAAAACAACGATTTACCCCAAAATCGGCGCGTGGACTCGCGTGGCCTCGTGGATTCAAGGTGCTACCGCTCTCCCGGATTCGGAGTGAGGTACGTTCGTGGATTCGAAGCGTGCTACTGGGTGAAGACCGTGGATTCGGTCGGACGTCGTGGACTCGACGTTGGACGCCGTGGATTCGGCGTTGGACGCAGATCGTGGATTCGAGAAGCGTCGTGGAGCGAGCGGAGAAGATCAACTAGGAGCGTATGGAAAAGGTTGAGTCGTCTGTGAGTACGGTATATCACCTTGTACGTGTTTAATTCTAGTGGATTTCACCGTGTTATCGGTCCCGTGGTTTTTTACTCCGGTTTGGAGTTTTCCACGTAAAAATCTCTGCGTGTTATTTATTTTTTCCGCATTGGGTTTTATATCGCAAAGATTTTTGAGTGTTTATTGTTTACACCTATTCACCCCCCTCTAGGTGTTTTTTCCCCTATTTAGATCCAATTATACACAACCCAACACTGTGGGATGTAGTTCTCACACCCGTCGTGGTGTCTTTTTCCCCAGGGACTTCTACTCCTGTTCCTATTGCTCCTGTTGCTGATCCTTCTGACCGAGGCGAGGGAGTCGCGAGCTAGTTTCCTACCTGTCTTTGGAGTATAGCGGTGCCCCTTTTTGGAGATTTGTGGTACAGGTAGTAGATTAGTTTTATTTTTTCCCTTTTGAGAGACTGATGTAGTGAGGATATGATATGTATTGAGAGCCTGTACACTGATGTATCATTTCTGTTTACCTCCCTGTAGAGTTCTGAGTATTTGTATCAGAGGATTTTGTATATGATCGTATTTGGGAGATGGATATTGTATTTTTATTTCCAGTTGTACAGCGATTGGGTTTTAGTTTTATAGTAGTTCTCTTTATAGCTCTGATATCTGTTAGCTGTAGTACCTTTTCTTGCTGGTTGGTCGCTTCGCTTGTGCGGAGATTGCATAGGCGGTGGATCTGTTGGCGAGCCCGGGTCGCAGTTTCGACCCCGGGGCGTGACAGAGGTCGCGCTCCCTATGTGGTTAATCAAGATATATTCTGGCAGACTGAGCGACGACCACCTGCATTGAGCGGATGAGTTGTGCCGCCCGGTTGGGGGGCGCCGCGGTAGTGGATCGAGTTGTCGCAGGTGTGATTTCGTCACCGCAGCCGGAGTCAGAGCATTTGGCATTTCTGCATGGACTAGAGGCAGGGTCGT
The DNA here is from genome assembly GCA_029204045.2 of Tillandsia leiboldiana. Lineage (NCBI taxonomy): Eukaryota > Viridiplantae > Streptophyta > Magnoliopsida > Poales > Bromeliaceae > Tillandsia > Tillandsia leiboldiana. The sequence continues at coordinate 22,524,833 of CM055067.1, forward strand.
TACCACGTGCACTAGAGGTACAGGTTACTGTTGGTGTTGTGCATGTGGAGGAGGCTGTGGGTTAGGTCCAGCACAGTTGAGGCCGCGAGTTGTACCGGCAGACTTATGGGTAGTTGTGGCGACTCGGTGTTTTGACCCAGTGCTTGGGATTGGTTGGCACAGTGCCACATGATGTTTGATCGCGGAGAGAGAGGATTATGACCTTCTGCGAGACAGACAAGAGGGGACTTGTTTGTTGAGACAGTTAGAGCAGGTTACAGCGACAGTGTGAGAGGTGCTTACGGCGGCACCGGGACTCAAGGATATCCCTATTGCCCGTGAGATCCCGGGTGTGAGTCCACCTGAGCTAATGATGATGCCGCCAGTTAGGAAGATTGGGATTGCGATTGACGTGGTTCTGGGAACTGCGCCAACCTCGATAGCACCTCATTGGATATCACCTGTAGAGCAGAGAGAGCTGATGGTGCAGTTGCAGGATCTGATGGATCGAGGGGTCTGTTTGACCCAGTGCCACGCCGTTGATGCACGGTGGTGATGCCACATCAGGGAGGTTTTGCTGTGGTTTGAGCGCAAGCAGGTCCGGGTTTTATTTAGGACCGTTTGATCGGGTTATACTCCGGCAGTTGTTCGTCTGCGGTACCTGTATCTATTTGGAACCTTACAACTGAGGGCTTTGCCAAGACGACGTTCAGGACCTGGTGGGGGCATTATGAACTCACGGTGAGGCCTATTGGATTGACTAATGCCCTGCCGCCTTTAGGAATTGAGGAGTTGGGTGTTCCAGCTGTACTTGGACGGCTTGGTAGTGACATTCTCCAGGGATATTATGGTTTACTCCCTGAGTGACTTGGAATATTAGGAGCACTGGTGGATGGTGCAACCATGTCGGTGTGGAAGAAGTTGTATGCCAAGTTGTTGAGGTGCAAGTTTTAGCTTTGAGAGCATACCTTCTTGGGTCATATTGTTCTAGCCGTTGGAGCGGCAGTGGAAAACTGACCAAAATGGATTCTATTCGAGGATTGGCCAAAATCGACATTTATTGTTGAGACGAGGAGCTTCTTGGACTGGGCAGTGCCAGCAGAGCTTGACGAATGGATGATTAGACTGATACCAGCGCCGATTGTAGCTTTGCCAGAGATGGGAGATGGACCTTTGAGTTTTGGTGATGCCTCCCATAGTGGCTGTGGAGTTACCGTGAGTTATCTTTGATCCGCACTTTATCAGTTCAGCCCTACGGGTACCGTGGTAGGACGGATCCCCGTTTTGTTGGTGGATTTGATCCCACAGATGAGTCCTTCAGTACGCTTGCTATTTCCAGCTTTGATCGATATATCTGGACATAGGCCATGCCTGCCTGGTCATCAGTTCTGTTTATTCGTGTTACGAAATTTGAGTTGGCGTAGTTTCGTGAAAGGTTCAAGTCTTGAAGATTGAAGGTGAAGAAAGTTGGATCATTTAACTCAATCTCAAGAAAGAAGAATTCAAAAGGATCAGGTATGTTTAACTAAAGATTTTTGGTGATCCGAATACTTCTTGTAGTGTGGAAACACCTGGAAGAATTTTTAACTGCATAAAAATCAAAAACTGATGTTCGGACATGTTCAGGATCCGGATCAGAGCTAGCAGTCCGGATCCCGAAGGTTGTTGTTTCATACATTACTTCAATCCGGATCGCAGCATCTCACGATCCGGATCCCGAACGTTGAGTTTTTTGAATTGTATGAACGATCCGGATCAGGCATTCCGATCCGGATCCCGAACGATTGTTTTTCTGGAAACCGTCTTTCTTGCTACTGCAATCCGGATCGCCCAAATCCGATCCGGATCGCCGTCCATTAAAATTCCAGAAATGTTAGGTTTTTGATTCTTATCTCCTTCCAAATGTTTCTAACCTATAAATAGACCCTATGACTCTTTTTCTAGGGCTAATCCAGTGAGAGCCGTCATAATCAAATATCATCTTATACGGCCCTAGATCCACATATAGAGAAGAAAGGAAATCATTAGATAATACTCTATGTTTCTTCATCTATATTGATTAGTTTGATTCTAGGTTTTCATGCTCACATCTTGAGTTGAATCAAACTAATGAATACTTAGATGGTATTTCCGATCTATCTTTGATCTAAGTATTCGGCGGATCATCACCACCCAAAAATAACGATTTACCCCAAAATCGGCGCGTGGATTCGCGTGTCCTTGTGGATTCAAGGTTCAACCGCTCTCGTGGATTCGGAGCGAGGCACGTCCGTGGATTCGAAGGGTGCTATTGGGTGAAGACCGTGGATTCGGTCGGACGTCGTGGATTCGACGTTGGACGCCGTGGATTCGGCGTTGGGCGCAGATCGTGGATTCGAGAAGCGTCGTGGAGCGAGCAGAGAAGATCCTCTAGGAGCGTATGGAAAAGGTTGAGTCGTAAGTGTGTACGGTAAATCACCTTGTACGTGTTTTAATTCTAGTGGATTTCGCCGTGTTATCGGTCCCGTGGTTTTTTACTCCGGTGATGGAGTTTTCCACGTAAAAATCTTGCGTGTTATTTTTTTTTTTCGCATTGGGTTTTTTATCGCAACGATTTTTGAGTGTTTATACGTTTACACCTATTCACCCCCCTCTAGGTGTTTCTTCCCCTATTTAGATCTATATTACATATAACCCAACAAGTGGTATCAGAGCGGGAATAGGGTTGTAAACAATGGTTGAAGGTGGAAACATCAATCGACCCCCTTTCTTTGATGGAACAAATTATGCGTACTGGAAAGTACGGATGAAAGCTTTTTTAATTTCCATCGACGAAAGGGTGTGGCAATCAATTGAATTAGGATGGTCTAATCCAACTGAAATTATCTCTGATGTTCGCACCTTAAAACCTAGGTCGAAATGGACCAAGGAAGAGTTAGATTCATCTTCTTACAATGGCAAGGGAATTAATGCTATTTTTAATGCCTTATCTCAAACTGAATTCTCTCGCGTCTCGGCATGTGAGACTGCGAAAGAAATCTGGGATGTTCTTCAGGTTACACATGAGGGAACTAACCTCGTGAAGATTCAGAAACTGCAAATGCTTACGAGCAAGTTTGACTCTATCTTGATGGCAGAAAATGAATCTTTCACGGACTACTATACACGATTGCAAGACATCGTAAACTCATGTGCTAACCTGGGAGAGAAGATTCCAGAATTTAAGGTTGTAAGAAAGATCTTAAGAACTCTTCCTGAACGATTTCGCCCAAAGGTTACAGCCATTGAAACTATTAAACACCCGGACGAAATGCGTGTAGAAGAATTAGTTGGTTCATTACAAACATATGAAATGACATTTACTACTAACAATTCTTCTGGAAAAGCATCCTCTTCTAAGTCTTCAGGTTATGCGTTGAAAACAACTAAGGAAGAAGACGCGGATACATCCTCCTCAGACGATGACGAGAACCTTTCTATGGAGGAATTTGAGAAGCAGCTCGCTCTCTTGACAAGGAAGTTTCGCCGCAACTTTCGAAGGGGTAATTCAAGTAAATCTCCATCCTTCAGAAAGTCGAACAAAGGCAAGGGTACTTCAAGTTACAAGTCAAGAAAGCAAGAGAACTTCTCAAAGGATAAGAAAAGTTCAGAGGGACAACTACAATGCTTCAAATGTCGAGGCTACGGCCACATTGCAACGGAGTGTCCCAACAAGTATCCGGCAAAGAAGAAGGCGATGCAAGTCGTCACTTGGGATGACAACTCAACGTCAAATGAGTCATCTTCAAGTGATGAAGAAAAGAGCACCACGGCATTCCACGCGTCCATATCTTCACCCTTCATGTGCTTTATGGCAAGTACGTCCGAGTCATTGTCCAACTCCACTGTTGAAAAGATTGCAACGGACAACGAATCGGATGATTCGGAAGGTGAAGATTTTTCTCTAGCCTACCACAGACTTTTGAGGGATTCAAAGAAAGTGGCTAAGCAAAACAAGAGTTTGAGAGGGAGATTGCATGATCTCGAAGAAGAAGCAAAAAGGGCAACTTCTCTCTCAAACGCTCTTGAAGTGGAAAGGGAAAATCTGATAAAAGTAAATGTTTCCCTTCAATAGTCCAATGAGCTTTTTGAGAAGAATTATATAGATATGGTGAACAAAGCGAATTACTTCTTGAAGCTCTACGGCGAGGCCCGACGGGAAAAATTGGAAATGACAGAGACCATTTTCCAACTCAAGGATGACTTACAGCAATTTTCTTCTGGAAGGAGTAAGTTGGATAAACTTCTTGGTCTTGGTCAAACAAACAAGTTCGGCCTCGGATACAATCGAACTGAAGACAATTTTAGTTCGGTTGGGACAGTTTTCGGGCCTCAGTCGGTATCTCCTCCTCCGACACCGGAATTCAAGACAAACAACGACAACAAACCTACTTCATCCTCTTTGGGATCGTCAAGATCTAAGGTATGTTTTCGTTGTGGTGTTTCAGGGCACATAAGAAGATATTGCAAGACGGGAGTCAAACGCTCACCTCAAACACCTCTTGCAATGACTACCACAAAGGTGATTCCTCGGAAATCAATTGCAAATCAATTGAAGGAAAAGAACCTTGGTAGTTTACCGCGCAAGACGACTTCATCAAGGAGCAGCAATCGTTTTAACAAGACGCTTTCACCTAGGCATATAACTTCACGACCATTACCGACGCATTCCAAAAAGGTTTGGGTGCGCAAAGGTGAAATCTTTCCTTGTCTTGTTACCAATGTTTCCTTGCATGCATATGATAGTTCGTCTTGGTATCTGGATAGCGGGTGTTCCCGTCACATGACCGGTGACAAAAATAGTTTTCAAAATCTTGAGAAAATCTCCGGAGGACTCGTTGTTTTCGGAGACGGTCGATCTTCCAAAATTGTTGGAAAAGGAACAGTGGCTATTCCAGATGGCCCGGTTCTAAATAATGTGTTATTTGTTGATGGTCTTAAGACTAACCTCATAAGCATAAGTCAACTTTGCGACAATGGTTTTTCAGTTAACTTTTCATCTGTTGAATGTGTTGTAACTGATAAGGACTATGTCTTCTTTTTAAAAGGGGTTAGATCTGAAAACAATTGCTATGTTGTTCCTAATAAAATTTCAGAAAAATGTAATCTAGTTTCTTTGACTAATGAAACAATTTGGCATGAAAGGCTAGGTCACATAAATTTTAAGGAACTTGCTAGAATTTCAAACAAGGACGTGGTCAAGGGGGTTCCAAAACTTCTATTTAAACAAAACATTGTGTGTGGTGGTTGCCAAAAGGGGAAACAGTCCAGGACTGCACACAAGAACTTGAACCACGTTGGTACAAAACGGCCTTTGGAACTTTTACACATGGATTTAATGGGGCCAACTCATCAACCATCTTTGGGAGGTAAATGGTATATTTTCTTGATGATTGATGATTTCTCTCGATATTCTTGGGTAGCATTTTTAAAAGAGAAAGCTGATACTTTTGATTCTTTTCACGAGATTTGCCTTCGTATTATGATTGAAAAGAATGAAAAGATCATTCGTGTTAGAAGTGATAGAGGTGGAGAATTCGTTAACTCTAAATTCATTGACTTTTGCACTTCAAACGGTATTAAGCATGAATTCTCTGCACCCTATACACCTCAACAGAATGGTGTTGTCGAGCGCAAAAACAGGGTTGTTCAAGAGATGGCACGTGTAATGCTTCACAGCCGAAATTTACCGCTACATTTTTGGGCTGAAGCTGTGAACACTGCAATCTATGTAATTAATCGAGTTTATTTGCGCCCGGGAACGTTAAATACACCATATGAACTATGGTGTGGTAGAAAACCCAACATCAAATGTTTTCGCATCTTCGGGAGTCGGTGTTACATTTTACGTGACTGTAAAAATCTTGGAAAGTTTGACTCTCGAAGTGACGAAGGGATATTCTTGGGGTATTCTACAAATAGTAGAGCATATCGAGTATTTAACTTGGAATCTAAGACGATCGTAGAATCTATAAATGTTAAAGTAGATGAAGCTTTTCACTTTGAATCTGGAAAATCTACCCTCGATATCTCTCTAGATGATGATTCACCTGCCATTGCATCTTCTCATAATAATACTTCCAATATTAATGATGCATCTAATGGTTCTTCAAGTTTATCTGATGTGCAGGAATCATCTCATATACCTCCGAGTACTCCGTTTCAACAAACGCTACGAATCTCCAAGGATCATCCGGAATCGAATATTATTGGAGATCCACAAGAAGGAGTTAGAACTCGGAGGCAGTTGGTTTGTGGATTCGCTTGCTACGTATCTTTAATCGAACCAAAGAACATAGATGAAGCTCTTCAGGATGACTACTGGATTAAAGCAATGCAGGAAGAGCTCCATCAATTTGAGCGAAACAAAGTCTGGGAATTAACGAAGCCTCCAAAGCAACATAATGTGATAGGTACCAAATGGATTTTCAAGAACAAGAAAAATGAGGATGGTACTATCATCAGGAACAAGGCACGATTAGTTGCTCAAGGCTACTCTCAAGTAGAAGGTATAGATTTTGATGAAACATTCGCCCCTGTAGCTAGACTCGAGTCCATTCGTATACTATTTGCTATTGCTTGTCATTTTAAAATCAAATTATTTCAAATGGACGTTAAGAGCGCGTTTCTAAATGGGTTTTTAAATGAGGAAGTTTATGTGGCTCAACCGAAAGGTTTTGTAGACCATAAACAACCTAACCATGTTTTTCGTTTGAAAAAGGCTCTTTACGGTCTGAAACAAGCACCGCGAGCATGGTACGAAAGGTTGACAAAGCACCTTTTGGAGAAGGGCTATACTCGAGGGGGAGCTGACAGGACTCTCTTTGTGAAGCATTATCAAAGCAATTTCATTGTAGCACAAATCTATGTCGATGACATTGTATTTGGCGCAACAAGAGATAATGATGCTTCTAAATTCGCGGAGACCATGGAAAGCGAATTTGAGATGTCCATGATGGGTGAATTGACTTATTTTCTTGGATTGCAAATTAAACAAAATGATGAAGGTATTCACTTGAGTCAATCCAAGTATGCAATGGAGTTGGTTAAAAAGTTTGACTTAGAAAATTCAAAGAATTTTCCGACTCCAATGGGAACTAGCCACAAGGGACTTGGAAGTGAATCACAAAGTGAGAATGTAGACGAGAAACTATATCGAAGTATGATTGGAAGTCTACTTTACCTCACGGCTAGTCGCCCGGATATATCCTTTAGTGTTGGGATTTGCGCGAGATATCAATCAGCACCAAAGGAGGTTCACCTGAAAGCGGTGAAAAGGATCATCCGGTACATCAAAGGATCAATTAATTTCGGAATTTGGTATCCTATGGGAACTAGTTTGGATATTGTTGGATACTCAGATGCCGATTGGGCAGGATCAGTGGATGATCGGAAAAGCACGAGTGGTGCATGCTTCTATCTTGGCCATTGCCTTGTTGCATGGCACAGTAAAAAGCAGAATTGCATAGCACTCTCGACTGCCGAAGCGGAATACATTTCAGCGGGTAGTTGTTCAACCCAACTCATTTGGATGAAAAGTGTGTTGAGCGACTTCCGGATTTCAGCATCTTCGGTAACAATTCTTTGTGACAACACATGTGCAATTAACATTTCTAAAAACCCTGTGTTGCACTCTAGAACAAAACATATTGAACTTAGATATCATTTTCTTAGAGAGCTAGTTGAATCAAATACTCTTCAACTTTCCTATATTTCAACTGAGGATCAATTAGCTGACATTTAACAAAACCTTTGGATCAAAAACGTTTTATTCATTTGCGAAAAGCAATTGGAATGCTTTCCTTGAAATAAACTTCTTTTTGAAACCTTTGCTTAGGATAGGTTTTGTTTTTGTTTTGTTTTGTTCATTATCTATGTTTGTACATAGGACATTAATTGAGCATAGATCATAATTGACTTTAATTGCATCTTTTCGCACATTTAGAAATTTATTATGCTTTTGCCATCATAATATTTCACTGTTGCAATGACCATTTATGTTAATTAATCATCTTCTAAGTGATCAAGTCAATTTCTCTCTCAATGATCTCTTGGTATAGTCATTATCTTATTTGACTGCTTAGTCGAGTATGAAATCGAGATCAATTTTTGGTTGAATACTTTATATCTTAAATAATTGATAGCCAATTGAGGGGGAGTCAAAGAAATGTAAAATGCTCAAAAGATGTGGAAAGAGTTACATCCCAATGAGGAGTGTGAAAACTACCACCACATGGAGGAAAGAGCTACCACCTCGGTCGTCCGAGTATTGTGTGCAGCTACCACATGTATACCAAGCATGGTTGTTCAATTTTTGATTAAGTAAAATGCATGTTGAAATACTTGACTCCGTCAAATTTCAAGGTTGGTATAAGGTGGGATTTTAAAGAAAGATGCTCAAAGAGCCACTCTCTTCAACAGATTGTCTAGATAAATTATCTAGCATATTTGGGATTTCAAACATCTATTGATCTTTGTATTTCATTTCTTTACCGAACTGATGATTTGATAAAGGCATTACTCATAAGATCAAGTAGATGTAATTGAAGGTGTTCAACTTTAAGGGATTTAATTTTTGTAAATTCTCGTTTCATTTTTGGATATTATTGATAGATTCGGCATAATCTAATTCTTGTTGTATGAAACGATGATTTTTGTTTAAAGTTGATACACAATTGTGCTTACATACTTTTTCTGGATCCTTATGAATTTTTTCTAAATTTTCTTGAAGAAAAAAGTTGGAGCCGATCCGGATCGGGCAAGCTGATCCGGATCCCGAACGCAGGCTTCTTCCTGCGGCTGGCCGATCCGGATCGAAATCTCGATCCGATCTGGATCACGGCTAGGGTTTTAATAAGAACAAGAGGGTTTTGATTTCTTTTACCTTAATCTTTTGTTCTCAAGTCTCTAGAGCCTCTCTCTCTAGAACTATTACACCTTGGAGCTTTCCAAACTCAAGTTCTTCGAATACAAGTAAGTTTTATTGATCAAAATCCCGTTTTTCACAGTTTTTCTCTATTTTCTTCTTCAAAACGTGATGAGATTTTTTCTATCTTTTTCGTTTTTGAATGGTTTTTGGTCAAATTTCTTTTGAAATAAGAACTCTGGGTAGATTAGTTTTGATTATATGCTAGGTATTCTCCTGATTAACGGATTTTTAGGCTTCGATTTCTAAAAATTTCGGTTTTAGGGCATATAATAAGGATTTTCGAAAATCATGCAATTGATCTACTTTTAAAAGTCCTTTTGCAAAACTAATTTGATTCTTAGTCTCTCTACATGATTATGATTGTTTGGGTACATTTTTTTTTCAAATCTTTGAAAATTAACAATTTATCATGTGTTCTTAAGTGGTCTCACAGGATACATTTTTCACTATCAATCAAATGGTGATCACTTGGATTAGTTTCCTACTTGCTGCCATGGTACATGTCAAGGATACTGCCAAGCCTAAGAAGGCTAAGAAGCGAAGAAGACTAAGGATGATTCTGACACTGAATCTGAGACGGAGTCGATTGACTGGGATAACATCGAAAATCGAGGGAACTGTCCCATTATCTCCAAAAGGAAGCAACTGCTGAAGCTTCAAGCCTACTACTGCTGAAAAGGGCAAAGCCCCAATAGAAGAAACCTCTGGGAAGACAAGAAGAAAAGGTGTTGCCGCAAAAGAGGGTGTGTCAAGGAATCTCATGAGCAAACAAGCTGCTAGCCAAGCACCTAACATGACTTATCGCTCGGTAGGATTAAGGAAAATGAAGAGGGAAGTGGAATCAAATACTGAATCCCTCTCTAGAGCATACTCTGTACCTAGCGAATCCGCATGGACTGAAGCACCAGCATGCATCATCTATCTACAACCGTCCACGACCAAGAGAAACGCTCAGAAAGCTACTGTATTGGCCGCCATTCATCAGACCAAAGAAGACTTCTGCTGACCAGAGAGATTGGCATTAGGTCTCCGACAAATGGCGCTGACCAAAACAGATGAAAAAGAAATGTTCCAAATTATCGCGATGCTGAAAGAATCTTGAACAAGATAGACGATACTAGCTCAGACAGTTCTGATTTGCTTGATCTTTATGCTTAAACCCTTATCGTTTCTATTGCAGGGTTTTTAAGTTTTAGGTTTTAGTTTAGTTCTCAGGATGTTCTTGATTTTGAACTTTTACTCTCCTTAAAATTTTTTAATTTTGGCTTTGTTTGTGACAAAAAGGGGGGGAGAGAGTTAGCAGAGAACTTGAACAATGATTGAACAAAATGATGAGTGGAAGTAGGTGACTCAAGTTAAGTATCACTTCAACTTTGACTTTGGTGAAGGGTAAGTAGCCCAACTTTGGTTTATCTTGGATTTGTGCATGATCCTATAACCAATTCGGACTAACATTGTGACATGAAGTATTATAACAAGTTGTTTGATACTAACACAAGCAAAGTTATGACATTTGGAATTTATTGTCTTCAGAAGATAGGTCAATGTTGATTGTGATCTATACATATATCTGAATCAACTCAATGTCATGCTGAGCATAAACTCTCTCTGTTAGGTTTTGAATGCTAAATATTCTTGAGGTATCTAACGAATCTTTTTGTCAAGAATGATTTCTTTGTGCAGAGAGTACAGATGTCTAAGTTAGAGTCGGTTTTGGAGTTTTATATCAGTTTTAAATTTTGGAGATCCATTGTAAATTTTTTGGGTATGGTGATAGCAACAAAAAATATCTTTTTGAATTTTCTTTAGTGGATCTGTGTTTGTCACGAAAACGCCAAAGGGGAGATTGTTACGGAATTT